>JANBXA010000734.1:75762500-76962500 GCA_030556225.1 Cricetiscus sungorus
GAGGAGAGGAGAGAGGAGAGGACAGGAAGACTACCATGGACTGAAATTCTGACTTTCCTACTTAATACTTAGCAACCATAGTCTCTCAGAACCTTGGTGATAAAGTGACAATAGCAACATCTACTCTACCGACTTGTAGTGATTGAGTGGGATAAGGCATTAATGTGTGTTCAAACTATTCTGCCATCAGACATACAAGGAGAAATACAGCTAGGTTCATTTTCACTGTATTTAAACTTAACTACACTATTGTACAGGATGATAGAAACCTAAGTTCACAATTTACCAAGCTTGCTTCTGGTAAGCTGCTACATGAGGTTTTCATCCTTCAAATCTGGTCTGATCTTGGTTTTTCTTATCCTTTTTTATTTTATACTCAAATTTTCTTATTTGTTAATAATCTAAATATATTATTTCATTTCTCTTGAATACCCTTCTTTTTCCTTTTATTAGTTCACAACTACTTGTAGCTGGCACAGACTTTTCACAGCATACCCAAGAAAGACTTCAATTATAAGACCTCTTCTAACCTAATCCAACACTTCAACTACTTGCATGAGTAAACACACTTTTCTAACTAACCTATCATGCCTTCTTGCTTCTAGAAGTAAGATAGTCATAAACAGATTTGCCTTAACAAACATGCCTCCCCAAATTCCAAGCCTTATCTAAGTGCTCATGTTTTTACAGATGATGTCAACTCTTTAAACATCTGGAAACTTGTTCATCTCTGAACAAATAGAGCATGGGCCATTCTCGGAAGTCTCCTCTAAGAGCCAGTATGATTTACAGCAGGAGACTAAGGTTGGCTTGTTTCAGGAAAAGAATGATCACATTGCTAGGCAAAAAAAAAAAATAGCATACTAATCAAAGCAATGGAGAGGCTGACATGTGGATTTGAGACCAGTCTGGGCCATAGTGGTTATTTCACAGTGGCTTCAGTGACCCAATTGGATGAAGAGAAACCTGTCCAGTGGAATGAACTGAAGCTAAACAGAGAAAAATCTCCCAACATTTGTGTGTCAGAACTTTTATGTATTGTAATTGTCTTGCAATAACAAACTTGTATTAACTAGTTAGTGCCCTCACCTCAATCAGGGAAATTGGCTTTCAAAATCAAGATGGAAAAATTCTGGAAATAGGTTTAACTAATCAACTATGGATAATTTAAAATTTTAGAATTGAGAAGTAGGAAAATCATACTACATAAGGCTTTCAAGCATCTTTTCCTTTAAATAATGGTTGAACAA
This sequence comes from Cricetiscus sungorus, assembly GCA_030556225.1. NCBI lineage: Eukaryota > Metazoa > Chordata > Mammalia > Rodentia > Cricetidae > Cricetiscus > Cricetiscus sungorus. Next base: position 75,763,751 of record JANBXA010000734.1, read on the forward strand.
AAATGCAAAATTATAAATAAAGGCAAATCAGTTGATAAGTTTTTTATTTTTTTAAAGACCAGGTAATGTCAGTTAAAATGCTGGAGACAGACTGAAAGGTTAGTTTTCTTGGGTTTCTTTTTGTTTTGGCTTGGGGTTTGGTTTTGTTTTACTTTTTACTTTGATTTAGTTGGTTAGTTTTGTTCAGAGCACAAAGAAAAAATAAATTGGAGTGGGAAAGCAACTGTTCAAAAGACCTCTATCATGCAATAAATAGTTTCAAAGAATTGTAATAAAACAAGCTAAAAGTAAATATAAACTGCTGATTTAAAAAAATAAAACTGCTAGCCTATGGCACAAAAAAATAAGAAAAAAGTCTTCTATTCTCTAAGAACAAAGAACTCATAAATCAGTAAATGTTATTTTGGAAAGAACCAGCATTCGATATTAACTAGGAAACAATGAGTCAGCTCCTGAGAATATATCCAGTGATATTCCAAACATTCTATCACCTTTCTTCTGAACTCAGAAGGACTGTTCTTTAGACATAAAACAAATGGCATTTATTTGATGCCACTAGTTATCTTTAACACTACCATGGAGAGTCAATTCTCTTAGAATCTTAAATCAAGCTCATCAGTGAAAACTTATGCCAACCTTAAGCCTTCCTCATGTCATCTCTTCTAAATACTAGTATTGGATCATAGTAACACACCTGTATTCTTTGTGGTTTGTCTCTGCTGTCCCAGTGCAGTTACTGTGCAATGGAACTACCATGTGCAGTGTGTGTACATATGTATATGTTAACATATGTGTGTGTCTGTTTGCAGGTGTTTGTGCATTGTGAGCCTGTGTGCATGAGTGTATGTTTGCAAACACATGTGTAGGTGTGTGTATGCCTGTGTCTGTACACATGTGTGCATGTACATACATGTGTATGTGTATTTGTGGGTGCTTCTGTGGGTGTGTCCCCATATATCACAGACAGTTTTTCCTCATATATTTGATTGCTGATGGCATATACAGCTAAAACACTTGGTATGGGAAATGGCTGAAGAATAACTACAACTGTTAGCACCCTGAACAGAAGATGGTAGGGACGTTGGCAAAATATGGAATCGAAGCAGAATTAAGATCAATTCTTCTAACTTACACCAACAATTCCTAAACCTTCTTTTTAGCTGAGGACATGGAAAGATTAAGGGAAATTGTAAAAAAGCTTAAAAAAAATAGAGGACCCCTGGGTGCAGAGATTCCTCAGTGGATAAAGGTGATTAATGCTCTTCCAAAGGACATGGGTTCATTTACCCATATGCCAGATTCCAGTTCCAGGGGCTCCTCTGCTCTCTTCTAGCCTTTCTGACCACCAGGCACACATATGATGCACAGATGTATATTCAGACAAAACACCAATACACATACATTACAATTTTTTATTAAAGAAATAGAACATCAATTTTTGTTATTTCAGTTTTAGCAACATCAATGTCATAGAAAAGTGTGGAGAACCAATGGAATATCAAGAAAGATTCTGTTTAAACTATCATTTCATCAAATTCTTATGGTTTAAAATACTGTTCTGTTCTTAGCTCTTAGCTAACCCTGTGCTCTTCTCAGGAACTCATGGGTGCACTTCCTAAGCACTAGTCACTGGCTTGCTCTAAGATTCTCAGATACCCTCATCTAATTTTTATTTACATAGCTTCGTATTCTATAGTGTAATTGCAAGTATATAAAAATGTAACAAATAGCCTGAAGGAAGAAGGTGGCATTCGTGTTACACACACAAAATTAGGTTACTGTTTCCCATTATTCTTCAGGTTTCACCATTGCTGAGACAAATGTCACTACCTACTTCATCTATGAGGTTATTTCATGGCAGTGTCATTCCTCAGATAATGATATACATATATGATAATGGTGTTCAACTTACAATTAGTTCAAAGTATCTGCTATATAAGATATGTGATAGCATTATTGTTGCTATAAAATTTTACTTTAGTTCTTATATAATGAAAAACAATAGCAGCTGACACGTACAGTACTCATGTTGTTATTACTCTAAGTTTCTGACAAGGATCTACTTCAAAACCCCTAATAATTAACCCAACATAATAGCAAAATTATTGTCATCATATAGATAAGGAAACTAGAACACAAAGAGGATGAGTGACTTACTAAGTTCCAAAGCATAGTGATTAGTAGTGCTTTGATTGGCATTCAAGAATCCTCGCTGTAGAGCTCGGATCCTGATCACACCTTTCAGACTATATTAAGCACAGATATCATTGTATTTATTAAGAGGCACACACAAAAGAGTGAATGAGTTAAGACTCTAGATTTCCTTTTGTTTGTTTGTTTGTTTGTTTGTTTGTCTTTTCAAACAGCCTCCAAAGCCACAGAGAAAACCTGTCTTGTAAACCAGGCTGGTCTCAACTTCACAGATATCCTCCTGTCTCTGCCTTGAGAGTGCTGGAATTAGAGGGGAGTGCCACCACTGCCCAGTAAAAACTTTAGATTTCTTAAGTTTCCATTCAGTAATTTGACAGCAAACTAGAGAATTGTAATGTACATTTTAAGGGCACTGATGGAGTGTGTTCAAGGTAATGAGTCTTTTTACTGTTTGAAGATTTCTGTAATCAGATATGCTGGTTCACATAATTCCATTGTGAAGTGAGGTGCAGCTGATGAAGAAAAACAGAAGGAATAGAAGTAGAAATAACGAGAGGACACAAACTCATGAAGATTAAAACCAGAATCCTAGGGGAAGGACCTTGTCCTGTTAGCCTACATTCTCTGCGATCTATACAAATAGGAGCCACACTGCAGAGCTCTGGGTGTCATGTTTCAGCATGTTTAGACTGTTGAAATCTGCACAGCAAAGAGCACTAACTTCCTGTGGACTCTGCGGCAGAGATGTTCAGCAGAACTCTGGGTGATGGTAGATAATATACATCTATGCTGTCCACACAAGACATGCACAATTCAAAAATTGAACTGCTAGTTTTATTTAATCCCATTTTATTTTAAATAACTTAAAAAACTTCAATAGCTGAAGTGGCTAATTGCCTGTAGAAAGGAAAGCCCTGGAGCAGATCCCTCTGTACACATTTGTTATCTTTTGTCATGCCTCCTTCATTCTATTAAGGTAAAGTAGAGTCATATAAACAGAGTCAGCTGCATAAAAGCCCACTACTTACTCTCTGGCTCTTTATTGGGTTTCCTTCGAAGGCATTAGAAAACTGAAAAGATATTTTCATTGGTCATGGATGGAGAAATAATGTCTAATTTACAATGTTATTATGGGCGTTTCCCATATATTTTATTAGAATCATAATAATGAAGACTCTAGACCTGAGGAGTTGACTCAAAGGATAAAGTTGTAAATGTTTAACCCTGAGTATGTTAGTTTGAACCCCCAGCACCCATGTAAAAAGCCTGGTGAAATGATACATGCCTATAGTTTCTATAGAAGACTGAAACAAGAGGATCCCTAGGGCTCACTGGCTAGCTAGTCTAACCAAACAGTAAAATACAGGCTCAGTGAAAAACCCTATTTCAAAAAAATAAAGTAGAGATCAAAAGAGAGCACAATAAATTTTGACTTCCGTCCTCTAAATAGTCATTTACAAACATGCTAACGCAGCAGATCACACACATAAACAAGCATACACATATACCAGGTGCACATACAAATTTTAAAAAGACTTCAAATAGCTATTGTTTACTTTTAGGTGTGTATAGGGGTTTAAATATCTGGTGTTTATTTTGGGTGTGTGTGTGTGCACGCATGTGTGTGTGTGTGTGTTTATGTATATAAAGTCAGTTTATGACTATTGTCTGCAGTTACATCAGTTTTATCATTTCTGTGTCTGCTTCTCTTGTCTGATTTTTGGTAGAGCTGCATTCTGTTTTTCTGCAAGCTTAGTAAGTCTTCACTGGATGTAAAGATGGTGACTTTACCATGCTGCACTGCAACAGCTTTTGCAGAATTCTTTTAAGAAAGATTGCATTGTGTCTGACACATAGAGTGGCATCATTTTATCCTTTGTAATGAAAGTTCCGGGGTAGCACTTAAACAAGGAAAGTGAGCTCCAGCAGTAAGACTTCCATGACGGATCCCCCATCTTCAAATTCCAAAGACTGAGATACAAACTATGTAAGCTATGTGATTGCCTGCTTTGCTTTAACTCTGAAAACTGATTCTGGAAATTTCCTAGCTTCTTCTAGTTCTTCTAGTTCTTACTACAGTTTCCTCCTGTAAACGTGTGGCATTGTAACTGGTATACACCATGATCAAACTTTGGCAAAGATTAGAATGTTCATTTCTTCAAGTGCCCCAACCCGCAGGGCAGTCAATGACAAACCAGGGAACTCCTAGAAGAAAATGGGGGACAAGGGACAAGAAGGATGGACAGCAAGACAATATTCTGATCAAGCTGACAAATTTTAGTTTCTCAGGAGAGGTTTATATAGGACCGTGGGCAGGACGTGAACTGCATCTGGGCACTACCATGTAGGCAGAGTGAGAAGGTCAGTAGAAGGTATGCCTAAGTTGTTTAGCTAAGCTGTAATTGGCTATAAATTGCAGCAGGAGAGATAGCCCTGGGCTATTCTTTAACTGTCTTTGAAACCAAAAGCCTGTACCTTGCAATGGTCTGCTGAACATTCTGCTTATTTCTTAGGAGACAGTAATTTTCTATCTCAGATACCTGAGGTTGTGAGGATGGTGATGATCCCCATCGTTCAAGTCTATGGAGCTTGCTCTCTCTGAATAGCTCTTTCTTATGCAGTTCTTTGCTCAGCAAATTTAGCAGAATGGCTTTTCTTAATTCCTTGATTTCTGTTTCCTTAATTCTGGAAGAATTGAGGAGTATTCCACTGTGACGTAAGACTAGAGAGAGTTTGCAGGCTGGAGGATGGGCACAGTCCTTAAGTTTCTTTTCCCTTGGAAGTCAGCTTCCTTAGCTGCCTTTTGTGTGTGTCTGAAAATATTTGTTTCAAATGTTTTGTGTATATTTTTAAATCTTTATGGTAGTATTGAAATTCTTGCTACAATTAATCCTTCATGGGCTGAAATGAAAGTAAAACAATATTTAAGTGATTTTAAATGACTTCAATAACAAAACAAAATTATTTTAAAACAGGATCATTTCATCTTTAAATCTTTAAACATTTTCAGATCAAATGTTAATTTAATTGTAAAAGATAAGCCTCTTTAACTAAATCAATAAGAAAAATATAAGTGCATAGTTTGTTCTTTACTTTCCTTTTATATTTATTCATGATCTAGAGTAGAAAATATATTCTCATTTAATCCAACCTATTTTTGAAGTGTTATGAATTCATCTAGGGAAAAATTTCCTTTGCATGATTAAGAAAGACCTATTCCTATAAAGTAAGGACATAGAGTTTTAGAATCTATGGGGAGAAATGGTTTAGAAACTTCCTGGTTTTCCCTAGTGATTCTATTTAAAAATCTCATCAGCAACCTTTTAAAGAGTTGTGTACTTTTATTTTATGTGTATGAATATTTTTCCTCCATGTATGTACACCACATATGTGCCTACTATACTCAGAGGCTAGAAGAGGACATCAGAAAAGGAGTTACAGACAGCTGTAAGCTGCCATATGGGTTCTGGGATCTGAACCCCACCCTCTGAAAGACCTATAAATGTTCTAAACCAGTGAGTCATCTCTCCAGCCCCTCATCAGCAATTTTCTATCTCCCAAATGACTTATCTTAGTCCTTGAATTTATCCTCATTTTCAGAATAGATGACTTATGACTGGAGTCTTATTTCTTTTTGAGTCTACCTTCCCACTTAACACTTGACTCCAGAAGCAAGTGTGGGAAGTTCAGCAAGACAATGAAGCTTGTCACAAACCTGCCAATTTATCAAAACTTTATGAGCTATCTCCTTATGTCATTTTATATCATTAGGCATTGTAAGTATAACTCCGCAACACTGTTTTTGAACTTCAGCATATTTTAATAAAATGTTTTAGCATAATTAACATATTCTCTAGACAGAAAATTTGCTATTGTGTTTAGTCACTCTCTTCACTCTCCTTGGAAATTTGTGCTCTAACCCAGAAACAAATTCTACATTCCTGATTGATGTGAACTTAGTGGTTTCATGCCTATCTCCAAGCAAGCCCAAATGGATGGAATGCCTTTGGTGAGGCATGGGAAATTGTAGCTGCATTAGAAATTAATGTCACAACCAAGATGCTACAGTCTGATCTGGAGGAGACAGTAATAACAGCCTCTGTATCATAGCAAAGGGGGTTAGAAGCAGAGACTAGACTGTAGAGTGGGCATAAAGTTAAGGACTGAAATAAGGGACAGAAATCCATTTCAGTCTGGTTTCATTCACTTTTAGCTGATATGAGATGACTGGTGACCTGTTTGAGATGGTGTCTTATGTAGCCCAGGATGACCTAAAACTTATTGTATGTCAACGCACACCGATATGTACATGTTGAAAGCATAAGGCAGCTTGTGAACAATCTTACCACACCCAAATATAGAAACAAATCCCTAGTACTCAAAACAAAACATTGATAACACTTAAGATCAAATGCCAAAGTAAGGTATCAGTGAGTCCATACATATACACAACTCACTCAAGATACAAAAGCATCCATAAAAAAAAGACAAACATCTCCTATATAAGAATTTTGAATACATGACCACAGTTCATCCAAAACAATAGAAAGAAAAGTTTCCCAGTGAGTTGCATATGCTGAGTTAAAAAGTATATACTTATTTGTATTGGTATATTTGTGTTTTTCCATTTGTGCATGAGTACAGGGATGTGTCAAGACACTCAGGTCCAGATCAGAGAACAACATTTAGGAATTGATTCTTTCCTTCTCCCATGGATTGTGGGTATTAAACAGATGTCCCAGATATACAAGGCTAAAATTTTTACTGACTGAACCATCTCATATCCTTTTAAAGAGCATGGACTTGCAAAGGATAATGAATACAAAGAATGACACAAAAATAAAAATAGTATAGACCTGGCAGGCTCCAGAGAACAAACACAGCTCCGGAATTCAACCACTAACTGCTTAGCTTTTTTAGGCCTGGCAAGCTCTGGAGGAAAAACACAACCTGCCCCTGACCATGGTGATATTTGAGCTTGGACTGCAGCCAAGGGCCATGGCTTGGCCCATGACGATACGGCTGTAGAGGTCTGTGTTGATGTCCATGGCTTCTATTACTACCTAGAGCCTTGGGGATGCCAGAGTCTAGATCACTACCTGTGACTGTGTTGATGTCCAAGAGATGTGCCGCCATAGGGGTCATGTGGATCCATGATGTCTGTACTACCACCTATGACCATGGTGACACCTGGCTTAGACTGGTGCCAGGGACCATATCTAGGTTCCTATCCCTGCCAAAGCTGGGATATCCATGGCTACTGTTCTGTTGCCACCAACATCTGTTCAGAAACCTACCGTATGGGCTGATACCTGAAGCCATGTTAGTATTAGAGGGACAAGCTGCTGCCAAGGCTATACAGACCTGGGTGACACATGATGCCACCTGGGGTCACAGTGTTGTCCAGTCCTGAACTGCAGCCAAGAGCCTTGTCTGTGTCTGAGGCCCTGCCATAGCCAGGGTCTCTGTTGATGTCACCTGGGGACATCCTGGCTTTTGAAGGCTACCATCACCACTAGACAATCTGCAATGCCAATTAGGACTGTGATAAAATCTGACCTGGGCATTACCAAGGACCATGCCAGAGTCTGTGGTGCTACTGCAGCCAGAGTCTGTGCCGATGTCCATTGTCCATGTTTCCACCAAAGGCCACACTGATGACCGAGGTCTGGGCCTTCTCAGTGCCCAAGGACTGTGTTGCTACCAGATCCATGTACACCTGAGTGGCATGCACTGCATTCCAGGGCTAGGATATTATATGGGCTTGAGCTGCGGCCAGAGCCATGTCTGAGTCCATGGGCCACAGACAGAACCTGCACTGATGTCTGAGGCTCCTGTTGCCTTCAAAGGTTATGAAGATGCGCAGGATCTGGGACCAATCTGGGGCCACACAAGGGTTCAAGGTCATACTGCCATTGTGCCCATGCTGATATTAGTGACCTGTGCTGCCAACTGGCGCCATGGTGACATGACATTTGGGCCCAGAATACTGCCAAGGACCATGTCTGGGGTCATGAACCAAACACATCTGGGGTCTGTAATAATGTTCAAGACCATTGAACACCATTGAATAGCCTATACTGCCACCCAGGGCTATGGTATCATCCAGGCCTAGGCTGATGCCAGAGGCCATGTCTGTGTCAGTGGCCCTGCCACAGCCATGGTCTGTGCTGATGTCTGTGGTGCCTGTTACCACCGAAATCATTGAGGTTAGGGCTAAGTTGGCCCCTCCCTGCACTGTCTGCGGCACTAAAGAGAAATGGTTCTGCCATCACCGACTGCAGCATTCAAGCGTGGGCCCTGCCCCTAACCTGGACAGCACAATAGAGCTGACCCTGTTGACATGGGTGCAGGTGAGCCAGTAATGGGAATATGCATAGGACATCTGGCCCCACCCTTCATCTGCCATATGGTGGAGTGGGAGAGGGAGAGATGATTTCCCTATTCCTTTGCCCCTTGCTGCCTGTGACAAGTGGGTGGGGGAGCTGTCCCTGAGGTCATGAGTGGGAAAATTGGTACTGCCCCCCAATGGCAGCAGTACTAAGGAGAGCAGACACTGAACCTCACCTTTGCAGTACACTAGAGGTAAACCTGTAGGCAGAGACACAGGTGAGCTGGCCCAGAGGATATGAGAGCTGCATTAATGACCCTGCTCCCCCTCATCTGCCATGTGGTGGCATAGGTAAGGAGAAAAAAGGTCCTCCCTCCTCTTGCCCCTTGCCTTCTACAGCCAGTGAGAGCTGACCCTGAGGCCACAAAAGTGGGAGAGTTGGCTCTTTGTAGCAAATGAGAAATTGGGCTTAGCACCTCACCTGAGGAGCACACTAGAGCAGACTCTATTGGTGAAGGGAGGGGACACAGGTGAGCCAAGCCTGTGGGCATGAGAAAAGAAGAGCTACCCCTGCACCCACCCTAATATGCCATGGGGTGAAAAGGGTAAGGGAAATATGACATGCCCATCCGCCATCTGCTACAAGCAGAAGAGCCTGCCTCAGGTGCATGAGAATGGGAGAGCTGATCCCGCCCTCATCAACTCCAGCAATTGGGAAAGCAGGCCCTGCACCTCACCTGGGCAAAACAGTAGAACTGGCCCCAGGCAGGCCCAGAAGCAGAACTATGAGGTAGCCAACCCCAATATCCACTTCATCTATGAACTGCTAGAGCATGTGAAATGACCAGACCTACAGACCCAAAGCTACAGGATCTCTATAATACAAAACAATAGGATATCTGAGAGGAGTCCCTACATACAGTGAGGGCCCAGTATGGACAGTGTTGCAGAATCAGACTCATTGCAATGAACACCTACAAGTAAAGATGTATCGACTAAAGGGTATACTGAGTTACTTTCTGAGCCTTAGTACAGCTTCCATACTGACATTTTTTTTGCACGGGGGAGGGGGGGGTGCAGGGGGAGGGATTTGGGGGTTTTGATGTTGTTTGTTGTTTGTTTATTTTGCTTTTTGGTTTTTGGGGGGTGGTTTTACTTTTAAATTTTGTTTCGGGAGAAAAGTTGCAAGGGCAGAGGGTGGAAGCAAAGGGATGGGGAAATGAGTGGAATTGGGATGCATGATATGAAATTCACAAAGAATCAATAAAAGATTTAAAAGTTCTGTTTCAATTGCTCATTCTCCTTTTGGATGTGTAATTGCACACGTGCTTGTTAGGCATTTAATTGTTTTATCACTCTTAAAGAAAGAGAAAAATGAAAGGGAAAAAATGAAGATATTCTGTGGCCCCAGTCTCAGCCCCTTAGTAGGTGATCTGTGGAGAAAGACAAGGCCCCAGTCTGATGAGATGTCCTTATAAGGATAAGGCATGTGGGAGAAGGGACACTGAAGTGGGGCACCCTGTGAAGTAAAAGAAAGTGCTCACTCAGTGGTTTCGGGAAGGATGCTAACCTGGGTATCTTAGTCCACTCTCTGCTGCTAATAAAATACTGCCACAGAAGAGATACATTATAAAGAAAGGGTTTGTCCTAGATCACATTTGTTGTCCAAGGACAAAAGTCTACCACTGGTGAGGACTCAGAACATCACACAGATATTGGAACTGTACCTGCCTCATGGCCAAACTGTCTGTTATTGAATACCCACTCCTCAGACACACCATTATCCCATAACAAATTCAGCATATATATGAATCAATCCATTCATAACACCAGAGCTCAGGTCAATTCATACAGTCACATTTGACTCCACTTACTAACTTCCTAATATTGTATAATGAGGATTAAGTTTCAGCCTGAGTTTTAGAGAAGGCAGACTCCATTCAAACCATAGCAGTTGAGGGAGACAGGATCTGAAGGAGACAGCCAGATTCTACATTTTTGTTTTAATATGATGTCTCCAGTTCACGTAAGCAACTTAATGATGTGTAGTAGGAAGAAATTTACCAGCATTAATGAAGAAAGAGCTTTTTTGCTACATGGACCTTTTCTTATGATGTCCGATTTAATCTTTATGCAACACTATCAGGCAGCTTGCATTAGTCATTGAAGAAGCAAAGGGGATATCTAGGACACTATTTACAACTACTCTAGGGTCAGTGAGTTTGAATGTAACTCGGCTGAAATTCAAATTCAAATGCTCTGATCTTTTTTATATAAATTTTATTTAAATTAGAAACAATCTCATTTTACATTTCAATCCATTCTTCAGTTGAGGGCCATCTAGGTTGCTTCCAGGTTCTGGCTATTACAAATAATTCTACTATGAACATGGTCGAACAGATGTCCATGTATGAATGTGCATCCTTTGGATATGTGCCTAAAAGTGGAAATGGAGAGATGGTTCCATGGTTAAGAGCACTGGCTGCTGCTCCATAGAACCTTGGTTCAATTGCCAGCACCCACGTGGTGGTTCACAGCTGTTTATAACAACCTCTTCTGGCCTCTGTGGGAATTGCATGTGTGTGATGCACAGATACACACAAATGCTCTGTGCTTAAAGGAAAGGGTTAGCTCTGCCATTAAAATAAAAAAAAAAAAAAACCAAGATGAATAAAATGAGTGTTGTTTTGCCTCTTTCTGATATCAAATACAATTGTAGATAATACAATTTAATATTTACTATTTTCTTTATTTTAAGTCAGCATATAAGTAATGGGTTTCATTATAACAATTCTGTACAAACATGTAATTATAATTTTTTTTCTATTTATCACCATCCTAATTCTTCTTTCCCCCATCTTTTGGTGACTTTCCCCTCTCCTAATAGTCCTGCCTTCTGCTTTAGCGTCACATGTAACTCATTATACTCCTACCCTCAGCTTAAGATTTTTCATCTCCTTTCATGGTACCCTTTCTAATTCCATGATATACACAAATGTATATATGTACACACACACACTCAATTCTAGACTTTTCACATGATAAAAACATACAACACTCTGTAAATATATTTCTTATATTGGTTAATGAATAAAGCACTGTTGGCCAATAGGAAAGCAAGATAGGCGGGACTAGGAGGCAAGGAGGATTCAGGAAGTAGCAGGGAGGAGATTCAAAATGTAGGCCCTCTCTTCGGTAAGATAAGACCACATGGAAATACTTAGATTAATAGAAATGGGTTAATACTTAAGACAGAACTAGCCAATAAGAAACACTAGTAACAGAATTATATCTAATACAGCATCTCTGTGTGTTTTTGGGGGCTGGCACAGCTCTGGAATCAGGCCATTGGTAAAACCACTCCTAACAATATTTTTCTTTCTGAATCTGATTCATTTCACTAAGTATGATAATCTCTAATTTCACATATTTTCCAACAAATACCATGATTTCAATTTCCTTTGTGGCTAAATAAAACTGCAGTGTGTTTATGTAGCACATTTTGTCTGATGATGGCCATCAAGGCTTGATCTACTTCTTTTTCATTGCAAATAATAAACAGGGATGTACATGCATCTCTACATTATATTTATTTAGAATCTTATGGACATGCATCTAAGAGTGATAAAGCTGGATCATATAGAAGTCCTATTTTTAGTGTTTGTTTGTTTTTATGTGTATATGTGTGTGTGAAACCTCCACACTAATTTATGTAATGACTGTACTAATACACATCTACACTAACAGCTCATAAGGGCCCCTCTTACCTCATATTATTGCCAACACTTGTTATTTGTTTGATGATAGCCATGTGACTGATGTAAAATGGAGTCTCAAAGAGAAATTAATTTGCATTTCCCTTATGGGTAAGGCTGTTGAAGCTTTTTCAATTTTTTAAGATTTTATTTTGTTTTGTTTTATTTTCATTATTGAGACAAGGTTTCTCCATGTAACTGTCCTGCCTGTCCTAGAACTCCATTTGTAGACCAGGCTGGCCTTGAACTCATTGAGATCTACCTTCCTCTGCCTCCTGAGTGCTTAGATTAAAGTCAAGCATCAGCACACCCTGGTTCAAACATTTATTTGTATTTCCTTTTTTGAAAATGTGTCTTATTTCATTAGTTCATTTACTAATTAGATGATTTCTTTTTATGTTTATTTTTTAAGTTCTATCTTTGTCACTTTGACTGTGTAAAATTATATATATATATATATATATATATATATATATATATATATAATATATATATGAGCTGCCACCAGAAGGTATGGTGGAGATTTAGAAAGGGTCTTTCTACCTTAAATGATCCAGTCAAGACTAGACACATGGGACAGGACCTAGTCCCTGTCCCAAATGATTTGACAGACTTTGAAGACTCCCCATGGAAGGCCTCACCCTCCCTGGGGAGCAGAAAGAGGATGGGCTGAGTTTTAGTGGGGGTTGATAAGGGAGGATGGGAGGGTGAGGGAACTAGGATTGACATGTAAAACAACCTTGTTTCAAATTTAAATTAAAAAAGGAAAAAAATATTTAAAAAATTATTCAGTCAAGAAAAATCCCTCATAAGTGTGCCCAACTGTTTGGATTTTAGTTGATTACAAATATGGGCAAGTTAACAACCAAAATTATCCAATACAAGTCTGCCCTTTCTCAACTTGATGCTCATATCATATCTCCTTATGTCATGCTTAACTTCCAAATGTAAATAATAACAAGGTCCTAATTATGCCCAAAATAACTGCTTGTTCAGTATTCCAACACAAACTGAAGATTAGCCAAGGCATCCAGGCTCATTGCCCAAACAACTATCAGATTTTTTGACATTTATGTTAAGAGACAGACCAGATCCTGAAGCCACTCTAAGAGATCCCCTTTAGTATATATATATATACTATATATATATATACATATATATATGTGTGTGTGTGTGTGTATGTATATATGTATACATAATATATATGTATACATAAATACATAAATACATACATACATACATACATACATACATACATACATACATACATGTTTGTTCCTTAAGGGAATCCTAACATACACTGGTTGAGATAGCAAGAATGAGTGGTTCTAGAGCAAACCAATAAGCAACATTCCTCCATAGATATGCATCAGCCTCTGCCTTCAGGTTCCTGCCCTACCTGAGTTCTTGCTACCAATTCCTTAAAAAATGAACTGCAATATGAGATTTTAAGAAAAATAAACCTTTTCTTCCTTAAGTTGTTTTTAGTCATGGTGTTTTATTACAGCAATAGAAACCCTAACTAAGACACCATATGGGATGATTCTTACAGAATTATTTTTTTCCCCACAAGATTTCAAGAAAATGCATAGAACTGGAAATTATACTAAGGTAATCCCAGTTCAGACAAATGAATGCCACATTTTTTTCTTATTCACAGGTCATAGCTCCTAATTTTTATATGTGTGTATATGTAGGGGTGAATTTGAATAGAAGCCAGAAAATTATGAAGAGGTTTATTATGCAAGGTGGTCTATGTGTCCAGAAGTCTCAATATACTGGTATTTTTTTGCAATATTTTTCTTGGCTTTCATCTGTGGAAGCACTAGACAGCAGTGACATCTTCCCCCATTTGATGGGAGATGTTATTCTGTAAATATGTTTCTCATACTGGTTAAACAATAAAACACTGTTGGGCCAATGGGAAAACAAGATAGGCAGGGCTAGGAGACAAGGAGGAAGGAGGAAGTAGTTAGGAGGAGTCAGAGAAGTCAGCATGTAGAGCCTAGAGGAAGCAAGATGGCAGCCCACCGCTCGGATAAGATGACCATGTGGAAATACTTAGATAAGTAGATATGGGTTAATAATTAAGACAGAGCTAGCCCATAAACAATAATAGTAAATGGCCAACAGGATTTTATCAAATACAGAGTCTCTGAGTGTTATTTGGGGCTTCCGTGGCAGGCGGTCTGCGGGTAGGAACAAAGAGTGGGTCAGGCAGCCGGCGGGAAAAACCTGCTCATAACACCTGTTCCCATCACCATATTCAGTACTACAAGTGAAATTTGTTCTTTCCCAAGTCCTCTGTGATTATAGGATGACTTCAGAACTTTCATCGGTGACTACTTCCATAACTGCACACAGCAATGCTAAGGAGACCAATTCTATTAATATCTTTGACAACAAAATTGACTTCCTGAAGGAGTTTTCTCTCCCAGGACTTATTAATTAATGTATCAAAATACTGTATCAGAGTTGATTAAATATAACTACTTTAAATTCCCTCAAGCAAATAACACTGGAATTCAGTGTATAAATGTCTATGCCCCCAGCGTGAGTTTCTCCAAGAGATAAAGCCTGACTTGTTAGTTGTAGCCATATGTTCTCAGTTCCACAGACCTACACTGAATGAGTGATACCTCCAGGCAAAGTTTCTAATTTTGTAGAAACTTTAATTGGGAGGCTAGAAAATATTTGCTCTCACAAATATATTAGCAAATTGTTTAGTAAGTCTGGAACCAGAAAAATACTTACTCAACTTACTTGGAATTACTATTTATTTTAAATTCTTCTCTGTATTTTTGAGGGTCTTCAGCTCATGATAAAATTAGACTACCCCCACCAGGCCATGAATCTCAATGGTATCTATGACTATCACAAAGTAACTGTTGACAGTCTCTAACTTCATTTTTTAAACAAGCATCTAAGTTTAGCATGAACATAGCAAAAGAAAGTTCCTTCATATATTTAGGCCCCAAATAGCAAAGCAAAAAAAAACAGAAGAAAGAATTCCACAATTCCACAGTTTTAGCCCAAGGATGGAAAACCATATATATATGATGGGTTGTAGAGAGGGAGAGAAAACAGAAATTTAACCAGTATTCAATTTTTAGGATAAAACAATAGTGGATATGTCTCTCTTTTAAGTTCGCAGAAGGTATAGTGAGCCTGTTACTTTTTATATCAACTTGACACATGCTAGGGCCATCCTGGAATAAGAAATATTAACTAAAAACACGCTTCTACCAAAACTGGCCTGGAAGCAAACCTATGGTGCATTTTCTTAATTAGTAATGGATGTGGAAGTGCCCAGCCTGTGGTGGGTAGTGTTTCCCCTAGACAGTGGTCCTGAGGTATGTAAGAAAGCAGACTGAGCAAGTACTGGGGAGCAAGCCTGTAAGGAATACTCCTATGTGGCTTCTGCTTCAGTCTTGACTTCAGATTCCTGCCTGGCATTCCTGCTCTGAAGGAAGTATAAGTGAGACAAACCTTTTCCTCCCCAATTTTCTTTGGGCATGGTGTTTTATTACAACAATAGAACCCATAACTAAGACATAAGTTGTGTTTCGGTACCAGGTTATGGAGTTGTTGTAATAGGACTGAACATGTTGTTGGAGGCAGGATTGTGGATAAACTTTGGAAATTTGGGCTATATTAGACAGAGTATTAATGAGCTATTGTGTGATCTTGGGAGGTAATACTGTGACCAGATCAGATATTGGAGGACTTGGCTCCTAAAGTTTCCAAGAAAAGTTTGAGAATCCCTCAAATTCTCTACAGGGATGATTGGGTGGTTTCTTTGTGTTAAGAATCTATGATGTCTTGTCAGCTGGAGAAGAATTCATTGAGCAAAGCCTTCTGAGATGTGTTCCTCAAGATCAGCACATAGAAGCTGTGATCCAAGGAGTACAAGGCTGTACCTTGTGCTGGCAGCCAAATTTGTCAATCTTAGTCTTCTAGATAGTACTGCTTTTGAAGGTATGAAGGAGTCATAGCACTCAGAGAAACTACTAGACAAAGCCACTGGTGAATGTGCAGCCTCAGTTAAAGCAGGAGCCCCAGGATTGAAGGGGTCGTGAAAAAAAGTTGAAGAATAATACCATGGGTCAAGAGTCAGAGTCGCATATATATCAGGATATACTATTGGTGAAAATGGATGGCACTTGCAACAGCACACTTTAACCATTTTGGAGATGCCAATATCATGTGATGACCACTAAGGACATATGCTGCAGCTATGGGGTAGAGCCATATTGAACCTACCTGACAAGCTCATGTGTACAATGTATGGCAAAAACAGACAACTGAGAGCGGCCAAGCCTCTTGGAGCCCATTGGATGGGGATTGAGTCCCAGTTGTCTAACACTGAACTTTTGTCAGCATGGAAATTGGATTTTGTTTTTATTTAATTGTGCCTATGTTCTATTCTTTCCTCTATAACTAACAGTATTTAATTTATTTTTCTAAGAATCAGAAGTATGAGACCTTGGGTATTTTAGAGATATTAGGAGATTTAGAGGAATTGTAGGTGTTTTCTGCTCTGCTTGATGGTAGTTTGCAATTTCACTGTCACTGATTTTGGAAAGAATTTATTGATATAACTACCTATTTAAATTGTGGATTATTAGGCTTTTTAGATTGCTAAATTTGTAGCTAGTGCTGGAATTTCTTATTCTTTTTTGCTTTCATTTCCATCTAATAATACTAAAAATGCCAATAAGATATATGCTAGAAACCATAACTTCATTCCTAGCATCTGAATATTTTTAAAGTTTCCATTTCTTTGTTTCTATACTGAACTCTGAACAATATTTTCAGAAGTATCTTTCAATTTCATAATTCTTATTTGAAGTTTTAATTAATTCTGATAATTTTATGTGTTTTGATCATATTCACCCCTCTTCCTCCAACATCTTTGAAATTCACCCCATCCCTGTAAATGAAATTTCATATTCTCTCACTTTTATATAAAATAAGTAATTAATTAATTTATAAAACACCTTATTGAATCCAATTTTGGTATGGGGCCTGCCCTAGAGCATGATCAGCCTACAAGGAAAAAAAAAAAAAAACCTGACTCTTCATCTCCTGTCTGCTATCAAATGCTCATATTAAAGTATTAAGGTTTCATACTGTTTTCCCTCCCTCCATTCTAGAATTTGTCTTCCTTGAGTTTGCACAGGAGTTTGGGGCTGTCTCAACTGCTGTGAGTTTATAGGTAGAGCTGCCTGGTTATGTGGTTATGTGGTTATGTCTGGAATGCAGCATTTTCTTTTAGTCTTCCATCACCTTTGGCTCTTAGAATATTTATGCCTCCAGTTCCTCAAAGATCCCTGAGCCTAGTGGGAGGGGTGTGATGTAGATGACATATTTAAGACAGTCCATGATCTCTCATTCTCTGCACCTTTGTCAATTGTGAATTTCTGTCTTATTCACCATCTACTGAACGGACAAATGTCTCTGATGAGAGTTGATAGATGGACTAAGCTACAGATATAGAAAAAAAAGTCAAGAGGAGATATGTTATTGTGTGTGTTCAGAAGTTCAACAGTAGTAAGTTCTAACAAAGGCCTATGACCTATCTGGCCAAGGTTCTTTCTGTATATGAGTCTCGTCTTCTGAAATTGGCCTTAAAACCAATCAAAGCCCAAGAGTATTATTCATATCAATGCTGCACCATTAGGCATGTCTTTTCCAGACCTGTCAGGATTGTAGTGCACAGAGTTCTCTTCTCATCTTAGTGAGACTGGTAACTGCTATTTACCCCTGGTAGCATGCTAAGTAACTTCCAGCACTATGAAAGCTAGTCACTAGAGATGACACGTCCAGGTCAGTATGTATTCCATGTTTTATGACTCTTACCATCAAATCATAGGGATTAAAAGATAAATGACAATAGTCTATTTTGTTTGGGGGGGTCCATGTGACCCCACTGAACAACAACTAAGAAAGAGGTACTATTGACTTCATTTGCTAGTATGTGGTATTTAGTTGGGGCATTATTCCTCAGGGAAAACCCATGTAAACAAGTGTGTGTGTGTGTGTGTGTGTGTGTGTGTGTGTGTGTGTGTGTGTGTTTCAAATGATTTTAGTGATAATTACTATGGATGTTCCTCAGAAATCTAGAAGTAGATCTCTCCGAATTCCCTTCTTTATTCTATCTTCCCATCCCTATCTCATGTACTCCTTTCTGTTCCATTATTCTTCCTTCCTTATTCATGCTGCTGTATTTTATACCCCTACCTTGAATGAGCTCCTTATCATCTATACACTGTTACTCATTTCCTAACATCTATTAGTATTCGAAATGAAACACGTAGCTCTAAAGTCACAAAGCTAACATTTGTATATGAGAAAAAATATGTGGTGTCTTTCTGACTCAGGGTTACCTCACTCCAGATGACTGTTTCCAATTTTATTTATTTATATGCAAATTTCATAATTTCATGTTTCTTAATGTCTGGATAATATTTTAATATGTAAATGTACCACATTTATTAAATCAACAGTTTATAGGTATCTGGGCTGTTGCTTTTCCCTGCTTATTGTGAAGAGAGCAATAATGAGCATGGATAAAGAGGTATCTCTGCAATAAAGTATAGAATCCTTTAGGTATACACCCAGATGTACCATGTAGTAGATTTACTTCTAGCTTTCTGAGAAACATCCATAGTAATTGTACCATATTGTACTTGCAACAGCAGTGAATAACTGTTTCTCTTTCCCCATATCCATGGCAGCATTTGTCGTCATTGTTTTTTAATCTTAGCCATTCTGTCTAGAGTAAGATAAAATCTGAAAGTAGTTTTAATTTGCATTTCCCTATGGCTAAGTATATTTAACATCCACTTAAATGTTTCAGAATAACTTTTAGTTCATCTTTTAAAAACCCTGTGCTTAATTCCATGCTCATTTTTTTAATTTGGTTGTTTCTTAATTTTTAGTATTTTTAGTTCTTCATGTATTCTAGATAACTAATTTCTCTCTGATATAATTATTTTTCCAATTATATATACTTCCTCTTCGCTCAAATGCTTTTTGTTTACATAAGCTTCTTAGTTTCTTGTGATCACATTTGTCAATTGCTGTTGTTAAGAAGTGTTCAAACAGTATTTATCTCTAGTATACAATGAATTTTGGGAGCCCATTCCCCATAGAGGGATACTCTCTCAGACTAGATACATGGGAGGAGGGCATAGGCCCTGCCCCAAATGATGTGATAGACTTTGATGATCCCTCATGGAAGGCCTCATCCTCCCTGGAGGATGGGAGTTGGTGGGGGGACATGGCAGGATGGGAGGGAGAGGGACTGGGATTGAGGTGTAAAATAAAATTGTTTCTGATTTAAAGAAGAAAAGAAAAGAACTAACTGGAAGGTCTTTTTCTTGGCGATATGCTCAAATATCTTTCCTATTATCCTCTCTACCAGACTTGGGGTATCAAGGTGTTAGAGTTAAGGATTCTATTGCTGTGATTAAACATCATGAACAAAAGTCACTTGAGCAAGAAAGGGCTTATCTTGCTTACACTTTCCTACCACAGTCCACTATTGAAGGAAATTGGGCAGGAACTCAAATGAAAGCAACTTTGAGATACCATCTTACTCCTGCCAGAATGGCTAAAATTAGAAACACCAATGGCAACTTATGCTGGAGAGGATGTGGAGAAAGGGGAGCATTCCTTCACTGCTGGTGGGAGTGTAAACTCGTACAGCCGTTTTGGAGATCAGTATAATGGTTCCTCAGGAAAATGGGAATTAGCTTACCACAGGACCCAGCAATTCCACTCTTAGGTATATACCCAAATGACTCACATGCATGCAGCAAAGACATGTGCTCAACTATGTTCATAGCAGCATTATTTGTAACAGCAAGAACCTGGAAGCAACCTAGATGCCCCTCAACTGAAGAATGGATAAAGAAGATGTGGCACATCTACACAATAGAATACTACTCAGCAGAAAAAAATAACGGAAACTTGAAATTCGCAGGCAAGTGGATGGAACTTGAAGAAACCATCCCGAATGAGGTAACCCAGTCACAAAAAGAGGAACATGGCAAAGGATCACCAGCCTATAATTCACACCACCAGATGAACTGGGATACGAGGTGTATTCTAAGAGATTCATATATGGTCCCTCACAAAAGGGGGAAGGGACAAGTCCCACAGAGCACATGGGAAATGGGGGGGGGCAGGGAATGGAGAAAGAACTAGGAGAAAGAGAAGGGGAGGAGAGGAAAACATGTGTGACTAGATAGGTTGAGTCAGGGTGAGAGAGGGGGGCATAAAAGAGGGAGCCATTATTGGTTGAAGAGAAAACTGAACCTAAAGAAAGGTCTAGAGAACTACAAGACTGACTCCAACTAATAATTCGAGCAACCATGGAAAGACTACCATAAATGCCCTTCCCTGATAGTGAGATCATCAACTAAATTATCCACCATCATGGAGGCCTCAACTAGTACCTGTTGGAAACAGAAGCAAACACCCATAACCAAACACTGAGTCCAACTAGAATCCAGATGCAGAGAGAGGGGACAAGACCAGGTTGCAGAAACTGATAAAGACAGCTGACCTGAATAAGGAGGAGCTCGGGCCTCCCAGACTGATGGCTAGGAAACCAGCAAGGGACTGACTCAATCCCCCTGAATATGGGTCTCAGCTAGAAGGACTGAGCAGTCTGGGGGACCTCAGAGAGTAGAAACAGGTTCTATTTCTTTTGCACAAAAGGACTTTGCAGACACATCCCCCATGGAAGGATATCCCCTTAACCTAGAGACAGGAGAGAAGTCCTAGTCCCTACTTCAAATGACTTGACAGACTTACATGACCCAACCTGGATAGCATAGCCCTACAAGTGGAATGGGTGTGGGGGGATGGGAGGGGAGGGTGGCCAGGGTGCATGTCACAGGGGAAAGAAGGTAAGAGGGAGAGATGGAAGGAGGGAGGGAGGGAGGGTTGGAGGGAGAAAGGGAGAGAAAACTGGGATACACATTTTATATTATTATTAAAAAAAGAAGGATTAATTTTATATATATATATATATATATATATATATATATATATTTAAAATGCTTTGACTTCAAAATTTAAGCCTAAGGACAAGTTACTGGGGAAAAGGATTTCTAAATTTGTTTCCACAGAAAATGAAAAGCTGTGGATTTTTGTCCAGGCTAATGTGGTTTGATCGAGCAAGACCCCCTGAAGCAATGTCAATGGGACAATGCAGCCTTACAGACCACTACAGCCAGGATTTCTGCACCTTCTTAGGATTCCCCATGACAGCACCCCTACCAGCAGGAAGCAGCTTGAAAAGAACAATGCTTAAATTCCCAAATGTTTGTTTTCATTTAAAAAAAAAGAAAGGCAGCAATATATAAATCAATGAATTCCTTCAATGAAATCAAACCCTGATTTTATGCCTCTGGCATTCAGAACTGTCAGAAAGCTTCAACAGATTTCTGGCGCTTAAAATGACCCAGTCCAAAGTGCTTGGTTTAAAAAGTCTTAAAACAATGGTGCACATGATTCACTCAGTATATCTAAATGTGGTGACCAATTAGTTGTCTTTAGAAGAGTGTTTAGAGCACTTGGCTAGCATGTTTAAGGAATTAGGTTCAACTAAAGTGTCCCCCAAAATATAAACTACAGTGGTCCTGTAAGAATAGGATTTAACATCTTTCTTTAAAAACTAAATAGATAAACAGAGTCTATATAATTCTTTTATAAAGACCTACAAACCATTCACATTGAATTATTTAACAATCAATGTTATATTACTTGAGTTATGCCTCTTTCTATCTCTTTCAGCTCTAAAACTAAAACAGATTGCTGTCAGACTGTAGATAAAGCAGGCATTATAGCAACTTCAGAAAAATTGTCCTTGTTTCTGTTCTGTTCATTTATTGTACGCACCTCTATAGCTTCCATCTGCATGAAGAGGTAATATATATTAGTGGTAAATATGTTGACAACAAGTAAATTTTCTGTTTGGACTTAACCCAGAGACCAAATAAGAATTCTCAAGAGGTTTAATAAGTGTAATCTGAAATCTTCAACATGAGAAATCTATATAACAGCATGAAACTTACACAGGAAATTAGAAAAGGCTCCTTATTCTCTAGCTCTCCTTTCCCCTTCCTTGTTACCCACCTTCTGCCATATTGTATGTATGTTAGATGCAGACCTACCCTTTCTTTATTTGAATGCTGTAATGTTCATCTCCATGTCCTATTTCACAGTGCAAAGTGTGCATT
The DNA here is from genome assembly GCA_030556225.1 of Cricetiscus sungorus. Classification (NCBI taxonomy): domain Eukaryota; kingdom Metazoa; phylum Chordata; class Mammalia; order Rodentia; family Cricetidae; genus Cricetiscus; species Cricetiscus sungorus. The sequence continues at coordinate 75,786,244 of JANBXA010000734.1, forward strand.
CTCTGTGCCTTACATTGGTGTGTGCATGTGCAAGTTTTTGAAATTTTCTGACATTTCTGATCTTTAGTGAAAAGGCATCTTCAAGAAATCGTTTTCTCACTTAATTACTGAAAGGACACTTCATATGTAATTTGGTATTAATTCTAATACTGTATTATAGATTCCCCTTTGATGACACAATGAACAAATGCTTGTCATCAGATAGATTTGATGACTGGTTCTTCGGTTTTCCAGTGCAAAGAAATAAGATTAGTACTGCCGAGTTCCCCTGCCAAACCCCACTCCCCACTTCAATTTTGTTTAAAGAAATGAGTGGTTAAATTACTAAGGGTTAGAAAATGCAACTGCTTCTTTTGTGTGGGATATAATTTTGCTCCCTTGTTTTTCTATTTTATTTGGCAAGGTTTCTAAGTCAATATTTAAATAGGAAAATGTCTTAAACAACTGAAAAGAAAACCCTGTGTTCCCTAACTATATTTATAAAACAGCACTTAATAATTTCCCTAATTAGAGTCATTGTTTCTTGGAGTGTACAATCTATATGCTTTGGAAATTGTAGTATTTAAAATCTTAATTGTTTTCTTGGTCAGTACTAATTTCAAATTTTATGTTCTAAATAACACGGACATAAGTTAGGGAAATGAGTACTTCTACAATAGGCAATGTTTGGAAAAGGCCTCATGCCAGTTTCTTAACAAAAAGAGAGGAAGGGGTTTTTATTTTCTTTCTTTAATATTTTTTTCCTTATCTTACATATAGATTCCAGTTTCCTCTTCCTTCCATCCTCCCATGCCTCCAACATGGCCATCCACTTTCCAACGAGGGTAAGGCCTTCCATGGGGGGTCATCAAAGTCTGTTGAATCATTTGGGGTAGGGTCTAGCTCCCCCACACACACACACACACACTCATGTCTCTTGTCTCTAGGCTAAGGGATTATCCCTTCATGGGTAATTGGCTCCTCAAGTCCGATCCTGCACTAGGGATACCCTGGTTCCATTGTCAGAGGTATCATAGACTTCCAAGGCCTCATAACTGAGACCCACCTTTAGAGGACCTGGGTCCATCTTATGCTATCAGACTGTGGTTCATGAGCTCCCTCTTCTTCAGGTAAGCTGTTTCTGTGGGTTTCTCCAGACTGGTACTGACCTGTTTGCTCATCACTTCTCCCTCTCTGCAATAGAATTCCAGGAGTTAAGCTCAGTGTTTAGCTGTAGGTGTCTGCTTTTGCTTGTATCGGCTACTGGATGAGGACTTTAGGGTGGCATATAAGGTAGTCATCAATCTCATTATCAGGCAAAGGAATTTAAGGTAGCCTCTTCACTATTGCTTGGGTTGTTAGTTGGGGTCATCCTTGTGGGTCTCTGAACATTTTCCTAGAGTAAGATTCTCTTCAAACCTATAGTGGTTCCCTCTATTATGTTATCTCTTTTCTTGTTCTTCTCTGTTCTTCTCCTGACTCAATCTTCCTGGTTCCTCATGTTTTCCTTCCCCCTCCTCTTCTTCCCTTCTCTGTATCCTAACTCTCCCTACACTCACTGCCCCACCCCCTGCTCCCAATTTGCTCAGGAGTCCTTGCCCTTTTCCCCTTCTGTGGGGGACCATGTATGTCTTTCTGAGGGTCCTCCTTGTTTCCTAGTTTCTCTGGTGGTGTGAATAATAGACTGGCTATCCTTTGTTCTATGTCTAAAAACCATATATGAGTGAGGACATGCCATGTTTCTCTTTTTGTGACTTGGTTATGTCACTCAGGATGCTTTCTTATAGTTCCATCCATTTCCCTGTGAATTTCAAGATTCCATTGTTTATTTTCCACTGAGTAGTATTCCACTGTGTAAATGTATTACATTTTCTTTATCCATTCTTCAGTTGAGGGGCATCTATCTAAGTTGATTTAAAATTCTGGCTATTACAAATAATGCTGCTATGAACATAGTTGAACAGATATCTTTGTTGCATGAATGTGCATATTTTGGTTATATGTCTAAGAGTGGAATTACTGGATCTTGTGGTAGACTGATTTCCATTCTCCTGATGAACCGCCATACTGATTTCCAAAATGGCTGTGCAAGTTTGCACTCCAACCAGCAGTAGTTCCTCTTTCTCTACATCCTCTCCAGCATAAACTGTTAGTGGTGTTTACCTTGGGGTAAAATGAACCAAACAGTGAAAGACCTATATAATAAGACCTTTGAGTCTTTCAAGAAAGAAATTAAAGAAGATACCAGAAAATGGAAAGATCTCCCATGCTATTTAATAGGTAGGATCAACGTAGTAAAAATGGCAATCTCGCCAATAACAACCTACAGTTTCAATGCAATCCCAGCACAATTCTTCACAGACATTGAAAGGACAATACTCTATATGGAAAAAATCAAAAACCCAGGATAGCCAAAACAACCCTGTAAAATAAAGGAACTTCTGGAGGCATCACCATCCCTGACTTCAAGCTCTACTATAGAGCTATAGTCCAGAAAACAGCTTGGTATTGGCACAAAAATAGACAGGTAGACCAATGGAATCTAATTGAAAACATTGATATTAACCCACACACATATGAACACCTGATTTTTGACAAAGAAGTTAGAATTATACAACAAAAGGAGGAAACTATCTTCAACAAATGGTGCTTGCATAACTGGATGCTGCTAACTTCAGATAGATCCATATCTATCACTGTGTACAAAAGTTAAGTCCAAATGGATCAAATACCTCAACATAAATCTAACCAAACTGAATCTCTTAGAAGAGAAAGAGTGGGAGGTACCCTTGAATGAATTGGTACAGGAGACCGCTTCCTGAACATAGCACCAGGAGCACAGACACTGAGATCAACGATTAATAAATGGGACCTCCCAAAAATGAGAATCATCTGTAAGGCAAAGGACACAGTCAAGAAGACTAAACAGCAGCCCATAGGATAGGAAAAGAAATTAATCAACCCCATGTCTGACAGAAGGCTGATTTCCAAAATATACAAAGAAGTCAAGAAGCTAGTCACCAAAACACCAAATAATCCAATTCAAAAGTGGGGTACAGAACTAATTAGAGAATTCCCAGTAGATGAATCTCAAATGGCTGAAAGACACTTAAGAAAGTGCTGAACAGCCTTAGCCATCAGGGAAATGCAAATCAAAAGAACTCTGAGGAAAGAGTTTCTTATAAAAATTTAAATTGATGATCATTGGCAATGTACCACGTTTGTCAGTGACATTTATTTCTGATCCTCTGAATCCATGTTTCCATGTTCACAGCCAAATTAATTTGTTTATCTGATAAAATTGTTTTTTTTTAATCTGGAGGTTAGCCAAACAACAACAAGAAAAAAAATCTATGTTTAGCCCAACTAACTTAATCAGTTAAAAATATACAGTTGTACCTATAAGCCAGCTATTTTCTTCGGTCACCTGAGAGGGAGCTGATTCAACCAGCAACTCTGTTAACTTATTATACCTCTGCTCATATTTTCTTTGTGAAATAAACGAGCTTTCCCTCTATTGACCTACTCTGCTGTCACTGTCCTGATTAACTTGTGTCCTAGGGAAATATGAGCAGGTCATCTTGGCTGTAGTTATGTGACTCATCTGCTGGTTGGACAGAATCAGAAATAAGTGAAAACGTCTGTGGCTTTGCCCAGAAACCTTGTCTGGCTGTCTTAGGAGTGCTAGCAGGCTGTAAATAACCCTTGGCTCATATTTGAGGTCTTCTTTAAGGTCAGACTCTTGGCTGATGTGCAAGTCTTGTTGTCAACATAGAATCATGAGCCTATCTCCAAGCCTTGATAGGAAAGGACTTCTGCCTGATGGCCTCAGTTTCTATAACAGTGCCATGACTGTCTGCTGAGGCCACAGAATATACTGCACTGGAAAGAGTTTTGGCTTATTATATGTGTCAGCTGCAGACTTAGATACAGCTTAGCAGCTAAATTCTAGAAGAGCGTTTACTGTGGAAACTATGTTGAGCATGAATAGTTTTGAAAGCCCTTTAAGTCAGGAGTTTTGTTGCATGACATACGTCCTCATGAAGAATTGGTATTAGATAGGAGAGAGAGTGGAGTAATAAACAGTGAAAGGAGGTAGGTGTGGTTTATGAAAGGAAGAATAAGTTTGGGCATAGCCTGGGCTTCAAGATGTGCATTCAGGGTTTTGGATTTTGTGGATGTGGGCTGAATCAGACCACAGAACCCCTACTTGAATAAACACCACAATAGAGGATGTCTTGTGGTGAGCTATAATTACAAACTATCATCCCATTTTCAAGAGGAAAATGATTGGTCATGATGGGATTCCCAAAATGTCCAATAAATTATTAAAAACTAAAAGAGGTTTTCAAAGGTAATTTAAAACTTTGATCCAACAAGACAAATAGTCCAACTTAAGTTTTTATCTCTTCTTAGTCTCATATCTTCTTCCTTTATGTAAGTCTGTAAAAATATCAAGCTTTTGTGAATAAGAAATAAGTGTTAAACTGAGCCGAACTCCTGGAATCCAGTTTCAGAGAGGGAGGGACGATAAGAAAAGGGGTCAAGACCAGGCTACAGAAACCCACAGAGACAGCTGACCTGAACAAGGGGGAGCTCATGGACCCCAAGACTGATAGTTGGGAAACCAGCATTATACCGACTCAGACCCTCTGAAAGTGGGTCTCAGTTAGAAGGCCTTGGCAGCCTAAGGGACCTCTGACAATGGAACCAGGATGTATCCCTGGTGTAGAAAAGAACTTTGGGAGCACATTCCCCATGGAGGGATACTCCTTTAACCTAGAGGCAGGAGAGAGGGCTTAAGGCTTACTCCAAATGACTTCACAGATTTTGATGATGCCTCCTGGAAGGCATCACCCTCCCTGTGAAATTGTTGAGAAAAAATGTGTATCTTCTAGTGCTACATGAAAGTGGCTCTTGATACAAGGTGCTGTACCAGGCAATTTTATCCATTCCTTCTTTTAATTTGCCCTAAGACTTATATAACAAGCTTGAGGTGGTTATTCCCTCTCTATGAAGAAGAAAATGGAAGAACAGAAAGGTTATAAAAATCATCTGAGTTCATACGACTCGGGTTATAAAATAGTATTTTACACAAATATAGTACCAATGCTTGTTAGTTTGCTTGTTTTTACAGAATAACAAAATCAAAATATATAAAATCAGATAGTGTCTCCTCAAAGTAATAATTTGAAAATTATATCTTAGAAAAGTATATAATTATTCTCTGTATATGTAGTGTCTTCAATGTTAGATCTTACAACCTGTTGCTGGTTGACAATCAATCATAGTGGCAATAGGTTGCATTGTTTGGAAGATGTTAAAGGCCTCTTCTGCCAATGACTCATAGAGAGGTAGCATTCCCAAAGAACTGGAATTTTTCTTTTATTATTTAATAATATTATGGCTTCTGGGAATAGTTTTATCCACCAATGCAGGGCTCTTCCTTTAGAACACTTTTTCCTTATTGTTTTTAAGCTTGTGTGAGTATGCATACATTTGTGTGCATGTGTACACACACCTGTGTGTGTGTGTGTGTGTGTGTGTGTGTGTGTGTGTGTGTTGTATTGAGAATATTCTCATACATACCTCAGTTCTCTCCTTTCCCACCCATTTACCTTTCTGTTGTTCCAATTCATCCCTTAGACATCTGTGATGCTACTTCAAATCATATGTGTACATATGTAGTTTTATGTATGTTTATAAAAACCTAGGGAAAATATAGGAACAATATTCATCTTCCTGTGACTGATTAATTTTGGTTAATATTATTATTTCTAATTGCATAGATTTTACCACAAGGGACATACCTTAATTCTTCTTGGGGAGAGGTAAAAAATGTTCTGCTGTGTACACTATTCCTCAGATGCAGAACTAACTTAGATCCATAATTTATCTATAGTAAATAAATCTGTAAGTAAATAAATCTATAAGTAAATATAGTAAATAAATCTGAATATACAAATATCTTTGTCATATGATCACCTGGAATTCTTTGGAAAATTTTCAGCATTATTCTTCTGTATGACCCAAATTACAAAGAGTAATGGTTGGCTTTTTAAAGATGTTTCCATACATATTTCCATGTTGGATAGGCTAGTTTGTATTCTAAATGTAATATATAGAAGTTTCCTTTTGTCCACATTCTTTATGTTATTTATTTTCTTAATGACTGCCATTCTTATGGGGGGTGAGATGGCATCCCTGTAGAGTTTTGATTTGCATTTTTCTAATTGCTAGTGAAGTGTAACACTATTTAATACATTGGTTGGCCATTTGTAATTTCACTTTTAAGAACTCTGTTCATTACATTTGAGTATTTTATACATTTTAGATATTAATATTTTGTTAAATATAACATCTAAAGACTTCTGCTCTCTGTATAGGATGTCTCTCCATTTAATTGGATGTTCCTTTTAGTACAGACTTTTGATGATATCTATGAGTTTCCATTTTCTACTTGTTGGCCTTATTTCTTGAGATAGTATCAACTTATTTAGAAATTAGTGCCTATGCATATATCATAAACTTCTTACTGCAGATTTTTATGAGTCAGTTTCAGGGTTTCAATTTTTACATTAGGGTCTTTGATCCATTTGACATTTATTTTTGTATATGGTAAGATATAGGGATCTAGTTTAATTCTTTTATTAAATTTTCTCAACATCATTTGAATATACTGTCTGTTCTTTGATGTGTATTTTTGACACTTTTGTCAAAATCAAACAACTATAACTTTCAATTCATGCCTAAGTTTATTATTCAATCCCATTGATACTCATATCTGTTGTATAATGCTGATTTTGTCACTATAGTTCTAAGATAAGTTAGGTTTATGCTTCCAGAATTATTCTCTTTTCTCCATATTATTTTAGTGTTCTGGGTTATGTGTGCTTCCAAATGAACTTTAAAATTGTGTGGGGGGTTTCTGTGAAGAGTGGTGGTATTGGCTATTGATAGGGACTCATTTGAAAGTATAGATTGCTTTTGGTAGAACTGTCATTTCACAATGATGATTCTCCTAGTAATCACCAGATATGTGTTGATTAGTTCTGTGTCAACTTGAAACAAACAAAAGATATCTGGAAAAATGAAATTTCAATTGAGAAATTGTCCCCACCATATTGGACTGTTGGCAAAAAGTTGTGTGATATTTTCTTCATTAGTAATTGATGTTAAAGAGCCCAGCTCATAATGGCCAGTGCCACACCTGGACTGCTGGTCCTGGGTTCAATAAGAAACTAGGTTGAATAAGCTAAGGAAATAAGCCAATGGTCCATGGTACTCCAGGGCCACTGTTTCAGTTTCTGCCTCCAGCTTTCCTACCCTGCTTGAGTTTCTTCCCTGACTTCCTTGATGGTGGACTATGAAATGGAAATATAAGGGAAATAATGTATCTCCTCCCAAATTTCTTTGGTGTTTTATCACAGTAATAGAAACACTAATACAGATATTGGTACCAGATTGTGAAGTATTGCTGTGCAAAGTTAATCATGTGTTTTGGGGAGGATTGTGGAAGCATTTTAGAACTTTAAGCTGAAAAGGTCACTGAGTATGCAGAGCTCAATTAACTGTTGTGGGAATCAAGAAGTCAAAATTGAGAATAGTACATATGACAGAGGTCTATATTATGACATTTCTGAGGGAAGTTTGGGAGTCCCTGAAAGACTATCAGAACACTTAATATTTTCAATTAGGAGCCACTCAGGCAAAACATTTGCTTTGCTTTGATAATTAATGCTGCTTAGCTGATGCTGAGAAATTAGTAAGAATAAGAAGAGACCAGTGTTCTTTAGGTTCTCCTGGCCTGACAGCTGCAGGCAACTAACTCAACTAGCTCCCAGATGATCAAACAATCCAGTCTGCTGACATCACTATGCTAATCCCACCTCCTTTCTGGGATGAGGTGAGCAGGGGCCCCTGTCTAAGGCCCAACTTCTACTTCTCTCTTTGGGATCTCCTGGCCAAGTGACTGATCTAGAGTACGCTGATATCAAGGTGTAAGCCCCAGCTCAACCCACCTAGTGACAGAATCTCTCAGACCCACCTGCACCCATTGTGAGACCCATCAGAGTATTGGACCTGCTTGCACCCACCAGAAGAGAACCTTGGGCATGTACCAACTAAGAGAGGAAGAGACCCCACCTGCACCCACAGGAAGAAGGATGTAAAGACGGCGATATAAGAACACATTCAACAACAGAAAGGCCAATATGATGCCACCAGAGTCCAGCGACTCTACACCAGCAAGAACTGAACATCCCAAAACAAACGAACCAGAAGAGAATGACCTTACAAACTACTTCAAGAAGATGATAGAGACCCTAAAAGAAAAAATGAGAAAAATCCTTTAAAGAAATAGAAGAAAAAACAAACCAAAAATTGTAAGAAACAATTCAAACAGTGCAAGGTTGGAAAGCTGAAATCAAGACAATTAAAAAAAGACAGTCTCAGGGAATGCTAGAATTAGAAAAATTGGGTAAATGATCAAGAACTACAGATGCAAGCATAGCCAAGAGATTACAAGAGATGGAAGAGAGAATCTCAGGAATTGAAGGTACACTAGGAGAAATAGATTCGTTGACCAAAGAAAATCTTGAGTCAAATAATTTCTTAACACAAAATATCCAGGAAACACGGGTCACCATGAAAAGGCCAAACACTTTGAAAGCAGTACTAAGAGGAAAGTTCATAGCACTAAGTAACCACATGAAGAAACTAGAGAATGGTCACATTAGAGAATCAATAGCACACTTGAAAGCTTTAGAACAAAAAGAAGCAAACTCACCCCAGAAGAGTAGACACTGGGAAATAATAAATTGAGGGCTAAAATAAATGAAGTATAAACTAGGAAAATAATACAAAGAATCAATGTAACAAAAAGATGGTTCTTCGAGAAAATCAACAACATAGATAAAACTTTATCCAAATTAACCAAAAGGCAAAGAGGAAACATGCAAATTAACAGAATCAGAAATGAAAAGGGGGAAAAAAACAATGGACATTGAGGAAATCCAGGGAATCTTCAGGTCATACTTTGAAAACCTGTATTCCACAAAATTCAAAAAATTTAAAGGAAATGGACAATTTTCTGGATAGATACCATTTACCAAAATTAAATCAAAAGCTCCCAACTAAAAGCAGCCCAGGGAAAGATGGTTACAGTGCAGAACTCTACCAGAAATTCAAAGAGCATCGAATACCAATACTGCTCAAATACTGTTGCAATGGAAGCATAAGAGTCATTGCCAAACTCCTTTTACAAGGCTACAATAAGCCTTGTACCCAAGCCACAAAAAGACACAACTAAGAAAGAGAACTACAGACCAATATTCTTCATGAACATTGATGCAAAAATACTCAATAAAATACTGACAAATCAAATCCAAGAACAAAGCAGAGAACTCGTCCACCATAACCAAGTAGGCTTCATCCCAGGGATGCAGGGATGGTTCAACATATGAAAATACATCAATGTAACCCACCATATAAACAAACTGAAAAAGTAAAAACACACATGATCATCTCACTAGATGCTGGAAAAGCCTTTTACAAAATCCATCACCCTTTCATGATAAAGATCTTGGAGAGATCAGGGATAATGGGAACATACTTAAACATAATAGCAATATACACTCAACCGGCAGCCAACATCAACCTAAATAGAAACTCAATGTGAATCTTCTAAAATCAGGAACAAGATAAGACTGCACACTCTCTCCATATCTCATCAATATTGTACTTGAAGTTCTAGCCAGAGCAATAAGACAACAAATGGAGATCAAGGGGATACAAATTGGAAAGGAAGAAGTCAAACTTTCACTATTTGCAGATGATATGATGGTTTACATAAGATACTCAAAAAACTCTACCAGGGAACTCCTACAGCTGACAAACCCATTCAGTAAAGTGGCAGGATACAAGATTAACTCAAAAAATCATTAGCCCTTATATATATATAGATGATAAACGAGCTGAGAAAGAAATCAGAGAAACATCACACATTACAATAGCTACAAACAACATAAAATATCTTGGAGTAATGTTAACCAAACAAGTGAAAACAAGAACACCTATGAACACGTGATTTTTGACAAAGAAGCTAAAATTATACAATGGACAAAAGAAAGCATCTTCAACAAATCGTACTGACATAACTGGATGCTGCTGTGCAGAAGACCAGATAGATCCATGTCTATCACCATGCACAAAACTTAAGTCCAAATGGATGAAAGACCTCAACATAAATCCAACCACACTGATCTCTTAGAAGAGAAAGTGGGAGGTACCCTTGAATGAATTGGTACAGGGACTGCTTCCTGAACATAACACCAGTAGCATAGACACTGAGATAAATGATTAATAAATGGGACCTCCTGAAACTGACAAACTTCTGTAAGGCAAAGAACACAGTCAACAAGACTAAACAGCAGCCCACAGAACCGAAAAAGATCTTTACCAATCCCACATCTGACAGAGGGCTGATTTCCAAAAATATATAAAGAACGCAAGGAGCTAGTCACCAAAACACCAAATAATCCAATTCAAAAGTGGGGTTCAGAACTAAATAGAGAATTCTCAATGGAGGAATCTCAAATGGCTGAGAGACACTTAAGAAAGTGCTCAACCTTCTTAGCTATCAGGGAAATGCAAATTAAAGCAACTCTAAGATACCATTTTACTCCTGTCAGAATGGCTAAAATTCGAAAACACCAATGACAGTTTATGTTGGAGAGGATGTAGAGAAAGGGGACACACCTCCACTGCTGGTGGGACTGTAAACTTGTAGAATCACTTCGGAAATCAGTATGGCAGTTCCTCAGGAAAATAGGAATCAGTCTTCCACAAGATCCAGCCATTCCACTCTTAGGCATAAACCCAAAATATACACATTCATGCAACAAAGACATCTGTTTAACTATGTTCATAGCAGCATTATTTGTAATAGCCAGAAACTGGAAACAACCCAGATGTCCCTCAACTGAATAATGGATAAAGAAAATTTGTTACATTTACACAATGGAGTAATAATCAGAGGGGAAAATGGAATATTGAAATTCCAAGGCAAATGGATGAAACTAGAAAAAATCATCCTGAGTGAGGTAACTCAGTCACAAAAAGACAAACATAGTGTGTACTCACTCATAAGTGGATATTAGATATAGAGTAAAGGATAACCAGCCTACAATCCACACTGCCAGAGAAGCTAGGAAACAAGGAAGACCCTAAGAGAGACATACATGGTCCCCCACAGAAGGGGAAAGGGACAATATCTCCTGAGCAAATTGAGAGCAGTTAGGGGGAGGGGAGAGGGAGTCAGGAGAAAAAGAGACGAGAAAAAAAAGGGAGAGGAGGACATGAGGGAGCAGGAAGATTGAGTCAGGGGAATAATAGAGGAGACCAAGAAAAGAGATACCATAATAGTACCATAATAGAAGGAGCCATTATAGGTTTAATGAAAAATCTGCCACTAGGAAAATGTCCAGAGACCTACAAAGATGACCTCAACTAATAATCTAAGCAATAGTGAAGAGGCTACCTCAAATGCCCTTCCCTGATAATGAAATTGATGATTACCTTATATGCCATCCTAGAGCCTTCATCCAGTATCTAATGGAAGCAGAAGCAGACACCTACAGCTAAACCCTGAGCCAAATTACTGGAATCCAGTGGCAGAAAGGGAGGAGTGATGAGCAAAGGGGTCAAGACCAGGCTGGAGAAACCCACAGAAACAGCTGACCTGAACAAGGGAGAGCCCAGTCTTAGCTGAATAGGCATAGGACCTACCCAGGCCCCCTGAATGTGGGTCTCAGTTAGGAGGCTTGGGCAATCTATGGGGCCTCTGGTAATGGGTCAGTACTTATATCTAATGTAAGAATGAACTTTGGGAATCCATTCCACATAGATGGATACCCTCTAGCCTAGACACACACGGGGGAGGCCCTAGGCCCTGTTCCAAATGATATGACAAACTTTGAAGATCCCCCATGGAAGGCCTCACCCTCCCTGGGGAGCAGGAAGAAAATGGGATAGAGGTTGGTGAGAGGCAATAGGGGAGTGAGAGGGAACTGGGAATGAAATGTTAAAAAAAAAAAACAAAAAACAAAAAAAAATGCTTGTTTCTAGTTTAAATTTTTTTAAAAAGAAAATTTTGAAAGTAAATGAATAATGAGAGACCAGCATCACAGGGATGAAATCTTCTAGGAAGTATTTTGTCAGTGTCAGCATGCAGAAGCTATGTCCTAGAACAGGCAAGGATGAACTTTAGTTTTGGCAGTCAACCTTGAACGTTTTTAAGTTTTTTAAGTGGTTCTTGTTTTAAAAACATTAAGGTATCATGAATAGCAGCCATTTCCTTAGGCTCTCCATCTACTTATTCAGGGTTTGGCTTCTTTCTTTTTCAAAGCCCTATAGAGCATCAGTTAAGATTTCTCTCAGGTTTGTGGGTATATCAATGTTTATAAACTTCACTCTTAGAAATGCTACTATTCTTTCTTATAGGTTTTCATATTTTGCATTTGCATTTTTGTTCCACTTAAATGTTTCATTTTTTATTTCTTCAATGACTCAGTCATCATTCAATAGTATATTGTTGAATTGCCATGAGTTCATAAGATTTTTGTCATTTCACTTATTGTGTATTTCTAGATATATTCCACTAGAGCATAAAGTTATTTCAATTGTCCTGTATTTTCTGAGAATTTATTTATATCCTATGATCTATTTTAGAGAAAGATTTATAGGTTCCTGAAAAGAGTGTGTATTCTTCAGTGTTTGAGTGAAAAATTCTGTAAATGGCTATTGATTTTCTTTGCTATATAGTCTCATTTGTCTCCAATATTTCTGCACATATTTAGGTCAGTGATGCCTTTCTCTTAGTGAGAGTGAGATGTTGAAGTCACCTACTATTACTGTGTTGAAGTTAATTTATGATGTTATATATAGTAACTTTTATTTTATGAAACTGGGTGAATTTGTGATCATAATATCCACTTGATGGATAGTTCCCTTAAACAGCATAAATTGACTTAATCTCTTACTTTTTATTTGAAGTAAAATTTGTCATAGATTAAGACAGTGATGTCTATCTGTACCATATTTCTATTTGCTTAAAATATATTTTACTACAATTTCACTCTATGGTAATATCTACCTTTGATGATGATGTGTGTTTACTGGAGGAAATAAATATATAGATCCTATTTTTATAACTTGATCTAACTGCTACTTTAAAAAAGAGATTTTCTATTTAGTTTCTGAGAATCCTAAGCATATATACAATATATTTTGATCATTTTTACTAATATTCTACCTCGAGCTTGTCCTACATTTCCTGCCAACTTCTTATCATTTCTTAAAGATCAATAACTTTCTTTAAAAAAAATTAACAAGCTTCTCTGGGGATGTAGAAAGTAGTCTGGTTATCTTTGTTTTATGTCTAATATCCACTTATGAGTGAGTACATATTACATTTGTCTTCCTGGGTCTGGGTTACCTTACTCTGGATGGCTTTTTCTAGTTCTATTCACTTACCTGAAAATTTCAAGATGTCATTTTCTTTTTAATCATTGAGTAGTACTCCATTGTGAAAATGTCCATTTTCTTTATCCATTCTTCAGTTAAGGGTAATCTACATTGTTTCTAGATTCTGGCTATTATGAGTAATGTTGCTTTGAACATAGTTGAGCAAATGTCCAGTGGTATGAGTGTGCATCCTTTGTTTACATGCCCCAGAATGGTATTGCTGAGTCTTCAGATAGATCCCAATTTTCTGAGAAATCACCATACTGATTTCCTAGGTAGCTGTACCAATTTGCATTCCCACCAGCAATGGAGAAGTGTTCCCCTTACTCTAAATCCTCTCTAGTATAAGCTATCATCCATTTTTTGATCTTAGCCATTCTGATAGGTGTAAGATAGTATCTCAAAGTTGTTTTGATTTGCATTTCCCTGACAGCTAAGGATATTGAGCAATTTCTCAGTGTCTTTCAGCCATTTGAGATTGTTCTGTTGAGAATTCTCTGTTTAGATCTGTACCCCATTTTTGGTTGAATTATTTGGTATTTTGATGTCTAGTTTCTAGAGTTCTTTGTATATTTTGGAGTTCAGCCCTCTGTAAGTTATGGTTTTGCTGTTGACCTTTCCTATTCTATAGGCTGTGTAACAAGGAAGACTCTAAGAGACACATACATGGATTCCCCTGGGGAGGGGAAATAGACAAAAATCTCTTGAGTAAATGGGCAGTGTGGTGGGGGGGTAGAAGGATGGTAGAAGAGGATGAAGGAAGGGAGAATGGGAGGGGGAGAAAACCATGAGTAAACAGGATAGTCAAGTTTGGGGAAAGACTGAGAGGGAGAGCAAGGAAAATGATATCTTGATAGAGGGAGTCATTACAGGGTTAGTGAGAAACCTGGCACTAAGGAAATTTCCAGGAATGCACAAGGATGACCCCAGCTAAGACTCTAAGCAATGGTGGAAAGAATGCCTGAACTGGCTTTCCCCTGTAATCAGATTGATTACTACCCTAATTGTCATCATGGAACCTTCATCCAGTAACTGACAGAAGAGATAAAAGGAGCAAATGGGTCAAGACCATAATGGGGAAACCCACAGAAACAGCTGGCATGAGCAAGGGGGGATTCACCAACTCCATACTGACAGCTGGGGATCTGTTTAGCACCAAACTCTGAATGTGGGTGACAGTTGTGTGGCTTGGGCAGTTTATGGGACCACTGGCAATGGGACCAGGATTTATCCCTAATGCATGAACTGGTTTTTTGGAGCCTGTTCCCTATGGAGGGACGCCTTGCTCCGCCTAGATATAGGGGGGAAGGGCCTTGGTCCTGTCTCAACTTGGTATGCCAAATTTTGTTCACTCCCTATGGGAAGCGTACCCTCTCTGAGGCATAAATGGGAGCTGGGGTATGGGGAAGTTGGGAAGGTCAGGAAGAGAGGACAGTGGGGGAACTGGGATTGGTATGTAAAATTAAAAAAAAAAAAAGATTGTTTTAAAAACCAAAAGAAGAAAAAGAATTTTTACTAATTCTTTGATTTTATAGAATGTATTTTGATCATTTCAACCACAACTCCTCCAAATATCTCCTCTCAGATCCACCTGCACTTCTCTACCCCCAACATCATTCCCTAATCTTTTTTTTTATTAATTACCCACTTTCTTGGATTTGTGCTGTCCACATATTTCTGGAACATGGTTGGTGTACTTGAGGTGACACCTTTGAAGAAAACTTATTGTCCCTTTCCCAGAAGCCATCAACTCTCCATAGTTTCTCAGTTAGGAGGTGGTGTACATAAATCCCTTACTACTCCAATGTAGAACACTGCCTGAATTAATCTAACATATCATGTTCAGGAAACTATAGCTGCTTT
Source organism: Cricetiscus sungorus (assembly GCA_030556225.1). NCBI lineage: Eukaryota > Metazoa > Chordata > Mammalia > Rodentia > Cricetidae > Cricetiscus > Cricetiscus sungorus. The sequence continues at coordinate 75,801,610 of JANBXA010000734.1, forward strand.
TATCTCATGAGTGCATTGATCCTACCATGTCCAGAAGGTATTGTTTGGCTAAAGTCCTCCCTACCCTCTGAGCCTTAAAATCTTCCTTGCTCACACTTTCATAACAAGGTCCCTGAACCTTGGGGAAGGGATATGACAATAGATGTCCAATTTTGTGAGTGAATACTTCACAGTCACTTATTCTTTGCACTTTTACCAGTTATGAGTTTCTGTGTTAACTACCCTCCACTGCATAAAGATATTTCTTTGATGATGTTGAAGAGCTGCACTAATAAATTAGTAGAGAAACGTGAATTTAGAGGGCAGCTTGGTACTATGTAAGCCAAATTAATGCTATTTCTAATGTACAGAGGTGTAGGGCCATTTTCTGGGACATAGTCAACAAACAAGGACCATACCCCTGAAGAATACTGACTCTACAGGCCCTAGCAGCCATCAGCTTCCAGTAGCTCCTCTCTGTCATCAATGCTGGGATGTTGACTGGCCTGATCTTATGGGGGTCTGGTGTAGCCAACTACATCTTCTGCAAGTTGTTGAGTGCAATACCCAGTAGAAACTATTTGTCCCCAGTCATTCCTGTTTTATAGCTCTTCTAATCTATCTTTCCCCTCTTCAGTAATATTTCTTGAGCCACTGAAGGAAAGGTGATATAGATGCATCAATTATTTATCATAGTTTTTGATTGTGGAAACCAAGAACATATATTCACAGTAACTATTTGAAAATGTTAATTGGTTTTATTTTGTTGAGTGTATGTGTGTATGTGTGTTTGAGAGAGAGAGAGAGAGAGAGAGAGAGAGAGAGAGAGAGAGATGCATGCATGCAGTATTTGCTTTATTACTTTTCTACTATAGTTTAACATTTTCTGTGTTTATCTTTCTCTTAAGTCCAAAGAATTTTTTCTAGTATCCTCTGAAGAGCTAGGTTATTTGACATAAATTCCATTAGACTATTTGTATTATGTAAAGTTTTTCTAGTTTAGTTATGGTAGTTTTGATAGCTATAGTACTCTGGGTTTGTACCTGTGATCCTTAAGAACTTGAAATATGTCTTTCTAAGCTATTCTGGCATTTAAAGTTTCTGTTTAAAAGGGTAGCTATTATTTCAGTGGGTGTGTTTTCTCTCTTGAAGTTTTCAATACACCCTGCTTTGTGTATATTTCATTTATAATATGGTGTGGTGGCTTCATTATGTATGTTCTCTGTAGGGTCCTGTATTTGAAAGCCTGGCCCATGCAGCATGGCTCTATGAGGAAATGAGGCCTTCATGAAGTAAGTGTGGTCTTGGAGGAAGTGTATCACTGTGAGGGTCGATTCTTATATGTTCAAACTACACCCAGAGTGGTCTACAGTCTCTTTCTGCTATCTGTGGATCAAGATGTAAAACTCTCAGCTTCTTCTCCAGCACCATGACTGCCTGTGTGATGCCATGTCCAACCATGATGATAATGGACTAACCCTCTGGAACTGTAAGTCAGGTTTAACTAAATGTCTTCATTTATAAGAGTTACCATGATCATGGTATCTCTTCACAGCAGTAAAATCCTAACTAAGACATAAGGAATGTGGAGAAGTTCTTTTTGGATCTTATTTATTTGAACTTTCAATTACATTCAATGATCTATTATTGATTCCTGAGCCGAGATCTTTTTAAATCAATTACTCTTACTCTTGGCTTAATAAAATTGTTTGATACCAGAAAGTAGAGGTATAATTGTGTCATTCTATTAAAAAAAAAGAGATTCTTTGGGATTTATTTTTCCTAGAATATATTAAAATTATCTTCTCTAATTCCAGAAAACTTTCTTAAAAATGTGCTTATGTGTGTACATGTGTATATATATAAGCATATATATATATACACATATATATATGTCTTTAAGTGCATGAATGTGTAGATAACTATGTCATTGTGATATGTGTAATTTAATTGTGTTTATATAAACTATAATCTCATAATCTCCTTTTTATAATAGTCTTGATTATCTGGCCCTGACATTTTAAAATATCCATTTCACTTGAAATGTGTAATATCTGGTTTTCAAAACTTCGTTCTCAGAATTTTTTTTTGTTTTTTTGAGACAGGGTTTCTCTGTAGCTTTGGAGCCTACCCTGGAACTAGTTCTGTAGATGAGACTGGACTTGAACTCACAGAGATCTGACTGCCTCTGTCTCTGCCTCCCAAGTGCTGGGACTGAAGTCATGCACCACTAATGCCTGGCTGTTCTCAGAATTCTTGATAGAACTGTTTATCCTACTTTAACAGAACAATAATTCTGATGCTGTGTTACTGAAAATCATCTGCTCTGATGCTATTAGAGCAAACCATTCAGAGCATAATGGTTTATTCATTTCCTATAATTCAGGAACGTTTTGGATGGATTTTACTTAGGAATTGGACATATGCATTCAGCAGAAGAGTGTTTTCTTTTATTTGTGAGAATCAGTAGCAGTCTTTGATGTGAAAGTCACACAAGTCTCCTAAAGTGGATTTAGGAGAGCTCACTAAGATTTTTTGTTTAAATTGGCTTAATTAATATTACTTCCTTTAATTTGTTTGGAAAATTTAATATGCAATAAACTCAATTTGGGAATTACAGTTCTATGAATTTTCAGTAATCACAACTATAAACAAAGAACAATTTCATCATTCATCAAAGTTCCTTTCATATCCTCTGTCTGTTACTAGTGTCTGGGAAATACTGATATATAGCCAATCCTGATAGTCAAGTCTTACCAAGAATGATATGCAATTGGCACTAGATATTTATAACCTTTTGAGATGGTCTTCTTTTAGCCCATGTAATTCCACTGAATTGATATGTTATATCTTTCTCTATTAATCAATAGCTTGTTATTTATTCATTCAGCTATCAGAGTACTTTTCCCAATTGTGAATAGAATGTGCTCGCTCAGAGAAATAAGAATGGCTTTCAAGAAACAGACAGAAGATAAAAATGTTTGTGGAACAAGAGAGTCCCCAATATACTGGAAGAAAGACTTTTTTGTTTTTTGCTTTGTTTTTGTTTGTTTGTTGTGTGTGTGTGTGTGTGATGTGCTTTCTCTTTTTTTATTTAAATTTGAAACAAGGTTGTTTTTCTATGTTAATCCCAGCTCCCTCACCCTCCCATTCTCCCCTATCACCCCCAACAAACCCCAGCCCATCTCCTTTCTACCCCCCAGGGAGGGTGAGGCCTTCCATGGGGAGTCTTCAAAGTCTGTCATATCCTTTGGGGCAAGGCCTAGGTCCTCTCCCATGTGAATAGACTGAGAAAGTATCCCTCTATGTGGGATAAGCTCCCAAAGTCCACTCGTATACTAGGGATAAATACTGATCCATTCCTAGAGGTACCATAGACTGCCCTGTCCTTCTAACTAACACCCACATTCAGGGGATCTGGGTCAGTCTTATGCTGGTTTCCCAGCTATCAGACTGGGATGCATGAGCTCCCCCTTGTTCAGGTCAACTAATTCTGTGGGTTTCTCCAGCCTGGTCTTGACCCCTTTGCTTATCACTCCTCCTTCTCTGTAATTGTATTCCAGGAGTATGGCTAGTGGTTTAGCTGTGGGTGTCTGATTCTGTTTTCATCAGCTACTAGATGAAGGCTCTAGTATGGTGTATAAGGTAGTTTTCAATCTCATTATTGTGGAAGGATTAAAGGTAGCCTCTCCGCTATTGCTTAGATTGTTAGTTGGGTTCATCCTTGGAGATCTCTTGGCATTTACCTAGTGTCAGAATAGAAGAGAAGAAGTAAAGAGATACCATTATAGATTTTAGAAAAAATCTGGAAGAAAATCGTTCTAAGGAAAGTCTCCATGAAGATTTGGGGTGTGGCTGAGTGCTGCAGTGTTAGCCAAGCCTATGTGAGATTTTGAGTTCAATAATCAAGGCATAGGAGGAAGTTGCTATACCTGCATATTTTGTCACCCTTGAGTGCATACCTTTTAAAAATACATGCTAAAAAAATTGATAAGTCAATCTCTTACATTAGACACCAGTAATCAATACAATGATTTTGAATCTGATCAACAAAGTCCCTGTCTTTTCTTTTTTGGGGTTCTCTTATGTCTGGAGGTTGGAAAGAGGTAACTATTTGTTGTATATTGTCTTCAAAGCTTGAAATTCTCTCTTCCATTTCTTGTACTCTATTTGTGAGTCTTACTATCTATGAGGTTTTTGTTTGATTTCTTCAGTTTTTTTTTCAGTTTTACCTGTTTGTGTATTCTTTAGTGAATGCATTTATACTGTCGTGTCTTGAACTGTTTTTATCATTTCATTCCACTCTATGTGTTTTCGTAGATTTGATTAATGGGTTTATTTATATCTTCTTTGAAGTCCTTGAACATACTCATAATGGTTATTTTGAAGTCCCTGTCTTGTGCCTCAGTTATATGGATTTCTCAGGGCCTGGAGTAATATGTTCCTAGGATTTAACAGAGGTATTTTTCCTAGATATTATTGATTATGCTTTTATGCTGATGTCTAATAATCTGGGTTTGGGATGATTGTGATTATACATGATGATATTTGGTCTTATCTTTGTTCTTTGAGGGGTCCATTCCTTGGTTACCCTCTGTTAATCTCTCTGGATCTTAGGAACCTGTGGAAGCTGTAGGTACCTGACAAGGAGTGCTTCTAAGTCCATGCTAGGTGCAGTACTAGAGAATTAGGTAGAATTTGTTTCTAGGTATTTGGAGGCTGACATGACAGATTGGGATAAGCTGGGGGGTTGCTGAAGGAAGGAGAAAGCTGAATTTCCCATACGGTTCAGAGGTTTGATGGCTAATTTTATGTCAATTTGACTGACACATGCTAGAGTCATCTGATAAAAGAATACCTCAATTAAAATAATGCTTACATAAACTGAGCTGCAATAAAGCCTATCATCCATTTTCTTAATTACTGATTGATGTGGAATCCTAGCCCATTGTGGGTGATTCCATCGCTTTTTTTCTATAAGAAAGTGAGATGAACAAGCAATGAAGAGCAAGTCAGTAAACAGCACCCCACAATGGCCCCTATGTTCCTGCCCTGTTTGAGTCCCTGTCCTGACTTCCTTCAATGATGAACAATGATATGAAAGTTTAAGCCAAATAAACCCTTTTCTTTCCAATTGCTTTTGTTTATAATGCTTCATAATAATAAGAACCTTAACTAAGACAAGCAGAGTCTCTAGGGAATGGAGTCCTAAAGGAAGGGTAGGCCCCTATAAGAGGTCTGCTACAGAGCTAGGGTGAAATTAGAGAATGGAGGGCAGAAAGGAAAGGAAAAATCACCTACCTCATGGCCTGCAGCTTCCTGGGTATAGAATACTTCCAGGTGTCTTTGGCTTACCTACTTGCCTCAGCTACCTTTTGTATACAACCCTGGCCCTGTTTCTTAAGAGTGGCACGGGCCACAGTGAGCTATCCTCCACAGCATCCATCAGTAACGAAGAAAATTTCCCATAGATTTGCCTGCAGTCTAACCTAATGGAGAGATGTTCTCAGTTGAGGGCCCATCTCTATATACTGCATCAAGTTGACTGAAAAATTCAACCAACACAGGCCTTCACACTCTTAACTTAGCCACCTTCCAAAGACTGCATTGCCAAACATAATCTATTTGAGAATTAAGTTTCCACACAGTTTTGCTATTACATAAGATTCCAGACCACAGCACACTCCCAATAAAATCCTGTTTTATCCCGAAAATGTTAGTTTATATGTTATGTTATAATACTAAAAGGAAGAAGAGGCACTGATATCCTCTGATCTATTCAAGTGACAGAAAAACAAAGAGCTTAAAGGAAACTAGATTTGTGATACCCAATGCACTCTTTCCTCCATTTCCACTATGGGACTAACAGGTGCCATTCAACATTTGTTGAAATTTCTTTTTCATGTTTTAATTCAGTCATACAATGAAGTGCTTCAGTACCTCCTTGGCATTCTATCATGGTTAAACTCAAGACCACATTACTTTCTGCAGTAGTGTGGGTCTCTAGAACCAAAGAGAATTTCCTTTGAGCCAGAAATAACAAATATTCTCCATGGTGCATGCTAGGTGATAAAGTCTTGAAGTCTACAGAAGACTGCAGATAATTGCTCTAATCCAGCTTCATGATCCAGAAGAAAACCATGGGCAAAGGAAGAATTCCTTTACCTCTAACAGAGCTGGCAAAGATTCTTTATCCTCACTCCTTAAGGCAAATAAACTACACTGTACTTCCTCAATTTGTTTGTTGAGTATGACTGAATTTTGGATGTATTTTCCAGAATGTTGATATGTATACACCAGAAGATCTAGAAGGTCAAAATGTCCATTCAGAGCACATTGTCTGAAAAGCAAAGGCATAGAAATTGACTGTCCACCCAAATGGACTACTGGTCTGATGTCTCTTCTAGGATCATTTCATTCTATAATTTGAGACTGTAGCAATTTAGCCATTAAGCCTCTTCAAACAGATAAACATAAACATATAATTTCTCTTTGTAAGACACTCTGAAACAGCAGGTTGTCAACTTCAGATGACAACAGCAACTAAATACTCTCTGTTACTCATTCACTGAGCCTTTTTGGAAGTTTTTTCTTCAACTGAACATGTTCAATCAGGTCACATACCTAACCAAATGAGAGACAAAAGCTCCAGCAATAGAAGAAATGCTCCCTTGCAACTATGCTAAATGGCAGAGTTGTCTATTCTAGGGCTAGTCTATAATCTTTTACACAACAATCCCCTCCCCTGTTCTCAACAGTCATCCTTTCTAGTTGCAACCTTACCCCTCCAGCAGACTGATTTAAATGCTTTTCAACAGCTTAAGCCAGACTAACACCCTAAAAGTCCCCTTGACTCATAAATACAAAGTCAGCTCTGATTTAGGTTGGGTTTTCCCACCTAAAATGATCAAAATAAGGAAATTTCATGGACATGCTGTATGGGTTTTAATTGATTCTACATGTAGTCAAGTTGACAACCAAGATTATCTGTTGCACTGAGTGAACTGCAGTTTTCACATTAGTGATGATGGTTTCTTATTAATTATAGCTGACAAGACACTACAGAGACATAACACAAAATATCAAACAAAACCCCTGTAACACCTTGATTGCCTTCAAAATGTCCTAAGTCAAAGTGTCTCTTTCAGTACTCCTGTCTCCCAAATTCTAATGTGAATGCATTAATCTCTGAGTACTCAATGAATTTCCCAGCTCAAAGTTCCAAACACTTCCACAATCTTCCCACAAACAACATTGTCAAGTCTGTCACAAGAATATCCCATGAACTTTGTAATTAGTTAGGGTTTCTATTGCTATGATAAAAATAGCACGATCTGTTAGTCACACAGATGTGAAGAGAAAGAACACTAACCCAAATCATGGTCAAATTAATTAAAACAAGTTTTTTTAAAAAAAACTTGTGTACATAAGCTATCTCTTGCTAAAGGTGGGATTCAAGATATCTGCACTAGACATGGATGAAATAAGGATTTTTATGGTTCAAGTGTAGGGGTTTTCCAAGCAAGGGATTTGGCAGGCAAATAGGTGAAGTTAGAAGTAGAACGTTAGTATAACAAGTTGATCATAATAGTCTTCTAAAACAAGGACATGGTTGCAAAGTGGTCATCACAAGGTATTCATAATAGCAGGTAGCCGTAGCAACAGGTGATCATGATAAATCTTTTGAAATGAAGACATAGTTGTAAGTTCCTGGAGCAGGCAGTACAGACCATTTGTAGTTAAGGTTCAGGTGAGGCTTAGCCCAATCCTTGAGAAACAGATTTGATCACAAACAGAAATGAATCTAGTTCGTCTTTACTGTAAAATTAGTTTCAAGCCTAAGATGGAGGCAGGCTGATTCATCAAACCAAAACCAGGAAAAGGTTTATGCCATTTTACAAATCTCAGGTCACATTCCATCACTGAGGGGAGGCAGGGCAGGAACTCAAAGTAGGAACTGAAACAGAACCCATGGAGGAATGGTGCTCAATGGCTTGTTTGTCATGGCTTGTTCAGTCTGCTGAATTACATAACTCGGGGTCATCTTGCCCAGGAATAGTACCTGGAACCTCAAACATGAGTCATCAATCAAGAAAATTTCCCATAGACTTGCTTGCACACCAATCTGATAGAGGCATTTTCTCAATAAAAAGGTTCTCAAATGACACTGGCTTATGTCAAAGTGTGCTAAATAACAAGCCAACTAAAACTCTTGACTACATCATGAGACAGCAGGATACAAGTCAGCTGGAGCTGACAATCGTTCATCTTTAGCCCCAGCTCAGAGGACAGAAGGTTATTGAAGGAAGAAGTCAGGAGTTTCCAGAGGATCTTGAGCACTAGGATCAGAATGACGACCCTACGGTATAGGTTAGAGAAATATAATTTTGCATAGAAATAGTGTGGGAAAGAGAATTATTGCAGAAATTAGTAGCCTTAGAAGCCATTTAAGGGTGGGTCATGCTTTCATGGTCAGCTTTGGATCCCACCTCTCATTTCCCTGATAGAACCAGAAAGAGAACCTTCATAATTACACTCTTTAGCATTTAAAATATCATGTGAAAAGGTAGAGATACCAGGGCTTTGTCAAGGGATAACTGCTTCCTCATAGTTAAAAGAATGGGGTTTGAGTTTTACCTCTGGCCCTAGATGAAACATGACACCCTAACCTGCTTCAAATAATATGGAATGCTATTGTCTCCCTGCCCTGTAGGGATTAACCAGCAGCACTTGTCATTCACCTAACCAAAAGATAGCTCCTCAAGAAGGCTGTTTCACTTTAAGACATTTTAAGAAGATGAGAGGAATAGTTATGCCCTTAATTAAATAATATATTATCCTTCCCAGAAGCCTCTCAGTGCAGCCCTTACAAAAGTTATGGCATGTAGTAGTGCTAAGCCTAGCCACTTATCTGAGTTATCAAAATAAATAAATAAATAAATAAATAAATAAATAAATAAATAAATAATTTTTCTTTCCTTCCTTTACCTCTTTTTATTTTGGATGCTTGCAAAAAGCACCCTTTCTCTGACCCTCTAGGCTTTCATGTTCTTCCTCAAAGGCTTTCCTCTTCTTTTCTGTCATTTAGCTATTTGCTGACCTTCAATGTGGAACACACCAGCTTCCTAGGACATTAACTCAAAATATTTGACTTTTTCCTCCTTTTGTCCATCTTCCTCCTTCTACAAGCTCCCAGGATCTCAATTTGCCTACTTGGTTTTCTTTTAAACTCTAGTAAAATTCTTGTTGAATACCTTCTGTTTTTAAAGTTTTTATTAATAAGACTATCAAATTTAATTTCTCTCATGACAAAATGGATATTTTAATCCAATAATCAAATTTACAATATCTTGATGCATGACAGCTCTTTACTCCTTTTATGTTCAACATTTTTCTGTGTCTCAGCATTGGTCTTCTTGTTAGAAGTTAGATAATGCGCTTCTATGAATGGAAGTTGTCTCATGTTTGTGAGGTCTACCTACCATACTTACTGAATACTAGATAAGCCAAATGATAAAATAATAAGATATTAAAGCATTCACTAAGCAAGAATCCTCTTTGAACATCATCCATCATTGTCATGAGGATTAGAGGCATGTAGAAGCAATATGAAGTTTAAACACACATAGTTACAAACCACAGGAATTTTCCTAAAATTTCCAGTGTCATGTAAACCTCAAATTTGTGGTCTAATCTTTTCTGTGACATTACACTTGAATAGTTACTTAGGAATTTGAGAAACACAGTTATTCACAGAACTATCATCACATGATACATTTTTTACCACAGAAACACATACACTCTTCTATAGAAGCACCGCCATTTATCCTGTAAACTGAGTTCCTGACAGAACCCAATGGTCCTACAAAATGGCCGCATGGGTCTTATTTCATGGTAGTTTGCAGTAAAGAATAAGATAAATGTCCTGCACAACCTTTCTTGTGCACCCTTCATGTCTTACTTTAAGACATATAAAGCAATTAAAGAGTAGGAAAAAATATCACCATATTTTAAGAATCCAAGGTGGAAGTGGCAAGCAAATGGAATTGTTGTACAATTTTTTCTGTCTATTCTACCAACTTTAATCTGAAGGTCTGTGAAAATGAATTAACAACAGCTCTAGGCAGGATCACTGTGACCTGAACAACATGTTATATTGAAGAAGCATAGCATCTTCTTTTTCTGTGTGTTCAGGATTTAAAGTAAAGGGATTTTGGTAGTAGACCTTGAAGAAAACTGAGCAATGCTCTGGAAGTCCCAAAAGGAGAAATCACAAAGGACAGCATAAGGCAACCAGCTTTGTGATCACACAGATGTGGGTTGGAATCCAGACTCTGCTTATTGCTCTGTCATCAAGCAAAATTGCTTGATGAAATGCTGTTGAAGTTGCTTATTGCAGCATAGCAAACCACCTCAAAACTCAGTGGTTTGAAATAGCAACCACTTTACCACAGGCACAATTTTGTGGGTAGAGAAAGAGGTCCGTGCACAGCAGGGACGCATTGTCTCTGCTCCACAGTGCTTGTTGAGGAACTATATTTTGACTGACAGATTGTGAGCAGAGAAGAGGAAAAGAGAGTTTGTTTGGTTTTATTGGGTTTTAGTTTGGTTTGGTTTGATTTGTTTCTTCCCCAGCCAGCATGATAATAGGGCTGGAATGCATCTAAGATGACTTTAAAAGCTCTATCTATCTATCTATTTATCTATCTATCTATCTGTCTGTCTGTCTGTCTATCTACCTATCTATATCCTCTCTCTCTTGTTGCCTTTCTTTCTAGCTTTCTGTCTCTGTCTGTCTCTCTATGTGTGTCAGTCTCTGTCTTGTGTGTCTGTCTATGTATGTCTATCTCTGTCTTGAAGTCTATTTCTGTCTCTGTCTCTCTTTTCTTCCTCCTTCTTACTCAGACCACAAATAATCTCTTCTTGAATATCTTGAGCTTCTTCAAGTATAGCCACCTCAAAATACAAAAAAAAAGAAAGAAAGAAGGGAAGGAAGAAAGAGAGATAGAAAGAAAGAAGGGAAGGAAGAAAGAGAGAGAAAAAGAAAGAAAGAAAGAAAGAAAGAAAGAAAGAAAGAAAGAAAGAAAGAAAGAAAGAAAGAGAAGAGTTCTTCAATGTAGTATATTGGGTGAGAAGTGGACCACAGAGATTCACTACACAACCCCATGCCTTTAAAGTTCAGTTTTTGATCTTGGCATGAAGCTTAGGTTTAAGCATGGTTTAAGCACCAGGTAGTCCTGATCAAGATGTGTTCCTAGCCCTCCTTAACTGGGCTCCAGTCTCTCCTGTAAGGCTGTCTGAGAAATTATCAGCACTGTGAGAGTTCTCTTTCCAAAAGAAATCTTCCTGGTTTTTGCCTTTTTTTTTGTCCCAGCATTAGATACTTGGCCATGTGTAATTAAGTCAAGTTACCCTGGGATGCCTTGTTTCACAATCTGATAGTCAAAGGAAAGTATATAAGTATATTTTTAGAATGTCCTCATCCCTACCATGCCAATTAAATTTTGCTACGTTAAATTTTAATGTCTCAGTGAATGTGTCAGAAACAAATGTCACAAACAAAATATAGCTTTTATTATCTATTATCCCAGATTACCACCGATCATTGAGGGAATTTAAGAAAGAAACTCAAGACAGGAATTTGAAGACAGGCCTGCTTGCTATATACAGCATTACCAAAAGTACATTGCACATGCAAAGAAGGTTAGCAGTGATGGAGGATGTTCTTTGTTGTCTGGCAGATTGTCTCATTCTCAGCTAGCTTTCTAATACACTTCATGACTACCTGCCACAGTAGGTTAGGCCCTTCTATATCAATTATTCATCAAAATAATCATTAAAAGACATCCCCAAGGGTAATTTGATCTAGAACAATCCTCAATTTGGGCTCCCAATTTGAGTGATTCTATGCTGTGTTGTGTTGACAGTTAAAGCTAACTAGGATACAAATAAAGGAAAAAGATTACACCTCTTTCTAAAATGGTGGCACTGAACATGTAGCCAAGAATTACCTAAGATTCAGTTGGTAATAAATGTCACTGTTCTATTGTTTCTTGTTGTTTTCTTCCAACTCTTCTTAGAGCCATATTGTCATGATTTGGAGAAATCTATACTCATCTTTTTATGGTGGAGTGGGCCACCATTAACTTAGAATCAGGCAGTAGTGTGTACATAGGTGAAAAGTGCACTGTATGGAGAACAAATCCTAGAGAGGAGCTGTACTTAGAACAAGTTTTTAATGATGTCTGACCATTGGAATGGCCTCTATGCATGAAGCCCTTTTCTGTAGTTCTACAAAGGACAAAGGGGGGGCACTACAAAGACACAGCCATACCTAAGGAGCAGACAAGATATTGTAGTCCATAGAACAAAAAACATTAAAAAGAGAGCTCCAATTGAAATCCCAGCTCTGAAGCAGCCACAGCAAATAGTTCTTTATCTTCTACATTTCTGTTTCTTCCTTAATGAAAGAATGTATGGCATGCAGGAGAGCCCACAGATGTGTTCAAAGGCCTTTCTGTCAGGATTTAGCAATTTCAGTGGACATAAGTCAAGCTCCTAGTTTTTAATACATCTGTTACTTCAAACGTTTCATCTTTACAAGTACAATCATACTTTTGGAACAAGAGATTCAACCAAAAGGTAACCTGAGAAACTGGGTCTGCAAAGGAGATGGAGAAGCAAGGAAAATACAGTCCACCCCAACCTTGACAGTATTAGGAATCTGGATACTCTCCTATTACTATAAAATTCTGTCCAAGACTGCCTTTTCTGAGCACAACATTTGATTTCCTTCGTTTCTGAAGATGGCAGGATGATCTCTCAAGAGAAATCCCTTTGTATCTCTTCTGGCTACTAAAATCTGTTTTCTATTCTTATGAATCCATCAAAACATCTCTAGAGCCATTGCTGACACAAATGGCTATGAAAACACTATATCCCACTTGGTACTGTAAACCAGCATTGGGCATTGTTGGCTGCCCTTGCTTAAAAATACTGTTGTCTTGAAGGGACATAAACATATGTCTCTTTTTCTCCACAAAACCACCCTTCTAATTCCCTTCATAGATTCATTCTCCCTTATCAGCTGGGGCTTTTTTTCTACTCTATTCTCTTGTCTCCATTCTTCTTATTCCCTTCACAGATTTATTGTCCATTATTAGTCAGGGCTTCTTATTCTATTCTTGTCTCTTGAGGAACTCATCTATGCCTATCCCCTAGAGACCTTCTAAAAGAGACAAAAAAAAAGTGCATCTCTAATACAGCCTCCTCCTGTAAATGGATTCTGCTTCCAGATACTGTAGACCTAAAATGTTGAAAGATAAATCCATAATGTTTGCCCATCATGCACAATCTTCTTACAAAATCATTTCTCCTCTGCAAAAGCCAGAAAAGTATGCCAACCTTGTTAGATTTAACTCTCTTCCTGATCCTTTCACTCTTCTCTCATTGCTGAATGTTTTATTTTCTAGTGATTTTTCAACTATTCATTTGTAATAGACTAGTACATATTCACAGAGTATGAAGTAGATTCAATGGATGTCAAATGGCACTTTTTTAATGAAATACACTGGGCTAGTGTCATAGTTGCTCTCCTGTTGCTGTGAAGAGATACTATGAACAAGCAGCTTACACAATTATTTAATTGGAAGTTTTCTTACATCTTCAGAGGATGACTCCATGATCTTCATGGAGGGAGGCACAGTACTAGGCAGGCAGGCATATCACTGGAGCCATAACTGAGGGCTTACATCTGACCCACAAACATGAGGTAGAGGGAGAGTAGGACAGATAGACAGATACACAGAGAGACACAGACACAGAGAAAAGAGGGAAACATGGGGGACTGGTGAGGGTTTTGAAACCTCAAAGCTCACCCCCAGTGACTCACTTCTTCCCTTCCACAAGGCCACATCTTCTAGTCCTTCCTAAACAGTCCCCAAACTAAGGACAAAACATTCAAATACATGGGCCTATAGGGACTATTCTTATTCAAACCACCACAGCTAGATAACAGAAAATAAAAGCCAAAGCTGTATTGCTCATTAAAGGGCAAGTATTGTAGTAACACTCTTCTGATGTGCATACACACTGGACCACAAAGTGTTTAATCCCTGGAATAGCCTACATAAGTGTTTTACAGCCAGTGACACAGTCCAGTCTGGCCTTACTACAAAATATTCAACAAAGCTGACCATACTTTTGGGAGTGTTTCCTGCCATCAGTGCTGCACAACCTGCTGCTTAGATTTTAATGTGCTCAAGTTGCACAGGTCTTTGCTCAAGCTTTCCTGTTTCTACATTCCTCCTCGTCAGAGTAAAATGGCGCGAGCTGTTCCTCCTATCAGTCTCTTTCCTCTCATTAACTAGTTCATATCTATGTGTCTTGCTTTGTGCACTTGAGTGCGCACTGCACACAGTAGCATATTGGACACCCACCATGGCAATTAATATTTTGTAAAATGCCGAATACATTGCAGCTGAACTCTGATGTTCTGATATACTGCGTGCAACATGAGATTTTTGAAAACTCTTTGCTTAAGAAAGTCCAGTATTGTTACAAGCTGTAAACTGTCTTGTATAAAAAAAACAGTGGCAAAAAGAACCTCCATTGTAAACTGTTATTAAGAAAGTTTAACAAGATTTTGACTGACAAGATCTCAACAAAAACAAATGGAGGTAATAGTTACCATTAGCTGGAAGCAGTGAATGGAATTAAATGACAAAGATTTAGAGGGACTCTTGGCAGCCTAGCTTGTCAGGTGACGTACCAAGTGTCAGCCCTCATTCTGTATATCTAGATTCTTCTCCTATATGGAGAGCACCCCATTGTAGAGGCATTGTTGATTTGAAGTCACTTGTAAGTGACCTCCTTTCCTTATCTCAAGAACCCAAAAAACATATCTTATGTACTTAACGGCTCTTTAGGGAAGCTTTTCAAGGCTTTGAGCATTTACAGAACAGTGGAGAAAATCTGGATATCAAGTTGAATCTGAGACTTTGAAACTATTTTGGGTCAGCTACACAGCAGAAGTTGGAGGCTGGCAGAGAGCCCTAAAACTGAAGCAAAAATAAACCAAAGACCATTTTTAAAATGCTTTAAGTTCCAAATGTATGAGATGTTAAAATTGTACCATAATGGAGTTAAAATTTATGAAAGTGGCTTTCCAAAGGTGACATTTAGCATTCCAGCCCAGAGAAAGGCAGTTTTATGGGGAGAAATCTGGAGACTATGCAGGACCTCTCCCTGGAAATCAGTCTTCCAGAAATCTGTGAATTCTCCCATGCAAGACTACTTGCAATTTATAGCCCACCAGGAGTTAAGAGAGCATGAATTGGTCAGCCAAGATAAGGAAGGAGTTTTCATGAACATTAATTGGGCTGCTCAGCTTTTTACTATATTCAACAAATGCTTCCCTGCTTGCCACTCCTAGCCTAGAAACATCCTTCAATATCTCAGTCATCCCAGAATACACTTGGGGTTCACTTGATAATTTATGGTCTTATTTTCCTGAGCTCCAGGAAAGGTGTGATTTATGTTCATTCAATCTCATGGAGAATTTCTGGAAGGGTAGCTGTGAGCACTAGGCTTTTCCCTCCTGGCTCTGCCTGGCCTACTATCTCAGCTTCCATGGCTCGAGTCTGTTCTTGCCCTCTTTTTCTCCAATTAAGAACTGCTACAGATTATACATTGACAGATTTATGCATGGCTGGAGACCAACTCATTCCCACTAATAGTCTAAAAGAAGAGTATGTTCTATGTCAAAAATCCTTTGTGTGTAATCCAAATGTTTTCTTGGAAGTAGTTTCTTTTGACCTAAGCCCATGATTATTTTTTAAGGTTTGAATTTTATGAGCATGATACAAAGTATGTCAACAATTTCTCTGTATGACTTATTCAGTGAGTTTTCGAAGTGTGCAAAGACTTGTGGGTATTTCTATCACCCAATGCCTAAAAAAGACACATGAAAGGAGGGGTGGAAAAAAACAGATGAATGGGTTTATAATGACCAATCACTATCAGACTTTTATATATTTATTCTTCATAATTAATTTTTCCAGCCCATTCACAGTTTCTCCTCTTTCCTTTCCTCCAAGTCCCTCACTCCAGGCCCCCTATCTACTCATCCTCTTTTCTCTTCAGAAAAGGGCAGGCCTCCCATGTATACCAGTCAACCATGGTATATCAAGCTGCCGTAAGACGAGGCACCTCCTCTCACATTGAGGCTAGATGAGGCAACCCAGGAGGATGAAGTGGTCCCAAAGCAGTCAACAGAGTCAGTCTGTGCCCCCCACTGTTAAGAGACCCACAAAAAGATCAAGCTCCACGTATGTTCAGGGGGCCTAGGTCAATACCATGTAAGCTCTCTAGGTGTTTATTAAGGCTCTGTGAGCCCCTATGAGCCCAGGTTAGTTGATTCTGTGGTTTTCTTATGGTGTCATTGGCCCCTCTGGCTCCCACAATCTTTCTTTCCACTCTTCTACAGGATTCCCCAACGTCTGCCTAAGGTTTGGCTGTGGGTCTCTGCATCTGTTTTCATTTGTTTCTGGGCGAAGTTTCTCTGATGGAAATTGGGCACTAGCAAACATTTTTTTTATTTTTTTGACAGTACAGGAAATCAAACCTGTGGACTTAGGCATGTTCAGTAATGACTCCTCTATTGCATTAAAACAGAAAATGATAATTTATCAAGTTATTTTTGAAGTATCAACAGCTAATTCAATTAATCCCTGATTGTTCAGGGGAACTCTTATTGGGATCAAAATGACTTCTAAGGTTCAAAATAGTTCAAAATAAACTATTTTCATGATTTAGCATATGAAAAAAATTATTTTTCTAGTGGTCTGAATATGTCAAAAACATCTGCTTAGTGTTTATATACATTCAATATCTTTGTAACTTTTGTATTTCATAATAACGATAGTACAGAGTTCAAATTAAAAACATTGGCAAAAACTATTTCTAGATAAAATGTATTGTTATGCCTCATTTTAATTCTTTGCAGTATCTTTTCATTGATAGAAAATGATACCAACTTTAATCTGACAGTAACACCACAATTCTCAACAGGAGTGTTCATAAAAATCACATGAAGAGTCACTAAAACACAGATCAGTAGAAATCATCTTCAGAGTATGTCATACATTTATACAATTTAGTATTACTTAGCTGTTTAAAAAAATGACATCATGAAGTTTGTAGCAAATAGATGGGACTAGGAAAAATCATACTGAAGAATCCCATTCCCACAAAGACTAACATGGTGTGTATTCCATTATATTTAACTATTAGCTGTTAACCAAGCAACAATTCATAGACACATGGAGAGGAGGTATGGAGTAAAGAACTAGACAGAAGAGATAAATTCCATTAGGAAAGGAAAATAGAATAGATAGATATGGGTGGATGGATGTGCAGGAATAGAAGGATCAATCAGGGAAGAGAAAGAACAAGCAGGGAGGAGGAAGATAGAAATGGCTGCAGAAAAGAATATGGGGAGAAACAGCCAAAATTAAGTGGCAGTTGAGTATTAGTATGAAAACCTAATGCAATAGAAATTTCCTGAAATATATACACATAAGAAGGCAATCTAAATACAGTCACCAAATAATAGGAGAGACAGAATCCCAACTGACCATCTCTTGTCACTGAACAAAGCTTTCAATATGAGGATTGGTTTACATCAAACTGTGTTATTGATCAAAGGAGTCCTGTGGGAATTCCTAAATAACCAAGGCCATTGCCAAGAGTATAGGTTGCTCTCCACAAACTGACAGCAAGACACCATTGTGGAAAACAACACCAATACAACTCATTGAACATGGAGATGTTAAGTAGGTGCTTACACCTACATAGAGCCTTCACCTCTGCATTCCACCATTTTCAAGACAGAAAAGTACTCTGCATGCTATCAAAAGAGAAACAAACAACAAGCCAGCCACGAACCCTTTCTCTGCAATGGTATATTGTCTGCAAGATATGCTAGGGCAATTGTGGCACAAAGCTTGTGAGAGTAACCAACCAATAATTGATTTGACTTAAGGCCCACTCCAGAAATGGAACCCATACTCAACACTGCTTGAGTTACCTAGAACCTTTGTCAATATGACCCAGGGACCTAGGTAAAACCAAATAATACTAGTCTAAACATGCAGTGATAGAATAACTTTTAATGATATTTTGCTACACTCATAGATCAGTTCCTTGTTCAACCATGGTCAAAGAAGCTTCCTCCTGAATTAGAAGGGAACAAACATAGATTCCCACAGCCAGACATTATGCAGAAAGAGATACCTTGGAACACTCAGCCCTAAAAGGGTTGTCTCCATCACCCCCCCCAGCCCACTTAGAGTTCAGAAAACTCAGGGAAAGGGGAGACAGAAAGCATGTAAGAACTAGAAGGAATAGAGAACACCAAGAAGGTACCTTGCAGAGAGAGACACCTTGGAACACTCAGCCCTAAAAGGGATGTCTCCATCACCCCCTCACCCCACTTAGAGCTCAGGGAACTCAGGCAAAGAGGAGACAGAAAGAGTGTAAGAACTAGAAGGGATAGAGACCACCAAGAAAACAAGGCCCTCTAAATCAACATGATCAAAGCTCATATAAATTCACAGAGACCGAAGCAGCATACACATAGTGCCTGTACAGGTCTGCACCAAGTCCTCTACATTTATAGTATGGTTTCTAGTTTAGTGTTTTTATGGGATTCCTGAATATGTGAACTAATGGGTCTCAGATTCTTGTGCCTTCTCTTGGGCTCTTTTCTGGTTGGAAAAATAAAATCAGTTTTCTCCAATGGAGTGACACTCCAGGTCAGGCTTCATGTTCCAGGAGTAGTTGACTAATATGTAATGGACCCTGCAGTTTTTTGCATGTGCTTTTATTTTGTTACAGTTTGGTGTAGTGGTGGTGTTTTTTTTTTCTTTTTTGTGTTGTTTTACTTCATTTTCTTGGGTTTCCCTATCTCAGTGAAAAATGCAAGATGTAGTTCAGCCAACATAAAGCACCTATTTGCCTGATATGAGCTGGGTGAGATGACAACATGTCTTAGCCTGTGATTCACTAGCTGGTCCATGCTTGGTGAATTCCAAAATTAGAAAACCCAAGACACAGTTTTTTCCAACCTAATATCCCTAGCTATGTAAGAAATAAATCATTATTATCTATTTTTAGTATCACAGGAAATCACAGATGAGAAAAAAGAACAAAGTTCCAGGCCCCTGTCTTCCCTAGGAAGCACTTTTTGGATTATCCAAGGTTTAAAAACATAAAGATAGTAGAAGCAAAACAAAGGACTCAGCATTGGGTACCATTTCTGTCCTGTCCCTCCACCCTCTGCTAGAGAGGTGAGTGCTAGGGGCTCCCCCAGCTCCCAACTGACCCTTCTTCTACCTCTGACCTGGTACTGTCAGACCCCACAGAATCCCTCAGAAGGACCTGGAGGCAGAACAAAACAAACCAAGAAATGCAAGAAATTAACAAATCTCTTTTAAAACTCAAGGAAAGCCAAGAAAAAAAGAATCAAACAGATGAAGGAAAAAAATGTAACCAGTCCATGATCTGAAAACTGAAATAGAGAAAATAAAGAACACAAACTGAGGGAATGCTGGAAATAGAAAAGCTGGGTAAACAATCAGGAACTACAGATGCACACATAACCAACAGAATAGAAGAGATTGAAGAGAGAATCTCAGGAACTGAAGATAAACTAGAGGAAATAGACTCATCAAAAAAAGGAAATCTTATGTCTAACAAATCCAGGAAATGTGGGACACTGTGAAATACCAAACCTAAGAATAATGGGAATAGAAGGAGGCAGAGAAACCCAGCTCAAAGGTACAGAAAACATATTCAACAAAATCATAAAAGAAAACTTTCCCAACATGAACAAGGACATGCCTATGAAAGTAAAAGAAGCTTGATTAACACCAAACAAACTGGACCCAAAACAGTCCCTTTGCCATATAATAATCAAAACACTGAACATACAGAGTAAAGAAAGAATATTATGAGCAGCAAAGGAAAAAGGCCAATTAACATATATAGGCAGACCTATCAGAATTACACCTGACTTCTTCATGAAAACTCTGAAAGCCAGAAGGTCCTGGGTAGATGTTCTATAAACACTAAGGGACCATTAATGATAACTAGGGCAACTATACCCGGCCAAACTCCCAGTCACCATAGACGGAGAAAATAAGATATTATACGATAAAAAAGATTTTACACAATGAATATCCACAAATCTAGACCTAAAGGAAGTTCTGGAAGGATAACTACAACCCAAGGAAGAGGACTACACTCACAAAAACATAGGCAATACATAATCCTACTTTACCAGAAGCCAAAAGAAACAGCAAGGTAAATATACACAAAAGACCAACAACAACAACAAATACAAAACAAACAAGAATTAGTAAACAAAGGTCCTTAATTTCCTTCAATATGAATGGTCTTAACTCACCTATAAAAAGGCACAGGCTAACAGACTAACTATGCAGACAAAATCCATCCTTCTGCTAGATACAAGAAACACACCTCAACTTAAAAGACAGATACTAACTCAGAGTAAAGGATTGGGAAAAGATCTTCCAATCAAATGGACACAAGAAACAAGCTGGTGTAGCTATCCTAATATTTAATAAGTTAGACTTCAAACTAAAATCAATCAAAAGAGATGATGAAGATCATTTCCTATTCCTTACAGGAAAAATCCATCAGGAGGGCCTCTCAATTCTGAACTTCTATGTTCCAAATAAAGGCACCCACATTCATAAAAGAAACATTACTAAAACTCAAATCTCACATAAAACCTCACACACTCACACACTCTGCACCCCACTCTTACCACTAAACAGGTCTACCAGACAGAAACTTAACAAAGAAACAAAAGTACTAACAAAAGTTTTGACCCAGCAGGGTTTAACAGACATCTATAGAACATTCAATCCAAACACAAAAGAATATACCTTTCTCTCTGCACAACATGGAACCTTCTCTAAAGTCAACCACATACTTGGCAACATAACAAACTTCAACAGATAAAAATTTGAAACAACCCTCTGTATCTTATCAGACTACCACGCTTTAAATTTAGAATTCAACAACAACACAAACTGCAGAAATGCTACAAAACCATGGAAACTGGACAGTTCACAATTGCACCATTCCTGGGTCAAGGAAAAAATAAAGAAATTAAAGACTTCCTAGAATTCAATGGGAATGAAGACACAACATACCCAAATTTATGATACACTTTGAAAGAAGTACTAAGTGCCCACATGAAGAAACTAGAGAATAGTCACATTAGAGAATTAATAGGACAACTGAAAGCTCTAGAACAAAAAGAAACAAACTTACCCTGAGGAGTAGATGCCAGGAAGTAATCAAACTGAGGGCTGAAATAAAAAACTCTATCAGAGAACTCCTACAGGTAAGTGGCAGAATACAAGATAAACTCAAAAAAAAAAAAAAAAAAAAAAAAACAGTAGCCATAACATATACAGAAGATAAAGGGGCTGAAAAAGAAATCAGAGAAACATCACCCTTTACAATAGCCAAAAACAATAGAAAGTATCTTGGGGTAATGCTTACCAAACAAGTGAAAGATCTATATAGCAAGAACTTTGTGTCTTTAAAGAAAGAAATTAAAGAAGATACCAGAAAATGGAAAGATATCTCATGCTCTTTAATAGGTAGGATCAACATAATAAAAATGGCAATCTCGCCAATAACAATCTACAGTTTCAATACAATCCCCATAAAAATCCAGGCACAATTTTCACAGGCCTTGAAAGAACAATCCTCAATTTTTTATGAAAAAACAATAGCCCCCAGGAAAGCCAGAATACCCCTGTAGAATATAGGAAATCCCAGGGGCATCACCATCCCTGACTTCAAACTCTATTATAGTGCTGTAGTCTTGAAAACAGCTTGTTATTGCCACAAAAATAGACAGGTAGACCAATGGAATTGAATTGAAAACCCTATGAACACCTGATTTTTGACAGAGAAACTAAATTTATACAATGGAAAAAAGAAAGTATCTTCAAAAAATGGTGCTGGAATAGCTGGATACTGGTGTGTAAAGGACTGCATATATAAGTCAAAACGGATCAAAGACTTCAACATAAACCTAGCTACACTGAATCTCTTAGAAGAGAAAGTGGACATATCCTTGATTGAATTGGTAGAGGAGACTGCTACCTGAACAAAACACCAGTTGCATAGCCACTGAGATCAATAATTAATAAATGAGACTGAAAAGCTTCTGCAAGGCAAAGGACATAGTCAACAAGATTTAACAGCAGCCCACAGAATAAGAAAAGATATTCACCAACCCCACATCTGATAGAGGGCTGATTTCCAAAATATACAAAGAACTCAAGAAGCTAGTCACAAAAACACCAAATAATCCAATTAAAAAATGGGGTTCAGAACTAAATAGAGAATTCTCAATGGAGGAATCTCAAATGGCTGGAAGACACTTAAGAAATTGCTCAACATCCTTAACCATCAGGGAAATGCAAATTAAAACAACTCTGAGATACCATCTTACTCCTGTCAGAATGGCTAAAATCAAAAACACCAAAGATAGTTTATGCTGGAGAGTATGAGGAGAAAGGGGCACACTCCTCCATGGCTGGTGGAGTGCAAACTCGTACAGTCACTTTCAAATCAGTATGATGGTTCCTCAGGAAAATGGGAATCAATCTACCTCAAGATCCAGTAATTCCACTCTTACGCATATACCCAAAAGATGCACATTCTACAAAAATGACATCTGTTCAACTGTGTTCATAGCAGCATTATTTGTAATAGCCGGAACCTGGAAGCAACCTAGATGCCCCTCAACTGAAGAGTGGATGGAGAAAATGTAGTACATTTACACAATGGAATACTACTCAGCAGGGAAAAAAAATGGAATCTTGAAATTTGCAGGCATTCTGGGTGAGGTAACCTAGTCACAAAAAGACATACACTGTATGTACTCACTTATATATGGATTTTAGATATAGAGCAAATGATTACCAGCCTACAATTCATACAGCCGGAAAAGCTAGGAAACAAGGATGACCCTGAAAGAGACATACATGGTCCCTAGGAGAAGGGGAAAGGGACAAGATTTCCAGAGCAAATTGAGAGCAGGGGGAGGGGAGAGGGAGTTAGGACAAAAAAAGAAGAGAAAAAGAAGTGGGGGAGGTGGGCATGAGGGAACAGGTAGATTGAGACAGGGAAAGAATAGAGAACAAGAAAAGAGATACCATAATAGAGGGAGCCATTATAGGTATAAGGAGAAATCTGGCACTAGGGAAATATCCAGAGATCTACAAGGATGAACCCAACTAACAATTTAAGCAATAGTGGAGAGAAAGGGGATGGGATTGGGTTATTTGAGGATGATAGGGGAGGATGGGAGGGTGAGGGAACTGGGATTGACATGTAAAACAACCTTGTTTCACATTTAAATAAAATAATGAGCTGAAAACAAATTCTCAAAAGTAAATGAAGCATACACTCACACACACACACAAAAAAAAGAGAGAGAGAGAGAGAGAAAACAAGACAGGAATGAGTTACTTGACAATCAGAAAAAATACCAAAAATAATAATTAAACTCAAGATTTGGTTCTTTGAAAAACAAACCATATATATAAACATCATAAATTGACATCATGCATTGTTGAAGGACTTGAAATGGTAGCTCAAGGAAAAAGAAATAAAAATTACTCCTAACATGTTAAAAGGTAGTTTAACATTAAAATTAAAAAATTCTTAGTAACCATGCCCATGACATAGACCATAAGCATAATGGCAGATGTCAGTTCACTTGGTAACAGCCAATGTGGGCAGCCAGATTAAAGAAGCAACCACTCACTTACATTACAAATGAAAGTGGAAACTGTTGCATTCTTCCTGAAGAGTTAGTTGGCATGTATTTCCACATTAAAGACCCACACGCCCTTGTGTCAATCTCAGGACATTATGCCCTAAATGCAATAGCAGATGCGCATAAACACAATACACAGAGAACCCACAGAAGACCAGTGTTACATTGTAAGTAATCTAAATGCTCAACAATGAAGGGCTATATCAAAATAATGAAGCCCAGAGCATTAAAAGGCCAAGGAGGTCTTCAAATCAATGAAAGGCTCCAAAATCAAACCATCTTAAAAGAAAGGTTCCCAAGAGCCTGAATGGCAACAAGAAATGTGTTTAGAAAATAGGAAGAAAGGAAAGAAGAGAAGGAAGGAAGGAAGGAAGAAAGAAAGGAAGGAAGGAAGGAAAGAAGGAAGGAAATACCTATAGTTTAAAGGTGACAGACACTTGTAACCA
Source organism: Cricetiscus sungorus (assembly GCA_030556225.1). Taxonomy (NCBI): domain Eukaryota; kingdom Metazoa; phylum Chordata; class Mammalia; order Rodentia; family Cricetidae; genus Cricetiscus; species Cricetiscus sungorus. The sequence continues at coordinate 75,825,928 of JANBXA010000734.1, forward strand.
AGTTCAGGAAATACCCTAATGTGCCCAAATACTCAGAGGTACGTAGGTGCTGGACTAACAGCTGACCAGGCAAAACCTGAACTATTCTGGCAGAGTCTACAGCTAAGAGCCTCTCTCACCATTAACAAGAATCTCAGTAAACCCAGAAATGGTTTAAACGGGAGGACCTTCCAGTTCCCAGTGGGTCCATTTTGCTCTCCCACAGATTATATAACCAATCAAAGTGAATAAGAAAATGAAATTCCAAATCCTGCAGTTATGATTGTCCTTTAGTATGTCTCTCTCTCTCTCTCTCTCTCTCTCTCTCTCTCTCTCTCTCTCTCTCTCTCTCTCTCTCTCTGTCTGTCTCTTTCTCTCTGTGTGTGTGTGTGTGTGTGTGTGTGTGTGTATGTGTGTGTGCGCGCGCTATTTAAAATAAAATGACAATATTATTAATTCAAAGTGTTTTCAGGTTTGGGCCCAGACTGACTTTCATAAGCAACTTCACAGTCATACATTCAGTATCTCCCAAGAGACCTGATGGCCACATATCTGAGGACCAAGAAAGGGACCCATGATTCATCAGCTGACATGATTGCATGGAAGTTAGTGAAATGTAGCAAGACTTTTGAGCAGCACTCAGAAGCAGCTACTGAGTAAAGGCAAAGTAGTGGGGTTGGAGGGCAAGCTTAGCAGCTAAGAGCACTTGCTGCTCTTTGAGAATACTGAAGTTCAGTTCTCAGCATCCTCATTAAGAAGCCCACAACTGTCTGTAACTCATATTTCCAGGGCTTCAGATTCTTTTTCTGGACTTGTGGGCCCTATACTGACCAGCACATACACCAAAACAAACACATATACATAATCTTTCTAAATAAAAAAGCAAAGTAGCAAAGAAGCACTAATGTTTGTTAACAAGTCAGATTTCAAGAGAACAGTATAGCAACAATTATATTAAAATCCAAATAATCATTTTGGCAGGTGCAATTTGGCATCCAGATGGACCACACTAAACAATTCAATTCTATTTTAATTATTTAAATATCATGTTGTGAACCACTTACTTGGCAACTAGAAATGTTGAAAATCTGTTTAATAGGAACCACACTGTGGTTTCACTCTGTGGGGAAGGCTGTCTGCAGTCTCTGCATCACTTATACTTGTACTCTGCTTCAGTTGACTGCAAGCCCCTAAAAGAAACAAGGGAAGGAATGGGCTCCCATTTCCTTATTATGTAACAAGTCCTGGGCTTCACACTCTACCTGCACACCCCTAAGCTGGAAAACCATACTGTGTCTGCTGAAATAGCATGCTCAGTGTCATGTAGCTGGGAAACAGCAGGTTCAGATTACAGAGCTATCTTGTTGAACTTCAAGGACACATTGTAGAGACAGCACATTTTTTATAAAAAGCACAATATATGTTTTAGTAGGGAATATGAGTAGCCATCATAGTAATTAAAAATGAGAATTCTATGTGATTCTACATTAGTTACTTTTCTGTTGTTATGATTAAACACTATTGACCAAAGGCAATTTATGGAGGAAAGTTTATTCTGGATTATCATTCTGAAGGAAGTCACCACAAAGGTTAGGGAGGAATGGCAGCAAGCAACTAGAACAGGAAGATAAGAGACTACATCTTCATCAGAAAATGATGCCGAAAGCAAACTGGAAATAGGGAAAGGCTATAAAATCTAAAAGCTTACCAACACTAACCTACTTCCTTCAGCAAGTCTCTACCTCCTCAAAGATCTAAAACTCTTGAATAGCATCATCAAGTGGAGACCAAGTGTTCTAATACCTGAACCTACAGCAATCAACTTAGGGTTTTTTGTTTTTGTTTTGGTTTTGGTTGTTTGTTTTTGCTTTGGTTTGGTTTTTGCTGTGAAAAGACACCATGTTCATAGCAACTCTTGCAAAGGAAAACACTTGGTGTGGCTTTAGTATATATAAGACTTCAATGCCTGCCTCAACCTTGACACACTTCTTCCACCAAGACCACACCTACTCCAACAAGGTCACACCTCCTAATAGTGCCATTCCATATGAGTCTATGTGGGCCATTTTTATTGAAACCATCACATTCTACACCCTAACTCCTGTAGTTTTATTGACACATCATATTGATACATCAAAAGTTGGAATTCAGTCCAACTTTTAAAGTGCCAAGAATCCTTAACAACCTCAACGTTATTTGAAAGTCCAAAATAGCTTTTGAGATTTGAAGCAATATTGTAACCCACTATAAAGAAAAAGAAAAAACAAACAAGGGGGGTTGGAGAGATGACTCAGAGGTAAAGAGCACTGTCTGCTCTTCCAGAGGTCCTGAGTTTAATTCCCAGCAACCACATGGTGGCTCACAACCATCTGTAATAAGATCCAGTGCCCTCTTCTGGCCTGCAGAGATACATGTATACAAAATAAATCTTTAAAAAACAAACAAAAAACATGTTCCCAACACACAATGGCTTAGATATGCATTTGGTTGCAAAAGAGAAGATTCAGATCACAGTGAGAATATGCTGGACCAAAGCAAGACTGAAACCCAGAAGGGCAAGCTCCAGATCCTGTAGCTCCATCTCTGACATCAAATGGCTTAGATGGATCCATTCCTCCAATATTGATCTTCACTCCCTGTATGAAGATATCCTCACATCTGTGGCATTGCTAAAATCTTCACTTTCAGTTCTGGCTTTATTTCTAAATTTCATGTCATGGCCTCTCAGGGCCTTCCATCCTCAGAACTTTCATGTAGAGTCTCCTCTGCCACATGCTGCCTGGCCAGCCTCAGCATCTCTCTGAAATTTAAGAGGGAGAATCAAGTGGCCCCACACGTCTGCATCGTCACACTTCCAAAGCCAGTAAGTACCACAAGGATAACACTGCCAAGTTCTGCTGCCAACTTGGGATAAAATGTTGACTCCTTTAAAGACATTAGCAGTATCTTTTGTATAATGAAGACTTGCTTTCTAGAAGAAAGTATCCCCTAGGCTTTCTCCTTTCACAAGGTGGAAGTTTTTCTGGAATGAGGTTAGGGGTGGTTCTTGCCTAGTTTTTTTGTTTTTGTTTTTGTTTTTGTTTTTGTTTTAGCCCGTTTGTTAATGGGCAAAAAGCATTATGATGCTAAACTATCACACAAATTGCCCCTAGCCTAGTTCTAGCTGGTAATAGTAACCTTATTCACATCTGAAACTCCATGAGCCAGGCCTCCACAGTCTGGAATACTCTCTGCACACTATATTATTCCATGTTTATAGTAGAATGGCCCACTAAGCTCTGCTAACAAGATTCAACTACTTTTGTAGTTCAAAGTCTCAAAGTATTCTATGTTCCTCCATGAAACAACATGGCCTGGATCTTCACAGCACGAGTCCATTTCCTGATACTAACTTCAGTTGTATATGTTATATCAGTTACTTAGATAATGACCAAAGCGATTTACAGAAGAAAATATTTTGGCTTACAATTCCAGAGGGAGAATCCACAGTGACAGAAGAAATGGCAGCAGGTATCTGGGGAAGGAAGCTGAGGGATAACATCTTCAACTACAAACATAAAGGAAGAATACACTATAAACTCTCAAAGCTGGGCACTAGTAATGCATTTTCTCAAGCAAGGCTCCACCTCCTAAAGGTTCAACAACACCACCCAACAGAGCCACCAATTGAGGACCAAAAGTGCAAATGTGTGAGCCTGTGGGAGACATTTCTTATTCAAACTACATATATATGGTGTACATTAGTAGGAGATATCGTAAGTAGCAGTCACAGTAAATGGAAATGGAAATTCTGTAAAAAAGCTGAAGGGCTTTTGTTGTTTGAATCTGCAGAAGAACAAAATTTTTTCATGCCTCACTTTCCTTTCTCAAAAAATAAAACAAAACAAACAAACAAAAAAACCTTAAGTGACAATGCTCAGTGGACCAGGGAAATCTTGCTAATTGTGAGTTGGGAATTCATGATCAAATTTAATAACTATATAATCCTCTGGGGGACTTGTTAGAAGGAACAATCAGATCAGTACATCTGAGGAAAAGGATAAGATTTTTTTAGGTCTGACAAGCTCTTGCCAGGTCTTGGGCCACACTTGAGGCAGCAAGACTTGGCAGATTACTCACCTGTCTTCAGGTGGTAATGGACAATTGTCTGTACATAAACTTCATAAAGCCTTGTTGTTAATGAACGGTCTTTAACAATATCAATTTATTTCTCCATTTTCAGTTTTTATGTTTAGATATTCTAGACTACATCTTCAAAAGACACCATGACATTGAGTCTGTGGCTTGGTTACTTATGTTGATACTGTTATGTAGATCTACAATGGAGAAGAGCAAGTGGGGTAGACAGAAATATAAACTGTACAGTTTGGAGAGAAAAAAATGCCATCACGTATTCTTAAAAAAAAAATTTCAACTTCCCCCACAGATCTATCATCTAACCAGATATCTGCTAAATTCTGTAGTCTGATTTTTCTTCAATTATACATTTATGTCACAGTTACTTGTCAGCTAAGTTTGCAGTGAAAAGAATCTACTTTCAGGACAAACTTTTTACCACAGATGTACTATGATTCACTTATCAGAGAAACTGGCTGAAACTAGCAACTTTTGAGCAAATCCATGCATTTCTTCTATAGACTCTGTCCCTGACCTCAATAATATGATCCTAGACATTCAGGGCTCTTTGGGGAAATGGTTTGTTCTTTGTTCCTCTTGCATTATCACCTTGAGGTTCAGACTGAAGTATTAATTCAAAAGGCATTTAAAATGGATTATATACCAGCAACTTTCTTTTAAATCAATACCTGAGCAACTTGACGCAAAATTTTAAATAAACTCTTCTATAACTAAAGAAAGAACAATTGTCATTTTTATTAATTCTAAGAACATATCTTCATGTAGTATTCTAAAGAAGAAAAATGTATTGGTCAGTTATAATCAGGTAAAGTGTTAACTTTGCTCACAATTAAGCCAAGGTAAAAACTATAGGCCGGCTTACATGCTAAAACTGGATACTGCTAAATAATTTGCTCTTCTGTTCATTCACTTGATCAAATAAAATAACTTTTTGTGGATGATACAAAACTAATGAGTCTATCAGAATCTCTGTCTCATCCAAATTTAAACTTTTACATAATACAGTTAAAGAAATTCATCCTTAAAATATTTTGAAAAATAACAGATATTGTGTTCACATACTAGAAAATCTTCTCCATCCTCCCTTATTACTCTTGTCTTTTTAGACATATGTATCTGAACAGACCCAGACACTTCTGACCCTACAAAGCCAGTTTTGGAGGAAGCCTACCCTATTCTCAGCCAATCAACCTTCAGCTAAGCAAGTATTCTTTTCCCTGTGCAGAATAATTGAAATAAGGGTGAACTTTTAATCCAATCTAAAGTATTTAAATATGACCAAAATTTTATCACAGTCTTGCATTGGAGCTTTCTTTTTTTTTTTTTTTTCATTTTCTTTTTATTATTATTTTTTTTTCTTGTTTTACATATCGATCCCAGTTCACTTTCCTCCCTCCTCTCCCTCCCTCCCATGTCCTTTCCCACCACCCTCCCATCCCACTCCCCCACATACACTCCACAGGAAGGGTGATGCCTTCCAGGAGGAATCAACAAAATCTGTCAAGTCATTTGGAGTAGGGATTAGGACCTCTCTCCTGCCTGTAGGCATAGGAGCTTTCTGAAACCACACAAGGAACACCCATGAGTGGTTGGGATATGTCTCAAGACTCCTAACCACAAGGGGGAGCTAATGCTTATCAACACCAGAGAGCACCATATCAAGGAATAAGAGATACAAACTAATGACATGAAATAAAACTAGGATACATGGAGGAATCTAAGAGATTTATATAAAGTCCCTCACAGAAGGGGAAAGAAACAAGATCTCCTGAGCATATTGGGAGTGGGTGGGGGGCAGTGAATGGAGAGGGAAATAGTCCTGTTTCCTCCTCCTCATATTCCTTTCTCTGCCCTGCCATATCACTCTGGTCTTCACCTTTCTACTGTTGTGATTAAAGGCATGTGATCCCAGGTGCTGAGATCACCTTTGTGTAAGCTGTTCTTTTAGGACTGGATCAATTTCGTGTAGTCAGTGTGATCTTGAACTCACAGAGATCTGTCTACCTCTTAATCCCAAGTCCTAGAATTAAAAGTGGGTACCACTACCACCCAGCTTCTATAACTATCTAGTGTGGCTGCTTTACTATTTTGGTCTCCAGTGGTTTTAATAAATTATAAACAATGTATCACTACAAACTCTTACAGACATTACATGAGTCTGAGCCACACAAAATTGTTTTCACCTATGTTCCTAACAGGGTTACTTCTCAATCTATCTCTACTTTATTGTCTGGCATGGCATTCTACCTGAACCTTCAGTTCACCACTTGAACAAGAGTTGCTGAACATCGAGCCCCAGTATACCTCCTGTTTCCACCTCGCCAATGCTGGGATTAAAGGTCTATACCTCTACCCAGTTTCTTTCCATGAGTGCTAGGGAATTAACACAGGCATTTGAAAGTACAATCAGCTTGTCCATTTTCTTTATAAAACAGAGTACTAAACATTTTTTAGTTATGTAGCTCCAAAAGGCTTATAAAAAATTAAGAATAATTCTTTTAACTTTCTTCCTTGAATATTTTCTACAAAATTTCTAAATGGAACCCTATAGTCTTAGCAGAGGCTTCCTACATTGCTACTCCTGAAGCAACCAGGACACAATGGAAGGAAGACTCATAGGACGCTTGTGCTCCTCACTAATTTCTTCCTCTCCACTTGACACAATTGCATATTATGCTACATGTGAAAGGGTAGAAGCTATCATCATAATTTACCAAAACTGATCATCATGGTCCCTCAAAATTATGAGAGCTGCATGCTCATTATTTACATTCCCACAGTTCCACTCCAGGCCCTGCAGAACGCAAAACCCCCTGTGCTTAAGATTGTTCCTCTAAAGCTACTTTCTCCCCTGCTTCAGGAATAACCCTTTCAAGCAAAGGCTGCTTTTATTCTCATTCCCAACATTCAGTAAATCTTGATGACAGACTAAGTTCTCTCTTCTCTATTACCAAGCTATTGTATCTCTTTTCTCTAAGATTCTTCATTATATAGAAATGTGCAGACCAGATAGCAGATTAACCTGCCTGTATCACAATGTCACAAGAGTGTTCTTGACCGTGCCATTTCTATACTAAGAGCAAGATTTCTATATCAAGAATATCATTTGGATTACTACATATTTCTTACATATCTATTTAATGGTTCTGACCAATGTTCTTCAAGTACATCAGAGTCTCTCCTTGACTGCCCCTATAATTTTCTGTCCATTCTCCCCTATTGACCTCATTTGCCTCTTTGCTCTAGTGAAAAGACAATCTGTTACTACTATGTTTCCCTTGCACACACTTGCTATGTCCCATTTTCAGTCTTGTATACAGGCATTTCTGCTCTGAACATGGTAGGAAAGAACCCTGCAATGACACTGGGAGTTTGCAAGTTAAGAATTTATTTATACTTCAAAGGTGATGTCAGACAAACCCACTCAGGATCTTCGGGCAAAATTTTCTCTCTTGTATTATAAAGAGACTGACAAATTACCCTTCTGTGCAAAACCCCAACAACTCCAACAACCTCAACAACTGACTTTCTACTGTTATGTGACAAATATTTCCTAAGGAAGTACAATATAGATATGTGCTCACCCTAGAAAGGTGGCCCATGGCAGACCAAAGTAACAACTGTACCAATGCTCAACTTGGAGAACCAGTGACTTTCATTGGGGCTACTTACAGGAATATGGATTAGGGATTATTTATAAGAGAAGAAATGATTCAAAGGTAGCTGTATCACCAAAGCCACCATGGTCAACAGCACACAAAATCTGGGAACCTGGAGGCTGCAGGCAGCACAATAGGTTGGAGTATATCTTTTCCAGACAACTCAACTAGTCTTTGTTTCTTGACTGGTCTCTACTTCTTCCAGTTTGCTGGGCTTGTGTGAGAATGCCTCTCAGTCAGCTTCTCTGCTTATACACTCTTGAGAAGGGAGCAATCCAGTGAATCTGGTCAGTTTCAGAGACTTCCTGAAGTTATATTTGTTGTTATATACTGTCTTAATTGAGTTTCCTTGCACAATGGAGTGTTTCCCCTTGCCCTAAAACAGTGGTTCAAAACCCCTTTGGGGGTCTTCACAGGGGTCATCTAAGACCCTCAGAAAACACAGATATTTATATTAGGATTCATAACAGTACCAAAATTAGAGTTATTAAATAGCAATGATAGCAATGAAGATAACTTTATGGTTGATGGGGACCTTGTATTAAAGGATCACAACATTAAGAAAGTTGAAAACCACTGCCCTAGAACATCTTACAGCTTTACTTCCCTGTAAACATCTTGTCCTAAAATATCCACTTGCTTCATTTTTTTTTCTTTGTATCTTATGTCTTAAAATTTTTTAACCTTGGAGGAAACTGCTACACAACACTGATCTTCAGCATTGTGGTAATGGGGATGGTGCCATTATTTGTTTGAACTTGGTTTTGTTAAGAAAAAAAATCAAACCAAACCTTGATGTTCTGAGAATCCCTTTCAAAATTTTCAAGGATCATGAACAGTATGAAAGTCTTAAGGAAAAGCAAAAAAATAGAAAAGAAGTATTAAAAAATACGGCAATTTTACAATCTACACCACCAGCAGAGCTGGGAAACAAGGAGGACCCTAAGAAAAACAGATATGGGGAAAGGGACAAGATCTCCTTAGCAAATTGGGACCATGGGGGGTTGGGGCAAGAGAGTTAGGAGAAAGAGAAGGGGAGAATAGAAGAGGAGAGGAGGAAATGAGGGGGCAGGAAGATTGAGTTGGGGGCAGAATAGAGAGCAAGAAAAGAGATACCATAATAGAGGGAGCCATTATCAGTTTAAAGAGAAATCTGGCACTAGGGAAATGCACAGACATCTACAAGAATGACCCCAGGTAACAATCTAAGCAATAATGGGGAGGCTACCTTAAATGCCCTTCCCTGATAATGAGATTGATGCCTACATTATACGCCATCCTAGAGCCCTCATCCAGTAGCTGATGGAAGCAGAAGTAGACACCTCCAGATAAACACTGAACCAAATTCCTGGAATCCAGAGGGAGGAGTGATGAGGGGTCAAGATCCGGCTGGAGAAACCCACAGAAACAGCTGACCTAGGGAGCTCATGGACCCCAGACTGGCAGCTGGAAAAACAGCAGAGGACCAACACAGACCCCCTGAATGTGGGTGTTAGGAGTCCTGGGCAGTCTATGGGGCCTCTGGTAATGGATGAGTATTTATCCCTAGTAAAAAAAAATCGACTTTGGGAGCCCATTCCACAAAGTGGGACACTGTCTCAGCCTAGACACATGGGGGAGGGCCTAGGCCCTGCTCCAAATAATATGACAGACTTGGAAGATCTCCGATGGAAGGCCCCACCCTCCCTGGGTAGCAGAAAATGTAGAGGGGGGAATAGGGGATTGAGGTGGGGCAGGGGAGAAGAGGAGGGAGCAGGAACTGGGATTGACATGTAAAACAAGCTTGTTTCAAATAGAAAAAAAAGAAAGAAGAAGAAGAGAAGAAAAAAGAAAAACAAAGGCAATGCCCACAGCAGAATTTACTAATGCCCCCAAGCAAAGGCTATAGATATAGAATGGAAAACTCACTCATATTAACTCATGGGTTTGACTTCTAGTAAGGAAGCCTAAACCTGGAGAGTCAGGAAGTAAATTGGGAGTTTGAAATTGTAGAATGCTCTTTTCCTTATAAAGTGGTAAAATTAAATTTTATGGTTTATTTCTCTTAATTTATACAAATAAATAGGAAAGCGGGAGTGGCCTAATACTTTTGCAAATCTATTGGAACTTCTTTGGAGAAAATACATAAGTAAGTTATAAAAACATAGATTTGAAGCTATCAGCATTAATACTAATTTCATTATATTACTAATTGTTACTACATTATTTTTGTCTTTTTGCTGTCTTTGCCATTAAATAATAATAATAATAATAATAATAATAATAATAATAATAATAATAATAAATGTTATCCTAACTTATAGGAATAATGACTGAACATTTCAAAATTGGTTTTTACTTTGAATCTCAGCCTCTGCAGTGTGATGTTTTAGAGTATTTGTTCTCTTTCTGTTTTGTTTTGTTTTGTTGTGGGTTTGTCTTGTTTTGTGCTTGTATGTTTTTACGCGGAGACAAAAAACAAAAGGCACAAAGCAAATTTCTACCTCCCCTCTTGAGTTTTTTGTTCACTGATGCTCAGGGCAACAATCTTTCAAATTTAGGTACCAATCAGTGTCAATTCCTTTGGTAACAACTGTAATAACAGTAATGTGATGAACTAATGGGATATTAATGTGGTTGTAATAGACATTTCCATGGGCGTTCCATTGTAATTCAATAGGTTAATAATGGACTTTAATCTGCAGTTGGCAAGAATGATATGTGTTGAATAGAAAAAGAAGACTGCTGATGGCTTTCAGCCATCATAGGTAATGTGCATACTTTCCCCAAGTGAAGATGCTCAGGTGAGCAATTGAGAAAACTAAGACTATCACATCTTTATCCCTTATTACATCAAGATATTTGATGCATTTCAAAATGAACTAGACTTGGGAATAGATACTAAGATATATATTCAACATGCATCTATCCATTTATTTAACTTTTAGCTTATCAGCACTTAGCAAATGATAATTATTGATAAAACTACATTGGAAATTCAGCAACAAGAGTCATTATTTTTCACATGTTCACATACAGACATGCACACAAGTTACATGTACCTATACAATTACATGGGCATGCATGAATGAACTCTGAAGAATTCCTGTTGTTTGAAAGAAATAAAGAAATAAGGTCAAGACATAAAGAAATCAAGAGCAATTTGGTAGTAGAAAAAGGACAGTCAAAAGTATGACTGAAAAGCTGAGCTATCAGGAGCTTCTCAATTGGTTAAAGAAGTCACCTTCATAGAACCTGCTTTGGGCTCTGTGGAAAGAGATGAGAGCTAGATAAAAGTCAGGTGACTCAGGCCCTGAAGCAGAATCTCCTGGTAATTAGCCCTTCCACCAGAGCTGTCAGTGTTCACACCTTTCTAATGAGTAGCAGAAATGTTACAGTACTTCAGTTATTGATAGGATCCTTGGGGAGTCAGCAAGGCAAAAGGTGTCACACAAAATGACTGCAAAGTGAAAATGCAACAGTAGTTTTTAAATTACGTATTATTTTTAATTTATGTGAGTTTCTGTGTATGTATACTACATGTGTTCAGGTGTTCACAGAGGACAGAAGAGGGTGTCATGTACCATGAAGCTGTAAGTATGGGTGATTGTGAGCCTACTTCTTCTTCCCTCCTACCCATAGTGTGATTGCTAGGAATCAAACTTGGATCCTCTGGAAGAGTAGAAAGTGCTCTTAAAAGGCTGAGCCATTTCTTAGGCGCCAACAATAATGTATTATTTTTAATACATTTAAAATAATGTATTATTGACTGACCCAAGCATTATTCTGTCTTGATTATTTTAAAACAGTAAGTACTATGTTTCTAAATTCAAGAACATGTCATTTTTGATGTATGGAAATGCCATTATTTAAAAACTCCTCCACTTTGACTGAAAATCCATTCACAGGCACCAGCAAATGTAGTCTCCTGTGATTGGGCTGCAGGCCTCAAATGGACATGAGCTGGACATGACTTGGACATACTGACCTCTGCTTTTCTTTCCCTATCTTTCCACCTATTTCTGGTAAATCTTCACTGCTTTATATTCTATACCTAGTGTTCAAAGAATACTAATCACTCTGCAAGTATTGTTGAGCAGTTTCAAAATAATAAATACAACTTCCCAGAAAACCATTCATATTTTTATGCACTAACTGTTCTAACACACACAAAATTTCTCTCTTTTTTCCCTTTCATTTCTAAAAATTCATCATACTTTGAATTACTACATGTCATTATTTTTACTTCTCTGATTTAATTTGTTAAGATCAGGAAATGTGTCCATATCTATATATGTTATCTTCTTGGTCTTTAAGGTAACAGATTCTCAATAGATAATGTTTGGTAGATTGAAAGTTCAATGAAATAACTGATAATGTGTTTCTTTCAAAAATGCTAGATTGGTTATGTTACTGAATAGTCAACTCCTTAAAGTCTTATCACCCTAATAAACCCTTCTAATTTCTCTAGGAGCAGTGTTTCAAATCAATACCCATATATGAAATTAAAAAAGAAATGTTAACCACTAACCTTTTTATTTATATTCAAGGCTGTCTTCCTGCTTGCTTTATACCCTGTAAATCTTTATTATAATGTGGAAAGACTAGTGGAAGAGTGTTGGAGGCACATCTGGGGGAAGATTAGAAGAACACAATTTTAAGGCTTTCTAGTTTGAAATGACTAGGGGAAGCATTCACAAAACGAAACAAGTCAGCACTCTTGATGCTACAAAGCAACATGGACTAAATCATCTTTCCGCCTGTATGAGCACTGCCCTCTGTCCCCAGCCTGGTGCTGGGTAACTCAGAGATATAATTTTATGATGGATTCACAAACAAAATGGTCAATGGTTCAGCACAAACCAAACATGAGCAGACACATTTCTGAACCCAACCGTCACGCTGCTTACACAATCTGTTGATCCATTGAACAAATATATGTTGAAAGATTAAGCAGGAGTTGACTGCCATTCAGGAAGATAAATGCAGAGCAGACTCATTTTCCGCCTGACTTAATGCTTAAGGATTTGTATTAGAGGAAGGTTGGGAAGGGGGATGTCTGGGGAGAGGGAGGGAAATTCCAGTCACCCAGATCTTTACAAAGAGATTATCTTTCCAAAGACCTCACACAGAGGCCTTTACCAGCCATCATTCATGCTCTGGACTTGAGCCTTTTCCTGTATTCCTTTATTGTAGAAAGAAAAAAGACATGCAGGGAAATAAAAGAGGGCTACCGGAGAAGTTGCCTCACTATTCTGGCCTTGTTTTTGGAACAATAAGAAAGAGAATGTTCAGTTTGTGATTTCAACAGGGACAAAAAATAGTACCAAAAAGGTACATTGTTATCTGGCTCTCAGAAATGGTCTGTGAGCCACTAAGCTATAGAAAGAAGTGAAAGCCTAAGGCTGGAACTAAGTGTTCTCTCTAGTTCCCACTGGCTAGACCAGTGTTGTCAGCAGGCAGAGGAGGGCCAACTTTGGTTCTTCACTGCTGTTGTCCTAGTATAAGTGATTGTCATTAGAGACTTTTGTTTCAAAATAAAATAGAAGACAGAGGGGAGGCAGAGAGAAAGAAAGGAGAAGCAAGAGGAGAGAGGGAACGGGAGGGAGAGAGGAATAAGAAAAGACAGGGAAATAGAACAAAAGCCATTTATGTGAAGTAAGTGCAAGTTCCTTGATGTTATGCCTGCAACAGGGTTGGCAATACAATGAACAATCACATAGCTTCCCATTTCAGCAAGCTGTGAACAATTTCCAGAGACATACAACTCTGGCTGGGTCAAGAACACATTCCAAAGTGGGGAGGAAAAAAATCCCTAAATGCTGGCAAAAGAAAAGGAAAGAAAAGAAAGTGGACCTTGAGCCAACAGACTGTATGGTCCAATCTGTTCACAGGGAAGCAATTCACTTTTATTTGGTGTGTACTAAGGAATGGAGATCACAACTACACGCAGGTGTTGAGGGTCTTGCCTGTGCAAAGCACTTGGGCCGAGATAGACCATGTGCACATGCGCAGAATGTGTCTATACCTCCACAAAAGATTTGTTTCCTTTTGTATTGAAGAACAAATAGACTCTCTCAAATCAGGAAACATGTTGGGAAGGGGGCTACAATGAAGCAGTGCTGTGAGGACAAGAAAGGGCATGGGACTAGAAAGTTTCATATACATAGGAGAAATCCAAAAGCCAAAGAGAAACAATTTCTGGGGTAGGCTATAAACATCTTTATTTGCCAAGCAAAGCAATTGGTTTAGAAATAATTTCTTAACATTATTCTTACCTATTTGTATGTTTCTAGTGCAAGCTAAAAATTTGCTGTAATATAAATTGTTGCATGTAATTTTATAATTAAGGCTTTTCTGAATACCACATTTTAGCTTTTAGCTCATTAATTTTCCTATATATGATTCAAATTCAATAGGTGAATTGCTGACATAAGCTAGCTATTTTTTCATTTGTTTGTTTGTTTGTCTAGGCTACATAACAGAAATTTGTTATGTAACCTAGACAGGCTTCCAACTCACAATCCTCATACCTCAGACTCTCCAGTGCTGAAAACTTAGGTAATTCCTAATATCAGCAAGTTCACCATTTCTTCAGTGTTCTATTTCATTGGAAAAACTTGTCTGTAGTTTTAATTGATGACATGTAGCAATAAAGTAAGTTCAATGCAATGCATCTATCTTCCCCTTGAGGTTATTGTCATGGCTTTATCTTTCAGAACCACTTGACTTCCAAGTAAAACCAACTATGTAGTTGTTAAAGCTCAGCAAGTTTTCACTTTAGAACTGTGAATCTGAAGTCTATCATATTCCCTTTGTTTATCTTAACCAAATATCCTTGACTTTGAACTAGTTAATCTTTGGCTTCTGGTTTTTCCTCTTCTTGGATGACTAACACTCAGCAAACCAGAATGTGAACTCTCAGAATAGAAAAACAAAATTGTTTGCAATCTAAAGAATCCTGACCTTCTGGATTAGGTAGTACAGGCTATGGAGGTGAGATTTCTGTTTGGTTTTGTAAAGGGTTTTTGTTTTTCTTACCACCCATTTACATTATGTTTAGCAGCACAGGATCAGATATTACTTCTCTGAGAGTAGACTGGGTCCTTGTTCAAGGATACCCAATGGGTAGGCAAATCCATGCACACTTTGTGAAGTACATTTTTTTTTTAATTTTTAAGATGTATTTATTTTATGTAAGTATGTACTCTATTTGCATATACAGCTGCATACCAGAAGAAGGCATCTGATCTCATTACAGATAGTTGCAAGTCACCATGTGGTTGCTGGGAATTGAACTCAGGACCTCTGGAGAGCAGCCAGTGCTCTTAACCTCTGAGCCATTTCTCCAGCTTCATGTACATCTTGTATACAATGGAAACCAGAAAGGATTTTCTGGTAGGTTCATAAGCTTTTCTCTCACTTTCCCTTGAATGCATAGAAAACATTGAGAGAATGATGCCTGGTCATTATGTTCATGTTTGAGAAATGCTGGATCCGATGAGAAGTACTGTCCTAAAACACCTCGTAGGTGAGTGTGGAGTACCCAAAGGGCTGTTGACAAAACATAATCTGAGAGTCCTTTCACCCATGAACAGAGACTTGATCTGCCCTGTCCCAGGAAGGCGAGCAGAGTGCATGTAGGCCAGTCCTTCTTTTGTAGGAGGTAATACTGGCCTGGACATGCCTCAATAAAAGCATACTAAATGACTTAGCTGTCACAGGAACAGTTGAACAGTTAATGATGTCATGGGAGCAGTTGAACAGTTAATGATTACATGACAAATTTTGATTACTAATAATAAATGAGCTCTATTTTCATCCTCTGAAGTTAGGTGAGATTCTTTCAAACTACAATTAATGGTAGCCAGAGTCTGTGTTATGAAAATGTTTTATTCTTTCTTAGTGAAGCTCCAGGTGTGTGGGATATTTTCAGAAGAAGCTGGAAACTATTTTTCCAAAATTAAAAGTGCAGTTAGGAAATCTGTCCAAACACAATGGTCTGCTGGATTTGAAATATTGCTCTAGGGAGGAAGCCCTGGCACCAGCGAACACCTGAATCGGCAGACGATGAGAAGGAGAGTGCAGACTGTGTTTATTATGTCTTGAGATGACTCCACGGGCCACTGCTGATTTCTGTGTACACTGTGCTGACCCTTCATACTCCACAGCAGTTTATTCAGCTGTGATCTACCATGAGAGCACAGGAGAGAGTCATCAAGGTACAGTCCAGGCCCTGCTCCAGCCACTGGGAATACAAAGAAGAAGCATTGGATACCAGAATGCCACTCTTGATCTGTTATCTCCTCTGTTTTTGTGCAAATAACAAGTGGCATGTATTGGAATACAGGGTAAAGCATGATATTTATTGACTCAGTTTTAACAGTTTTCCACTTTATGTTTCTAGTAATTGGGAAATGAGCCAGTAGAGACAGTTTTGTCTCTTCACCATCATTTCCCTCATCGCAATTAGAATGCATTCTAAACTGACATGCAATACAATGTCTATGCTGATTCTGTACAATGAGCTTGAGGTTATTTTACCAAGCTGCAAATATAAAGAGACCATAAACAGTTCTTTTATCCTTTGAGATTGGTTTCTTCATTCTGCAGAAATAAAGATATGCACTTGAATTTGGAGCTTCATCATCAGTTTATTCATTTATTTGAACCAAATAATATGCCTTGCATGACCCCTCCTGGATGGCATAACCCTATATGTGGAGTGGGGGGAGTTTAGGAGGGAAGGGTGGTCAGGGCGCATGTGGCGGGGGAGGGGTATAGAGGGGGTGAAAGAGGGAGGGAGAGACAGGGAACTGGGATCAATATGTAAAATAAAAATTAAAAAAAAAAAAAAAGATATGCCTCGTGTGGTAACACACATCTGTGATCCCATTGTTTGGAGACCAAGGCAAGAGAGCTAGTTGCAGAGTTTGCAGAGGCCTGGGCTGCATAGTGGGACACAACTGAGAAGAAGGAGGAGGAGGAAGGGGAGGAAAAAGAGAAGCACAAAAATCCCTATTGCTTCTGAATGCAAAAGATGAATGATGCTGCACAAGAAAAATACTTCCAGGTTTTTTTTTTCCTGGAGCTAAAATCAATCTCATATGTATAATGTAAGCAATCATTGTATAGTCTTTGTTTCTAAGACAAAAGCCCAATTCCAGGCTCCAACTACTCCAGTTACTCTTTCTAAACATCAGGGTTTCCGCATGTAGTGTCTCTTAGAGAGGAACTTCTTCACGCAGGCTCCTTCTGACAGAAATCTCTTTCAGAAATCTCCTACTTCTGCCCTCCTCTGTTTTTGTTTTTGTTTTTCTCAGTATTTTCACTCTTTGTTATAGCAACCTACATGCAAACCACCACGCAACTACCAATTTGAGATCAGAATTTACTAATTCATGGTAATCAGGTGCCCAACATACAGTGGACACCAAGTAAATGTGTTCTATAAGAACACTTGGGATAAACTCTGACGCAGCAGGTCATGATACTCAAAGTCATGTGAGAATCCAGGGTCGTAAGTCAAGGTGTGTGTTCTTCCCCAAGTGGCCAGTCTGACTTTGAACTCAATATACAGCTAAGGATGATCCTTGCTGCCTCCATATCCAGTGTGTGGGGTTTATAGATGTGATTGTTGTATACCACCATCCTCAGTTTATGTCATGCTGGGGACTAGACCCAGGCCTTTATACATGCCAGGCAAGCACTCTCTCAATTCAACTATATGTTCAACCCTCCAATAAGTTTTCTCTTTTCTCTTCTTTTTCTTGTAATGAAGTCCTGTGAGATATGCTTGTAGGAAGTTGGTGCTAGTAACTGAACTATAACAGTACCTTAAGGCTTGGAGTCATGAGGACTCCGTGAACAAGAGCTGGCTCTAACCCTCTCAAGGTCCTCCATCACTGCTTCATAGCAGGTATTAAATAATGCATTTTAATATATCTGAGCTTTTCATCTACAAAAAGTTATGGCACAGAGAATGCCCTGTGCAGTGAACTAAATGCATTCCCTTAAAAGTCACACAGTGAAATCTTAACCTTCAATGTGACTCACACATAGGGAGACTGTAAGTCATGAGGTTGGGCCTTGTGAATGGGATTAGTCCCTTTATAAAAGTGACTTCAGAAAGCATTCTCACATTTTTATGTGTAAGAAAACAGCGAGAAGGTGGCAGCCTGCTCAAGTACAAATGACTTTCCTAAACCTGGCCTTGTTGGCAAACCCAACCTTAATGCCCCTCTGACTAAAATATAAAGAATATATTTACTTTATGTCATTTTTTATATTATGCATATGTTTGTATAAGCATGGAGGTGTGTGAGCACATATGCATGTGTGGAAGCCAGATTCTTCTGCTAGCCCTCTCCACCTTAGTTTTCTGAACTTAGAGCTTGCTGTTTCATCTAGAACAGCTAGTGACCAGAAAACCACAGTAATTCAATTGTATGCACACACATCCTACCTAGTGCCAGCATTATAGGTGGGCCTGGTGATGCCAAGCTCTTTACATGGATGGTAGGGATTTGAATTTAAATTCCTATCTTTACCCACCCAATACTGTAGTGTCTGAGCCATCTCCATAGGCCTTGAATTTATTGCCTAAAACATGTTGTACTAAAATTACTGTTAAAGTGAGCATATTAGATTTCTTTCATTGTTGTAACAGAATCAGATAAGAATATACCTGAAAGATTTATTCTGGCTCATGGTCCAGCGTGGCAGGAAGGCTTGGCAACAGGATCATCTCACAGCTGCAGTAGCAACAAGAGAATGAGAAACACTCAGGAGGCAGAGTCAGGTAGAAACAGACCTAGTCATAACCCATAACCTCTGGCTAGTGACCCACTTCCTCGGTCTAGGTCCCACACTTTAAGGCCTCTGCAATCTCCCAAAACAGTGCCATCTGCTGGCATAGCCAAAAGTATGACTCTGAAGAGGATATTTCCATGCAAACCTCAACAGAGAATTAGTGAATTAGAAGACAGTGGTTTTTGTTGTTGTTGTTGTTGTTTTTGTTTTTTTTTGTTTTGTTTTTTTAATTCAACCTAAAAAACCCACTGGTGTCTTTGGCTATGAATCTCTAAACTTAAAGAAATAAAAAGCAAAGCAAAGAAAGGGGAATATAGAAAAAAAGATTTAAACAAAAAGGAAAAAGAGAGATAAATATGAAAGAATAGAATTAGGAATAGCAATACCACCTGAAATCTCATCACTCAGTAGGTTAAGGCAGGAGAATTGCAAGTTCCAGTCCCACAGTTATATAGTCAGGCTTTCACTTAACACCTACTGAATGGAAAAAGGAGGAGGAGGAGTAAGAAAGAAGGGCACTCTTGAGGAAAGGAGAAAACAAAGAGAAACCTACAGCTCTGGCCAACAGCACATGAAGAAGAAAGGATTGGAGAAAATGAAGGCTAACAAATGTGAAGTAATCAATCAAGCACTGTTCTGAAGACAGGGCAGCAACAAGGTAGAGTGATCCCCCTGGACATAGATAGAATGCTGAATAAATACTTTAAATGTCATTTGAATGCATGACTTAGTTGGCATGGATGGGCTGAAGGGCAAGGATGAAAACTGTGAATGTGAAAAAGACTAGCAAGCAGCAAAGAAGGCAGCTAGCTAAGGATGCCAAGAAGCTGGGCTTTACCCAGAAAAATGAGGCTATAGCAGAACAAGTCAGATTAGACAGCCTTGACATAAAGCTGGATGCCCAATATGGTCATGCTTAGTACATGGGAGGGGGTGTTTGCATCCATCACAGGGAGGTACCTAGAATTTACAACTCTGTTGGCTCTGGCATTGGATTTGGGTAAAGTAGAAAACATTAATCAAATCTTCTTGAGAAGTTCCTAACCACAAGCCTTATTCTGTTCTCTAGTGTCAGAATCCCCACCATCTGTATAGCTCCTTTAAAAAAATGCATGGAAGACCAGGAAAAAAAGTCATCTTAAGTGGTCCAGCCATTAGATCCATGAGATATGAATGCAGGACAGAAAGGAGAAAGGTGAGCCTCCTCCTCTCCCAGAACTCCCATGTGGGCAGGACTATCAGTGTATGACCAGGCCTATCCATGAGGCATGCCAAGAAGTGTTTCTTCTATTACTCATCACAAGATTTTGTTCATGAAAAGATTATACAGAATAAACACTGATGGTAGGAGTAGGAGCAAGCCCTATCTTACTCTGTAAAGATGTGATGGTTCCTAAAGAGAGAGAGAGAAGATAACACTTGTCCCCTGGACATTTGTTTGGTCCCAGTGGATGAGATTTTGGAGACTTGGGGTAGGGGAGAAGAAAACTTTTGTGTTGTTTCTTTTCAATCTTTTATTCAAGAGGTATTAAAAAAGTAAAACTAGGGCTTGATTTCTAATATAACAAGAAAAAGAAGGGGGGGTTGCAAGATAACTCAGTGAGTAAATGTACTGCTGCCAAGCTTGAAAACATGTGGTAGAAGGAGACAACTGACTCCTAAAATTGTCCTGTACCTCCACAAGCATGCAAAATAAATAAATAAATATTCACAATAAAAGAAAAAGAAAATAAAGACTAGAAGTAAAGAAATAATCCTATAAACTGCAATTTAAATCAAAGGCTTACCCACCACCAAGGAAAATTAGAAATCCTCTGAAACAGACAAGGTGATGAGAAAACACAGGGCCTTGATGATTCCTTTCTGTCCTGTTATTCACAGCCCAGATTTCCTTAAAAGGTTGCAGTGACAACGTCTTTCTGCAGAGCTAGGAAAACAAAGAAGGAACCAGGTAGGTGTTTTTTTTTCTATTGTATTGTCTTTTGGATTTCTAAACAATGCATAGAGAAATGCACTCTTTAATTTTTAAAGTGGTTTAAAGGGGCACTGTTTTTATATAATAAGACAAATATATACATATATATATATATATATATATATATATATATATATATAGTCCTTGCCCAGAATGTTCATGGTGGAACTAGTTTGTATATTTCTCTTTATAAAATTAGCTTTATATCATTTTTTAAAAATCACAATACCAAATGAGAAATCTATAAGGACATATCCAATTTCCCACAACTAAGAGGAATAATTTATTTTTTCATGTGGTGTGTTCAGTAATATATATGAAAACATAAGATTCACCACTTGGTGGAGTGAGGAAAGAGGACCAAGTCTGAAGCCATCCTAGGGTTTTTAGAGGACCCCTTTTTTTTTTTAAAAAAAAAAAAAAAAAAGGTTCTTTGAATGGTTCTTATGAATGACATATGAAAGAACTGCATGCTGGTCTAATTTGGAGAAAGATGCAAGGAAGAAATTTCCAGCTCTCCAGGATTCGTGGGTGCTATATATATGCACCCTGTATATACAAGCCTCTGTAAACCACATCAACCTTCCAGTGATTCGGTCTTTTCAACCTCAAATCTCAGATTTCAGATGATACTGTGTCCTAAGCATATACAGCAAAAACTATTATAATCTATTGTCATGAGGGCAAAGACATGAGTGAACATACAAAGAAGCCTCTCATAGAAATGGATAATTGTGGAAGAACAGCTCTGATAGGTACATTTCACCATCAATGCTGTAAGCCTTGATGAGTTAGTTGATTGCTGTATTTGACCGTTCTCTCCCCTATACTTAGAACACCTGGGCTCATGCTAATAAAGCACCAACATATTGAATTTGTTTAGTATTATTACATTTTGGAAAGACTGGGATTTTGATAAGTATTTAAAATACTCAATTAAGTTGTGTCTTAGTGTGGGTTCATTTTCTTTGCTTATTTCCAGTCAGTGTAACACAGATCCATACAAAAAGGCATAACCAAGGAGTTTTACTTCTTCTATGTAACAAATCAGGAGTCCTATCCTATCCCATCCCATCCCATCCCATTCCATCCCATCCTATCCTATCCATCCTATACTATCTTCACTCTGCCACCTCTTATCCCCAATCTCAATAAAAAGATATACCTCTAGACATCATATCCTTATTCCAAACAGAAAGAAAAGACAAGTTATCAAGAGGTAACAAGGATGCCAACATCGGGAGAGCAAACCTTTTCTGCATATTCTCAATTAAGTCTTCCTTCCATCTTAGTGAACAGAAGTAAAAGAAATGTGTGAGAAATGCTGGAAAGTTAGCTTTACCACGAGCCTATTTGTGATCTCAAAACCAAAACTAAATAATAAATCAAAATTCTGATAGTAAAGACAAGAAGGAAATATACAAACAGTTAATGCCATCATTTTTCGATCCACAGAGAAAGCAATTAAGTTCCTCAGAGAAAAGTATGTTGTATTCTGCCTTTACTCTCCAAGTGCTGACACAAAGTATGTGTTTATTCAAAAGTTCCCAGTATGTGTCAGGTGCTATTTTAGGTGCTTGACATCCACCCAGATAAAAAATTCCTGTCCACTTAGATCTTCTATTTGAGCAGGAGGAGGCAGATAGTGAACTGAATCACAATAAATAACTATGATCCGCATTGGCTCATAGGTGCTAAGTCCTATGGAAAATACTAGAAGGGCTTCTGGGAAAGGAGAATCAGGAGCAGTAGACAGAAGTAGAATGAATCACAACCAAAAATTAATAGTCACCTGCTCCTCTTTTGTTCCTTGGACCATCTCATTCTGCAGAGTATAAAATGCTCTATCCTAGCAAGGGAGCTTATGATTTCCTCAATTCCCATCCTTGAAGGTGCAGAGTCCACTGCTGTTATTTACACAGGAAATGTCAATGACTGTGGGGGGCATTAGAAGAGGCCAGACACTGCTCCCCGCTGGGGAACTGTTTGCAATTTACTTAACAGTTTAATTCCATAAAGAAGAACAAAAGTTCAGTGGGAAAAAAAGCACAATCAACAAAGAGAAAACATTCTTCTGACCTTATGCCTTGTGAGTATCGGAGCCTGGGTTTTCTGAGGAATGTGGCTTTACAATAGGAATAGGGTTATTGGATTAACCCTCCTCTGCTTTAAATTACAGAAATAAGAAACACACATATACACTGTGCCAAGGAGTTGTGTTTCAAAGTTAATTTTTTTTTTAATTCACAATCAATGTTACTCAGTGAATAAATGTTTGGATTTATTTAAAGTCTGACTGGGTATTTGCTTAATTACTCCAGCAATACTAATGATGTTCTCATTAGCAGAGTTTAGAAGCTCATGTGTGTTCTCTATCAACTTCCTATAATAAATCTGCAAATTGCATGTAAGTTGGAAAGTCAGAAAACTGTAACTGCAGCTCTGTTACTCATTATCCCCATGAATGTGGCCTGTCTGTACATAGCTAGTTAACAGTTCTCCATCACAGTGTACTAGTTCAATGCTTTATACTAAGTCAAGAAGCCTGGCCTGGAGCATTGCACACTGGTAATGGCGATACCCTGTATCAGCTGATGAAGATGAAGTTACATGGAGCCCGGACAAACAGCCCCAGCATCAGAAAGTAGGAGTGATCTTACAACTCTGGCATTTGCAGACATGGAAGGCAAACATGCCTGGCCCTGTTTCTGTCCCCAAAGGAAACCAATGGGAATGCCTCTCAGGAGAGAACCTAGAAGCTGAAGCCCACAAGTATTTTAGGAGGTGGCTCAGTATTAATATTTCCAGGTGGGGCAAATCCAGATGCGGTGAAGCCTGAAGCTTTCAGTAAATGGAATACTTAATGACTAGGTTTTCAAAGAGAAAACATCACATTACATTTTAAAACTTAATGGGAAACATCACAAGCCACAAAATACTCAGACACTCAAAATTGTACCTGTCTGGTAAACCTCTGTGTTTCCCTTGAATTTTCATCTCTATCCTTGCCCTAGCTCTTCACAGTAACAATAGTTTGTTTTGTATCAATAATTCCAAATGTACTTATTAAACACTTGAGAACAAAACCGAAACACTAATATGCTACCTCACTCCCTCTAATCTCAAGCAGA
Organism: Cricetiscus sungorus; assembly: GCA_030556225.1. Lineage (NCBI taxonomy): Eukaryota > Metazoa > Chordata > Mammalia > Rodentia > Cricetidae > Cricetiscus > Cricetiscus sungorus. The sequence goes on from JANBXA010000734.1 coordinate 75,849,600, forward strand.
GTCTAGGTCCTTGTGTTCTCAGTGGAGAGCTCAGACTACATAAGGAAGGTGCACAAGAGAGGGAGGCTTATTTCAGCTGGTGAAAAGCAAAAGTGTAAAACCAGGTGGAGGGCAGACTGACTGAGCTAAACTGAGAGACAATGCAGGCTACCCCTTCTATCTAGACTCATAATCCCTGTTTTACTGCTTCTCTCCTCATCTATACTGAGCTATGGTGTGGTCTCCTTCGTGGAAGAGGAAGAGGCGTCCTAAGAAGTTGATCTTACCCACAGTTTAGCCTCTTACAATTAGATGCATTACTTACAGGAATCTGTATGTTTGCTTGGGGAAAGAGCAAGGATGCCCTGTGTGTGCTGTACAGGAAGACTATGTAAGCTATTCTGAGCCTGGCTTTGTTGGTTTTCTCATGCCTGTTCTTTCTCTTATCCTGTTAGATTAGCTACACACATTCAGATACAAACCCACTTATTTACCTTCTCCAATGTTCCAATTTGTTTTCCCCATCACACAATGGACTACAAAAGAAATGCAATAAAGATAATGGGAAGTACTTTGTCATGGAGAACCAAATTGTTGACACTGAAGATGGCAGACAACACTCAGGGAGTCAGTTACAGTCTCCAGGGAATGACCTAAGAAAAGATGCAGGGAGTTATTAGAAAATCAAAAGAAACGGTAAGCCTCTGGGGAAAACACTGCACCCAGCTCAGCAGCAATGGCTCCAGGAAAATTCCTTTCTCTTCCAGAACAGGCCCAGTGCTGGGAACCAGAGTCAAGGCATTATTTATTTTATTTTATTATTTTTAGGCAGGATCTCACTATGGAGCTTGCTTTGTAGATCAGGCCACCCTTAAGCACACAGAGATCCACTTGCTTCTGTCTTCTGAAGGACAGCATTAGAAGAGTGTGCCAACATACATGGCAAGGTATCATTGCTGCTGTGGTAGCTCAGCAGTCTGGCACCCTCTATGGAATACACACTCAGGAAATTGAAATCAAGCATCATGGGTGAAATGCTGAAAATTGACTTGAAAAATATTGTGAGACTGTAGGTATGGTGGTTTGAATGAGAATATATTTGACTGATGTTTGGTCCCCAGTTAATGGAACTGTTTGGGAAGGATTAAGAGCTGTGGCCTTGTTGGAATGGGTGTGACTTTATTGAAGGAGGTATGTCAATGGGGGATAGACTTTGAAGTTTCAAAGCAGTCCCACTCTCATTCTCTCTCTCTCTCTCTCTCTCTCTCTCTCTCTCTCTCTCTCTCTCTCTCTCTCTCTCTCTCTCTGTGTGTGTGTGTGTGTGTGTGTGTGTGTGTATGTGTGTGTGTGTGACTCTCACTCTCTGCCTGTATTTTTTTGGTTATTTCTGGACTCTCAGCTACTTTACTCTCTGGCATTAAGATCACAGACTCACCCTCTGAAATTGTAAGCCCTCAATTAAATGGCTTCCTTTTATCAGTTGCCTCTGTCTTCGTGTTCATCACCATGACAACAGAGCAATAACCAAGATGGGGAAAACTTTGAGTCAGATCTACACAGGATTCAGTGAGTTTGTCACAGTGGGACATATCTGTGTTCTTAGTGTTCCCATAGAAGGTATCTTAAGCACTTTTCATCCTAAGTAAATCTCACTAGATACTCCATACTTCTCTTGTCTAGATTCCAAACAGGCTTGACCATCAATGCAACCCTGGACAAGGGAAAGAATATTGGAGAGAAAATTGGAGTGATTAATCAATTTGTTAAAAATACCTTATTTTTGTCAATTTTATAGAAACCTTATGTACTTGACCTAATCATTTAGTAGCAACTCTACATCTAGTTTAGTGTCCTGATAGCTCAGTATCTTCCCTCAGCCAGAGGGAGGTGATGCTTCAAAAAATAGTTGTACAGTGAGTTTCAGATGTAGTATTTTGGCATTTCTAGCTTCCCTGAATCTGGAGATTTAGATGTTCTGGTTGGATTGCAGAGGATACATATCCTTTGGTATGGTTCTCTCATCTATCTATAAGTCATTCCCCCAAATACTCACTGAGATCAACTATCGTTAATAGCCCATGACCCAAGTTGTGGTTAATTGAAAAGCTTGGTGGTCATGGATCCTATTCTCAGGGATCCTGGTCTAATAGAAAAGGCAAAAAGCATCCATTAACTACAATACAAAGCAGACTATATAAAAAGAAGTCACGTCTGAGGTAGCGGTCAAATGGGTAAACTGTTATATATATATATTTAAACATTTATTTATTTTATGCTGGATATAATTATACATGCCTTTTTTAAAACATGAAAACAAACATTTATAAACAATATTTGGAAATTTGGGTGTTGTTCTTTCCGAGCTGCTTCCTGCTGATAGGGGGCGCTGTCATGGGGAATCCTAAGAAAGTGCAGAAATCCTGGCTGTAGTGGTCTGCAAGGCTGCATTGTCCCATTGACATTGCTTCACAGGGTCTTGCTCGATCAACCCACATTAGTCTGGAAGGTATCCATAGCTTTTCATTTTCTGTCGAAACAATATTAGAAATCGTTTTCTCCAGTAACTTGTCCTTAGGTTTAATTATTGAAGTCAAAACATTTTAAATATATATATATATATGTATATATATATATATATATATATATAATTAATCCAGCAGCATTTTTTCCTTCTTTTTTTATTAATAATATAATTTAAAAATTTTACACGTGGATCCAGGTTTCCTCTCCCTTCCTCCCTCAAACCCTCCTTCCCTCCCTTCATCCCTCCCTGCCTCCCTCTCTCCCTCCCTCCCTCTTATCTTCTTTCCCCTGTGACATGCACCCTGGTCATCCTCCCCTCCCATCCCCCCACACACACTCCACTTGTAGGGCTATGCTATCCAGGTTGGGTCACACATATCTGTCAAGTCACTTGACTTAGGGACTAGGACTTCTCTCCTGTCTCTAGGTTAAGGGGGTAACCCTCCATTGGGGATGTGTCCACAAAGTCCTTTTGTACAAAAGAAATAGATCCTGTTTCTACTTTCTGAGGTCCCCCAGACTGATCAGTCCTTCTAGCTGAGACCCATATTTAGAGGGTCTGAGTCAGTCCCTTGCTGGGTTCCTAGCCATCAGTCTGGGAGGCCCGAGCTCCTCCGTATTCAGGTCAGCTGTCTTTGTCAGTTTCTGCAACCTGGTCTTGTCCCCTCTCTCTGCATCTGGATTCTAGTTCGACTCAGTGTTTGGTTATGGGTGTTTGCTTTTGTTTCCAACAGGTACTAGATGGGGGCTCCATGATGGTGGATAATTTAGTTGATCATCTCACTATCAGGGAAGGGCATTAATGGTAGCCTTTCCATGGTTGCTCGAATTATTAGTTGGAGTTGGTCTTGTAGTTCTCTAGATATTTCTTTAGGTTCAGTTTTCTCTTCAAACCAATAATGGCTCCCACTTTTATGCCCCCCCATCTCTCTCACCCTGACTCAACTTATCTAGTCACATGTGTTTTCCTCTCCTCCCCTTCTCTTTCTCCTAGTTCTCTCTCCATTCACTGCCATGTGCTCTGGGGGGACTTGGCCCTTCCCCTTTTGTGAAGGACTATCTATGAATCTCTTAGAATACACCTTGTATCCCAGTTCGTCTGGTGGTGTGTATTATAGGCTAGTGATCCTTTGCTCTATGTCTAAAATCTATATATGAGTGAGTACAGACCCTGTTCCTTTTTGTGTGACTGGGTTACCTCATTCAGGATGGTTTTTTCAAGTTCCATCCACTTGCCTGCGAATTTCAAGATTCCGTTATTTTTTTTACTGCAGAGTAGTATTCCATTGTGTAGATGAGCCACATCTTCTTTATCCATTCTGCAGTTGAGGGGCATCTAGGTTGCTTTCAGGATCTTCTATTACAAATAAAGCTGCTATGAACATAGTTGAGCACACGTCTTTGTTTCATGGATGTGAGTCATTTGGGTATATACCTAAGAGTGGAATTGCTGGGTCCTGTGGTAAGCTAATTCCCATTTTCCTGAGAAACTGCCATACTGATCTCCAAAATGGCTGTAAGAGTTTACACTTCAACCAGCAGTGAAGGAGTGTTCCCCTTTCTCCACATCCTCTCCAGCATAAGTTGTCATTGGTGTTTCTAATTTTAGCCATTCTGGCAGGAGTAAGATGGTATCTCAAAGTTGTTTTCATTTGCATTTTACTGATAGCTAAGGATGTTGAACATTTTCTTAAGTGTCTTTCAGCCTCTTTGATTTCCTCTATTGAGAATTCTTTCTTGAATTCTGTACCCTATTTAATAATAGGGCTATTTGGTGTTTTGTTGACTAGTTTCTTGAGTTCTTTGTATATTTTGGAGATCAGCCCTTTGTTAGATGTAGGACTGGTAAAAAAAATTTTCCCAGTCTGTGTGCTGCTGTTTGGTCTTGTCAACTGTGTCCTTTGTCTTACAGAAGCTTCTAAGTTTGAAGGAGTCCCATTTATTAATTGTTGATCTCAGAGTTATGTTCAGGAAGCAGTCTCCTATACCAATTTGTTCAAGGGTACCTCCTACTTTCTCTTCTAAGAGGTTCAGTGTGGCTGGATTTATGTTGAGGTCTTTGATCCATTTGGACTTGAGTTTTGTGCATGGCAATAGACATGGGTCTATCTGCAGTCTTCTACACACCATCATCCAATTATGCCAGCACCATTTGTTGAAGATGCTTTCCTCCCCACATTGTATTTTTTAGCTGTTTTGTCGAAAATCAGGTGTTCCTATGTGTGAGGATTAATATCCGCATTTTCGATTCGATTCCATTGGTCTACCTGCCTATTTTTGTGCCAATACCAGGCTGTTTTCAGGACTATAGCTCTGTAGTAGAGCTTAAGGTCAGGAATGGTGATGCCTCCTGAAGTTCTTTTATTGTACAGGCTTGTTTTGGCTATCCTGGATCTTCTGTTTTTCCATACAAAGTTGACTATTATCCTTTCAAAGTCAGTGAAGAATTGTGCTGGGATTATAATGGGGATTGCATTGAATCTATAGACTGCTTTTGGCAACATTGCCATTTTTACTATATTTATCATTCCAATCCAAGAGCATGCTAGATCTTTCCATTTTTTGGTATCTTCTTTAATTTCTTTCTTTAAAGACACAAAGTTCTTATTGTATAGGTCTTTCACATGTTTGGTAAGCGTTACCCCAAGGTACTTTATGTTGTTTGTGGCTATTATAAAGGGTGATCTTTCTCTGATTTCTTTCTCAGCCTCTATGTCGTCTGAATAAAGTAGGGCTTCTAATTTTTTTTTTAGTTCATCTTGTACCGTGCTAGTTTGCTGAAGGTGTTTATCAGCTGTAGGAGTTCCCTGGTAGAGTTTATTGGGTCGCTTATGTAAACTATCATATCATCTGCAAATAGAGATAGTTTGACTTCTTCCTTTCCAATTTGGATCCCCTGGATCTCCTTTTGTTGTCTTATAGCTTTAGCTAGAACTTCAAGTACAATATTGAAGAGATATGGAGGGAGAGGACAGCCTTGTCTTGTTCCTGATTTTAGAGGAATTGCATTAAGTTTCTCTCCATTCAGTTTGATGTTGGCTATTTGTTTACTGTATATTGCTCTTATGATGTTTAGGTATGTTCCTGTTATCCCTGATCTCTCCAAGACCTCTCCAAGAAAGGGTGTTGAATTTTGTCAAAGGCTTTTTCAGCATCTAGGGAGATGATCATATGGTTTTTCATTGTCAGTTTGTTTATATGGTGGATCACGTTGATAGATTTTCGTATGTTAAACCTTCCTTGCAACCCAGGGATAAAGCCTACTTGGTCATGGTAGATGATTTCTCTGATGTATTCTTGGATTTGGTTTGCCAGTATTTTATTGAGTATTTTTGCATCGATGTTCATCAGGTGTATTGGTCTGTAGTTTTCTTTCTTAGTTGTATCTTTCTGAGGCATGGGTACCAAGGTCATTGTGGCCTCCTAGAAAGAGTTGCCTTCTGTCTCTATTGTGTAGAACAATTTGAGGAGTATTGGAATTAGCTCTTCCTTGAATTTCTGGTAGAATTCTGGACTGAAGCCATCTGGCCCTGGGCTTTATTTGGTTGGAAGGCTTTCGATGACTGTTTCAATTTCATTTGGGGTTATAGGTCTATTTAAGTTGTTTGTCTGTTCTCTCTCTCTCTCTCTCTCTCTCTCTCTCTCTCTCTCTCTCTCTCTCTCTCTCTCTGCTTTTTCGTTAGTTTAGATAAAGGTTTGTTTATCTTGTTGATTTTCTCGAAAAACCAACTCTTTGTTGCATTGATTTTTTTTTTATTGTTTTCATGGTTTCTATTTTATTGATTTCAGCCCTCAAATTGATTATTTCCTGGCATCTACTCCTCCGGAGTGAGTTTGCTGCTTTTTGTTCTAAGGCTTTCCAGTTGTGCTGTTAATTCTCTGATGTGACTCTCATTTGTTTTCTTCATATGGACACTCAGTGCAATGAACTTCCCGAGTAACACCGCTTTCAAGGTGTCCCATAATTTCAGATATGTCGTGTCCTCATTCTCATTGAATTTTAGGAAGTCCTTAATTTCTTTCTATATTTCTTCTTTAACCTAGGTGTGGTGCAATTGCACATTGTTCAGTTTCCATGAGTTTGTAGGGTTTCTGTGATTTATGTTGTTGTTGAATTCCAATTTTAAAGCATGGTGGTCTGATAAGATACAGGGGACAATTCCAATTCTTTTGTATCTGTTGAGGTTTGTTATGCCACCTAGTATGTGGTCGATTTTAGAGACGGTTCCATGTGGAGCAGAGAAGAAGGTATATTCTTTTGTGTTTGGATGGAATATTCTATAGATTTCTGTTAAACCCAATTGAGACATCACTCCTTTTAGTTCTTTTGTTTCTTTGCTGAGATTCTGATTGGTGGTCCTGTCTAGTGGTGAAAGTGATGTCTTGAAGTCTCCCACTATAAGTGTGTGAGGTTTTATGTGAGCTTTGAGTTTTAGTAGCGTTTCTTTTACGAATGTGGGTGCCTTTGTGTTTGGGGCATAGATGTTCAGAATTGTGACTTATGTGTTGATGGATTTCTCCTGTGATGAATATGAAATGACCATCTTCATCTCTTTTGATTAATTTTGGTTTGAAGTCTAACTTGTTAGATATTAGGATAGCCATACCTGCTTGCTTCTTGAGTCCATTTGATTGGAAGATCTTTTCCCAGCCCTTTACCCTTAGGTAATGTCTATCTTTGTAGCTTAGGTGTGTTTCTTGTATGCAGCAGAAGGATGAATTCTGTCTTTGTATCCATTCTGTTAGCCTGTGCCTTTTTATAGGCAAGTTTAGACCATTAATGTTGAGGGAGAGTAAAGACCATTGATTGTTAATGTTGTTTGTTTTATATTTGCTTTAGGCAGCAGTCATTCTCTTCTGATTCATTATGTTCTGGTCTAGTTGGTGTAGCTTCCCTAGATTCTGGTGGTGTTATGCTTGTCTTCTAATGTTAGGTGTTTTCTTGTATTGCCATCTTCCCATAGCTTCTTCCAGTAGGTGTTGGTGGAGTTTCTTCCTCTCTCTATGGATTTAGGTGGGTCAGAGGTTCGACATCTGTAGTTCTGGGTGGTCTAAGCTCTCTAGGAGGTCTCCCTGTAGGCAGGGGCCTGACGATGGTGGTCAAGGTTCAAGCTCCAGCAGAAAAGAGCTGAGGCCTCTTTGGCAGAGGCTAGCCCACAGGATGTTTCCTCGGGGATAGTCGGGTCTAGCTCTAGCCAAGGCCTCTAGCCAAGGTCTGGGTGTTGGGGGACAAATGCTGGGCTGATACTCAGGATGTTTCAGCATTGATAGGAGGGTCTAGCTGGCACTCTCCAACTGAGTAGTGCCTCTTTAGCAGAGGTCCTGAGATTGGGGTCAATGATCCAGGCCCCTGCAGGAACTCAGGGTGGACCTGCAGAGATAGGCGGACCTCTGTGAGGTGCCCAGAACTCAGTGGTGGGGGTTAGAGATGAGGCAGGTGGAAATTACAGGTGGTCCCACTTGGATAGGCTGGTCTATTGTGCTCCTAAACTGTTATCTTATGTCTCTCAGTACTTTTAAAACCTCTGATCTCCCATGATTTTCATATTCTTCATCTATAGAATGGAGTTGTACACATCTCACAAGACTAATGAAAGGATTAAAGAAAATACAAGTCATGCAAATTACCTAACATAAGGTTTTCTATAAATATGTCTCCCGGGAAGCAAACATAGTTTTACATTTAAACATCTACTTCTTTTCTACTGCTTAATAAATCTGTTTAAAGTGCAATAGTAACTAAAATAGTGAATGTGATTGTTAAAAAATAAGATACATAAGAATTTCTCAGAGAACATCTGGCCTCAAAGGACACCTTAGACATGGGAAAGAGAATCTAATAATGTTAGGCAAATGATTCCATCAATAACAAGTGATTGAAAGACAGATCAAACTACCTGAGGCAAAAGAGGAGAAATGATTGGTTCATGAAATGTACAAGACCAGGGACAAGTGTTGTGTTAGGTTTTCAGCAAGGTGAGGCCCCTTGGGGGAGCCTTCTGAATTTGCTTTTCCAGTTCAGGGATCTGCTTTTTTTTTTTTACACTGTTTTTATTCCTAGGCAGGTTTTCCCACTGCATGGCAAACTATTACTGCAGCTCCAGGTTTGGGGGCCCAAATCTTCAGTCTCCATGTAGACTCTTGGACTTGGAATAGTAAAGACCTCACCCATGGAGATGGCTGGGCAGGAGCAGATATACAAATATGAAAGCATCCAGACTGGCTCAGATCACAAGGACTGATGATGAGGAATGAGGGGACTACTGAAAAAAGTCCATATAGGGATAGGAGGTAACTGGTGGAAAAGGGCCCAGAGCTATTTTGGAGAGGGATACTGAGCACAGCAACACTGAGGCTAGTGAGGTCACAGGTCAATAGTGGTTGCTGCACTCAAGTAGATGGGGAAGTTTCCTGGAAGGGTCAAGAAATGCCATTTGCTCAGGGAAAGCTAAGGTCTCTTTTAGCTAGAAAATGCTGGTGACTTTTCAAAGACTGAACAACAGAACTGAATTTAGCAAATTTACATTGAAAATTGGTGCTCCATCTAAGCTTCAAAAACAGACATTACCTCTGGGTAAAGGGTTGGGAAAAAAATCTTCCAATCAAATGAACCCAAAAAGCAAGCAGGTGTAGCTATTCTAATATCTAACAAGTTAGACTTCAAACCAAAATCAATCAAAAGAGATAAAGAAGGTCATTTCATATTCATCACAAAAGAAATCCATCAGTATATAGTCTCAATTCTGAACATCTATGTCCCAAATACAAAGGCACCCACATTCATAAAAGAAATGCTACTAAAAATCAAAGCTCACATAAACCCTCATACACTCATAGCTGGAGACTTCAACATCCCACTCTCAACACTAGACAAGATCACCACATAGAAACTTAAAAAAGAAACAAAAGAACTATCAGAAGTTATGTCTAAATTGGGTTTAACAGACATCTATAGAATAGAACATTTCATCCAAACACAAATGAATATATCTTCTTTTCAGCTCCACATAGCACCTTCTCTAAAATTGACCACATACTAGGCAACATAACAAACCTCAACAGATATAAAAAAAAATTGGAACACCCCCCTGTATCTTATCAGACCACCATGCTTTAAAGTTGGAATTCAGCAACAAAACAAATTGCAGAAACCCTACAATCTCATGGGAACTGAACAATGTGCAATTGCACCATTCCTAGGTCAAGGAAGAAATAAAAAAAGAAATTAAAGATTTCCTAGAATTCAATGAAAATGAAGACCAACATACCCAAATTTATGAGACACTTTGAAAATAGTGCTACGAAGAAAGTTCATTGCACTAAGAGCCCATATGAAGAAAACGGAGAATAGTCACATTAGAGAAAATGTCAGAAATCTACAAGGATGAAACCAACTAATAATCTAAGCAATAATGGAGACGCTACCTTTAATGCCCTTCCTGGACAATGAGATTGATGACTGCCTTATATGCCATCCTAGAGCCTTCATCTAGTAACTGATGGAAGCAGAAGCAGACACCCATAGCTAAACACTAACTGAACTCCTGGAATCCAGTTATAGAGAGGGAGGAGTGATGAGCAAAGAGGTCAAGATCAAGCTAGAGAAACCCACAGAATCAGCTGACCTGAACAATGGGAAGCTCATGCTGGGAAACCAGCATAGGACTGACCCAAACACCCTGAATGTGGGCAGTCTATGGGGCCTCTAGTAATGGATCAGTATTTATCCCTAGTATATGAATGGACTTTGGGAGCCCATCCCACATACAGGGATACTTTCTCAGCCTAGACACATGGGGGAGGGCATAGGCCCTGCCCCAAATGATGTGACAGACTTTGAAAACTCCCCATAGAGGGCATCACCCTTTTGGGGGAGCAGAAAGGGGATGGGCTGGGGTTTGTTGGGGGTAATAGCAGAAGATGGAAGGGTGAGGGAACTGGGGTTGACATGTAAAATCACATTGTTTCAAATTTAAATTAAAAAAGCAAAAAAAAAAGAAAAAGAAGAAGAAGGAAAGAAAGAGAGAGAGAGAAAGAAAGGAAGGAAGAAAGAAAGAAAGAAAGAAAGAAAGAAAGAAAGAAAGAAAGAAAGAAAAAAAGAAAGGAAAAAAGAAAGAATAGTCTGTGTTTCTTCAGCAGCCATAGCAAGTAATGATTAGTAAGCAGTTGGTGGCATGTTGGCATGTTGAGTCTATATAGGGGCAAAACACTCTGGAGGGAGGCAAACAGAACCTTTTATTTCAAGGACAAGAAAGAGCTACTTTCGTGTACTCTGCTAACACATGGCTATAGTCTCAGTGTTCCTAAAGCTGAGGCAGACGAATTATGGTTTGAACTCTGCCTAGCTAGGCTACATATGGGGCTCTGTTGCAGAGAGAGAGAGAGAGAGAGAGAGAGAGAGAGAGAGAGAGAGAGAGACAGAGACAGAGACAGAGACAGAGACAGAGAGAGAGAGAGAGAGACAGAGACAGAGAGACAGAGACAGAGACAGAGAGACAGAGATCTCCATGAGATCTCCATTGTGATGGGCCCGGACTTGTGATCAACAGCTCAGTCTTCAGCTGTACTTCCTTTTAGCATAGAAATTTAGATATGAAATGTTTCTTACAAAGCATCATTATTTTAAAGGTAGGAAAACTGGTGAAATAATTGAAGAAATTCAAGATCACAAAGGTAAAGTATGAACACCCATTTTAAAAATTGGAAATTTAGCACTGTGAAATGGCACAGTATCCAGTACTTTTCTCTCCAGAAGCAAGAAGCAAAAGCAAGATAACAGTAAGGCTGAAGAAAATCCATTACCCAGGAAAAGCTGACTCTTCTTCAATAAGTTTCTAGTCTATGCAAATAATAAAGGGGGTGGCATTGCACTTCTCAATAGAAGAAAAGCCAAATGCAGAAGCAATTTTGTTCACAAATCCTAAGCAAAGGAAATGAGTGAACCTTGCTTTCTGTCCAGTATATATTTGAATGGCCACAAGGATATTTTTTTTTCCTGAGTGGGGCTTCTCCTTGTCTACATGGCTTATACCTTTCAGCTCTATAAAAATGATGATCCTCACCTGCTAGTTCCTATCTGGTGAGGATTTGTTCCCAAGGGCACAGAAAATAAATGATTCAATAGCAAGGAAGAGCGGAGCCAATGCTGTAGGAATAGCACCAAGAATATAGCAGTGATGGCAGGCGCCCTACCCAGTCAGTAGCAGCTAAGCCACTGTTCTGCTGTGCCAAACATGGCTTTGAAATGAGAGCTCAGATCTTGCTCAGGAGAAGTGCAAGCCTGTAAACACCATATCAAGGCATTTATTTATTTATTGTAACCGAAAGTTAATAATACTTAAAATGTGCATGATACATAACCCAGCAGAACAGTGTATTATCTTAATGTCTAAACAAGTAGAGATGGTCTATTAAAAAAAAAAAAGTAGTTTCAGAAGTGAGTAGAAGTAGATGAAATTGTAAAATGCAACTAGGAAAAGGAGTGTGTACACAGGAGCACAGAATGAGAAAGAACAGGCTCAAATGTGCTGGCTCTGTTTTTAAATCACATCTTTGAAACACTGGCTTCCTGGACTTCTGCCTCACAGACTCCTGAATGTTTCCTCGCTATAATTTACTTCTTGCTTTTTAACACAGAGAAAAGGTGCTTCCTAAAGAAAACTGAATGGATTGTTGGCTCCCTGCAGTGGTCCAGTGCAAAAACCCCTCCTCACCTAAAACAAGCAAATCAAAACCCAAACCAAACAACAACTTCTAACTAACATTTAAGGTCTCCAAAGCAGACTAGCAATGAGTCTCACTAGGGTAATCATTTGCACCCTCCTTCAGCCACATGTAATACAGGCTTTATTTAGCAAATAGCAAAGTCGTTTCCCAGAAAGTCAAAGGGCAGTTTCTGCTGTATTAATAGCTGCTCTGGGAGGGTCAGTGTTGTGCTAGCCTACATTTTTTCCAGGGCCTGGAGATGCAATTTCCTACAATCTGTAGGCAATTTCCTACCAATTTTCTTGGGGAGCTAATAGGCTGTGACAGGAGACAGAGCTAGCAAGCAGCAGGTAGCTTCAGAAAAGACAAATTGCATCGCTGCCACCTAACTGGGCAATCTAGATCGACAGAGTTTATAGCTTTGTAGTGTTATTGGGCCCCATGCTAACAGCAAATCATTCACGCTGCTAGCAGAATTTCATATTCCCTCCACTTCCTTCTGAATTTGTTATTGCCACATATCACTTTTCAGCACTTTCTCTGGAAACCATAGTTAAAAAAAAAAAGAAGTGTGTGTGTGTGTGTGTGTGTGTGTGTGTGTGTGTGTGACTTAAATATCTCCTAAATTGCATACAAGAAATTATTAGCATTTAATAATTTCTCTTTACAGAGTTAGGCTAGGCTGGTAACCTTTAAGTGAAGGAGTAGAAGATTAGAAATATTTAAAGCAAAGAGGATGTGGAAGAGAAGGAAAAGAAGGTGACACTACATAGGTTAGAGGAATCTGGTAGCAGATAGAGTGTTTCTTATGTGCATGGTAGGACCATGCTTGTATATTGCCAAGTTCGTTTCAGAAAGCAGTATCAATAGTGGAAAAACATGTTTGCAAGAATTATTTTTGTATTGCCTTGATGCTTTTAAAGAAAAACTAATGATTTAATATAACACTGAAATGTTGTCATAAAATTAAACAGAAACACTTATCCCACCTCCTGTCCTGCTATCTTCAGTGTGCACTGGATACTGAACTCAAGAACTCTTTCCTGCTAAGCACTTGCTCTCTAACACCCAGCTATGCTTCAAGACTAAATCAGTTTTTGTTACAAAAATAATAAACATACATCTTAAAAAGTTAAAAAGGATATAGGGAGAGGATTTACTAAAGGAGTAACTCATGTGATTATTTGGTCATTTATAAAAACCAGAATAGGTTTGGCAGGAATGGCCAGTCCTGAGCTGCAGAGATGAATTCTGGGGAGTTCATCTGGGGGGGGGGGGGGAAGACAGCTGCTCAAACAGATGCACTATAGCAACTGTGCTGCTAGAAGTTGTATAAATGCTATGAGGGGGGCACAACAGTTCAGAGAGAATTAAACAGTGCAAGTGATAGCCATGTAAGGGTAGACACATGAATCCCAGCCCTCAGGAGACTGAGAAGAATCATGAGTTCAAGACACAGCAAGATCCTGCCTTTTAAAAAGGAAAACAAAGCCCAAACCAACTCAGATAAATCAACATTTCCTACCCAAGACTCAGTCAGCTCCGCCCTCATCACTCAGGTCTAGTCTAGATGAGCAATATGCAAATAGTCACCTGTGAGCTCTGTTTATGTGCTGAAGAAAGTGTACACAGAAATGGACCGAGCGCTAGCATTAGGGTCATTTTTCACCACTGTCCTTAGAGAAAGGCTGCAGTGAGCCCCAGGTGTTAAAGGAGCAACTCTGGACGAGTAGGAGCTCTGTGTATATGTGGAAGATGTGCTTACCTTGTACACTTCATCCTCAAATCATGTCTGTCTCAAAACAAAACAACCTAAGGAATTCAGGGACAAAGTCAGGGCAGCCAGGGTTACCTAATACAGAAATACTGTCTCATTCTGCTCCACCCACCAAAAAAGAATGCAAGAAAGAATAAGTGTTATGATAAAACTTGATGGGAACCTTACATGGATTCCATGGCGGATTTCATGGCAGAGTGTGACCAAGGAGGGGACAAACATGCCAGGCATAGAGAGCTTAAGTGATAAGTTTTATTAGAAAGGGGAGGGAGAGGGGAGGAAACACAAAAGAGGTAAAGAGACACAGAGAGAGGACAGAAGTTAAGAGGAAGATAGGAAAAGTCCTGTCTGCCCCAGGGGAACCAAAGGGAAGAGAACAGGGAGAGAAAAAAAAAAAAGAGCAGAAAGAGAGCTGAAAAGAGAGCAAGAACAGAAGACAGTGGAAAGAGAGCATAAGTGGGCAGGGTCTTTCTTTTAAAGGGGTTCTTGCACCTGACTAGACTAGTACTCATGGAACCCTGGGCTGACCCTGGGCTGCCAGATGACAGGGGCAGGCTGGCATAATGCCTGAATCCTTCCCACCTTTAATAAATTCAGAAAAAAAGACAATCATCTCCTAAAGATCAGATAACTCTGAAGACAGCTCCTGTACAACTCATTGAATACTGAGGAATCGGGCTGGTGACAACCAAAAGACTTATGCCCTACTGGCTCATATTCATAGTGCTGGAAGGCACTCTGCACACACTGTCAGGGGAGAAAGGTAAACACCAACCCAGCAACAAACCTTGCAATCTACAACAATGACCTGCCTGCATGATATGCGGGTGCAATACTGGCACAAAGCTTGTAAGACCAACCCATTTAATATCTGATTGGATTTAAGGCCCATGCCTGACACTGTTCAGGTGGCCAATAACCTGAAATAAGCTAGACAGGGGGCCTAGGGGAAAACCAAATACTATTGTTCTGCAAAAAAGAATAGAGTAACAGAATGACTCCTGATGATATTCGGCTATGCCCACAAATTAGTGTCTTGCTCATCAGAGAAACTCTGTCCTGCACCAGATGGGAACTAACACAGACCCACAGCTGGTGCTTAATGCCAGGTATGACAGGGGCAAAGAAGAGATCACTTTAAAGAAAGAACGAAGCAAGCTAGGCATGGCAGTTTTCAAACTTGAGTCTGTCAGGGTTGATTTCAACACATTTGCTGGATTTTGTTCTGATAGTTAGGAGAGACCAAGGAACAAAGTGTCAGGAGTCCTGGAAAGGCCTTTCTAACCCCAGTTCTTGGCACCTGCTAGTCATAGGACTGGCTCTCATGCTGAAGGCTTATTTTGGTAGTCATGAGTTCTTTTTGGAAAGTGTGCAAAGATGGACTGTTACCGGCAAGTTTTTCCAGCCAGCTGCTGCCGGTCCTGCCACCACGGTCCCGCCGCCACGTGAGCCCCAAATAACACTCAGAGACTCTGTATTTGATACAATCCTGTTGGCCAATTACCATTATTGTTTATGGGCTAGCTCTGTCTTAATTATTAACCCATTTCTACTTTTCTAATTATTTCCACGTGGTCTTCTTCTGGGGAGCTGCGGCCAGCGTCTTCCTTCCTCCATGCTCTACATCTTGACTCCCCTTACCACTTCCTCTTTCCTCCTTGTGGTCTCCTAACCCCGCCTATCTTGTTTCTTATTGGCCACAGTGCTTTATTAATTAACCAGTATGAGAAACATATATACAGAATAACATCTCCCATCAATAGACTGCTATAATCTCTTTTCATGGTGATTGAATTAGTAATATCTTGTCCATTAACCAAATAATCAATATAGCCAATTCCTCAGTAACTATGGGAGATTAACTCCAGGACCCCAAATCCATGGCTGCTCAAGTTCATTATTTAAAATCTATGTTTGAATGTAATTTGCATGTCTTCTATATACTACAGGTCAGATCATCTCACTTGAAATTTTTTTGTTTGTTTATTTTTGTTGTGACTGGATCTTACTATGCTGTCCTCACTGGCCTAGAACTCTCTATGTAGACCAGCATTATGATTGGTTTGAATTTCAACTTCTACAAGTCAAAATCACCTTAATAGGGAGCTTCTCCAAAAGATTGGTTTGGTTGCTTTCATTGATGTAGAAAGACCCACCCAAGTGTGGACCTCACCTTCTGGTTGCAGCCTTGACAAAAAGGCCATAGTGGAAGAAGGAGTATTTGTGTGTTCACTAGGCCTTTGTAGTCGGCACCAGGTTCATCTACTTTGTTGCTGCTACTGGCTTCCTTTGAATACATCATAATCAGCATTTCCAGGCTTCCATCACAAACTAAGGAGCAGTGGCTTTCCAAGTACCTGCCAGGTTTTCAGTACTAGATGGGACAATGGAGACTGCCAATCTCATAGACAGATCAACGACTGTCTTCTCAGCCTATCTGGTATTAAACAGCTACTGTGGGCTGACTCAGGCTGGTGAGGCATCAGCCTTAAGCACCCAACAACTACTGGGCTCTCAGTTTCTTAGTGTGAGACGACTGTTACAATTTTAATGGAAGCTAATTGAAATATATATAATGTAAATATATATATGTGTGTATTTTCACATACCATTTTCTTCAGTTGAATTGTAGATGAGGTCCTACAAATAGAGAGTTGATTATACTCTAGTATAAATCTGTCACTTCTCGTAGACCCACACTTAAGGAAATTCCACCTGAATTGTTCTTGAAAAAGACCATCTTTATGGTCCATTTTTAAGTATATTAAGGATTAAAATATGGTATATGGGAGAAAGGGAATAGAATAAACACCAGATGCCTTCCCATAACACATCTCCACAAATAGCAACAACACACCACAGAAATACATGGGGATGAGCTCTTAATTCTAGGCCTACTTTAAATCTTAT
Organism: Cricetiscus sungorus; assembly: GCA_030556225.1. Taxonomy (NCBI): domain Eukaryota; kingdom Metazoa; phylum Chordata; class Mammalia; order Rodentia; family Cricetidae; genus Cricetiscus; species Cricetiscus sungorus. The sequence continues at coordinate 75,866,494 of JANBXA010000734.1, forward strand.
AAGCTATAGCAATCTGGTCAATGATGGAATATATCCTTCTGTGTGCTGTGAATACATATTTTTCTTATTGGTTGATGAATAAAGCTGTTTTGGTTAATGAACAGGCAGGATGTAGCTAGGCAGGAAGTATAGGTGGGGCTACCAGACTATGAGAATTCTGGGAAGAGGACTGCAGAAAGTGAGTGGCCAGAGAGTTGTCATGTAGCTGCTGAAAAAGCAAGAGACTTGAGCATCACTAATAAGTCAAGAACATGTGGAGATACACAGAGTAATAGAAATGGGTTAATAATTAAGAGAGAGCTAGACCATAAGAAGCCTGACCCATAGGCCAAACAGTTTATAATTAATATAAGTCTCTGTGTGTTTACCTAGGATTGAATGACTACAGGACCAGGAGGGAAAGAAACTTCAGTCCTAATTAATATAAACCTGTATGTGTTTATCTGGGACAGAACAGCTGTGGAACCTAGTAAGACAGAAACATCTATCTACAGGTCCAAAATGCTGAGCCTCCAAGAGCATGTCTGTAATTTATCTGTAAACAACAGTTAGGCTTCCAGATCTACAAACAGTATCTCCATAGCAAGTTGTATCTGTTGCCTAGAGTCTCACCCAAGACCTAGTGTTGAACCAATAAAAGTCATCACATGACAAAAATATCGATATCTCTCATTTGTGGGTACCCTTTAATTTATATATATATATATATATATATATATATATGTATATATATATGTGTGTGTGTGTGTATGTGTGTGTGTGTGTACATACACACATGTGTAAACACACATATGTTTTTGTATATGAATATATATGTATATGTGAGTTGTGGAATCTCATAATAATATTTAGAGGAAATGTTGTTGAATAAAATTAGTCATGTTTACAGTTCTTCATGCTATGAATTCACAATATAAAACTTAATGTATTGACACTGCCTAGTGGGAAAGAAACTTAGTTTATGTTCAGCATCAGCCCTGATGAAGTTTTTAATGCCCACAGTAGTGAAAAATGTAAAATTAATGAAAGCACATTCACTGAGATCCTTCAACACTCACTCCACAGCTTAAACCACTTGTCATTTTAATATCTAACCTCATTAGCATAACATTTCTACATGTTTGGAATAAGATAGGAAGGAATGATAACATTGAGCCACAATTCACAGCCAACAAAGGAAAAATATAGTAACATCCATGAATTGTATAACTCTTTGAAATGACAGCCAGTGTTTCTTAATCATGAACAGTGATGGCATTGCTTCTTTGTTTTCAAAATTGGGTCTAACAAATGATAAATAACCTTCAGTGCTTCCCAAGGTCTGGCAAATGATTAAGCCAAAAAATAAAAATATTTTCCCAATCAGCAAATGTTCCTATGAGCAGATTAGCCAACAATCCCAAATCTACTTCTTTGAATTATATCTTGCATGCAATCCCATTTTCTAATGACCTTAGTTATTCAGAAATACAACATGTATTTTAATGGGTTAGGTGACCTTAAAGGAATCAATGCATCTCAAAGAAATGCCTCAGGGGACTCTGGTTTATTGCATAGAAGATAATTCTTTCCTGAAAGAGGAGCAAAGCTTTGTTTGAAATTAAGATTTGGAGATCATAAAAGGAATCGATTGAGTCAAGATGTTCTGTGTAATGTATGGTCCACTGGAGGCAAATTAGCATTTGCAGGTTAGTTGAGGAGTAAGAAGAAGGGCTGAACAACAGTAGCTTTGTTTCCAACTTGCACAACTTCAGAGTTTGTTAAAAGATGGTACTTGACAATGACTGGCTGGGGGCAGGGAGAGAATAGGAGAATGTTAGTCATGTTCCAGAATATCTTGACAAAACCAGAAAGTAAGTCCCACTTTTACTGTAAGTGCTGCCAGTTTAAAGCAATGTTCTGGTGTGGACTCCAAAAAGGCAGTGGGACATACAGAGTGGCACTACAAGACTGGGTTTCAAACAGATTAGAATTATAAACAGCAGAGATGGCAAGTTCATTTTCAGTTTCCATGATGCATGAGGGTTAGGGTCCCTTTGAGACCTTGTTTGCCTGCAAACTCACTGTGCCTAGCAGGAAATTAGAAACTGTGTGGCCATGTTCTTAGGTGTATAGGTATAAATGTGTGTGAAAGTGACCTTGGAAGCTAGAGGCTTCAGACTCCCTGGAGCACTTGGGAGCCACCTGATGTGGGTGCTGGGAACCAAACTCAGGTCCACTTTCAAAAGCAGCACACAACTTCTGCAGTTCATACTTAACAAGTCACTGTCTCCTGGTTTGCACACTGATCAGGTGATGAGCCACCACAGGCGTGCCACAGCATAGGGCTTGCTTTCTTAATCTGCAGACTAGTTGCTCTCTTGTACTCATTCCTGGATGTGTTTATAAAACAGGATTCTGAGCATATTCACCAATCCCATTAATACCAATGTAGCTGAGGCATGACTGGGGTCATCTTGGTCACTTTTACTCTTCTTCAAGCACAACCCTGCCATTTTACCCCAACTTTTACGTATTTCAGCAGGGCTGGAAGTTGCTTGTGAGACCTTATCGCAGTGAAACACACCCCTTTACCAAGCCTAGGTGATGTGTTCGCTCTTTAGTACCCAACAGTGTCTTTTCACTATCTCAGGAAAACTCCTACCTACTACAGAAGGAAGGAATGTGTAAATTCAAAGTAGGAGGTGAGGGGCATGTCCCACAGACTGTTTCTCTTGCCTGCCTCCACAGAGCCACTGCTGTAAGCTGTATGAAATCAAAACCTGACCAAGTCTGACCATTTCCTGTGAATCATAGAAAATGGTGAAGCTTTTTTACTCTCACTGCAAGGCATCAACGATGCCTTGGATCTTCCCATGGTCTCTGCCAGTACTTAAACCATGTATTTCCTCTTTTTATTTTATTTTATTTATTTCCTCTTTTTATTTATACTTAAACTTTCTTAACTGAATTGATGGCATACTTCCTTAGTCACAACTATTAAGTAAGCTCTATTGTTCAAAGCCCCAGTTCAAGTATCACGGTATTAGTTCCCTCTATAACAGTGACTAAAAGACTGACAAACACGGTTTAAGAAATGATTTAAGACTCTCTGCCAGAGTTTTAGAGTACCGCAGTCATGTATAATCCCACTGCAGACTAGGAATGTGAGGCCCCCTATGATCCTTCTGCCTGCCTTGTTGACTGTGATATGCACATGAGAGGTGCAAGTAGAACATTGCTTATGCACATGTAGACCTGGGATATACCCTAAAGATTACTGGCTTCTGGAACAAAGAGTTTGGGAAACTCTGCATAATAGAATTGAGAAAATGCCACAACATTCACACCGCTATGCTACAAGCACTTTTAAAATTAGCATGTTTCCCTCCCCAAGGAAGGGATGACCTTGCTTATCTTTGTTTAAAGGCTGGGACTGTTTGCTAAATAGCTGTTGAATGAAGAGGGAAATAGCTTTTTAAAAGGAGCTTAGAATAGAGTATGCTTGTTTGTCCTAGTGGATGTCTTCAGTTGATAAAAATGTGAAAACCCTCACAACAGAAAGAAACCTAAGGAAATCTTGGAACCTGAAGGTTTAAGGAATGGGGTTTTCCCTGTGTCCTGATGTGACAGAACAGCTTCATCAACCTCCTCTGTCTGCACAAACATACAACATCAAGTTCCTCGAGCTGAGCATTGAAACAGCTGATGCTACTAAATCTCTCTCAGAATCACCAAAGAAAGAGCCCATTCATCTGAAGTTCTTTTCAGAATTTTCAGCTGTGTTGTCCAAGCTCATTCTGTCAGTTGCTTCTCACTTAGTCAACAGTGTGAACATCCCTGAAGCCTGGCTCAAGTTTCTATTTCCTGACTTTCCAGAAAGTACCCAGACTTCCTGCTCTCCTACAAGTCTGCTCATATCACGAGCAAGAGCTGCCCAAGTATTGCAGAAGAAATACCACACTGGTGAGGGTCTGAATAAGGAAAACTCAGCCTATAGCAAGTTTCAATGAGGAAATATGAAATCAATGAAACCCCAAAAGGTTGACCACAGAGAATCACTCACAGACACTGCCCCTGGGATCAGATATGTGCAGCAAACCTGGCTTTTGTCCAGCTTGCTAAAGAAATAGCTATCTTCCACTTCAGAAGAGCTTCTTTAAATCTCACAGGATACCCAAAGAGCCTGTTGACTTCATGGGTAGTAGGTAGAAGTGAGTGTATATTTCTACAGGATTCCAGGAGAAAGTGATGTTCCTGCTGAACAGTGAATAGATGGCATTGACAGCAAAGCTTCTCAAGTGTCTTGGTACTGACATTTGAGAAGTGGACTTCTGTAGAAAACTGAATCAGAAACTCTGATATGTCCCTGTATAGAAATGTTCACAATCCTCTCAGTTGGTTCTATTGTACTCCTCCTTGGTTGGTTCTGAGCATCCCTTTAGTTACTAGTGGTCTCCATGGAGACCTCCTGTCCTCTTTAAGCTCACTTGGCTTATATGAGACAGAGTTAGCCTTATATCTAAGAAAGGGAGGAAACAAAATCAGTGCCCTACACATGTTAACCCACTTCAGACTCCTTGGATGCTGAGCATTAAGTGGCTGATGAGGAGGGAATGAAGGACTCTGCTCAGGAGTCTACCTCTATACTCTGCAAGCACCATCTATTTTAGAACTAGACTCCTTAGCATTTAAACGACAGATTTAAGTTTCTTGCTGGAGAAAAAATGCTTTAAGATGTATGGCTTGCTACAAACACCATTATCCACAGAAACAAAGTAATAAACAAGAAATCCTGCATTTGGTACCTTCAGAACAGCACCCTAGTTATGGGACATGGTCCTGGGTGGTTCCATTCATAGAGGACTCAGCTGCTTGATCTACTAGAGGAACTGATCCTTACACACAGGGTGAAATTCATAACACCCAAGAGGACAGACAGTAAGCAGCACTGCACCAAAGCCTAGGGGAAAAGTTGAATGACAATGGTATTTCTGAGAAAGTTTTTTTTATTATTTTATAATTAATAGCCTGCATATTTGGAACCATTTTAGCCCATTTCAGTTACTTGTTGCCTCATGACTAATCACCCCAAACCCCAAAACTTAATGGTTTTAGACCATTACTAGTGGTTTACTAGTTTTCATATTCTTGATAATTGGTAATCTAAGTTCCTGAAGGCATAGTTGTTTGTTGATGATTATATAATGGCTTGTCTTCATCATACCTGGCCACAGGCACTGGCTGTCCGTGGCACACCTTTATAATTGCCAGACAACAATGATCTCCTATTTCTAAGAATGTAACAGTAACTTCTAAAAGAACTACTCATCATCACTCTAAAACTTGCTATTGAAGAAAACAAGTAGTTAAGGCCAACTCACCCAGATTCAAGGGGACAGGCAGATGAACATCAATACTATAGAAGAAGCATGTCCACAGAGAACAATTCCCTCATATGGTCATACAATGATAGGTAAGAAGACCTAGATGTAATGTCAGGAAAGAATTCAATGAACTGGACTGAATGTAAGCCTAGCCAGAGTGAATATAATTCCATTTTTGGTATCCAATCTTGGTAATTCTGAACTTTTCACAGAATAAACTTCTCATTATTATTAATGAACACATTTTTTTTAATCTCATAATTTGACTAATGAGAAGTTCAAGGTATTTTAATTTGAAAGCATCAACATTGGCATTTGTTATTGCTCATACTTGTATTACTGGAATTATTTTCAACTTCTAGCCTATTGCTAAAGGACAAAAACACCCATACAACTGGTAAGAGTTAAATTTGAGATTACTGCAGAAATTTGTCTTACTTTTGGATAATGTGTTCCACATCACAATTTATTATTCTGAACTCTTTTTAACTCCTAGTCCCTGTCCTTGCCATCCCTCTTGCAGGTATCTTGTGACATGAGAGTTATATGTAGTCTGTTGACAATGGAGCTGAAAGAGTTGCATCACAAGCCTTATTTTTATTCTAAATTATTTTTATTCTAAATTTATATTCTAAAATATATGGGTCATCTTTTAACTTTTGCTTTAAAAAATTACAATTATTTCCTTAAAATTATTTTACAATTATTTTATGTAAAAATTATGTCATGCAACATGACATGTTTTACCTTATTTCACAACTACCAGCATATTATACCTGACACACTCAGGGCTAGAATAGGGCTGTGGATGAAAATTTTAAAGAAGCACCAGGAATTCCATAATCAAGATAATTGCTTATTTTTTAAAAGCAATGATTTTTTTTAACGGTTAATGCAAAAAAAGCAAGAGAGAGGAAGACAAAGAGAGAAAGGATGAAAGAAAGAAAGAAAGGAAGAAAGAAAGAAAGAAAGAAAGAAAGAAAGAAAGGGGAAGTAAGAAAGAAAGAAAGGAAGGAAGGAAGGAAGGAAGGAAGAGAAAGTAAGGAAGAAAGAAAGAAAGAAAGAAAGAAAGAAAGAAAGAAAGAAAGAAAGGACAAAAGGTATGGTGGACACAGTATTAATATTTTAGGTGAAGGTATAACTCAGCAGGTTCAATACTGTTGAGCAAGAATTGGGCTAGATACTGACTTTAAATTGTTCTTCATAGATTTTTAAATAGTCTTTATTTTAGGACAGTATTAAGCTCACTCTGAATACAAAGTATCACAAGTTCCTATGTACCTTAGACTCTTCATCAGTAGCCTCCCAATAAAGAGTGTTGAACTGGCAAACCAGCAATAGCCTGTGTCTGATGTCAACATTAGCATTCACTATTTTATGTTGTATGGGTTTGGATCAGTGTATGATGGCGATTGTAGCTTCATAAAGAATGGTTTCATTACCCTAAAGATCTTGTTCTACCTAACTCTCCCCTCCTTTGTACTAACCACTAATTACCAACATTTATATTATCTCCAAAGTTTGGCCTTTTACAGAATGTTATAGTTGGAAACTTCCAATATATAGGCTTTTCAGACTGGCTTTTCTCAGTAATATGCATTTATTTAAATCACCTCAATAGCCTGATGATTCCTTTCTTTTAGATGCTGCGTAGGATTCTTTTGTATAAACCACAACTTAGCACCTGTTTTAGTATGAATTCTCTGAAAACGTGTGGGAGTGGGCTGGGGCTGAAAATAGGGAACTGGCTGCTTTGCAACCATGTAGGTCAAGAAGTATCAAGCTTTGTGACAGGACTGATGATTTTGTCCCAAATCTGAAGGCCCGAGAAACAGATGAGCCACTGGTGTGAATTAGAGCCAGAATCCAGTAAAAAGCAGAGTAGCAAGATATTCTAACTCAAAATGGGCAAGAAAACAAATTCTCAGTCCTTTTGCTCTGTTTAGGTCTTCTGCTGCTGGAGTGAGGTCCAACTATAGTAGCAAGAGTAGGCTGCTTTGCTCAGTCTTCCAATTCAAATGTTAATCTCATCTAGAAACAACTTCACAGAGCATACTCAGAAACTGTCTAAACAAGCACCTGGGTAGCTCTTGACCCAGCCAATCAAGTTGACTTAAATTCAACCAACATATCCACTCACTTTCTGCACAACGTCTTGGTTGTTTTTAGGTCTGGGGAATTATGATTACAGCTTCTATAAACATGTATGTACATGTACACAGGTTTCTGTGAGAACATGTTTTCAGCTCATCTTACTTAGACATCTTACTTGATATTAAGATATTTACTTAATACCATGCACCATAGTTGCTCCACTAAATAGTAGTTTTGTCAGTGAATCAACTACTACACTGCCTTCCAAAGGAATAGGACCATTTGGCATCCCTACTAACAGTAAATGAGAATTCTTGTTATATCACCTTGGCATCTATTGTGTGTGTGTGTGTGTGTGTGTGTGTGTGTGTGTATAAACTGACATTTTATATATTACTGCAAAATATTACTTCCAAAAATCACTGTGTTTTTTGGTAACACCTTAACTTTTGAGTTCAAAGTCAGTTAGTTTCTACTTCACCTCATCTTCCTGGTTTCCAACTCGATTCCTTTAGGTCAGAAAGCACATACATTACTAAGTCCAATCCCACAGTCTCGTAGCAAGTTAAAAATAACTATATAATGCACTTACCTAACCTACCCAAAATCTTAGCTTAGTGTTCTGAAACAGGCTCCAAACATTTACAGTATCCTACAGTTGGGTGAAACCATTTAGCACAAAGCCTATTTTGTAAGTACTAACTAACTCATATACATAGACATGAGCATTTTATAGATGGGATGCATCTATACAATATCCATGCAATGTTGGCATCAACACTGACGGTGGACTGGTGTTTAATTGTGACATCTGGTTGTTCAACAGGTGCTTACATGCTGCACAGGATGAGGACATTGTATTGTATCTTGCTTGACCAGTGTTGTGGTTTGAAGTGGTATTTCCTCCATGGACTCATATGTTTGAGTAGTTAGTGCCCAGCTGCTGGTGATGTTTTCAAGGTTATAGAACATTCCAGAGAATGCCTCTGGAAAAAAGTAGATGATGGGAAATGGACCATGAGATTTTATAGCTCAGTCCATGTCTTGTCCACTCTCTGGTTCCTCTTCCAAAATAGGAGGTGAAGAATTTTAGCTGCAGATTGATTCTAGCCATCTTTCCTGCTACCATACCATTTTCTCTGTGATCAACTATAACCCTCCAACTTTGAGTTGAAGCAAAATGGCTCCTTTCCTAAGTTGCTTGTAAGGGACTTGGTCACAGAAACCAGACACTCATTCACCTAGGAAGCAATAAGAATGCAACAGCAAAATTTAAAGCGTGTCTTCCTTTTTACTCTTTACTTCTTTGAGGGCACATCACCCAGCTCCCAAATAAATACATGGAGAGTTATTTTTTTCTTTTTATAAATGCTTGGCCTTAGCTTAGCTTATTTCTAGCCAACTTTTCTTAAATTATCCAATCTACCTTTTGCTGCTGGGCCTTTATCTTTCTCTATTCTATACAACTTTATTTCTTACTCTGTGGTTTGCTGTGTAGCTGAGTGGCAGGACCCTGGTGTCCTCTCTCCTCCTTTTCTTACTCCTTGATCACCTCTATTCCCAGATTTAGTCTCCTATTTCTTCTCTCTGACTGCCATCCCTGCCTATCCTTCCTCCTACTGACCATTGGCTGTTCAGCTCTTTATTAGACCAATCAGGTGTTTTAAAAAGGCAAAGTAACATAGCTTCACATAGTTAAACAAATGCGACATAAAAGAATGCAACACATCATTGCATCATTGCACACATGTTCTACAGCATAAACAAATGTAAGACATCTTCAACTAATATTCCACAATACTTTCTAGGCCCAACCTGCTACTGAGTGTCCTATCTGAGTCTATGGTTCTGCCACAGCCTGGGACTAAATAGATATCAATGGCTCTGATTACCACCAAAGACAGTACAGATGCCAGGGAAATGGGCTGACAACTGAGGCCATGTTGGTGCCAAAGGAACATGCTGTCACCATAGCCATACAGATCAAGGTGGCCTATACCGCTACCGGGGGGCATGATGACATCTGAGCTGTGGCTCAGGGCCATGTCTGGGTTCATGCCCCTATAGCAGCCAGTGTCTGTGTTGAGATTCATTGCTTCTATTACCATCAAAGGTCATGAGACTGTTGGGGGCCTGGATCCCCATGTGGGGCCATGTAGGAGTACATGTACCATACTGCTGCTGGGCCCATGCTACTTTGAGAGGCCTGTGCTGTCACCCAGGGCCATGGTGACATCAGGTCCAACATGCTGCTGATGGTCACTTAAGGATCCACAATCCTACTGTAGCTGGTTTTGATGTCTGTTGCCTGTGTTACTACAGTGGCCCATGGGAACTATGTGTTGAAGTACAAGGGCCATAATGAGCTTGTCCTGCCCTTCACCCAAAAGCTGACTTTTCTTTAGCCCTGGGACAACAAACCTTGATGACCCTGGCACAGGGGAGATACCTCCTTCTCTCCCATACACTTGTGAAAGTGGACCTGCCCTTCACTTGTGGAGGGTGGTCCCAGCAGCCAGGGTCGACCAACTGAGCTACCATGAAGGCACACAACCAGGGCTTTGAGTTGTCACTCTTCAATACCTATCCCATCTATGACTTGCTGGAGTGGGTGAAAGGACTAGTCCTAAGGAACCATAGCTGCAGGATCTCCATGACTCTGGACAACAGCAGGATATCCAAGAGTTTTAGTGGGGATCCAGGATTGATGGTGTACCAGAAACCAGAGGCCTTTAACCTGACCAATACCACATTATACAATGAATATTTGGAAGTAAAGCTGTTTGGACAAAAGAGTATACTGTATGATATATCCCAATGCCACTAAGATGAATGAAGAGTCGATGGAAAGGCTGGGAAAATGCAGGAATGAAGTGGGTTTTTTTTTAAATTTTAATTATTATTTGTATGTTTTATTTTTGTTATTACATTTTTAGTTTTCTTTCTGGGGGGTTGCTACAAGGATGAAGGATGGATATGGAGGGACTGAGAAATGAGTGGGATTGGGGAGCATGATGTGAAATTCTCAAAGAATCATTTAAAAAATTATGATTTAAAAATTAGGATTCATTTTTTGTAAGTTTCCTCAAGTTTCTTGCCACTGAAATGCTGACCAGAATGACTTAGAATATGCTAAATACTGGTAAAATTTACAGAGTTGGAGTTTTAAAAAAATAAAGTAGCCACTAACCATAGTAGCTAAAACATATATGTTGGCAATTGACATTTGTGAGAATACCTATGGAAAGGCTACGGAAACCTTCCCATTCTAATAGGATAGTCACTGCTAATTTTGTGACTATGCCAAGAAGTTATCACAGTTACCCAAGGCAATCCATTTAATAATCTGCTTCAAGACAAATGTCAGTTGGTAAGGCCCATATTTACTACATATGATGAAACTGACTTAAATTCAACAGAAGGCATATACATGCCCACACAACCTGCACCCCCACAAGGACTTCAATATCTCCCAGCTCAAATCAGAGAACTCCTATATGCATAAGAGATTCAGTGGATCCCAGAAGGATGCCATCTTTGCTCACTTTAGGTAATTTGAAGATAATAGAAAAGAATGGGAAGGAGGGTAGTCTATATCTTATTCTCCAGTTTGTGGTAATAGGAGCCAGCTGGTGATTTTACTTAACATTTGTCTGCACTTAGAAGATCCAAGCATCAAGATCCACTGAACAGCTACTCTTCAGCACCTTGCCCTCACAACATTCTGCAAAGGTTCCCTCATCTCTTGATGGTTAGAGGACATGATGAACAAGGCCATGGAAAGGATCACTTTAGATTGAAGTATTGTTATGAGCATTCTTTCCAGCCAGCCTGGCCCCACAGCCGCATCAGCTCCAAAAGAACACATGGACAGTATATTAATTATAATATTGTTGGCGGATGACTAGGGCTTCTTATTGGCTAGCTCTGTCTTAATTACTAACCCATTTCTATCAAACTATATATTGCTACGATGCTGTGGCTTACCCGGTAATGCCTAGTATGGTGTTACTCCTCCCGCAACCTTACCATTCTGTCTGGCAGGCGAACTCTGCTCCTCTCCCAGAATTCTCCTCCTCTCCCAGCCTTGCCTATCTTTCTGGCTGGCCAATCAGTGTTATCTATTGTGTCGCACAATTAATAGCAAGCAACAGATATTGCCAAATGTAAGGCATTTGGGAAGACTTATTTCTCTCTCTCTCTCTCTCTCTCTCTCTCTCTCTCTCTCTCTCTCTGTGTGTGTGTGTGTGTGTGTGTGTGTGTGTGTGTGTGTGTGTGTGTTGAGAGTTTCTCTGTGTAACTGTTCTGGGTGTCCTGGAACTCATTTTGTAGACCAGGCTGGCCTCAAACTCAAGAGATCCACCTGCCTCTGCCTCTCCAGCGCTGGTTTTAAATGCATGCACCAACATGCCTGGCTGAGACTTTAGAAGTTTTAACAAAGAACTATAAGTGAAAATATATACCTATAATCCCAGCAACTGGGAGGCTGAGGCAAGCAGACTACCATGAATTCCTGGCCAACCTAGGTTACAGAGACCTCATCTAAAATGAAACAAACTGATCAAACTGATCTTTGTTTAGAGTACAATCCCCAGGACTACAAAAAAAAAAACCAAAACAAAACAAAAAAAAACGAAAATAATAAATAACAACAACAAATTGATGGTTTCCAATTATTATATACAGCCAATGTATTCTAGTAGTCATTGTATCTGCAAGGGGATAAACTGACAATATAGCCAGTTTTTAGCCACTAGGGCATAGCACTAGTGCCACTAATATTTACATCCTATATACTGATGGTAAAGGAGGTTGATATTTTCTCAGTCAGATTGCCAGTGCAGAATAGATTGTCACCATGTGGGCTAAATAATGAGTACAGAAATAAGAAAGGCAAATGTGACAGGGTGATCTGCACACCGTTAAAGGAAGTCTGGAAAGAGTGACACAAACCACTTGGCCATATTCACAAATGAAAAATTGCTCGATAAAGTATATATCAAAAGGACACCGGCCACCCAGAGAGATGTAGATTTGTTGTCAACTGCAGCCTGTTTATAGTTTTTCTCATCTTGTTTACACAAAAAGGATGTTAGATAATATTAGGGGTTTCTATTTAATTGTTTCAGATGAAATGTTGGAACCCTTCTTCTTGGCACCCATCTGAAACTGGTTTCCATAGCAACAGAACCAGTGATGCTGGCATCTATGTCAGGAGCTGAGAACAAGAACTCATACTTTGATAGTCCAGAAGACAGACTGTATATGGGTTACAATTCAAATAGACATAAAGAAAGAGGAGTTAGAAGGGCCCTGAAACTTCTTCAGAAGATATATTAGTCAGGGTTCCCTAGCCTCCAGAGTCCCTAGTCAGTGGTTCTTAACTTGTGGGTCAGGACCCCTTTGGGGGTCAAACGACCTTTCACATGGGTCAGCCATCTTTCATAACAGTAGCGAAATTACAGTTATGACATAGCAACAAAAATACTTTTATGGTTGGGGTCACCACAATATGAGGAACTAGATTAAAGGGTCACGTTAGGGAAGGTTAAGAGCCATTGGTCTAGAGGAACAGAATTTGTAGAATAAATTTATCATCTGTCTGTCTATCTTACTTGCATTGGTATTCAGCCTGAATGTATATTTGTGTGTGGTAGCTGCCATGTGGGTGCTGGGAACTGAACCTGGGTCAGTCAGTAGGTCTATCTATCTATCTATCTATCTATCTATCTATCTATCTATCAACCATCCATCCATCCATCCATCCATCCATCCATCCATCCATCTATCTAAAGAGTATTTGTTAGAATGCTTTACAGACTATGGTCAAGTTAGTCCAATAATCACTTTCTAAGAATCCTATAGTTGTTCAGTGTACAAGACTGTATTTCTCACCTAGTTTTCAGTATAAGACAGAATCCCAAAGAAGTAGTTTCTAACACCAATGAAGAAATGATAGTGTGAGTGAGAGCAAGCAAGCAGAGAGAAAAACTTCCTTTCTTCAATGTTGTCTATATAAACTACCAGGTGTGGTCCAGATTAAAGGTGGATCTCCTACCTCAAAGGAATTATATTAAAGGCCTATTTTCCCAACTCAAAGATCCAGATTAGAAGTGGTCTTTCCACTTCAAGTATGCCCAGCCATTTATCTTAGTTAATTCCAGATGCAGTCAAACTGAAAACAAACACAAGCCTTCATAAGTACACATCTTTTCAACTTGAGAATTGTATCTACCTGTGCCATGCTTAATTTCCAAATGAAAACAATAACCATGTCATAATTATGCCTAACATAACTATCTCACATAAAATGACAAACACATTATATATTTAAGCAGGTCATAATTATGCCTAAAATGATTTAACTCTCCCTTGTACAACCACAAATGCACTATAAATTTAGAATAGGTGGCAATGTCTCTTGAGGGACATTCTTTTATTATCTCAAATTTAAATATAACCATTGATATTCACTTAATTGATGCTATATTACACATTACATGATAAAATTTTTAACAAAAGTTTCTGTACACATTCTTAACTAAATGTGATAAAAACACTCATGTCAATTATAATCTTCGATTTCTTCAACAACTTTCTTCTACCCTCTTTCTGTATATCCTCTACCCTCAGCAAGCTCCTCAGCAGGTCTTGGTTCTTTTCCTGGAGAAGGGACTCATGCCTTCATGCCATTGACTTTAATCACAGGACATATGGCATCAAGAGACCACTTAAAGGATCTTCATTCCAGACATAATCTTTCTTACACTATTGTGGAGAAGAAATCCAATTTCCCTTAGGTTATTACTGATCAGTTCAATCACTGATCCTAACACTGCTATTCCTTTCTTTGCCTGTTGGCTTAAGGACATCAGAAGCCCAAAGTGGCCAGAGAGAAATCTAGCACCCATTTCAATAGAATGGTTTTTGTAGCTACAAGCAGGAACACTACTAATTCTAGAACCAAAACTTCTAGGCTAAAAGATAATAAAGTCTCAGACACAGGGAGTGAACATTCTATTGACTGTGGATATACCACACAATAGATGCGGATTCAAAGCATATACCACCTTCTGGAGAAGCCTGCCCAAGTCTTTAGGCTGCTGTCACCTAATTGGCACTGTAATTGTCTTTAAAAGGCCATTCCATCTTTCTATCAGGCTGGCTGCTTCAGGATGGTGGGACACATGGGGGACCAGTGGATTCCATGATCATGGGCCCAATTTCACTTCTCTGGCTGTGAAGTGAGTTTCTTGGTTACAAAAAGTACTGTGGGGAATACCATGATAGTGAATAGGCATTTTGTAAGTCCACAGATGATGGTTTTGGAAGAAGCATTACATATAGGAAAGGCAAATCCATAACCATAATAAGTATAGGCTCCAGTAAGGACAAGGCGTTGACCTTTTCATGGAGAAAGTGGTCCAATGTAGTCAACTTGCAACTAAGTTGCTGACTGGTCACCCAGAGTATTGTTGCTATATCTGGGGCTCAGTGTTGGTCTCTGCAGTTGGCAGATCTGTCACTCAGCAACGACTGTAGTTAGATCTGCCTTGGTGCATTGCAGTGTACGTTGTCTAGCCCGTCTCTGCCACCCTGGCCACTTTATTCATGGCCCATTGGACAATGCAAGGAATGGCTATGAAAGAAGCTGACTGACCACAGAATGGGTCATCCTATCTATGTGGTTACCAAACTCCTCCGTCACTGAAGTCACCTGTTGATGAGCATTGACATAGGACATAAGTATCTTAACATCCTTCATCCATTTGGAGAGATCTGTCCATAAACTTCTTTCCCAGATGTCTTTCTCACCAATTATCCAATCATATTCTTTCAAAGTCTTTGATCATCCAGGCAGTCCACTGGCTACAGACATAAATCAATTAATGAACAATCACACATCTGGCCCTTTCTTCTTCCAAACATAATGAAAGACCATGTGTACTCTCTGATGTTCTGCCCACTGTGGAGGAATAAACTTGCTATAAAGTGACAGCATAGTCCAAGAAGCAAGTTTCCTTCTTCCATGTCTTTTATATAGCTTGCCAGTAGGTATGGTCCAGATTAAAGGTGGATCCTACCACCAAAGGTAGTCTGGATTAAAGGTGTGTTTTTGTTGTAGCTTCTATTGCAGTGATGAAACACCATGAACAAAAAGCAAGCTGGGGAAGAAAGGGTTTATTTGGCTTATACTTCTACAAATAGTCCATCACTGAAGAAAGCCAAGACAGAAACCCAAAAAGGGTAGGAATTGGGAGGGGTACTGCTTAATGGCTTGCTCAGTCTGGTTTCTTATGGAACCTTCAGTGAAATGGGTCCTCCCACATCAATCAGTAATTTAAAAAATGTTCTATAGGCTTGCCTACAGCTCAGTCTTATAGAGGGATTCTCTCAATTGAGATCCAGATTAGAAGTGGGTATTCTCAGTCTGGTGTGGTGGTGCACCTTTAATCCTAGCACTTAGGAGGCAGATGCACACAGTGAGATTCACGATATCCAAGATCACACAGAGAATTCCTGTCTCAGAAAACCAAAAATACCAACTCCCAAAAAACAACAAAAAGAAGTTGTGTCTTCCCCTTTTAAACGACTTAATTAAGAAAAACATCCATCTCTGTACCCAGCTGCTTGACTTTTAGTTAAATCCAGATGTATTCAAGTTGACAATCAAGAATAGCCATCACAGAAGGTTTAAAAAAATACTTTTCCTTTATTCTAAGACTTAGACATTCAAGTAAAACATGAAACCATGTGGTAAGGTCTGACATAGATCACAGAAACTGTGAGCTTTTGACAACTATCTCATCTCATCCTCAGGCCATACAGCTCTCTCCGACAGCTCTGACCAACCTGTTCTTACACGTTTTTCTTTTTAAATTGATCACATGGGACAAAGAAAGAGGGAATCAGCAGACAAGTCACAGTTTCCATGGGTCAATGTGTCTTCACACTAACAGACTTGTTTTCCAAAGGACTAGTTGTTTTTTAAATGATTTTCACTGCGTAGTACTTTAAATAGAGTATATTGACATGAAAACGTCTCTCTGCATAATATTTTATACCCTCCATGCGTGCGCGTGTGCATGCGCATGCATTCACACACACACACACACACACACACACACACACACACACACACACACACACACACACGGGAGAAGGCTTTGGGAGAGTTCCTCTGAGCTAAACTATTAAAAATGGCCTCACTTCACACTCCAAAAGTGAGGTTATGTGTCAGGCTTTAATAACTGTAGAACACTACACTTGGACCCAGCAGAAACTCTGAAAACCACAAAAAGAATTTGCTCTCATTTGGGGAAACTCTAGGCAGTTAGCCACTCACCCACTCACCCAAAGAATAGTGCTTTCTTTGTCTTCCTCATTAATGGTCTTTTACAGAGAGTAGGACATAAATTACTTCACATGCTTCCAAAAAATACCAAGTATATAAGCTCTGACACTGACCTGAGTGCTTACAGCTTGTATTATGGGAAAACAAGGTTTGTTCCTTCAATTCTTCTACATAAAACATTACTTTCAAAAGGTGTATGCCTAAAGTGCATGATAAAGGTAAAGCCTGATTAACTGTTTTGCTCAGGGGCAGCTGATTTCATCTATATGTTTCACTGAAAGAAAACCAACCATCAAAATCAAACATGGCTGGCTGTGGACATGGTGACTTGTTCATGTAGTCCTAGTTCTCAGAAAGCTGCTTCAAGAAGAATGCTGAGCTCAAAGCCAGTCTGTCTCAAGAATGAGAGGGAAGAAGGGATGGAGGCAAGAGATGGGGAGAGGGAGATGGGGAGGTAAAAATACACTTAACAATATATTTACACTGTATGACTGAATAGTTCAAATATTGAGATAACACCAAGGTAGCAGCTCAAACAAAACAAACAAAAAAGGGGCAAAGAGGTTCCTACATACAAACATTTGATACAGCATTAGTTATTAAATGTTAGAAAGTTCGTCACTTTACTCGTTTAACAATGTTTCTTCATCTGATTGAGACAGTAATGTGTCGACTATGAAGACACAGAAAGTGTGGCAACTTGCAATTACCAATGAGCAGAATATAGAATGCTTACACATGCATGCATATGAAAACAAATTCAAGGAAAACACAACAAAAATAGAAATATTAGGATGGCAAAGTTTGGCTCTTAGGAGTCAACCTCCTTCTTACTTTAGTCACATGGCAGGAATTCTGGTTTGGATCAAGTCTGCCACATGTGTTGCCAATGGCTTTGGATGTTGTAAGCACCCAAACACATCAGTTTTGCAGATACAGGAAAGCTGGATCATTCTTCTGGACAATTTTCTAACTTGAACTTCAGTCGCTTACAACAAGAGATATGAGCATTTGCAGCAAAAAGTCACTGTACTTCAAGTAATAAATCTGTCTTACTCAGGGTTCTCTAGAGGAATAGAATTTATAAGATGAATCTCTTATCTATTCACATGTACATATACATAGGATTTATTAGAATTGCTTACAGGCAGTGTGGCTCAGTAATCCAATAACAGCTGACTATGAATAGAAGGTTCATGAATCTTCTACTTGTTCAGTCCATGAGGCCGGATGTCACAACTGGTCTTCAGTATAGGCTGGAATCCTGAAGAAGTAGGTTCTAATGCCAGCAAAGGAATGGACTTGCCATCAAGAGTGAAAGCAAGCAGCCAAAGAGAGCTTCCTTTTCCCATGTCTTGTATATAGACTGCCAGCAGAAGGTGTGGTACAGATTAAAGCCAATCTTCCTACCTCAAGAGATCTGGATTAAAAGTGTATTTTCCCACCTCAAAGATTTGGATTAGAAGTGGCTCTCCTCACTTCAAATAATTCAATTAGGAAAAAAAAAATCCCCAGGTGTGTCCAGTCATTGGGTTTTAGTTAATTTCAGGAGCCAAATTGACAACCAATAGTCATCACACCATTTAAATGAAATGAAGCAGTCACTAGTATACTGGTTACATGGCATGAAAGTTTCTGTTACCTTTACCCTGACACCTATTCACTACCTAAGGCAATTGCAGGTAACCACCATTTGGTGGGTTCAGTAGTCAAACTGAGGCAAATTAAAAACTTCTCAAGAAATACATATTAATTTCTCAGAAATACTCTAACTTCTTTAATCCTGTCAATAGTCATGTGAGGTTGTCTAGATTTTTTAGTTGAAAAAAGACCTTAGAAGAGCTAAGATATAACCAAGGTTATAGTAACAGATGTGTATTCCACAAGGGTGTATACCTGGGAGGGACTTCATTCCAAAGTATTCTTCCTAATACACAGTTCCCACTGGGCTATTCCTTTATGACAGTCTCATCACAACTGCAGTATTATACAACTACAGAGCTATTAAAACAGTAGTATAGGACAGACTATACATATCTGCTCCTAAGATTTGTTTACTATTAAAAGTTCCTGTAGTTAGTTGGGACCTGGAACATCTCACAAGGACCCTTATGTTAAAGACTTAGTGTCCAGCTTGGGTGTTTTGGAAAAGTTGTTGTTGGCTGTGTCCTTAAAGGGTATAGTGAGACCCAGAGCTTCTTCAAAGACCCCCTTCTTTCAAGCCACTGGCATTTACACCACCACACACTCCTGCCAGGATAGTCAACCACAGTACTAGCAGCCTAAAAAGCAACAGATCTACCCAATCAAAGACTGGAACCCCAAAGCTACTAGACAAAATAAATATTTCCACTTTATTTCTTTGTTTTGTTTTGGTTTTGGTTTTTTGAGGCAGGCTTTCTTTGCACAGTCCTGGCTGTTCTTGAACTCCCTCTATAGACCAGGCTGGCTTCAAGCTCACAGAAAGGCATGTGCTCCCATGGCCCAGCTTACACTTTTTTTTTTTTTTTTTTTTTTAAAACAGCACTAGGAAAACACTGTATCACTGAACTACATCCCTCCCCAGACCCAACCTTTCCACTTTTTAAATTGAGTTCAACAGGTATTTGGTTAAAGTTAATAAAAAGGAGATTCATACACTCAGTTACCTCTTTGAGGTAACCAAAGGAATACAAGTCTGCATAAAATCAAGAGGAGCATGATGGAGGGAGGGCGACTGACAGCTACAGAGACATAGAGACAGGCTGACTGGATATAAAAGTAGCTCTGTAGGAACAAAATTAAACATCTACTGTTTGGATAGGGATACTCAATGAGTTGACTTCTTAAGAATCCTTTAAAAGCATTAACTGAACACTTCCAAGTACAACTGGATACTGCCAAGTGCAGCCAAAGAGGAAAGTACACGTAGTGCTCCAGGATCATACTAAATGCTATTAAAAACTCAAAGCAGACCTCAGCAAGTGCCCAATGAGGGGTATGCTAATTTGAAATCGAGAGCTTCATAACACCAACAGTTACCCTAATCTGATAAAAGTCCAGAGCCAAGAGTCCTGGGGTGGGGAAGTCCTTTGACCCTCTCCCCAGGTAACCAGCATGACTGCAAAAAAAGAGACCAGAACAGGACAGGAGCTGACCTCAACTTAAAAGACCTCCCTCCCTGCAAAAATGGTTCCAGGACCCACTCCCACAGCTCTATATAGAGTTAAGGGACCTCAAATGGGAAGTTGCACTGCTTATGCTTCTTCCCCTGAAAGAGAACCTGCAGAGCCATAGGGTGTAAAACAGGGGAAGTCCAGATTTAGACTAGAGAAAAGCCAGTGTGGTAAAGAAGTCTGCAAGAGGGATCCCTCAGCATCCTATACCGCAGAAGCAGGGAAACCAGGAGTGTTTGTGGGAAAGTACTGTAAGCGATGGGCAGATTAGGGCAAATATAGGGGTAGAATCTCTTCAACCAGAAAGAAGCACTGGCTGAGAACACAATGGCTATTTCAGTCTCTAGTTTATTTGGGTTTATATATTTTAATCTTTAATTTTTATTTTCTATATATATTTATATCACAATACCATACTCTTTTAAGTTAATTGTCTTCTTTAAATTGTTTTCTCTCTCAATAGGCACACTTTTGTGTTTTAAATGTTCCATTAATAGGTTGTCAATGGTATCTTGAAAAAAAAATCTCTTCTGTCCACAATTCTCTCAAAACCTAACATACAGCATTGTCTTGCCTTTTCATACCTCTAGCTTAAATACTTTCCCTTCCTCATACTCTATTCCCACTCATTCCATATGCTACACACTTCATTGCATAAGCATACTACATTTTCCCCAATCCTAGTACTCCTGTCTATAAACTTTATAGGGGAAAGAAATCAAAAGTGTAGCACCTTCCCTGGTAGCTAATATTGGGCTTGCTGTAAAGCCATCACAGTTGAGAGTGCAGTCAGCTTTACCCAAGTGAAGGCAACCCACAATGATTCATCAAGTAAAATAAACATAGTGTTGCTCCAAGGACACAGTAAGGCTTTGTTGGATTCACACCCTTTCTGAGTCCTGACATTAAAAAGCATAGAACACTGAATAGATCTGGAAACGATGCCTCATTTTTGTACTAGCTGTGTTCTCCAAATAAAAAAGAAAGCAACTCAACTTAGCAAGTCAAGCTATAAAATGTTACACCAAACAGGTAAGGAATGTTGTCTTATTAGTGACACATGACACTTTTTGTAAAACTTAGCACACTGTAGAGCACAAAGCAAGCCAAAAGAAAGGAAGGGGGGAGGGAAAGAGGGAAAGAAAGAGAAGGAAGATGAAGACAGAAAAGCCATTGATTCCCAGCATCCTGATAGATCAAGTATAACCAAAGTAGAAACCAACAACAAAGCTCACCTGAGAAAACACAAAAATACTTGGAGACTGAATAACAGATTTTAGAGAGAGAGAGAAAGACACTGAGGAAACCCGGGAAGTAATTTGAACACACTGAAGCAAATGAAAAGGAGAATACAACTTCCCAGAAACTCTTGAACACAGCCAGGAAGCCCTTAGAATAAAGGTTATAGATGCAAGCACTCACATTAATAAATAACCTAATGACGCATCTCAAAGTTCTGCAAAAGTACAAAGCGGAAACAAAATCGAGCATATGGGAAGAAGTACTTTAGACCAGAAGAAACACAGGCTAAAAGAACACACATAATCAACTACAACATCAGCAGAAGATTCACATTTTTAAAAATTAGGATAAAAAAGGAATTGTTAAACAAATTTCAATGAAATATAATATTGAAATGAAATATTTTGAAAACTTATATTCTAATAAATTATATTCCAATAAATTAAAAAACCCAAAGAGATGTATATATTTGAAAGTGCATATGATCTATCTAATCAAAGCCATCAGATATAAACAACCTGTCAGACCTATAACAAGCAATGAGATTAAAGCAGTCATTAAGTTTCCCCCACAGAGAAAAGCTCAGGGCTGGATGACTTTAAAGCCAAATTCTACTTAACTTTCAGGAAGATCTAATAATAATACTTCTAAAATTGTTACACAAAAAAGAAATAGAAGTAACCTAAAACTTTTTCAAAGCTCCAGAAATGTTGAAATGTCTAAAGGCTGACACGGGGGAAAGAAAACAAAACAAAATCATTGTCAGGATATAGGTATGTACAACAAATTTCTGAATAGAACTCCAATAGCACAGGAAATAGCCCCAACAATTAACAAATGAGATTACATTTAATTCAAATGCTTTCACATAGCAAAAGAAACTACCAACATAACAAACACAGAATACAGAGTAGGGTGATTCTTTACCAGGTGTAAGTAAAACAAGTACCTGGAATATATAAAGAACAGTAAAAATTAAACACTCAAAGATCTCCCCTAAAGTGTCAACAATAAATGGGCCAATGATCTGAGCAGATGGATCTTCAAAGAATAAATACAAATGGCTAACAAATATTTTAAGAGTTCTACATCCTAAGCCATCAAAGAAATGCAAATTAAAATCAGTGTGATTCTATATCACGGCAATCAGAATGGCCATTATGAAACCAAAACAAAACAAAACCCAAATGATAATAAATGCTATTGTGCAGCCATGTTTCCTCCTCTGTTAATTAAGCATAAACTCACGATTATCTCCTTAGATCTCTGGAAGGTTCTGGGAGAAATACGGGAATATAAGAAACTCACTGAAGTAACTGGTCTTCATCTTTGACTGACCTAATATAACTTCCACAAAAAAAGTATTTTTCAACAAACATGGTTGACTTTCTGTAAATACCAACCAAAATAAACAGAAAATGTTTTCTTATATCACAAGCATGTGTTCTATTCAAATGTAATTAAATGTTAGACTATCTGAAAGTCCTCGGATCAGTGGCTGACAAGCTCATAGCACTTCTGGAATGACATTAAAATGTCAAAACATAAGGTTAGTTAGGTTATAGTCAACATGGCCACCTATCTCCAACAGTGCATAATAGCCCCACTAAAAGCCTTCTTTGGGCAATGCTTTACTTCTTACTTCACAAGATTCTTTCCTGCCCCATCATTTACACACCCACCCAGTGGGACCTTTGCTGGGATGACATCCTCAGTAAAGTCTGGCTGGATGACAGGATCCACTATGATCATTTGAAGAAAGTCAGCCCTAAGTAAGCAGCTTTATCATTTTATTGCAGTTCATTTTCCAATTTTTTTTGAACAAAAAAAAATGCCTTTTAAAGTTATGTATATAATACATCCATCCATATATACCACAGATACCCTGAAAGTGGTTGTAGCTGCATAATGTGGGTGCTGGAAACAAAATTTGAATCTTATGGAAAAGAAGCATGTGCTCTTAACTACCATGCCACCTCTCCAGTTCCAAATATTCCACATTTCCAAGAATGGTTTCTGACTCTGTACCTACAACCCATTAAATACCAAACATTCTTGAGGCCTCCAGTATATCTGGTCACTGTGGCACTTCCTTCAATCTTCTCCAATTGCCCAGTGCTTTAAATCTTTGTCTAAGCCAGAGGTTCTCAACCTTTCTAATGCTGCAACCCTTTAATACAGTTTCTCATGTTGTGGTCACCCCCCTCCCAATCAAAAAATTATTTTCTTTGCTACTTCCTAACTGTAATGTGCCACGGTTATGAAATTTAACATAAATTTCTGTGTTTTCTGGTGATCTTAGGCAATCCCTGTGAAAGGATCATCCATCGCCAAGGGGCTGAGACCCACTGCCTGTTACTGAAGTTTTCTGTCCCAGCCTGGTTCCGCTCCTATTAGCCCCAAATAAACACACAGATTCTGTATTTTATTAAACTGTTGGCTGATGACTAGAGCCTCTTATTGGCTAGCTCTGTCTTAATTATTAGCCCATTTCTAATAATCTATGTATTACCACGAGTCTGTGGCTTACCCAGTAATACCCCAGCACGTTCTTACTCTTTTGGCAGCATGGTGACTCTGTGGCAGGCTCCCTCTGCCCACCTTTCCCAGAATCCTCCTTGTCTCCCAGGACTACCTGTCTTCCTGCCTCATTGGCTGAACAGTGTTTCATTCATTAACCAACAAGAATAACATAGGAACAGAAGGACAATCCCCACCGACTGCCCATTTCATTTCTTAAACTTAAAAGATTGCTTTTTAAAGATGTATTTTTTTAATAGTTGTGTTTCTATGTATGTCACATATGTGAAGGTGACCTTAGAGGCTACAAGTGATTATTAGATTACTGTAGCTAGAGATACAGGTAATTGTAAGCATATAACTGAGGCCTAACTTAATGTCAGTACAGCCATGATAGGCTTTCAGGCTAGTAATACTGGACTAGGCCTCATCTTTACAATGACTCTGAGTCCAGTAAAAACTACAAACTGTCACCACCCTCTGGAGGACCAATTAAAATTGAGACAAACAAATACCAGATGTTCCAGAATGTTAAAGATAGCTTACGTGATGTATATAGGTTGCCAATTTCCTTGAAGCAACGCCATCACCAATCCCTGTTTAAGACTCCTGTTGCCCCACTCCTGCCCAATCAGGAGTTCAACCCCCATCTGAACCTGGAATTACCCTACTCCCACTCCACCCCCATCCTTTACTCCTTAAAAACCCTGCCACAACTGATCTCAGGGCTCTCAATGATCCAACCTCGGTGGCTGAGTGTATGGAGAGCCCAAGAACTTGCAACAAAGACCCTTTGCTTTTGCATACAAATTCAGACTCTTAATGGTCTCTTGGGAGCTCATGACATGGGCATAACAACAAGATGGGTACTAGGAACTGAACTCCGGTCCTCTGCAGGAGTAGAAAGTGCTCATAACTGCTGAGCCATTTCTCCAGCTCCTAAAAAACAATCTTAGACTCTAAGCAACTTAACTCAATTCCAGGTTTGACCTACTGCAATTCTTTATATTAAGAGTTAATTTTGTGATATTATGAGAAGACATGTCAGACAATTTAACCAGGATGTAGACTGTAACTCCAAATACCAGACAGAGAAAATGGATTATCTGCCCCCTGAATATTAAAAATACACTTGCAGAAAGAAAAGTGAGTTCAAATAACAACAAAAAAGAAAATGAAAGCTTAACCTACTGAATTAAGAGCATAGAAAGAAGTGAAGAATGCTAAAGAAAGTGCATAGACTATCTTCAGTAAATACATACAAGACTATTTCCTAAACCAAAAGATAATGCCCATCTAGGTACAAAAGGGCCTACAGAACACGAAATAGAAAAGTACAGAGAAGAAATTATTCATGTTTTATAATTAAAGCATTAAGAATACAAACTAGAGGGCAGTGAAAGTTATGTGACACAGGTCAAGTCTCTTACAAAGGTAGGTCCATTAGAATAAAAATGTTAAAGCCAGAAGGGCCTGGAAAGATGTATTTCAAGTTCTGAAAGATCCCATCTGGCAAACATAAACATTATTATACCCAACAAAATTATCCATTAAATGTAGGGGGAACTATATAGGAATATAGAGATCTTTGTGCTCACAAACATTCACTAGGGGAACCTGGGAAATTAAAGGAATTCAAAATCTGTTTTCTACCTGGAAGACTATAGAGCAGATACTTTCTAGCCTGGTAACCTTTGTTCAATCTGTATAGCTGGAGGGGGACTCTTCCAGTCATTTTTATAAGCTTGTTTTTCTTAGTCAATCTATAGACCCCATCTTTAATCTTTAAGGAAGGTGTAATATGTACTTTACAAAGAATTTTGGTGTACTCACATCTAATCTGTTTCAAAGAGATTCAGACAGATATAAATCTGCATGCTTTGATGTACCTGTGCAATTGAGTTAATTATCACAAGAATAGTTTTCACCAGATTGTGCTATGTTTAAATATGCCTAAAATAAACCACACAGGTAGAATCCCTAAATCTGAACCACCAACAGCTATTAAGTCATGCTGCACCAAACTGTCTGTTAGCCTCCCGTGGTTCATCTCTCTTCTGCCAGTGAAGGTCGCAGAAGCTCCAGCAATTTAAGTTGAAAGAGAAATTAAAATTCCCCATGATAAAAACACATTAAAGGAATGTATGACTATTAAGTCAGTTCTATAGTGGATGACAGAAACATTTCAATCTGAAAAGAGCAATAACATACCCACGAGATAAAAAGAAATAATCAAATAAGCAATATCAGGACAAATAATGTAAAGAAATAAGGACAAACACATACACATATATGCAAATCAACAAAATGACTAAAATTAATACACATATTTCAACTAAACAGCAATGGTCTCAGTTCCCGAATAAAAAGACACACATTAACAGATTGAGTAAGAAAAAGAGCCTTAGTATTGCTGTCTTTGAGAAATATATCTCAGCATCAATGATAAACACAACCTTAGGATAAAAGGATAGAAAAGAGTATTCCAGGAAAATGGCACCAATAAAAAAGCAGGCAAGACTATTATCTGATCAAAACTAAACATAAGATAAAGGAGGACACTACATACTCATTAGAGGAAAAATCCACCAACAGGATTACAATCTTAAATATATATGCACCAAGCACAGTTGTACTTCATCAAAAATAAAAACAAAATCACCATTACACTTAAAACTACAGACTGATATCACAGTAATAGTAGGTGAATTGAAAAGTTATCGGGACAAAAATTAAACAGAGAAAAGAAATCCCATGGAATTAAAAACATCACAAATCAAATGGACCTAACAGCATCTATGGAACATTTAACCTAAACAATAAAGAATGCATATCCTCAGCTGCCCATGAAACTTTGTCCAAAGTCAACTACAGATTATGACACAAACAAGCCTAAAATTATAGCAAACTTCAAATAACATCCTGTACCTGCACAATGGAATAAAGAGAAACCACAGGCAGCACACAAACTCGTGAACAATAAAGTCCCACTGAGTGACAATGGGGTCAAAGAAGAAATAAAGAAAACATTTTAACAATTCCAAAAATGGAATGAGGCAGGGCAGAAGCAAGTGGATCTCTGTAAATTTGAGGCCAGAATGGCCTACAGAGTTCAAGTACAGCCAGGGCTAAGCAGAGAAACCCTGTCTTGAAACAAAACAAAAGAAAAACAGCAAAGAAAAAGAAAACAAGAAAAAAAAAACCTGCATGAAAACAAAACGTCCCAACATCTATGGAATACAATAAAGGCATCCTAAGATGCAAAGTCAATAGTACTAATTGCATGCATGTATGTATGTATGTATGTATGTATGTATGTATGTATGTATGATTTCTCAAATTAGTAAGTTCTGATACACCTGAAGGCTAAAGAATTGGTTCTTACAAAAGTTTGATAAACTTTAGCCAAATCAACCAAAATAATTAAAAAGAGCTCCAAATTAATAAAGAAACATTACAATAGATATCAAGGAAATTCAGAGATTCAAAATAAAGAGAATTTTAAATAGAACCATAACATCCAGCCAGACAGAAGCAATTCTTAAAAATCCCCCAACTGAAAATAGCACAGCACCAGAATTCTAACACACGTTCAAAGAACTCACATAAATACTTGTTTAATTATTATACAAAACAGAAAATTAAGGAACATTTTTAATTCATTTTTACAAAAGTAGTACTACTCTCACCCCCAAACCAGCCAAAGATCCCTCTACACACACAAAACAAGGGAATCACAATCCAATTTCTCTAATGAGTAAGAATGCAAAATTTCTTACTAAATCACGAGCAAACTGAATTCAAGAACACTATTTCATAAAGATTATCCACCATGATCAAGTTGGCTTCATCATAGGGATAGAGGGATGGTTCAATATATACACATAAATAAATTTAATCTACTACATAAATAGCCTGGAGAACAGAAATCTAATGATTATCTTAGGGCAATAAAACAAGTGAAGGAAGATAAAGGGGCTCTAAATATGAAAGAAAAAAGACAAAGTATCCTTATTTAGAGATGATATGATTCTATACAGAAAAGACCCCAAAGGCCTGGCAAAGTAGTAGGATACAAAATTAACACACAAAAATCAGTAGCCTTCCTATTGACAAACACAATAAGAAATCAGGCAAACAATTCCATTTGCAACAGCCTCAAAACAACAACAACAATAACAACAAAACCACAAAACCTTGGAATAAATCTAAGGAAGTGAAAAACTTAAGTAATGTTCAAGAAGACATTAAGACTCTGAAAACAAAATTGAAGAAAATACCAGAAGACAGAAAGATCTGTCCCGGTCCCCCTTCATGTTCATGGACTGGTAGGAAAAATATTGTGAAAATAACCATCTTACTAAAGTAGTCTACCAATACAATACTGTCTCCATCAAAACTCAAACACAATATTTACAGAAATAGAAAAATAATCTTAAATTCTACTTGGAAATTCAAAATACACAGTTTTGAACAACAACATGCTATACTACTGGCTGTATCAACACCTCAGATTTTAAGGTATACTACAGAGGTATCACATTAAAACATGGCACTGACATAAAACCAGACACATTGATCAATGGAATGGAGTATGGCCCTACATATAAGCCCACTATCCTTACTGCTACCCAACTTTTCACAAACAAGCCAACAACAAACTGGGAAAGAGACATCCTCAACAAACACTGCTGCTTAAATTGGATAGCTATATGTAAAGGGAGTCAGATCCATATCTGTCACCCTGTACACAAATCAACTCCAAATGGGTCAAGGACCTTGCTTATAGGCACAGGAAAGGGCTTTCTGAACAGGATTCTGGCAACATAGCCATTAACACTAACACACAAATGGGACTTCATGAAACTAAAAGGTTTTTACATAATAAATCATACCATCATTTGAGAAAAGACGTAGCCTACAGAGGAAAAACAAAAATGTAGTCAGCTATATATCTAACAGAGGTAAGTATCTAGGATATACAAAGAACTCAAAACAGTAAATATAAAGAAAACCAAAACCACGAGGCATAGACCTAAACAGAATGTTATGAAAAGAACTACACATGGTAAAAAAAAAAAAAAAAAAAACATTTTTAACCCCCAGAGACATGCAAATTAAAACTACTTTGAGATCTTACCATACAGTACAGGCAGAATGGCTAAGATGAAAAAAAGCAAGCAAGGAAGGGACAACAAATGCTGATGTGGCTATGGGGACAGAAGAATGCCTATTGCTGGTGGGAGTACAAACTGGTGTAACCACTATACAAATCAGTGTGAAAACTCAAAAAACTAGAAACTGACTGTCTTAGTTTGATTTTCTATTGCTATAAAGGCACCATGACATCAGCTCTCATTAAAAACAAAAAAACAAAACACATTTAACTGGGGCTGGATTACTGTTTGAGCGGTTTAGTCTATTATCATCATGATGGGAAGCATAGCAGTGTGTAAGTAGAAATGGTGTTGGAGGAACTTAAAAGTCCTATATCTTGACCTGCAGCCAGCAAAAGTGAAGACAGTGTATCACAACTGTGGTAGCTTGAGCATATATTACCTCAAAGCCTGCCTCCACAGTGACATACTTCCTCCAAGGCCACACCTACTCCAACAAGGCCGTACCTCCTAATATTGCCACTACCAACAGACTAAACTTTCATATACATGAGTTTATGGATTGGGGAGGGGCATACCTATTCAAACCATCACATTCTATTCCCTAGCCCTCATATGCTTGTAACCATAAAATAATGCAGAAATGCATTCAATCCAACTTTAAAAGTCCCCATAGTCTCTTAAGTCTCAACCCCGCTTAAAAGTTCAAAGTCTCTTCTGAGATTCATGCAGTCTCTTAACTGTAATCCCCTGTACAATCAAAATAAAAGAGCAGATCACATACTTTGAACATATAACAGAACAGGATATACATTACCATTCTGAAATGGAGGAAAGGGAGCATAGGAAAAAAAATACTGGACCAAAAAAAACAGCTAGGTAAATGTCAAATGCTACCAACTCCATGTCTGATGTCAAAATGTCCTTTCTATCTCCAACTCTGTTTGACTTTGTTAACTGTCAACAGCAACACACTTTTTTCTCTTGGGCTGGTTCCACTCCTTGTTATCAGCTGCCCTCAGCAGATATCCCATGACTCTGGAATCTCCAACATCATGGGGTCTCCAAGATAATCCAGGCCTCACTCTCAGAGCATTACACAATGGCCTCTCTGGGCCTCTATGCAGGGACACCTCTGACACATGCCTAGCCTCAGCAACTTTCCTTATTTGAGGAGGGAGATTCCACAATCACTTTCTTGTGACTGAATTCTAAAGACAGAACCATGTGGCTGAAACTTCCTGCGGCTGGAACACAATCAATTGTTCAATTACATCTTCATGAGCCTTCCATTTTTGATGGTTACCTTTACTGCCTAAACTTGGCTATCCTGGAACTTCAAGGCTGGCCTTGAACTCAGACACCTGCATGCCTCTGCCTCCTGAGTGCTGGGATTAAAGGTGTGCACCACTACACATGGACCTAAGCTTTAATTCCTTTTCACAAGTTGAAAGTTTAGCTGGGTGGGATTTTTTTTCTGAGGTCTCCATTCCCTTTATTCCATTTAATACCAGGGTTTCAGTTTCTTTTAATCCATTTATCTTGTTGAACACAGGATTTAGCTCCATTCTACTTCCTGGTGCCCCGTTTCTCCTCAAATTGTACATTTTGTATTTTCCTTTGCTCAGACTGCTCCTTTTCATTATAGATCTTCATAAGAGCGTATGCTGACAACCATACAATAGAGGCAATACCAGGCTGTTTGGAGATTTCATCTGCCATTTGTGAGATAGGTCTCAACAAATCCTGCTGATATACCAACTAAAGTCCTCAAGATCTTGAATGGTAGGCACAACAATTTTTATTATTCACATTATACAAGTGAGAAACGATGATCTGACAGTTTCCCAAATTCCCACTTTCTATTCTCAGCTCTCAAAGCCATCTCCCTTGTGTCTGGACATACTGTATTTGTTTCAGCCGATGGGCTGGTGAATGGAAGGGATACAATAGATTCTATTCAGTGGCTTATTTCCCAGAACTTCTAATCCTTCCCAATTTGTAGGCGGTAAATTTGTAAACCTAACGCATCACTGCTGTACTGTGCCTGAGTCTAAGCTTGGAGACAAATCCCCGTGTTCTTTCACCACTATATGGCTGGGTATCTGGACAGAAGGAGAAGACAGGCACACAGACCTACTTCATAATATAGGGAAGAGAGGCAGATATCAGCTTTGGTCATTAGGAGTAGCTATTTCACTTAATGTATAGTAATTAGTAAACTTTGGAGAAAACTTTTTTCTTTCTTTTTTTCTTTTTTGTGAAAACTAATGTTTTTAACGACCTAAAAAGGTCTTGATGATAAAAGCATGAAGAAAAACTACCAACCCACTGAGCTGTAAGTGAACAGGGGCATGGGGAAATTTTAGCTACTGCTACTTACCAGCCATTATTTTCTAATATATAGTAGTAAATAACAATTATATAAACTATGAGTTGTGTAGCCTCTTTAAAAGAAAAGATGCTTGGTAACTTATTAAGAGCCCAGGATTACAGATATCACACCTAATCAAGTTAGTATAAGCTTGTCTTTAAAAACAAAGACAAAAGATTAATGATAGACTACAATGTCCAGAGCTACAGGGACAGTCTTAATGAGCAAGGCTCACTGGAGTAAGTAAATTAGCATAATAGATCAAGTAAGTGCTAATGAGACATAATCAGCTGATTTTCCACCTCACTTTTCCAGGGACATGAACTCCAGAGCTTTCTGAACAGCACACCTCATAAAACAAAAATATAAATCATCTATACATTTCTTGAAACACAAAAGAAAGATTGTAGATAAGAAAAGCCTGGGTCTTCCTAGGAAAAACCAATTCTGCCTGTCAGTGAGACACCAGCAAAAGGCAGAACTTTAATTTTTGACCTTGAAGAAAAAATTTACATACTTTCTCTCATACACACAATCTAGAATTAACCATACACACAAACTTACACTCATATGATATGAAAGCAAAAGGGGGTCTCCTTGGGGTTAGGAAAGAGGGGAAGAAGGCAGTAGGGGTGAATGTGTGAAAATAGGCTCATTCTTTGTTACATTATCCAAATTTAAAAAGAAGAAGAAGCTAGGAAAGGTGGCACATGACTGTAATCCCAGCTGAGGCAAGAGCATTGCTACCAGTTCAAAGTGAGTCTGTGATGTATAGTAAGACCCTGTGCTAAAAAAAAATAAAAATCATGGCAATTTTGAATTTTAACCATAAATCTCAAAGAATGAGTATCAAAGTAATTCCAACTTCTTCTTTTAAAGCTATCATTTACTGACAGTTCCAGTTCTGATCCTGAGTCTATGGTTATCCAAAAGGACTTTGACACAACTGGTCCCAATACAGTAGACATCCACAGTCAAATATATTTGTGCAAAGACAAGAGCACTGAGAACTTACTTATGTGTGCATGGACTTCACTCACAAAGCCCACATCCATGATTCCAAACTGTTGAAAAACAATCAAGGAAGAAGACCACTTACTGGTACTAAAGGCTTTACTGTAATAAACCAAATATATTTACAATTTATACAAATGTTGAACCAACAAAAATACAAAAAGAAAAAAAAAATCACAAGATGCAAAACCAAGAAACAAGTTCATTGGAGACACCACTGCTCTACAAAGGACTCAACGTGAAGTGATCTGCAAGGAACAGAAAAGTAAGCTCACAGTTGGGCAAGATGTGACTGACAGACAGTAGCTTGCTCCTTTGTCCCACACCTGTAGCCTCTGTGGTTGTGGTGTCCAAAGGTAGACAGGTGACTTGATGCCTTCTCTTTGTAGACTCAAAGCAGTTCTGTGTCAATGTTTGGAAACAGGTTTCTTCGGTTGTTTTTTGTTTGTTTTCTTAATTATAACTTTTCTATTTCTACAAATCCCAAACATTTGGCCCAATTCAACTGTAAATATGAAGCCATAATGTTTTCAGTAGATGACCTCATAAACGGTAGCCTTTTTGTCCCCTGAGCCAGTGACTATATATTTGTCATCCACAGAGATGTCACAGCTAAGCACTGATGAGGATTCTTTGGACTGTAAGAGAAAATAACAAGCAAAGAATAGTTAATGTGTTCCATTTCTGAGGCAACCTGTTAGTTGTTTCAAAGACCACAAGGTAGCCCCTCCGTACCTGGAATATGCTGGCTCCATAGGGTGTCCGCCAGGCATTGAGGAGGTTGTCTTTTCCAGTACTCACAAACCACTTGCCTAGAATTAGCAAAGGCACATATTTAAAATTTCCCCTTTTGGAATGAATTAAATAGAGCATTGTTTTTAGTGCATGGTGTGTGTGTGTGTGTGTGTGTGTGTGTGTGTGTGTGTGTGTGTGTGTGTGTGAGAGAGAGAGAGAGAGAGAGAGAGAGAGCATGTATTAAGGAGAGAGGACAGTTTTGTGGAGTTGGATCTCTCCTTCACACTTGTTGAGATTGGGCCTCTAAAACTGTTCCTATTGCTTTCCCATGAGCTTCTAGGGCCAGTCTCCAATTTCATCTCATTTTTAACTCACTGTAGAATTGTAGGGATTATAGGTGTTCCCTAGCTCATCTAGTTTTTTAAAATGGGTTTCAAAGATTAAACTCAGGTCACCAGGCTTGAGGAGTAAGTGCTTTTCCCCATGGAATGATCTAGCTGGCCCAAAGGAGAGTTTTTTGTTTTGCTTGTTTTTGTTTTTTGTTGTTGTTTTGTTGACACAGGGTTTCTCTATGTAAGAGCCCTGGCTGCCTTAGAACTCCATTTGTAGACCAGGCTGGCCAAGAACTCAGAGATCCACCTTTCTCTACCTCCCAGGTGCTTGGATTAAAGGCATAGCCAACCATACCTGGCTGAAAAGAGAACATTTTTAACGTATCATGTACAATATATAAACAGTTGGTCTTTGATCCAAGCAAGTTTTAAATCTAGGCTCTGTTATATGCACTTTTCCCCAAGCCTGGCCCTACAGCTGCATCAGCCTCAAATAACACACAGAGACGCTGTATTAGATATAAAGCTGTTGGCCTGATACTATTGTTTCTTATCGGCTAGCTCTGTCTTAAATATTAACCCATTTGTATTAATCTGAGAGTTTCTAAGTGGTCTTATCTTACCGGAGAGAGGGTCTGGACTTCTTCCCTCAAGTCTACATCTTGACTCTCCTACTACATCTCCCAGAATCCTCCTTGTCTCATAATCCTGCCTATCTTGCCTTCCTATTTTCCAACAGTGCTTTATTCATTAACCAATAAGAGAAACATATTTACAGAATGACATCTCCCATCAAGGGTCCTTGATGTGATCCTGTTTATAATCAGAAAGTTGTCAAAGGGCTGAGGAGAGGGATGACTGAACTGATAAACATGAGTAAGTATGTACATGGGTTCGGATTTCTAGCATTTGGCCAGAGCTAAGTAGGGAAAGGGCACAGAACAGGTAGGTAGGCCTTCGGCACTTGCTGCCCATCTAGTCTAGGCAAAAAAGACAAACTCAAAGTTTAGTGAAAACCCTTACCTCAAAACCAAGATGGTGAATGACTTTAGGATAGATGATGAAGACCAATGGCTTCCACACCCACCTGAGCTTGTATGTATATGTATATGTGTATGTGTATGTGTATGTGTATGTGCATGAGTTATTTAATACTTTACTAAGCATCACAGCCATTTTCAGTCTCATGGAAACAATAACAGCAAAAAGAATTAAATACTGAACTAATGTAAAATGCCTATCATATCAGATGCACATAGAATATTTAATTAGTGTCAGCTACACATTCACCCATGTATCCTTACAGCCAATGAACAAATATGTGACCACTAAAGCACAAAGACAGTCTCCTTGTAAACTTTCCTTTCCCTGTTCTTATTCAGAGGAAAAGAATCTGGGTGCAGCTAACCATCCCATCTGATTCTGGTTCCTCATTACAGTCTGGACATAGTGATTTACAATATTCTTGAGCACTAATAATTATTCCCCACCCCTACCACAAAACAAGTGTGTACTCAAAGCTGATTAGAATGCCTACTGACTTTTCCCAAATTAACAAAGCAGGCTGAGACAGACATTACTCTGCTTAGAGGAGCAATAGAATTATAGAATAGAATTATTGCATCCAGCTGCATAAAGGGGAACATGTCCTCCCCCTTCCCCCCCCCCCAGATACCATCTCTAACCACATTTTTAAAAAGTATTTTTCATTTAGGCTATTGATAGCCTTGCAACTGAACTCACCACAATAAGCAAATTTTAGAGATAACACGCAGCTCTCATGTAGGTGCAGCTGGTATTTGTCAGGCTTGTTCACATGCAGGACTTCCACGTTGCTGCTTTCCATCCCCACAGCAAGCCACTCCCCAGTAGGGCAGTATCCCAAGGAGAAGATCTGTGATAAGTAAATAGGACAAGAAAGGATAGCAAAGAGGAGGTTTAATTAGCTAAGTCCAGACTGATAAGAGGCATGAGAGTCAGCAAAGTCCAGAACACTATTGAACAAGTGGGAGATTAAATAGTTTTATCCATGCTGTGAATATATTATTTTTGAGAATGGCATTAAAAGTCAACATAAAGATATACTGACAGACATACTTGTGCAAGAGAATACGATATCTAGGATCTGTAATTCAGTGTTTGAAGTGAGGATGGTAAAACAAAGACTGGCCAGGTACTAACTAATAACTGCTTAAACTAGGTAAAGTATATCTCTGTATTTGATATAGGCTTACATATGTTTGATATTTATGGACATTTGAAATTTTCATACATTTAAACATAGCGACCAAAATTAATATTCTGAATATTCTACAGAAGGGTCGAACAGGAAATATTATAAAAAATATCAATAGTCACCTAAAGTCTATATGACAGTTGACACAACCTAGAAAGAATTTCAATGAAGAACTGCCTGGATTGGGTTGTGCTATATAGGAAGGACAGTGAAAGATTTTCTTAGTTGGTTATAAGAATGGTAAAGAGTCCATAATATAGGTGTCACCACTTCATAGGCTGAGCCTTAGACTGAATAAAAAAAGACAGAGATTGTGCTGGTGTATATGCAGGACTCCCCTCCTCTCTACTCATTGACTATGGATGCATTGTCAGCTATCTCCAGTTTCTGGCACTGTGACCTTATGACAATGATGGACTAACCTGGAATGGTCATCTAAAATAAACTCTTTTTCTTTTATGCTGCTTTTGTCATGGTGTTTTATCAGAACAACAGAAATGAAGTTAGGAGAATGTATTTAGTTGTTTTTCATTTTTACCCTATTTTGTATTTTTATGAGCAGTAAACAAACAAATGCTGAGTAATAAACAAAAGAACTCTAGCATGAGGAAGACAACAGAAAAGAGCAAGTTCTACCTTTGCCAAGTAAGTCTAGATCTAGACAAGTAACATCTGATTGCTTCTTCAAAAGTTACTAAGTTCTTATATTATTTTAAAACTCCAGTTAAAGAAATAATAGCATGCATCTCCAATTCTAGTACTCTGGATGCTTAAGTAGTAGATAGGACTGCCTTGCATTTGAGGACAGACTGAAGCTAGGCTACAGAATAAGACCCTACACTAAAAGACAAAACAAAACAAAATAAATCCCCAAATGAACAACCCTATATATAGATCTAGTTTGGTATGACATTTTTCTATTTAAAACCATTTTTTACACAATGTATTCTGATCATTTTCCCCCTCTCCTAACTCAAATATGCTTCCCACCTCCCTCCCCACCACCTCTATTTTCATTCTCTCTCACCCCCCCACATACACACTTGAGCACACACACACACACACACACACACACACACAAACCAAACATGCAAAAACACAAGTAAGACAAAACAGTGTCCAATCAAACCAAAAAGCAAAACCCCAAGGAGTTTGTGTTGGCCAATTATTGAGGTATGGAGACTGCCCAGAGTGTGGTGGATATATCTGGTGACCTTGGAGAAAACTGATCTTCCTTTGCTAGAGGGTATCGTATCAACTGCAAATAGCTTCTTAGGAATGGGACTCAGCCAGTATCAACTTGCCTGATCAGTGCTGGGACTTCCCAGCTTCTTATCTTATTCAGGCTAAGAAAGGAGGTGGGTATTCACATGTTCTTAGACTCCTTGAAAAAAAAAATCAACATTATTTTACTCTCACTCTGCATTTGATGGTGAGAATACACACAACAGACTATATCCTGCTGCAGGAAACATGCATATTCATTACTGTATAAACTCCTCTTACCAAAACTATGTGTATATAAAACAAAAACATTTTAATATGTTTTGTAACCATTCTCCCTTGAGACAGGGGCAGATGGGTAGTGGGTGTTGTAGTTTATGGTTTTAAACCTGTTACTTTAAATTTAATGGAGGTCTGTTTAGACTACCTTGATGCTGTGGTGAGAGGATGGTTCATGCAAAACCCCTGACTCCATGGCAGGTCAGAGCCAAGCACTCACCTGTGACGTGAAGTCATGCTGCTGCAGCTGCCTCCCTTCTCTCAGGTCCCAAGACCTCACTGTGTTGTCCAAACCGCCTGTCCAGAGCTTGGTGCCATCATTAGAAATGTCAATACAGCTGGCTCCATCTGTGTGGCCCTGGAATTGCCTGATAAAACAAACCAGACTGAATAATGATTTCCTGCCAGAGCTCAAAGTAAACACTGTTGTGTTGTTAGTTTTGGACTCACTGTGTGTCATCTCAGTGTCTGCTGGTGTGCAATATCAAACTAACCTTCCCCCGAGGAGCACAGGAAACTGCCCCTGCAGGTTCTGTTTCTTTTTTCAAGATCCAAAGCCTAAAGAAATGGAATGGCATTGCAGGCTGCTGCCAGAAGTCAAGTATGCTACTAGAGCCTCTGATAAATAGACCCAGTGAAACTCTTTCCAGGTCTGGAAAAGCGTTTAAGTACTAAAAGACAATAAAGATAAACACACGAAACCCAAATAATTTCCTTAAGGAACAATAAAAACCTGTCCTTCAGTGGCCAAGGCTTGAACCCACAGAAAGGAAAAGGCTCATTCTAAGAACACACTCATTCAGAAGAGAACTGCCCAGCAGTGTCCTTCCTGCTAGTGCAGCATGAGCTCCCTCTCTCTCTCCTGTGTTTTCAGCCTAGCCATTCTGAATCACAAAGGGCCCTGCATTGGGAAACGTGGACTCCCAGGGAACAAGGGTCAAGCAGGCCTCTTGACCTCAGAGGTGCTAGGCAGAGGCAAAAAGACTGAGGACAACAGACACTTGCCAGATCCCACCCTCCCAGTGCAAGGTTTTCTTTATAGGGGACATTCATGCAAAGTCCAAAGAGCATCCAAATCAACTGAGTGGCAGGGATTTCTGACCCCTGGAAGGGCATGAGGTAACAAGTCAGGCTGGCAGTGGAGAGAGCAACATGAGCACAGAAGGGTCTGGGGTTGGCAGGTGGGGAGGGTACATGCAGTGACTCTCACAAACTTGACTCTGCATGCTGAGCATGCACTGGTCAGGGCAGATCAGAGAGGTCAGGACCCACCTTCAGAACCAGGAAAGACCCAGCATAGAACTGCTTAGGAATTTCAATGCCAGGAAGGTCCTTTCTTTCTCTAGGCCCCCCATACCTTATTGCCACAGAGCGCCAAGCTTAGAATTTAAAAGTGTAAGGGAAGGAAAAAAAATCACCACTGCTGCCCCAAATTTTCAGCCAAGATATGAGCCAGAAATCTTTCTCTCACAAGCTCAATCCCTACTTCAGATCTTGTCCCAACTAGTCCCCTCATCCCACATGCTCAGTATTCCTGCTGTTGCCCAGTAAGTGGGCCTCAACAGTACTAGCAGGCCTCTTCAATCATCACCCCAGGCTGGAGGAGTTCTAATAGTACCTTTCCTCTCTTCAAACAATTGTCAGAACCCTTTTCCTTCATCCTGACTTCATATCACCTCTTCAGCTCAGTTAATTATTAGTTCTTCATTCCAAACATCTTTCCCTGTGGACTATCAGCACAGGATGGGTGCTCCTTGAGACTCCCCCTCCAGGCACACCCTAGTGTGACTGCCAAGTTATTGACTCTTGAGAATATGCAGTGTTACAGAAGATAAAGGACTCAGTCCCACAATGCAAGCCACTTGCCACACATGGTCAGTCCAAGCTAAAAGATGTAAAAAGCATGACCCCTCCCCCATATATGATTGGTGCTTCTCCAGGGAGCCAGCATACAGAAGGCCAGGTCTGTCTATAGGACCAAAGCAAAGTAATTTCTTTGTCAGGGTTCCTCAGCTATAAAGCAGAGGATAGCCTTGATTTAAAATCTTCCTGTTTCCAGTTCCCAAAGGCTGGGGTTATAGGTCTTTACCATTACACTTGACTTAAGTGCTTATTCTTAAAGTAGTTTTCTGGATGGAACACCTCTGGTATGAGCACTAAATGGAGCCAGACTAGCTGATGAGGAAAGTGGGAAGATCTAGAAGCCTAGCAAAAGCCCATGTCCTCCCAAGAGCAATGCCCCTCTTAGTTATAGTTGGAGAAATACAGGTATTTTAAAGCCATTGTGTGGTTTCAATTCATGGAATCTCATTTTTAACGTTCTTTTGTTGTCTTGGGTCAGTAGATTTCCATTTGCACAAACAAGACTCTGCCAAATTCAAAACATTTAGATAGGAGGCCCTTATATTGTCATTTATTCCACATTATACTATTCATTGACAAAGCCAGAACCTCCACCTCAATGTAAGTATTGGTGCAAGATTGCACTCCTTGCCCACAGCTGGCCAGTTTGCCTTTGTAGCCACACTCCACCGACAGCAGCCTCTTAATGAGGTTTCCCATAGGAAGGCCCCAGTATCTGTACTCACCTGACAAGAGTCTGGTTGTGCAGGTCCCACACTGCGATATTGCCATCACTGCAGCATGAGAAGCAGACCTTTGAGTCAGGGCTGATGGCCAGGGCATAGCAGGCAGGGGCTGAGGATGTGAGCTCTGCCTTTATACGAGGGGTTGGAGCTGCCAAGTCCCAGATGGATAGAGTACTGGCTTCCCCTCCCACTATGAGAGTACAGCCATCAGGTAGCAATTTACAGGAACGGATGTAGTTATCTCTATTCTGTGAAATAATAGAACGTAATCACTGTAGAACACTGCCAACTGATAATACTGTGTATTCCTAAATGCTACTCTGGTTTTTAACTTCAAGAGAGAGACATTTCACGGACACTCTGTTCTACAGGAAAGATCAGGGTCCAACTGCCATTGTCTTCTTCCAAAAGTACACAAACTCACAGGTCTGCTCAACCGTGTTCCTGATTTTCCAACTGCACAGCCAGACCCGAAAGCATACAGGTGGAAGGCAGGTGTGAGTGTAATTCCCTGTGGGGAAGAACACGTCTTCTCACCAACATTTACTGTTGCATAGTACAGACCCACCAAATCTGTTTTTGTTTTCATTTTTCCTGACACTGCCCAGTGAGTACTGAGTACAGGAGAGAGGAAGAGGTGGGGGTAGGGGTTA
Organism: Cricetiscus sungorus; assembly: GCA_030556225.1. Classification (NCBI taxonomy): domain Eukaryota; kingdom Metazoa; phylum Chordata; class Mammalia; order Rodentia; family Cricetidae; genus Cricetiscus; species Cricetiscus sungorus. The sequence goes on from JANBXA010000734.1 coordinate 75,906,778, forward strand.
ACATAGACAGACAGACACATGAATGTATACCAGGTATTTATCTCTAAAACATCTACCCCTCTCATTTGGGTATAACATCTTGCAGACATACAGGCAAAGCAGCCCAGTCCACAGTCTAAAGACCAACAATATAGGTCTAACAATCCTAAGGAAAATGGGTGTCACTAGGTGCTTTGAGAGACAACTCTTTCTGTCTCACTGAAGCTATAGCAGGAAGGCAAAACCATCTCCACCACTTCCTTGATAATACCAAACCTATTTGGAAGAGTTTTCATGCCATTATTAGCAAATGTGGACGGCTTGATATTTACCTAGAGCTTACAGGGAAACTTAAAGGTGAACAGATTGTAAAGATCATCAGAGCTCACATTAACTGTTTTTTGTTTTTAAAACATGTCTACAGAGTGAGCTCTTCAAACCACTGCAAAACATATCCAAAAATAAACTCATCAACACTAGGAATTAACCTAGGTAGTATGCAGTAACTGAATCCTGCCCAACTTGGGGGAAAGGGGAGGGGCCCGAACAGTTAACCCAGAAAACAGAGGGGATTCTATTCCCTCCTAATTGAAGCAAAGCTCAGGCTCTCATTCTCGCTCACCAGACAATCCAGCTGAGAGACGGGGCTCTTGTTGCCAGGGTGGCTGATGTCCCAGACCTTAACGCAGCCCTTGCCACCTGTGTACACGTGCCTTGTGGGGTTGCTGATGGTCACTGCACACACCACCTCCCCGTGGTTGAGGGTGTTGATTTGCCGAGCATGTCGGGGGATTCCAGGTCCAATGAGGGCATCAGGGGGAAAGGGGACAGGCTGCATTTGGCCATCGGCAGTAACATGAAAGGAGTATGCTCTACATGAAAGAAAAGAAAAACATACTTATCACAAAGATAGCTATAGCCTGGAGATAGGGAAAGGTGGGGACTTCCTTGCCAAAGCTTCTCCTGAAATCAAAAAAAGTCATAGTATTTTCTAGTGAAAAACATTTAAAGTCTATATTCAAGCTACTATTTTCACAATGCTCTAAAACATGTATAACCCCATTTTAAATATTCAATATATGTTTTAAATATTTAGAATTGTTTTTATAAATTTTTCAAAGCACTCTCTCAAATCTCACTATAAAAATGTGTGTCTAAACTGATATAGCCTTCTATATGCCTCATACATGATTTCTAAGTATAATTTAAAACACTTAAGATAAAGCCTTTAAGAACTATAATCACATAGTAAATACTGAAATTTAAAGTTAAACAAAACAAAAATCAGCTTTTAGGGCTAGAAGATGGTCAGTGATTAAGAGCTCTGGCTACTCTTACAGAGGAATGGGTTCTATTTTCAGCACCAACATGGTGGCTCACAAACATCAATAACTCTAATTCTTGGGGATCCAACACCCTCTTTTGCCTCTATGAATACCACACCTATGAGTGGTATACTAATACATAAAATACTTTTTAAAAATTCAAAAACAGCTTTTTTAAACACATTAAGCTTTTGATTCAAACTCCTTTTGCATAACTAAGAAAAAACATAAGAGATTCTTATATTAGATGACAGAGATTTGCTACCTAGCAATTTCTCATATTTAGCCCAGAACCATCAACCCTAGTTTTATCCGGAGGCAAATCACCCAGCTAAAGGAGTAACTTCCAAGCTTCACATTAGTCAGGGTACCACATGCTGGACAATGGGAAGCAGGCAGGACGTGCTGAGAGCACTTTCAACCTAGCTTTTCATTTGAAAGAAGAATAACAGAGTGGGATATCTGAGAATGTTCTTCATATTTTGCTGCGAACCTAAAACTTATCTAAAAATTAAAGTTTATAACGTTTTCAAAAGTGAAGCAAAGGAACTGGGGATAGCTTAGGGTTGAGCGCTACCTGGGATGTGCAAGGCCCAAGGTTCTATAAAGAAATCAGAAGAGATGCCTATCCTTCCCAATGCCTAACTGAGCAAGCTGACTGGACTCAGGAAGCCCTTCAGACTACAGGGCAACTTTGAAGATGGGAAGTAACGGAGGGAATTAGAAGATGATGATGAGCTGATGTCTGTCCTGGGTTGTTGACTTCCATGAGAAGTAAAGAGTCCATGTTATCAGTTACGCACAGATAAGCCAGATCCTAGTCATGCACTTTTATATCTGGCAACAAAAATCAACTTTTTTTTTTCTTTCAAGAAAAAAAGCTAGCACACAATGGGCATCATAAAACACACAGCAAAGGCACTTTAAAGAATGGAAGACGTACGTTTCCACTTCCATTCCAGGGTGAAAAGCACTAAAAAGACATCACTAGATCTAGGAGTACCATGACCAAGGTCCTAAAGTGACAAATGAGTATTCAAGTGTTGCTGAAGAAATGTCCCCATAAATTAACAATTAGATTGCACTATTTTTTAAGAATTGTACTTTAAGTGAAGAGAGAACCTGCCCATCAAAATTTCTAGCTATAAGAGCAATGGCAGGGCATAGGCAGAGGGTGAATTCTCTTTATGCCACCAATCAAAATGGGAAACAAAATTGGAATCAGACTCCCTTCCAGCAATCCCAGATTTTCAGTGGGAGGCTCTTTAGTTAGAATCCTTGCCTCTACCCCAAGTGTTGCCATCCCAATCAAGGTCATCTATTGTGGTCTATGTATTGTGATGTTTGTGTTGAGAGCAAAGAGCTTTTCATTTATTGGGCACATGGTAGAGGTGAAGTGCTAAAAGAAGAGGGCCCTCTTCTGACTTCCTCCCAGTAACAGTGAGCTGAATAGCAAGAATGCATTCTGAGCAAGCAGGTTGGCTCCTGTTAACAAAGCTATGATGTGTTCTGTAACCAAAGAAAAAAGGGTGTTTACAGACTTGTCAGTGACCTGGAAATAGAGCAACTGCACTGGCAGAATCCAGTAAACAATAATGAAGCAGAGACTCTGGAGATGAAGGCCAAGTCCCTATTGCTCAAAAGATATGACACTGCTGATGTGAAAGTCCTTGCCTGATCAGTTCTAAAACACTGATTAATTCTCCAGTCTCTTTACAGCTTCTGAAGTCCTTCAAGATTTTAAAGCCAACTAAGCCTTGCTTCATATGACACTAAGCTCCCAGCTACTTCAGCCAGTAAGTCATTCCCCAAAACATCATTATATGTCATCACATCTTTAAGATGCTCTACATTACTTGGAACTCTTCCCCTTCTGTCTAGAAGAGCACACCCTCTCTCCCAGATACACATCACCTAGGCCCCATCTACCCCTCCCTGCAGGTAGCTAATCCTCTAAATCTTTGATACAGCATTTATTATATGGAACATTTCTGCCCTTACTGTTCTACAATTCTTTAAGGAAAAGTGAAAAGTCTTCACTAATCCATAGGAAAGCTAGTGCTCAACCACTGAGTCAGATTGATAAGTCATCTACTGTTGCCTGGTCACTCACATGTGGAGTCGTGAAAGGCCAAGAAATCAGGAAAAACAACAACAACAAAAACACTTAAATAAGGAAGCAAGCCGTTACCCTCTCTCTACCTGGGTTATGAAGTCTACTTTTATCAACTATTATTAAGCACATACACCAAATCTGGCAAAGAGAAGGCAACAATTTTTCAAGGGATAAGCAGTCCCTGGAGAGGTAACTCAGACCACAAAGATCCTGACAGAGCTAAGAAAAGAGTGAATTCAAGTGGATGCTGGACTCTCTCACCCAAGGCAACCAAAGGCTGGACCTTGATTCTAACAACTGATGGAGTAAAGTACAAGAGGAGAGAAGCAAGTTGTTCTTTCACAGTAGTCCCTGTTAAGACACAGGGGACTTATGGACCTTAGTTGAGCCTCATCCCCTTAATTTTTTTTATTATTTATTTTGTGTATGGCTCATGTATACCACAGTGTACATGTGGAGTTCATAATACAACTTGTGTAACAATTCTCTCCTTGCCATCAGGTAGATCCTGGTGACTGAACCCAGTTTGTCAGGCTTGGTGCAAATGCCTTAAGCCTGCATGGTGCCATCTAGCCAACCTAATTCCTCTGTTTTTCCATCATGGCCTGGAAAAACTTAGCTTATAAGTAATATTGTTGAAGGGTGGGTTATATAATGGCAATCTTTGGCCTCTGTGCTATTCTAATGTTCCTTAGAATTTAGACAGAAGAAAGTGGAACAAGAGAAACTAGCTACAAATGCAGTCCTTAATTTTAATTGAATAATTGAGCAGCATCTTTAAGGAGAATATAAGACCCAACAGGATGGAGGCACTATGCTATACTTGGATCTCCAGGGCCACTACAGTTCAAACAGAGCTGAGGACTAAAGGCTGGAGCAATTTGACTCCCAAAACACCTAAGAATTATGTAATTTATGATTTTTGGAGAATACTCATGGCCTGGAACTAATAAAGTCAATGAGGCTTGAAGTAGAGGTTGCACAGGAGTGTAAGGCAATTACAATTTTACTAATTTAAGAATTTAAGGGGATAAAGTAAATCCGTAAGTGTACAAGTAAGTGATAATCTCCTGCAATGTGATTTATTTCCAGAACTATGTAAGATCTGTAGTAGTTTCCCTCTTTGTAATCATGGCAAAATAATAGCAGACACAACTTACAAAGAGAGATTTTGGTGTTCACAGTTTCAGAAGGTATAATCCATCATGACAGAAAAGGCTAAGTGAGTGGAGCTGCCTGGTCCATGGAGACAGGAGCAAGCAGTGAGGATTAGTCACATGCTGGCAAATCAGGCAGCCAAAATGTTATTCAGGCTGAAACCAAAGGTCAACAAAGCCTTTAAGGCTCACCCCCAAACCCATTTCCCACCACAATCGTTTCAAATAGCGCCACCCTCTGAGGAACAAGTACCTACTCAAGTCATCAGTCTACAGAGGCTGGCTTACATTCAAACCACAATAGGGTTTATACACATCCAATTCTTATGATCAATAAAATTCCTTACTTCTGGAGATTGTTTTCAGTTTAGCATCTTGACATCTCCAGAACGGAAATATACACATCAAGGTACAATTCCTACCTTATTTGGAAGATGGCATTTATATCTTAATGGAAAAACATGTTATGTAAAATTGAGTTTCAAGACATCAGGATGGGGGAGACTACTTATTTAGTTGAATATATGTCTACTTCTCTCATTCTAAAAGTGGCAAATATAAGCCAAAATATGGGAACACAAACCTTTAATCCCAGAACTCAGGAGGCAAGATTGAACAGATCTCTGTGACTTTGAAGCCAGCCTGTTCTACACTGCAAGTTTTATAACAGCCAGTGTTACATTACATAGAAAGACCCTGTCTCCAAACAAAACAAAAGGTGGGTAATAATATTTCTGGAAACACCTTACAAAAGATTTGCTAGCAGAAAAAAAGATGTTGGTAATCAAGAAGGCTGTCCAGGTAGAGTGAGCATGAGAAGTCCAAACGTACTAAACACTTCCAGACTTTTAATATGCTAGGGCACGACAACAGAACAAGGTTGCTACACAAGATAAAATATGCCCTATAGTTTCTGGAGGAAACATGACTTCTTTAAACTTAGTTAAAATATTCTAAGAAATAACCACCCACTAGAGACAAATGTGAATAAGTAATACACAAGCTGTATTTCTATCTCATAAACTCAGTCATTTCTGATAAAGGAGGGACAACTGCAACTATACATCAAAGAGAAGGTCTGCTTTCAGATAACTGAAGAAACTAGAAGACACACAGAGCAAAAGCAAAACACTGAACAGACACTGTTTTCAGCAGGCAACACACTTCGAAAGCCAAATATCACTTGTGCTGGTTAATTTTATGTGTCAATCTGCCCAGGCTAGCAAATGCCCAGATGGCTGAAAATATTCTAGCTGTGTCTGGGAGGTGTTTCTGAGATTAGCATCTCATTGGTAGACAGAATAAAATGATGTACCCTCACCAATGTAGGCAGGCAACATTGAGTGGTCATTATCCAGGCCACTGAAGAGCCAAAACAGGACAAAAAAGTTGAGAAAGGGTTAATTCACTCTCTTCTTTGGCTATCATGTCATCAGCACCTGTGATACCAGTACCCATCAGGGTTAACTAAAAATGTTATACCCTCCCCATCTCTCCTGTTCTCCTACTGTCAGACTCAGAATTGCATAATAAGCTTTCTCGAAGTTCCAGCTTACTGATGATAGGTCAAGGGCTCTCTCAGTTTTTAAAATCATGGGGGCCAATTCTTCCTAATGTTTTTCCTTCCTCCCTATCACATATTAGTTCTGTTTCTCTGAAGAACCCTAACACAATCATACTAAGTTTGAAGAGAACTAGATTTTCAAATCCACTAAACAAACTAGCTATGGAATCCAGGCCAGTCATCAAAGAGGGCAGGAGGCAGACTGAATGGAAGTTGCTGGCACTGAGCCCCTTCTGGGCTTGAAATCTACTGTAAAACACAATTTCTTCCTAAAAGGTAATTTCTGCAATGGCAGGATTTTCTTTTCCTTTTAGCCTCTACACCCAAAAATCTTTTTTAAAAAGCCCAATTTAAGTTCTCAACAAATGGGCAGAATACTTCAGAATTACAATCCTGGCCTTCAAACAAATGGTGAAAGAAGTTAACTATTGTACAATCTAAAGCCAAACTATTATTAGTCTGACTTATAACTACCTCAAAGGTGCTATCATGGGGGTGGGAACTGTGGATTTACTTATAGGGAGAAGTGCTACAGGAAAAAATAAACTGCACTTTAAATTTCTCTGTCAAGGATCCTCGTAGACCTTCTAAAACTAGGACACATTCACATTAAACTGACTTACTAATTACATCTTGTCTTAAGTCAGGATTTTTCTCTTATAAAGCAACTAAACAAAGTTAAGATTTCCTCTTACAAACAAATTCTAACAGTGAAATGCAAGAACAATTCATCTCCCTTCAGATAGGATGGGTCAAGGGGATCTTACACCATTCTAGGCTCACTTAGCCTTACTGAATGAATAAATATGTTTACTATATATCTCTGCTCAAGGGATAAGAAACTTTTGGGAACTTTAACTCTACTAGGAGGAGGAGAACAGAAACAGGACTTGCACACATGACTATAATCCAAGGTCAAAATGTATGTCACAGACTAACAAAGGGCTACCAGATCAGGAATGTCTGTAAAAACACATGAGCATGGCAACTGATGGATTATATGACCGCTGAAAACACTTCACCAGAGTTATCATTTGAGTAAGTATCCCACCATTCCCCAACATAAATACTGCCTAATTCACATCATCCTTGGGAGGTGGTCCTGGGAGGTGTACGAATGACAGCTGACAATGCACCTGAGGAGCAAGCAAGCAGCATCCTTGCAAGCTTTCTCCTTCAGTTCGTGCCCTGATTCTTCTCAGTGATACAATGTTTACTTGAAAGTGTAAGTCAAATAAACCCTTTCTTCCCCAAGTTGCTTTTGCTTGTAGTGTTTAGCACAGCAATGGCAACCAAACAGGGACACCAACTAAATAATGCTTCTTTGACATATTAGTTTGAGGGACTGTCTCATCTCTCAGATTATCAAGTCCTAAAACTTTCCACCTTATCAGCAAAGTCTAGGAATCAATCCTGAAATAGATCAAAATAACCCTTCTCTTCTATTCATTTCCCAGACCTCACAACCACAACTGCCTGCATTGTATCTAAACTCTTTCTGTACAAATGCCTATGAGTTTTCTGCCTTGATACTTCTTTGCAACTTTATTTTCTTTTGAGGAATCTCAAGAATATATAAATACTTAATACAATTTATGTGGTATTTTGTGAGTTTAGTCCCTAAAACAGTGGTTCTCAATATGTGGGTTGTGACCCCTTCAGGGGCCAAATGACCCTTTCTCAGGGGTCACCTAAGACTATTGGAAAACACAGATACTTACATTACAATTAATAACAGTAGCAAAAAAAATAATTTTATGGTTGGGGTCACCACAACATGAGGATCGTTATTAAAGGGTCACAGTATTAGTAAAGAACCACTGCCCTAAGACATGGGGATACTCTGAAAGGGAAGAGGACAAATGTCTCCTCCCCATAACACACTTCCTGGACTGTGAATTTCCATCTGAGTACCTACTAGCCAGGCAGTAGGTCCCAATGAAAACTATTTGAAGTGCACAGTAAGAAATGACAATGCCTGGAAACTTGATGAGCAGACATAGGGACCTCACACTGTTTCCTATAAGAAAAGACTAAAGCATGTTGCAATAGAGTTTATGAACAATAAGAAATAGAGGATGACAGAGTAGCAGCACAGTATAGCCTCTGGGAGTACGAATGGCAAAGCTAAGAGTTAAACTGAAGCTTAGGGGCCTGAAGAACAGTTTCACTTTCTGAAGCTTCCTGTCCTTGGACATATCTGATTCAGAGGCATGATGCTGCATGGAGAGGCTATCACAATCAACTTGATACAGACATAAACATTTGTACCACAGATGTGAATGTTCCTCCAGCCCAGCTGAACCTGAGGACACTGTCTCTGGAAGCATACATGCATGTGCACTTGAGTCCTTTACCTCCTGTTCTCTACATGATCTGGCTGTCATGATCCAATCCTTGGATTCTAGTTGACCTAGTCCTTCCTTCACACATATGCTTTAGCTTCATGTCTGTGTTTCATCCTAAAGAGGTCTCTCTCATCTCAATTTTGTTTACATGTATATGTATTTGCCTGTCATCTGCTGCTCTGCCTCTATATAACTTACCATAAATGGAATTGTGATTGGTAGTTATTCTTTTAATGGCCACACTATCAAGCCCCCAAGATAGGTAATACAGGGAGAGACCACTTTCTACAGAGTCTTTTGTCTGCACACACATGGTACACTGTGAGGCCATGAATCCCACCTCTTAACGGGACTATCCAAATACTCCCTCAGCTGTTCTTCCTCAGACTTATTTGAATAATCATTATACTTTGTTTACCCTACTCAAGATGTTGATTTGTCTCTATTTCTTTTTAGTGCCTCAGGTCAGCTATATTCAGCGTGGTGTGTAAACTTTTGCTACTGTCTATCACAAAAGAGCACAGTCACTAAGAGCTTTACACAGCTGACAGTCATTTCATGACTGCTGACTCTTATAACAAATAGTACTTAGGTTTTTGTGTCTTTTTCCCAAATTAATTTTATCCTGTTTCACTAATACTACTCTTTGGCTAAATCTATCACCATAAATCTCTGAGAGGCACTGAAGCAAGAATGGTTAAGTAATAACAGATAACACATTCTTTCATGCAAACTAATGGATTAAGATTAGCAATCACTAAGACTATATAACTAGAACGCAGCAATGGGGAAAGTTCAGACTTCTTACTATTAATTAATCCTGTATTCCTTACATAATGTTGCTCAACTCATAAAACAGTTGTGATAGCTAAGATCCAGATACCAATCGACACCTTAAGTCTTAACAATCTGTTACTATACCCTTAGTTCCTGTGCACATTATAATCATAAATTATAGTTGTTGTTGTTGTTGTTGTTGTTGCAGTTTGAAACAGGACTGTGTCAGATGGACCAGGCCTTCCTCAAAGTTACAGTCCTCTAGACTCTGTCTCCTGAGTGCTACATCTATAGCATGAATGTACCACTATGCCTGGTGTTAGCACATCTTCCAACACAAAGAAATATAAGGTACTCTCAAGCCAAGAAATAACTTAGCAATGCCCATTAGACTATTACTATCTTTTGTTTCAAACCATGCATACGTGTGCATGCTTAGGTGCACAGGCTATCTGTAACTACGTACACACAAAAACATGCATATACAATCTTTTTTGTTTTGTTTTTGGTTTTAGGAGACAGGATTTCTCTGTGTAGCTTTGGATCCTTTCCTGGAGCTGACTCTGTAGAACAGGCTGGACTCACAGAGATCTGCCAGCCTCTGCCTCCCAAGTGCTGGGATTAAAGGTGTCTGCTACTACCGCCCAGCCTGCACAAACATTAGGCATTCCTGGAACACCAGCCTTTTATACTAGTATTATAAACTTGAACTCTTCCTACCAGAGAGGTACTTGTCCTTATTACTCTCAAGATGCATAGATAAAAGGTAAAGGCAAGCCCTGAGGGTAAGGGGTGGGGCAAAGACTAAGTGGAGGCCTGAGGCATATGCCTCAGAACCTCTCATTTGGAAAGTCAGCATTTCATAAAGCTCCCAGACCCACACAGACAGACAGACAAAACAGACAGACAGACAGACACTCACTCTCTCTCTCTCTCTCTCTCTCTCTCTCTCTCTCTCTCTCTCTCTCACACACACACACACACACACACACACAAAAAGAGAGAGAGAGAGAGAGAGAGAGAGAGAGAGAGAGAGAGAGAGAGAAAGTTGAACTTCACATTTCAATTCTGCATTGTATAAAACTTGGAAAATTAGTTTTAAAATTATACTTCTAATAACTAACATTGAAAGGGAGCAATTTTTGTTTGGTGAGTCAGAAAAAACAATAGGGTGTTTCCACCCTCTGGATGCTTTTGTATCCTTTAAGTCTCTTGTTTCCCTATAAGAAAATGTTGCTTTTGAGAAGTGCTGTAAGGCAAAGTAAAGCACCTATCCAAACTGGGACATGGGTGGCCATAGGACTCACCAATCTAATAACTGATTTCTACCAAAATAAGGAAGAGGTTGTACTGTCCTGGGTAAAAAGATGACAGCCCAAACTTCTAAGATTTCGAGAGTTCCTGAAAGTTTACCTGTTTACAGTATCAGTAAAAATGTGGCAACTGCCTTCTAACCATAGATCAAGGCAGCAGCTTCCTATAGAAGGGTCAGACAGGAGAGCTTAACACCTCCAGCTCCTTCATCCTACCTGTCTTCATCCTCTATAGTTTATCTTCAAAAGTAACTAAATGCATGAGCTCAGGAGCTCACACACAAGAAGCCAGAGGCATGACACCTACAAGTTATCTATTTATAGAAAAGTGTTAACACTCCTCAGAAGTATCCTTGGAAACGTCTAAGCCTACCTTGCCTTGGGAATTCCAGACTACTGACACTACCACCTCTAAAACAAACCAAAACCAAGGAACAAATGTACTTACGGTTTTCCCCCAGGTATTCCTGCCAGGTTGGGGGGAATGGAAGGTACTCTCATGTGGGGAGGAGGATCAAAACCAACCTGGAAATAAAAGTGTGGCAGACTCAGCTTATGCAAGGTGGACACTTCATGGACATTGAGTTCATATAAGAAATCCATTTACCCTTTAAGCAATGTAAGTGGCCACTGCAGCAAAGCTGGTGTTTCTCAAAAGAAAAGATACAAGGTGGTAACTTAACCACCTCGAAACACTAGAAAACACATTGTCTTTTTGTGATGTGGAGAAGGATTTGTATACTCTGAACACTAGTTTCCTAGGATAAACATTTTCCATAGATGCAAGTTGTCATACCTCATCAAGCAAGTGCAGGAGGATACTGACCAGCCTAGCACTAATAACGTGGGCTATTTTGTTCTTTTCTTCTTTGGGGACAGTTCAGAGCACCTTGGAATGCTGCATAGCAAAATAGGCTGCTAGTCTCAAGTTCTAAGAGCACCTCACCCACCCTCTACCCCTTTGCTGTGGTAACCAAACTGCTGCATGCCACTTGATCATCCAGGTCAGCATTTACAGATTCATGGGCCAGCTCACAATTAGCTACTTATCACACTAAATTATAAGGGGCAATTAGGTTGAGGAGGTAAAGAAAAAAATACTGTCCATGGTATAGTTCAAATGGCTTATAGGAAAGATTTTCCATGAGATTTATTTTACTCCCTTTTTTGGTGCAACTTTACTCTTCAAATAGAGTTCTTTATGTTTTAGGGAAAACAAAACAAAACAACCGAGTCACTTGAGTGACAGAAGGGAGGGCAACATGAATAAACTGGCTCTATGATTTTAAAATCATATACAAATAACTGTTTTACATAAGACAGTGTATTAACTTTTAAAGAACTTACAGGCATGGAAAGAAAAAGTATGGCTTATCAAATGTTTTCCTTGAGATTTAGAAAAAAGGAAAACATCTTTAAAAAAAAAACACTAAAATCATTTCAGTACTTTCAGATAAAAATTTTTACTTTGGTGAGAGAAAGCCTTATCTATCCTGGAACCAACCAAAGAACCTGTAAACACTGCCTTTTTCATCCACAGACACAATGAAACAAAAGGCATTTGCCCTAGTTTAATGAACCAGCATACTACCGAAGGCTGACAAGAGGAAGGTAAATACATAGCTTGAACAGTGGGAGTCACCTTTAGTGTTTGTTCCCAAGCATAGGGTTGGCTGTATTCTCCTCTGGGCAGTGAGAGCATGCATGCATTGCAGACCCAAGCTCCCAGGATGTAACTGAATGCCTTTCATCCTAGTCTGCATACCCAGAAGCCCATTGCCCCAGCCCCACACACTTTGGATCCTATACTCTTTGGGCTGCCCACTCCCTAGGGGACACCCAAACACATGACCTACCATTGGGGAGCGCCCATAGGCAACCACTGCTGCAGCAGCTGCAGCAGCTGCAGCACTCATCTGTGGAGACATGCTGTGTAGACCTGCATAGGCAGCACCAGGACTGGTCAGCTCTCCATTCATGCCAGCATGGGGTACCATGCCAAAGGGGGCAGGGTATGGGCCAGGCACTGCCAAGGGTGTCCTCAGGCCAGCTGCTGCAAGGAAACATGCCATGTGTGATGAGACTGACCATTACATCAAGCCTGACCAGCGATTCCAGTCATTAGGTATGATGTTGGGGGTATGAAGATTATTAGCCCCAACCTATACACAAGGTCCATTCCTTCCCAGAGCCGAATTCACCTCCAGGACAGAAAGCACAACCCCCATATTTCCTCATTGGCAAAGCAGCCACACCAGGAAGCCAGGAGTATTAATCAACATCTTTGCACCCAATTCACAAAGGGCAAGCCAAGGCACAGATACTTTATGTTTACCTGACTTAATCTCAAAAGAAGATTTTCTGGATAAAATCCAAGATTTCTCCTTCAGTCCGAACTTTCCATTCCCTGGTACCAATTCCAAATGAAAACCAAATCCTGGATTTATGCAAACCAGAGCAGGGCTTTAGGAGGGGCATTCTGGTGCTATTTCTCCCTGGACTTGAGATGTTACTTTTTAACTTGTCCAGTAATTCAAAGTTATGAGTGACCTCATGGGCTAGTTTCAGCAAAACCCTCCCAACTTTCAGCGAAGGACCACTGATTCTTGAAAATGTAGCAATCAACCAACCAACCAACTAAACAAACAAACAGGCAACTACAGGCAGCAAAATATATACTTTGGCTATAAAATCTGTCAGCCATTTTGGTCAATATTAGCAACATTAGACATTCAATGACATATTTTTTAAGGCTATGTTTGAAATAATTACTTTATGGTAATCCCCAGGATTTGAATTATTTTGAAATAAAGGACAAGCTGAATGAAAATAATTGGAGACCAATGGGTGCAGCTGCTGAAATCCAGGACAAATGTGTTGTTACCACGCCTTTTCAGAGACAGGAGGAGGACAGCTCTAAGTACTTCACTTTCAGGGGCAAACTGTCATTGGATTAGCAGATGTCACGCTGGGGATGGAAGAAACAAAGCACAGCCATAGAAAGGGGTGCTGACCTGCTTGGTTGACAAGGGGCTCCATAGCTGGAGGCTTGCCGAGACCTGGACGTAGGCCTGGAGTAGCACTGGTGCCCGGGGTTGGCATGTCACTCCGAGGCGTTGGTGTGCTGGATTTCAGAACAGGCGTGTTGGCTTTTTCATGCTGGTATCATTAAACAAATTAAATGAGTATTATTTTTAATCCAAGTCATATTACACAATTTATCACAACAGCAGCTGGGACACTGGGCACCTTCTAGTCACTCCCCAGCCAATTTTCATAAATCCACTCAATGTTGACAGCATTAACTTGTGAGAGAGAAATGTTGACCTTTCTTCTTCCTGCCAGATTAAAACTTGAGCAGGAGACACAGAGCATGATCACACTTCTTCTTTCACAAATTTAATTTTAAAAAGAATTTTCCATCAAACTTGTGAACTTGGGCTCTATGCCATGTTAGAAAGATGACCATACAGAGATTCCTTCCAAGTTACTTGGAAGGGCATATCTGGCTTCCAAATCCAAAGTGGAACGCTTTTCCCAGCCTGACCTTTTGGGGATTCAGATTGACAATGATACACAGTGGAACTGTCAATTACTTCAAAGTCAAACCAGCATTTCCAAGGTAAAAGTTCTAGAAGCACCTGTCCCACATGCTTACACAAAGGCCTAGAAAGAATTCCTCTTTGGAGAGAGGTGCAGCCACCCATGTGGCTACTAAGCTAATCAGGATCCACCAGTGCAGATAGAAGATTCGTGTCTTGCTAGAGACCATTATAATTTGAGACAGTAAGTGGATAATAACAGTTTCTTCTTTTTATCTCCTAAGACTCTTTGTGTCCCTAGAACACAGCTCAAAAACTACCAGGGTGTAGAAAAGAGAAAGCCAAATACCCCAGCTCTGGTCTAGGGTTTGACAGAATGTTCTCAATAAGTCACTCAGGCACAGCTTTACTCTGCTTGGGTAAAGGAGTTAACACCGAGGCCACCATGTAAGGATTAACTTTGAGGTAGTCTCACAATGTAGCACAGACTTGACTTCCACCTTAAGAGCTTCCTTCCTACCACACCCTCTCAAGCGCTGGCACTGCAGGCATGTTCCACCATCCTCAACTTACAAGTTAGTTCAGTCAATAAATGACGACATGAATGGGTTATGATGCATTCACTACTATAGCATATCCCAAGCCTACAGTGTACATACCAATTCTAATGTGACATACTCTGGCACAATGGTTAAGTTTTCCAATAAATAGTAGCTTAACAAAATCAAGATACCTTAAGACAGAATTTCTCAACCTCCATAATGCTGTGACTTTTTACTATAGTTCCTCATGTTATGGTGACCCTCCAACCATAAAATTACCCTCATTGTTATGTCCTAACTATAATTTTGCTATTGTTATGGATCATAAAGAAACTTCTGACATGCAGGATATCTGACATGTGACCCCTGTGAAAGGGCCATTTGAACCCCCAAAGGGTTTGAGACCCACAGGTTCAGAACCAGTCTTGAGACAATTATCTGCTGCCAACTGTTAAAAGTTTCACAGAGCAGTCGTAAACATATCTAAGGAAGAATGCACAGAGAAGCATACAGCCACTGTAATTGCAACCCAACAGACAACCGAGAACTGTGAATAGGATAGAAAGTGCTTCTTTTCAATGCCTGAACACACAACCTTTAAGCAGCAAAACCCCCAGTTCACACTCCAGGGTTCCATGTTCCACAAAGACAGCAATACCGCCCAGGGGATGACCAGCCCCTACCTACCAGGCTCACTTCTTTGGATTTCAGGGAAGAGGAGCTTCCAGAGGAGGCTGTGGATGCTGGGCTGCCCGAAGCATCTTTTTTTAGCAGACGGTTTTTGTCAATTCCATTTTCCCGGGGTGAGTGTGTGGGACTTGCATGTGGAGAAGAAGGGTCCTCAATACAAAATAAGAAATTGGCATGTTTTAGCTCAGAATGGATATACTTTTCCATAATCTCAATTAATGGATAATACAATCTTTTAGATGAAGGTGAATGTCATGGACTCTAAATGAGCAAAAAAATTCTATTTATAAAACACTCAGAACCATAACACAAGAAAAACAATAACACCCCTCCCAGTACCCAGGTACATCTTCAGACATTCAACCCAGCAACTAAAATGGTTTAGGACATAGTTTTTCTTTCGGGTGGTGCTGGGCATCAAACCCAGGCCTATCTATGCCAATGGTAGACAAATACTCTTTAACTGGCATACATTTGCAAATGTCATTTTTTAATTTTATCTGTTTGCTTCTTTATTTATATGTTGTTGTTGTTGTTTTTTTTTTTTTTTTTTGAAACAGGGTTTCTCTGTGTAGCTTTGGAGCCTGTCCTGGAACTAGTTCTTGAAGACCAGGCTGGTCTAGAACTCAGAGATCTACCTGCCTCTGCCTCTCAAGTGCTGGGATTAAAGTTGTGTGTCACCACTACTCAGCCCTGCACCAGCACCACCCAGCCCCAAATTTCATTTTTAAAAGGGAAATTATAGTTTCAATTAGGTTATAACTAACCCAAAATTCTTGGTATGTGAAGGTATAAGACACTAGATACTGACTCAACTTACAAGTGGATTTTTCTCATTACTATTCAAGAGAAGCCTTGATGAAAAGCATGGTTACCTCATTAGACACATCCACAACTAAGTTGTCATCGCTCTTGTCCCCATCACTGTCCTGGAAAAAAAAAATTAATTTTATTTAGTAAAGGCTAAAAATAAGTTTTGAATAGTTCAATTTCTTTCAATAGTTCCTGGTAGCAGACAAGCTAAACACTTGGGATATGTTTGCAGGTTCCCTTACCTTCTTCCTCTAACCTGGGGCATACAAACCTCCAGCAAGAATGTGGCTGCAGTGAAAGCCAGCTACCTAATCTAAATCTGCTCATAAAAAGTACACTGTAAGGGCTTGGTGTCTGCAATGGTAGCATCTTTCTCAGAATCGGAATTTGGCATACCTTCATATGAGAATTCTTAGTTCACTGGATTTCAAAGTAAAGAACAACATACCATTTCTTTTATACATACCACCTTGAAGATGCAATATGGGGCTCATAGACAATTCATAACTATAGACATAAGTTTACTTGCACCATCTTTCCATGAGGTCATTAGTTACAACAGAAAACAAAAGATCAAATTCTCATGTAAAGAATAAAAACCTGGGGGCTGGTAATATAGTTCAGTTCATAGAGTACCCACTTTTGACAAAACTCTGGATTTAATTCCCAGAACTGTGCAATATCAGGTGTAGTGTTACATACTAGTATTCAAGTCAATAAAGGGTTTAGGTCAAGTCATACTTGGCTACAAAGTGAGTTTTGAAGTCACCCTACCTATTATATAAGAGATTTGTCTCAGAGGGAAACCATGGAGAAAGAAAGAAAGAAAGAAAACAGGGCAGTGGGGTGAGTGAAGAAATTTAAGTCAATGGCTAAAGTACTTGATGTGCGTGATGTTCTCCAGAACTCACAGAAATGCCATATAGGTTTAGAAGCCACCTGTAATAACATCAGGAGGCAGAGATGGGAGATCCCTGGGCATTTCAGGTACTGGACCCTGAAGAACTGGCAAGACTGACTCAATAAAGTAAAAATTACTGGAGAGCTATCAAAAACACACAATGTCAACTTTAAGCACCCACATGTACATTCAGACACACCACACACATGGGGGTTAAAAAAAAAAAGGCTCTTCAGTACGATATGAAGAAATGGAAGGAAAATAGATGGAGGTAGCTGGGGGCCACTGTCATCTAGCATAGGGGTCTTTATTGTATTTTCACTAAACTACAAAAGTTGTCTAATAACAGCAAACTCCAAGGTTACAATCAGTCTGGAAAACATTAGTAAACGCTGCTCCATTTAATATGAGTTCACTCCCATATCAAAGTTTGAAAATTATATTTTCTTAGTGTGGTGTTCTAAATACAAATGTCCTCTATAGGCTCAGGTTTCTGAATACTTGGCTCCTAGATGATGGCTATGTTTGATAAACATGGCTTTACTGGACAAAGTATGTCACCAGAGGTAGTCTTTGAGGTTTCAAAGCCAAGCACCACTCCTAGTACAATATAAAAGAACCATGGAGTTCACCAGCAACATAAATTGACAGCCCATGCTAAAGTCAGAAGCAATTCAAATTAAAAATATACTGAAATACTTTCACTGAAAAAAGTGATAAAAAACATGTATTTTCTCTTAGTGTCAGATAAAAGCACAGATGTTCTCTGATGTCAAGAGTAGAAATAGTGACCAAATACACACCAGACAGGGTTCCCCTTTAGAAAAAGAATTATAGTAAAAAGGGTAAAATGGATAATGATAGCAAACAATTCACTACCACTGTACTCTTTTATTTAGAAATATGAAAAAGAAATACATGAGGTACACCTATACAGTATTATAATGATCAAAGTAGATAATTAGTATTCCCATCTTTTTTTTTTAATCACTTCTGTTTGGGATCTCAAACTCCTGTCTTATACTTCTTCATAAATATGTAACGGTGTGTGATAAACTGAATTCACCTTACTCTGCTTTCTAAGTCTTTATCCTATCTAATTCCTTGAAACCATTATCCAGATCATCAGTTTCAACACCCTCTTATAGCACTAATGGAGTTATGAGGCGAATCATTCATGTCTTCTTCAAGTAAAACGTAGCTTTGTAATAAGCCATTCTGAAAATATAAGCCAGCATAATATAGTAAACTTTTATAAAACAGTTCTGGTCTTAGGCTTTGCCTCTCACATGTTCCAACATGATCTCATTTTCTCACCCCAAGCCCATTTATCTAACCAGACAGTACATAAGTACTATAAAACCACAGGGCCAAGATGTTGATTTTAGCTGGGCAGTGGTGGCACACGCCTTTAATCCCATCACTTGGGAGGCAGAGGCAGGCAGATCTTTCTGAGTACAAGGCCAACAGAGTACCAGAATAGGCTTTAAAGCTACAAAGAGAAACCTTGTCTCGAAAAACATGAATGAATGAATGATGATTGATTCCAGGTTCCTCATTGTTGAATTAAACACACAAGTCTCATGGAGAAGGTAATAACTCAGAACTGGGCATTAGCAAATTTCCCATCTTCTGAACATCACAAACCACCTTCTTGATTGCTAACTTTTAATATTACAAATGAAAGCAAATAATTGCACCTCAGGGCAACAGGGGGCAGAAGGCTATTTAAGGGGCTTGGGTGAAAGAGAGCCAATGACTGGTTCTTGAGATGTTTATTAAACCATGATACAAACTGTAGACTGATCTAGGCCCTCTAGGGAAATGCCAATTCTAAGAATAGGTTCAAAGCTTCAATACAACATGGTTCTGGCATAAGGTACTTCCAGAGTTCCACTAACCATGACCTCTGGTGAAACACGAGCTCTGGGTAACTTTCTTTAGCTATGAAATAGAGATGATACCCAACTTGGCAGGTTATAATAAGTACTAAATAGGACTTATTAGTGCACAGGCTTCCTGGCACTAATCCTTGCACACAAAATGCTACTTATTATTAGCTGAAGCCTTGGGTAATCCACAGGAAACAGAAGCTGTGTCTAAACTTAGTTCTTCCTCAAAGACCCTGTGTGTGTGTGTGTGTGTGTGTGTGTGTGTGTGTGTGTGTGTGTGTGTGTGTGTGTGTGTGTTTTACCGAGCTGGGGATCAAACTCAAAGCCTGGCGTATGTGAGGAAAGTATTCTATCACAGAGCTATCTTTACAAACATTTATTTATTTTTTATTTTTTGGAGACAAGGTCTCACTGTGTTGCCCAATTTGGCTGTAACATTGCAATCCTCAAGCTTTAGCCTCCAGGTACTGGTGCTATATAGCATATGACTAACCTGATACTTTCAGAGTTCCTTTGTGAGTAGCTAAGTTAGAAAAATATCTAAGCCCAAATGAAGTGTATAACCCACACAGCCCTGAAGGGAAACAACGTACTTCAATGTATGAACTTACCTGCTTTGCAAGATAGAGAGATACCTGGACACTCACTCACAAGGAAAACAACAATTATTATTGAAGTCCTTTATTCACTTACATAGTTATCCTTATCATCCACCTTCCTTTTTTTGATGTCACTGGAAAACTCTGGACCATTTCTGCGTTTATCTGTGCCTCTTAGGCTGTCTGGGACCAAGAGGGAATTACTCTGTAAGAAAAAAAAGTACTAATAAAGGTTTCTTCCTAGGCCTGTTAGTACGACTGAAAACCCAACCTGGAAGAACTGTTTTAGACACAGGATCCCAACAATCTGGCATCGCTGTTTAGTCACATGTCTTAAGACTCCAGTAGCAAGCATTTAGACAGAGCTTTTAAAAAACTCTTTAAACTCTGGTGGATCCTTGGGGCCCTATTCTCTAAAAAATGTGCTTCTGTTTAGCGTTGAGACATTTGCTGATTGTATGTAGATGTACTTATATTCTTTTTCACTGCAACTTCTTGGTGAAGAATATGAATAGCCATTGAGCCTCGAGATCATTCTATTAGGCACAAATTTTGAGTGGAAGCTACCATGCAGTGTTCTAAAAAGGCACCAAAGACACAGGTGGAAGTAATATTAGTTCCCAACCTTTTCCACACAACAACAAAGGATTTCAAATTCTTTTAATTTACTGTTGAAAATAAGATCCAGCATTGTTAGCTAATACAACCGAAATTTAATATCCAATGAGGAAATCCTAGTCAGTTGTGAATCTTTAATAGCAAAAGGAGCTCACATAAGTGGACTAATCTTTGCCACAAACCACACAGGACATTTTCATCAGCATATGCTGAATATGAACTATTGACCCAAAAAGAACAGGCATTTTAGATATTTAGGGGTCACATGACATGACCTGGATGGCCCTTCAATTCCTATCTCCCCTCAGACTAAAGCAGAACATGTTACAAAGAGTTCTTTTAAGAGCTGGATTAGCATATGCAAGGGGGCAATTTGTTCAGTGATGTGTTACTGCCCTGAACAATGCTGAATGAGCTATGCAAAAACTGCCTTTCACAAGGCCCAGATACCCCAATTTCTGCCAAGATGCCTGAGAACTAAGCATGGGGGTGGAACTTAGGGTCAGCAATTATGCTACCTTTCCTGACACAAATGGTACACAACAGTATGTACCAGAAACAAATGCTTATGGTACATTTTTAAAGGCTTTGGTTTCCATTCCTAACTAGCTAGATATAATCAGCCAAGTGGCTGGCTCTCTAAGCTCCCTGGGATAAAACATGGACCCCACTTCAACAGTATTCCCAGTTCCACCACACACAGAAGAAAGAAAACAGAAACCTGGGGAACAGAAGGCAGTTTGAAGCTTCTTGTCCCACTTTAGAGTTGATTCTAAAAACTGAGCTTTTTTTATTCAAACAAAACAAATAGGAAGATTAGATAAAAGATGGCGGGACCCACACAATTCAGTATGGAGAGGCGCAAAGGCCCACAGTGGCTGGGGCTGAGATGTAAGCAGACTGGATTCATGAACTAATTATAATCACCTCTTTAAGACACTTAGACTCCAATCAGGGCCCATGGTTGGCAAAAGATGCAGAATTAATGCAGCTCCTGCAAAGCACTTATCCGTTACACTCTAGCCCCGAGGTTATGTCTGGGATCTGAACAGAACAAATGGATCTAGAGTAGGGCTGTATCTCACTGCACAAGTCCCTGGCTAAAAAACATGACTGAGTCCAGGTCTGGGGCAACTTCAAAGTCTCTCCTGCAAAGTCAATGGTGATTGCTCAGAGACCACTCAGTCTAAACCCCAAAGCATTCTACACTTCTACAGGAACAGCAGAGATTTTGCTGGGACAGAAACATTTCAGTGGCAGACCTTTATGGTTGCTATGCTTTGAGGCCTCTGCTTCTGTGAGTTAAGAACAATCTACTTCAATTTCCATTTCATCAGTTTAAATGGGGTCTGTAACCTGAAAAGGTTTTTTAAAGCTCTGCAATGTCTCCTAAATTTGGACTGGGTAGTAATTAACAATCCCTGCTTACTTGATAATTAGCCTCATTCAAGTAGCAGACTACAGTTACAAAACAAAGCATTTTTTATGCCTTTGATGCTGTGAATTTAACTCAAAGCAAAGAAAGTAGGCCAGGGAGGCCTGAAGAGTCACAGTCAGCCAGGGATCTGCCTCATGCTATTGCCAGATACCCACTGAGCTTTAAGTCTACCTTCCAAGGAAGAGACCACACATCCTTGTAGCTTTGTTGCCTCCACGAGCAGTTTTTCTGAGTGTAATGCCCCACCCTACTGAGCTACACAGATAGCAACAGCCAATCTCAGGTTCCAACTACTGCCCAAGATACTAGTATCTTTGCTCTCTTAAAACCTAAAGTGACTTCCTGGGTACTGCTGAATTTCTTGTAATAAGCAAAGTACTGTTCTAGTGTCCCACCTGCTGCTAGCTTTTATGGCTGAAGATGGGACAGTTATTGTGATGGTCATTTTAAATTACTGATACATGTACTAAGAATAAAATATGTAAAAAATAAAATCTGAATACTGACTGAATGGCTGGCCCCTTTGTCCAAAATTTATCATTCTACATCAAAAGGTATCTACAATCTATGTTATCTAAAAAGCATTTAAGACAAGATTGCAAAACAATAAAGTTGAAATTGTTTCAAGTTCCTAAAGAGCTTGTGGTAAGCTGGCCAAGCACTTGCCTAACATGCAAGAGGCCTTCAGATGAATCTACAACAATATAAGCAGGGAAAGAACAGTAATACATCAAACATAAAAGACAGTCAGATTCATGGCTGGGAAGAGGCCAAGCCTACCTTTAAGAGACATCCTTTTCATTTTGTGTTTTATCTGGAATAGCAAATGTCCAGACAGTAGAGATGACTGGCTTAAGACTACCACTTAATAGATTCAAAAGTACAATGACCTCTACTTCCAGGAAGGAAAAGTCTAAGCTTCATTTCTAAACAGAAAATATTTGTATCCAAATATATTGCTTAGACAAAACCAACAATAGCTCTTTAAGCTACTGCTGAACATTCTAATGTGTTATATAAATGCCTGATACACACTTGTTGACACTCCCTCTTTTCCATCAGTCAGTCACACAATCTCTTCTTCTACCTGGTTTACAGACTTTCCACACCAAATGTGGAAACAGTCTATTTCTAAGTGAGCAGTAGAACTAACTGGGAAATATCATGTTATCCCTTTCTCTTTAAAAGAAAAAACAAAGGGGTGGGGGATGGCAAAAGAAAATACTCAGTGGTTCAGAGCACTTACTATTCTTGAATAGGACCTGGGTTCAGTTCTTAACATCCACATCAGGAAGTTCACAACTCCCTATAATTTCAGTTCCAGGGATTCCAATGCTCTGGGCCTCCTTAGGTTATCTGTATACACACTGTACATACAAACTCAACTCATGCAGGCAGGCACACACACAAGGGCACATGCATGCACAAAGAATAAATAAATATAAACAAAATGCGGAACTACAAATAACAGAGAAAATAGGCTGAGGAAATGGTACAGTGAATAAAATGCTTACTAAGTAAGCATGGAAACAGTGCATTTGGATCATTAGGACCCTTATAAAAAAGCAGAGTGTGTCCTACCCAGCACTGATAGATGGGCCACAGAGACTGATGGAGCCACTGTAAGCAATGTTTACAAAACAAACTAAAGTTCTGAAACTACAGCACTATATGCTGCTCACCAGTCTCACTGAAATGGCTAGCACCAGCTTCAGTGAGAGACCCTACCTCAAAAATCTTAAGGTGGGGAGCGACCTAAGAAGAAAGCCAAAGTCGACCTAAAGCCTCCCCACACTCATGCTCAGGTAAGGTCACCTACACACACACACACACACACACACACACACACACACACACACACACACAATACCAAAAATGATGACTTCCTGCCTTTCTACTCACACCCTACTACTAATGAGCCACGGCATGCACTGGCAAAGTGCTCAGTAGACCCACAAGCAATGTCTCTACTCCTATCGCATCCACGGGTGCTGTCCTAGAGACAAGCATTGCACTGACATGCTGGCATAGCAGAGGGCTGGCTCTTCCCAGAGCTCACATTTTCAAGATTTTAATTTACCACACAGAACTTATCAAAAAAGACACCATTTTTAAGAATCCACCTGCCAGGCAGGTCAAGACTTAACATCAAGTCAGATTTTGGCCAACTTGAGAACCAGAACCAGTGTTGTCACGCTGATAGGAAGGCTCATGTCCTGGCCAAGACACCAGGCTGTCAGTTCACCTTGTACCTGATTAATTTAAAAAAACCTACAGGGCTTCTCAAACACTGTCATCACCGGGCAGAATTCTATTCCGTCTCAACAACTACAATTTTCAGGCTGTATATTAAATTTTGGTTTTAAAATTTTAAGACATCAACAAAATCATTTTATTTATCTTATTTTTTTAATAGGAATTCAAACTAGGATTTATGCAACCTGCAGGAATATGGCAAACATGAGCAAATCAAAGTCTGAAAACAATGTTTACAAAACAAACTAAAATTCTGAAACTATAGCCTTATGTGCTGTATGTACATGCATATGCTCTGGAGCCAAGTGAGGTCTAAGAGGAGGGACTTACTGCCATCTGAGGAAAAAAAAAAAACAGATCAACCTTACTTCCTCATTTCCTTCTGTTTGTATGCAGAAGGAAAGTCACTTCACAGGAAGTGACTGGAAAAGGTTAAGAAGAGAGGTATACCCAACACAAAAGGGCTTCTTCCCTCACGACAACCTCGGATTATTTCAGCAGAACAAATCTTGGGTAACTGCACCAGCAGCAAGCAAAAGAGTATTACAGAGTCCATCTACCCACCCTACCCATGTTCAGTTGTGAAGTTCTGCAAGAGAGGAGCTCCCAGTAACAAAATCTGGGATGGTGGCATAGTGGCCCAGAACTGTGGCATTCAGGAGATATAGGCAGGCGGTTCAAGGACTGCCTGGGCTGCATGAACATCTATCCAAAAAAAAAAAAAATAATAATAATAATAATTACCCCCCCAAAAGAAAATAACTTATTTGCACTCCTTTGAGAAGACATTGTCATCACAAGACCATCCTTCATAAAACACAGCAGGTTATTTTCTATTGCAGTAAATGGCTAAAACTGAGCAAGACAGTCTGCAAAGTATTCAACCTAAGACTAAAGGAGCTCAACAATTTCTCAAAGTATCTAAACATCCAAATGCAATTTTACAACCATACTTTCCTATAAGAAAGTATAGTATAAACATTGGCTAAGCTCAAGGAAGCTTGGTGTTACTTTCTCTTGATCTGTGTACTTTCTCTTGATCTGTTATTGCATGCTGAGAACCCACTATATAAAGACCCAGGTAGCTCTGATATGGATGAAAGTGGATCTTTATAGCCATATTCCAAGAACTTTATTCTTTAGCAACTTATCAGCAGCGACTCAAAGAACCCTGGAAATTTAAATTACTGATAGGCCTTGTGAATGCTATGTTTCTCAAACTCAAGCCTCAGAAGCCTCCATACACCTAACTTCTCAAATTCTAACTTTGAAACCACCAATACCAAGCAGAACCACTCCTGGACACAGCAAAAGTTAGACAGGCTTTCCTAACATCAAACTAGCACAATTCCAATGAATTCTCCAGCTGCTATACTGCTTCCCTTGGGAAATCCCCTACCCTGCAGGACAAGTGTTTGTGTCAGAGGCACAGATTGAAGACTCAGACACCTCATTTATCCTCAGTTACACTTAGGCAAGACAGTGGGAACCTAATTTGATAGCACACTCACACTGACAATTAACTTCTAGGTGAACATTAAAACAATTAGGTAAAGATGCACCCCATCACATCTGTCTGCTGTTTCCATCTACACACGATGGCAATTAAGCCATCACCCTACACTATATTTCTACAGCAGTACAAATCAGTCATTCACATTTTCTTCTATCCACTTAAAAAAAAAAAGTCCTTTAATTCATAACCATAGGATTAACTGCTTGTCCAAAGCATACGAAGTAGAAATGTGTCCACAGGACACATATAAAACTTCTCCTCTCCATACTCTGCAGCAGAACTGAAGAAAGCTCACCCGTCTCTCATTTACATGCAGAATGTTAGTAAGTTGTACTTGGACCACAGAGACCTGTGCTGTACTGCAGTTGGGCTGTACTGCAGTTGGGCCTTGCAAGAGAAGAGACTGAGCCTGTAATATTGAACCTAGACATCACACATTAAACCACAAGACTATCACCACCTCTCCAACCCCCCAAGTTGCCCTTTATACTTCTCCAGGTAAAGCAGAGCAAATTCACCTGGGAGTAGAACAAATACATACAAATAACCTAGGTGGCTTTAATACAATTATGCCCTCAACTCATAACCTAGAGGCAGCAAAGTCTGTGTGCCAAGACTTTTCTTACTCAGTACTTTGGTGCCTTTCAGGTCTCTATAGCCCAGATATAGGAATCACTAATCTGAAATGCAAAATTCCAAAGCTCTGAAATCTGAACTTTTTAAACACTTTGGACTGTTTGAGTGCTTTGAACTTTAGAGCATTTTAGGTTTTAAATTTTTTAAGAGTAGAATATAAGTCTATAAATATTCCCAAATCTAAAACCCAGGTCTGAAACACTTTCAGACCCAAGCACTTCAGATACTCAACCTGTGTTTTCTAGTATAAGAAATGGCCCCACATTGACAAAACATTAGGACAGTACCTGGATCATTAGGATTTCTGACAGCACTTATGTCCACAGTTCATCTCAAACATGCAGATGTCATACTGGCTGCTGATCTGAATTTCCAGTGGGGAAATAACAAATATCACAATGACAAAGAGAAAGGGAAAGGAACCACACACCTGCTCACAAAGCCTGAATTATAAGATACAAACTGAAGTCTAAAACTGGCTGTGGGTAATGGACAGATGGCTTAGTGGTTAAGAGCACTGACTTTTCTTCCAAAGGATTTGGGTGCATTTCCTAGCACTTATATGACAGCTTACAACCATCTTCAATGCAGGTTCCAATGCCTTCCAGTCTCTGAGGGCACTAGGCACACAGGTGGTACATAGCCATATACACAGTCAAACCACCTATACACCTAAACAAACAAACAAAAAACCCAAACAACAAAACCCGACTGGCTGTGGATTTTTGTAATAATCACAGTGGGACAGACCTAAATATTTTCCCAGGTGGGACAGACCTAAATATTTTCCCAGGTGGCACAGGCCTCAGCATTCATCTGATGAAAGAAGTCCCACCCGCACCTGTCACTGGCATACACCAACCCCAACCAAGCCTTCCTCTTTTATGAGTTAATTCACAGCAGTGATAAATTCTGCCAGAACAGTTATGTGCTAAGTAGCAACTACTTAAGAATAGTTCAAGTTTCCTATTGTGCCCGAGAGTTAACATTTTACAGGCGTCATCTCAATTTTAACCTGTATTTCCAAGCCATCTCTTTACAAATGCAGTCAAAATTTAATTTGTAAACAGGAAAAAGAGTCCTTGCTTTCTTTGTTTACTTTCAACAAAGCTGAATTACTGTACTAAGCATGCCTGTTTGGTTGGATGAGCTCTGCCCTCCAACACTGCCATCCAGACAGATGGACACTCACATGCACACCTGCATTGCATAACTTGTATTTTAATTTTTTTTTTTAAAAAGTACTTTTGTTTTCTGAGTATATGTAGGTACGCTTAGGGATAGGGATACACACCCACCACAGAATGCATGTAGCAGTCAGAATTTGCAGATGTCAAGTCTCTACCATATGGGTCCCAGAGATTGAGCTCAGGTCATGAAACATCGTTTCCCGATGAGCCATCTTGCTGGCTCTCCTGCTTGTATTTTATAGGGAAGAAGAACCCTTTTTACTGGAATGGCAAGTGTCCACTTATCACACCTACACTGTTGTACCATTTCTTTTCAAAGACATACTTATTTGATTGATGATGATGATGATATATATGTATATATATCATCAATAGCTTGGCAGATAACACTATGTTTGGTTTCAAGGGCCTGCACAGTGCCTAACAGCTGTCTGTTCCAATGGGTCTATGCTTTCTTCTGGCCTGGTCAGGTAAGAGGTATGCATGTGGTGTACATACATGCAGAATACACTCATGCACTGAGTATGGCCTTCCTTCGGTATTGTTTATTTGTTCAACAGCTGTATTTACCTACAAAAGCTTATAAATAGAAAGCAAAACAACAACAACAAACAAGCATGATAGGCTCCTGCCTGTAGTTTCAACACTTAGGAGCTGAAGGCAGATGAACTGACATGAGGCTGAGGTGGGCCTAATAAAATGAAGAGGCTAACAAGTTGGCTCAGAAGGTAGAGCTTACTGATAAGATTAACGACCCAGGTTTTATCCCTGAACCCACTTGATGGAGAGAGCCCACTAGCACAAACTGTCCTCTGACCTCTCCATGTGCACGATGGCATACCTGTGCCTACACACATCTGCACACAAAATAATTAAAAGAAAAAGATCAGGCAGGCAAAGAGCAGATTTGAAGAATTACATGTTAAAACAAAACAAACAATGACAACAAGGAAAATCCATTAGGTATGCTACAAGCCCTTCATGGTTATTACCTTCTGGCTCCTCCACTGGGAACATTCTCTTCTTAGTACACTAATTTTTATGTTTTTACATTACAACATACTGCCTATGTTAAGGTTCATTTGTTTCCTAACCTAAAAGCATAAACAAACTGTATAATACTATCATTGGAAGATAAAGATGAAACACCTATTAGACAGCCTTAAGCCACGCCCCATTTCCTCTGGGTCTGGCCATTTTCACATGTGATTTAAATTACATGAATATAAGAGAACAGGAAATAATAGCAGTATAGAGTCAGTGTACTCATGGCTCAAGTTGTCTTGAACTAGAATGAAGAAACCTCTCCCCTCCAAAAAAAAAGGTAACAGAGAATTTCACCAATCTCTTCACACAAATGTTCTTCAAGAATGACAAACAGAAGCAACGGTATCAGATTGGATACAGAGGCTTATCAGAACATAGTAATTTCTTTTAAGCCAGCATTAGAGACATTTGCAAATATGAAAAAAGCAAACTCATTCATTAAGTCCTTTTTAAAGAAAACATTGCTTTTTCATTAATATTAAAAAATAATTAATATAACTGAGTAGCTCTGTACCTATTTTTTTTTTAATTTTTATTCTAATCTTGTAAATGTCAAAGTATATCACCAAGAGAAACAAATCCTTAGGGGTTCTCAGTAATTTTAATTAAAAAGGAGAAACACTGAGTCAGATCAGTTTGAAACCATCAGCCTATAGCAACAACTTTTATCTCTCTGATGAAGGAAGACAGCAACAAAAAGCCAAGTAAACTCAGATAAACTCAGATTCACAACTCCAAGCACTTCATCATATTCAATTTTATGCCAAGTTGAGATACTTGATTTTATATAACTGCATCAAAAACTACCTTAGGTAGACAGAACAATTTAACTCCTCTACAGACTAACTAAAGTTTGGCTTCAGTTAAGTGTACTGACCATTTTATCTGACCATTCAAGACTGTGCAGTTATTATGCAGAAGAACAGCAGATATTCATACATAGACTTCTAAGCATGTCAAAAATCTGACACATTCAAGGACACAAGCCATCACTTCTTTTACATAATTCTGTAGACTGGTGTGTGACTGACATCCTCCACATTTCTATGAAGTTCACTGACTCTAATGCACACTTAAAAATAATCCACAGCTTCCTAAAATTCATGAACTGTTTTATATTCCTTTAAGGATCCAACTAGAGAGAGGGGCTACTTGAAAGAAGGAAGGAGACACAAAGAGGAAGGACAGGGGAAAGGACAAGTCAATATGAACAAAGTAATACACATAAGCCTAAAAAGGTCATAATGAAACCTATTATTTTCTATGCTAACTAAAAAATTAATTTAAAAGAATATGCAACTGATGCCCTCCTACCACACCCTCTCCTCCTGGAAATATTAAGTATTTGTATGCTCTTTCAGCCAAAACTATGAAGTAGCCATTGGAGAAATTGTATACAGGCAGGCTTCTAGCAGCTTCAGCATAAAAACCTGTCCATGCAGAAAGGATTTCTGAGTACTGAGCCAATGGAAACACTTGTAGAGCTGTGACATCACAGTTGCATCTTTTAGCATTTCTGTTACTTGTCCTGTCCTTGACAGGCAAAATAAATGCCTTCGTTGCACAGCTACACACTCCTAACTGTAGATGCCTTATG
The DNA here is from genome assembly GCA_030556225.1 of Cricetiscus sungorus. Taxonomy (NCBI): domain Eukaryota; kingdom Metazoa; phylum Chordata; class Mammalia; order Rodentia; family Cricetidae; genus Cricetiscus; species Cricetiscus sungorus. The sequence goes on from JANBXA010000734.1 coordinate 75,936,634, forward strand.
TGTAGGGAGCGCTGAATGCTTTCACTTAAGGTTTAAGAGTAGTTAAGAGAGGAGAAACATTAAATTAGAAAAGTCAAGTAAAATGAATTCTGATGAAAACCATGCAACCCATTCCTTCACCACATCTGCTGATTTTATAGGTCCAAAGCTGGGGTATTAGAATGTTGTACTCTACTGAATGAACATGGAAGAAAAGATGACCAAAATAGCAAAACATAAAGGTTACTTCACAAATCAAAACCAATTTATTCAACCTTGTACTCTTGTCCGCCAGGCATTTTATTTCTCAGTTAAAGCTTTTTCTGTCTTCTTCCCTTCCTTCTAAAACTACCTAGAAAATTCTATGCTATAATTTAAAACCTAATTATGTCTCCATTTAATAACTGTCCCCCTCAGGTGGTGGGGGATCCTGAGCTTGTCAAAGTATACTCCTCTTCCTAAACTCTCAAGAAAAGTCTAAGATGTTGCTGCACACCTGTGACCCAGGGCTATAATGTGAGACATAGCTCATGATTTTGAAGGGTGTGTGTGTAGGTAAAGACAATTGCCACCAAGTCTGGCAACTTGAGTTCAATTCCTGGGATCCACATTGTGAAAATAACAGAATCCCAAGTTTTCCTCTGACCTACACCCACACCCATTGGTAGGGGAGGTGTCTTGCAGGAGGGGGGTGTTTAACAGTATTGGGAGCAAATTCCAAGATATACAATTCTCCTTCCATGCATGAGGTTCTAGTTGCTCAGCACAGGAAGAAAAGGAAGAAAGGAAAAAAGAGAAGAAAGGAGGGAGTGATTTAAAATTTTGTGTCCCGGCATTCTTTTTTAAGCATGCTTGGATGGGCAACGTATTTCTGTGCTTAGAAATGGGGATAAACAGGAACAATATGGAGGCTAAACAGAGCCTTCACTAAACAGAGTGGGTTCTCACTCTGCATCTTTAAAATGCGTCTCCCCACCATCAACTGACATGTGCAAGCACTGTGCAAGCATTCATCACATGAAAGGGTGTGTGTGCCTCGGGCTCGTGAAAAGACCAGTTCTGTAAACACACGGCCCTGTCTTTGAAGCTCCGTGTTTTTAAGAAGTTATTACTAGATGTCGTAGATGCAGCCTTAGATCTAAAGGAAATTTAAAATCAAGTTTACACTTGAACAACCAATATTAAAAAAAAAAAAAAAAAGAAAGAAAACAGACATGGAAAACTAGCAACTAAGATGTATTCACAGAGGGAAACAAACTGTTTAGAATGAAAGTAGCAGTAATAAGCATATGGGAATAACTGCAAATGTGATGTTATGATAAAAATGAATATTCTTTTAACTATGTGCAACCTAGACTCCGCATACAAAGCATACTTAAGCAGTTCTAGGCTATACACTGAGCAGTAGGGAATCACAGCAAACGATTTGACTTCTAAAACAGGCACCTCTCCTCAAAGGCCAGGTTTGTAAAAACAGACTGATTTTTAAAAAGACGAGAAGGAGGAACCCAGGTCACTACACACGGGGTGTCTGTGTGTCTGCTTGGTGCTTGTGTTCGAAGAAAGGCAGCTTGGGGGCGCAACTGGGTCTGTGTGCATGTACAACAGGCGCTGGGGTACTTACCGTGCCCGGCTCTCTGTCTGCTCCCGAGGTTACCAAGAAACGCACAGACACGCCCGTTCAGACACAGAGGCAAGAACAGAAATAAAAAAAGGGGGGAATAATTAGAACACAGGCCCCAGGCAGTTTTAAAAAATGGCTTTATTTATATAAGTCATTGCACATTCCTAATACAGTGATTTCCTGAAAATTACAGTATTTTGTAAACATAAGATTTACAGTTTAACCATACACAAAGCCTATTTTTAATTTCTTGACAGAATAAATTACTTTTCTTCAAAAAATTAGTCAAGTGCAATTTGCCCAATATTTAATGCATACTAGGATTAAAGCCTACAAAACTAGTAACAGATGCAACTGTCAAGCCTTTCATTTGAACACATTCACTTTCAAATTTAACTTCTTATTTCGCCCCATTTAACAAACATCACTTTCTTTGAAAATTACCCAATTAAGCAGTTAACAGTTCTCCATAGTATGGTACAGGCCACTGGCATTAAAAAGGCAGTTACCAAGATGTCAAGATGCCTGCAGGCTAGCAAGACAGAAAAACCCACAGCTGCCCACAGCAAACCTTGGAGAGTGGCAGGGTGAACTGAGTGTCAGTGGAAATTCAACAGCTCCCGTTATCTCACTCTGTGTGTGGGGCTGGGGCTTTCCACAGCGAGGCACAGCTCTGCAGCACTGTCTGAGTATGAGAGCAAAGCCTAATCTGGCTTGCCCAGCCTCTCACCTCTGTGGCGTTCTGCATCATGGTGCTTCTTGTCATCTTTTATTGCCAAGTGAGACTGCCCACTCAGAGCACTAGACAGCGCTAGAAGGCTGGCACTGCCCCCAAGGGGCGGGATGCCAGGAGGCTGAAGTCCTGAAGGGTGAGGCGTGAGAGGTACGGGGGGTCCATGGCCATGAGAGAGATGCTGAGCTTGCAACTGCTGCTGCTGTTGGCAGTGATTGGAGGAGGAGGAGATGGAGGAGGAGGAGGAGATGGAGGAGGAGGAGGAGATGGAGGAGGAGGAGGAGATGGAGGAGGAGGAGGAGATGGAGGAAGGGCAGGAAGAGGAAAAACAAGAGGAGTAAAAGGAAGAAGAGAAGAACAGAAGGAGGTAGAAGAGGAGTAAAAGCAAGAGGAGGAAGAGAAGGAAGAAGAGGAACAGAAGGAAGAGGAAGAAGAGAAAAAGGTGGTGGTGGTAGTGGTAACAGAGAAACCATCCAGGAGAAAATCAGAAATAACAGAAGATGTAAGAAAGAACCAGAAATTGAACACAGAGAAGGGAATGGAGACAGAGGTAGGAAAGAGGAAATGAGGTTAGTGCTTTCAACTCATCAAAAGCTTTTGCCCCTTAGTACTCACCCCCAGCCTATCCCAAAATCTAACCCTAGAGGCTACACCTGCCACTTTATGTTGTAACCAACCTGACAATGAGACTTCATTATTAGGCAAGTCTGGCTACTTTAAAAGATTCACATGTGAATCTCATCTACATCTAAGTGCCTCCAAGGAGGAACTCCAGTGTATCACTAAGCTGTGCACTGACTCTGAGTTGATTGCAGTTTATCAGAGAACATGATAAATATGCCTCAATGAAGAACCACACTATTTAGAAGATGAGTACACTTCACCCAACATTAACAATGATGCTGTGAGTGAAAGCCAGAACTGGGAAAGCAAGAAGTGCTGGCATTTGGAGGATAGTGCCCTTGTGTCTTTAACTCACCAAGCCCTCCAAGAACTGTAAGGAAGCAATGGCATCCCCATTTCTCAGAAGCAACCAAACTCCCAGGCACTGGGGGACTTGCTGAGGCTCACTAGGGTGAAGGGAAGTGTCAGTGAGCTCTGCAGCTTCCCCCATACTACTCTACACAACACTCTTCAGACTGTTGCAAGAAACCCTGGAGTCAATTCCTTTTGGCCATTTCTTTCACCCAAACTTCCTGCCTAAAATGCAGTCTCATGTACCTCTGCTTCATTACAGAGCAGTGCTGAGACCAACAGGTTGAAACCTTGAGAAACATTTTTTTGACTGCAGAGTTCTAGAGGGCCTCAAGTGCCCCATTCCCAGGTTCCTTTCCTGATGCTCACTTTGCCTCTACTATCCAACCCATTCCAGAAGTTATAAACTTGTCCACAAGAAACCATACTCTTGTTCTTATGTATTATTTAGGCAAATATACAAGAAATGACCCTGAACCATCTATCTGGATGTGTCTCAGCTATCCAATATAGAATTTGGTTTTGACAGTAAAAACAGCTAAATCCCAGTGTCTAAGGTGTAATGTTAGAAAATACTAGATATTGTAATCCATTTTCATTTCTCAGGACTGAATTGCTTGTTTATTTAGTGCCTACTTCTCATTGGAACACACAGGGCACTGAACTCTTCACAGCTGAATTCATTAGCTTCCACCCACAAGAGAAATTAATTTTTAATTCCATTTCTGATGTGCATTCTAACCTTCAAGAATAAACCAAAATCTTAATCATGAAAACCAGTGGATTTTTACAGTACATTTTCAACCATTCTCAACACCCTTAAAAATCTTTAGGAGTCCACCTTCTTTTCAAACATCTACTCCTTCCTAAGAGAATTAGTTTTAATTAGAGGAGTAAATTGAAAACAGGTGAGGTCCAAGCAGACAGCATTAATAATGTTCTTGGAAATTATTTATAGATTATTCATTCTCCCCTTGAGATCACAATCACAGTTTCTTTACATGTAAAATCACCTTCCCATCATCCAAAAGACACTAATTCTTGCTCTGTCACCTTTTAAGAGCTCGGCAACAGTGAGACATAAAGCTGAAGAAGCTGGCAGTAGCATCTCGGTCCACTAGGCATGCTCATTAGCACTTAATTAGGAACGAGACACCTGCCACAAGAAATGTGCTTGGAGGAGGATGAAGAACAGGTCTGCCCTACTAGCAATTACTATCATTATGTGGCGAGCACGAGCCACGTCCAGCTTCGAAGAAGCAGTGAAGCGAACACAAGCTTGCCTCGGGTCATTAGGCACAGCACTGATTAGAGGGAAAGAGACTGCACAGAGCACAACAGACAACCACAGTATGACACTCCTCTTACCACTCTGCAAACTTGCAGCATGTAACCACTGGCTAAGCACCTCAGAGACAGATTGTAGTTGGCAGCAAATCTGTGCTAGGGAACACATATTGACTCCACCCGCACCCCACCCCCACATTCCAGGCTAACCTTAAGTACAAAACAACAACAACAAAATACCAAAACTAGAAAGCAGATTATAATACACTACTAAAGAGAGCTGTGTTTACATAACAATGAATTTTGCCATAACTGTGAAGTAACTACATGTGGTTAAACCGAAGAGTTGGGGTAATGGAAATAGTCAACTGGTCTCAGAGACCTCCCACTTCTACCCTGTCTTATTTTCTCCAGGGCCTGCCTAGAGGTAACTGGGCTGATCCATCCTTGGCTGAGGAAACTTAGGAAATATTTTTATTAATAAAATTATATAATTTTTAAAGCAAAATATTATATAGTAAGACTAAAAAATAAAAGGATGGGCCATAGCAATCAAGATCCTCTAGATTCCAAAAAGTTGGGTGTATGCCTCCCATGCTGCCTCCTGAGTCACAGTAACATTTTCATGTTCATTATCTCATTTGAGCCCTCACCTACTGGAGGGTGCTTAGGCAGTGGGCTCAAAGAAGTATGACACAACACTCAGAGCCACAGCACTAGCACCTGTTAAGCTACCTAAAGGTCAAGTTCACACTTGTAGCACAAGGAAGAAAGATGGCAACCTCCTTCAAAGATAACTTTTTCTCCCAATGTAGCCAAGATGAATGCTCTTGAAATTGCAGAATCCCATGTACTCAGTCACAAATCTACTTTTACCATGAAGTCCAAGGGCAGTGACAAATACAAGCTAGTTCTTAGATTTCATGATTACAGTTCCTCTCAGCCCTGCTTCTCAATGCTTATTCCTATATCCATGCTCTCTTACAAGGATTGTAAAAGACAATCAAGTCCCCAGACACAGCAGTAGCCTTTCTTTCAGAAGTAGATATTTAATACTGGAAAGGCAAAGAGGGTCTTCAGATAAAACATTTATTTATATGCAGGGCTCACATTAGAATAAGCTATTTTTAGAAGGACAGCCCACACCTGACTGACTCCATATGTTACTAAAGGTACATTTTCTCTCAACAAAGTTTCCAAAGACAATCTGGTACATATTATCCTAACCCAGAGCAAATGCAAAAATGCAGCAACACCATTTAAGAATGAATGTGCCTTAGGCCAAATACAATACTGGCATTGCTGGACAGCCAAACAACACTTCTGCCATTTAGAAAAATTTTATGCACCTGCCCTCCCCAGACCCAAATGTCACCTGTCACTTTTTTTTTTTTCTTCAACATGACAGACAACAAGGATGGGATAACTCAAACTCCTATCTAGGCACTAGAAATTTTTTTAAAAATTGGGCTGTTTAAATTAATGCTTATAGGTTTATACTGCATGGAAGCAGAAGAAAAACAGCTGTCATTTTAAAGCAGAATTTTAAAGCCTGGGATAAGGCTCAATGGTAGAGGGAATCCTGGCATGCTCATGCCTATTCAATCTCCAGCAGTGCAAACACATACAAGATGTTTTTGAAGAGCATGGTTTTTCCAATATAGCACATTTCTCTGGCTATCACCCAAGACTAGTGGCTCTCAAACAGAGCAACTTGACAGGGACATCTGGCACATCTGGAGACATGAACAAATGGGAGGTGATTGCTATTAGCATCCTGTATCTGAAGAAAGATGATGTTAAACATTCTTCAGTACACAGTGAAATGCTTTACCAGACTATCAGGGGGTCCCAAATGCCACCAGAGCTAAAAGAAACTGGTCATTGCTGCTTTTCACCTACTACCTCCAAAGTGACTATGAAAATTGCCATTTAAAACATAATGCTTTTCAATACTCAAGCATTAATTGTCATCACCATGCAAGTCCCTTGTCACACCTCCAAAACCAAAATATCTGAGAGCTGTCTATATATCTAAGTGGGTAAAGGCCCCTGGAAGGAAGCCTGGTGACTTCAATTCAATTCTAAGAACCAATATAAGGGCAGAAAAAAAGAAACAACACTACAAGTCATTTTCTGACTCTCCACTGGAGCTCTGTGCGCATACACCGCACAACACATATGTCATGCACACAGCATTCATCTGACAGTCAGGGCCCATTCTCAGCATCTGCCAGGCTAGGACAAGGCTTGATGCCAACCTAGGCTATGCAGGAAGACTTGGCTCAAAAATCAATAACCAATAAACCAATAAACAAACTAGGAGCTGGGAATGTAGATCAACTAGATCTCTAGCACCAAAACAAAACAAAAACTGATGTGGTGATGTATATTTGTTATCCCAACACTTGAGAAGACAGAATGCTTAGACATTTAAGTTTATTCTTCACTGGATAGTGAGTTCTGTGCCAGCCTGGGTCACACAACAATAAAACTAAAAGGAAATCTGCTTTACAAAGCTGATCTTACTAACAACTCAAAAAATCAAACAATAAAGATGGGAAGAAAGAAAAGACTATTGTAAAAGGGGATACCCTGAAAATTTCCAGAGTGTTTTGACACCTAGAAAAAAGTCAGTGAAGTATCAATTTGCTCTGATTGAAAGAATTGGGAACAGGCTGAGTGAGAGATGTAACCAAACACCAAATCCTGAATTAAGGATCCTGGAAACCTACAAGGAATAAAGTAACTTCACCCACATCAAACAACAGCCACATTATTAGAATCCATACTATAAAGAACCTGGCTGTGCTGCTGACATTTGGAATTATAATGTAGAAGTGCACTCTCTGGCACTTTGGTTTTAAATCACAAGTGTATCAGAGTCCATCAGTACAGAGCTGCCCAGATAAGACACAAACTATGAAGGAAAGATTCAAGACTCTATGCTACCACCTACCAAATTCCAGAAATTTAAACATTTTACAAACCCAGGAAAAATCATGTCACCAAAATCATGCATAACCCAATTGGACTGAAAGCCCTGAAGCTGGCATCTCCACACCCAGATGACAGCAAGCAGCAATGACAACAATAGGCATGTATACAGTTTTAAGGAAGACAAGATGTGAAAATGGCATTGCTCAACTCTGTAGAATATTCATCCTTTGTTTCTAGTTTTCTGATGGGGGAATGTCCTGTATGTGTGTTTCTCTTATTGGTTGGTAAATAAAACATTGATTGGCTAGTAGGCAGGCAGGAAATAGGCAGGGCTATGAGATGAGAATTCTAAGAAGATGAGGGGGGGGGGCAGAGAGACAGAGACAGAGAGAGAGAGAGACAGAGAGATAGACAGAGAGACAGACACAACATGTAGCGGCCAAAAAGAGTAACATGCTGGAACATTACAGGTAAGCCACAGCCTCCTGGCAATACATAGTTTAATAGAAATGGGTTAATAATAATTAAGTGAGAGCTAGCCAATAAGAAGCCTGAGCCATTGGCCAAAGTTTCTAATTAGTATAAGTCTCTGTGTATTTATTTAGGTCTAAATGGCTGTGGGACCAGGGGGAACAGAAATTCCATCTACAGCTCTCTGTTCTTTGAAACACTCAATTCTTTTCTTGGGGATCTAAAATACAGAAGAAAATAAGAAATTAGTTCACTACATATATCAAGTGGGAATATCCATCTGGCAGCAAGGCCACTATAGGAGCTGTCTGAAAACCTATTACATGAATGGCTTTTTTCTGTAAGAGGGGCAAGGGTGACAAACAGAAAGAAGCTGCTTCCTGAGGCCAAGAATTCGCCAACCACTCCAGCCACTTGAAAACAAAAATAAAGTAACAAGGCACTAAGAGACCCAGAAAATGACACGTGGACAGTCTAAGAAATGGGAGAAAATATCTGCAACAAGAAACAACAACTTAACAAACAAGAGGAACTCTCAAAAGATGAATCATCAAGAAAACAAAAATGCTTCCCATCACTGGTTATCAGTGCACAGTCTGATGAGTATCAGAGGCAATGAGATGCCTGTCAGCATGGAGGTATCAAAAACAAACCAGACAAGTTTTAGTAAAAGGTACAGAGATAAGTAAACTTATGTGCTGCTGGGAATCTCAACATTGCTATAGAAAACACTGCAGCTTCTAAAAAAAGTTAAAAAAAAAAAAAAAAAAAAACAGAACTACCATGAGATGCAGAAACCCTACTCAAGACATACACTTGATGGAAATAAAATTTTCTCAAAGAGATAGCTGCACCTACATGCTCACTGTGGTATCAATGCCAATAGCCAAGATATATAGAGTTCATCAATATGTAAACAGACACCGAAAATGTGATGCACACATATGGTTCAGTCTTGGAAAAGCAGCAAACACAGCTAGGTGTGATGGCCTAAGCCTCTAATTCCAGCACCCAAGGATAAGGCAGAAGGATCACAAGTTCTAGACCAGTCAGAGTTATTGAACCAAAATCCTGTCTCAACCAAACCAAACCCAGGAAATCCAACCACTTACAGCAACATGGGTGGCCCTAGAAGACATCACACTAAATGAAATAAACCTAATTTAAAAAGACAAATATCCTGACATCTTAGCAATGTATATGCTTTGGTGTTGTCATGTTAAGTCAGGGCCTTGGGTAGCCCAAGCTGGCCTGTATTTCATTATGTTAATAAGGAAGACCCTGAGTTAGAGATGTACTCCACAATACTCAATTTATGGAGGTACGGGGTCAAATCCAGAGACTACTAGGCATATACTCTACCAATTAAGCTACAACCCCAAGCCCTACCTGTGTCTATATTCAAACAGAAGCAGAGAGTAGTTTGGTAGGTGGTCACCAGGGGTTGGGCAAAATAGGGAGATTGTAGTCAAATGATTCTAAGTTTAATCTTATGTAAGATAAGTTCTAAAAATCTCATATAGAGCATTGTGGCTACAGGTAATAATACCATGCTGTGCACTTGAAATTTGCTAAGAGATCTCAAGGGCACATAAACATATATGTGTAGAGATGACAAGCATGTTCATCAGCTTGATAATTATAAGATCAAAATGTTGTTAAATATATGGAATTTTTTTATTTGTCAATGATATTCCAATAAAGCCGAAAAGGCAAAAGACAGTGACAGAAGCAAAAATGATGCCACACACGCAGAAAGAGATCAGGGTGAAGAGGCACACTTCTGAATATTTGCTATCTTCATTCTTCCTGAATTTTGCTTAAGGCCAATTCATTTGTATAACCACTACACTGTCTGTCCTGCCTTCACTGCCCAACTTATGACTGATCTCTAGTACTTAAAAAGGATCTGAATTAGAACACATTTTTAAAAACCACGTTTAGGTAGATCTACTTCAAAAACCATAAATTTATTAAATGAACACACATCTATCAAAACCTGAAAGGACATATAAATTAAAGACAGAAAAAGCAAGCAACCTCTTTACATACAGAAACTGAAATCCACATGCACTACTGGAGATGTAAAATGGTGCAGGCACTTTGGAAAACAGATGGGAAGTTGAGAATTAAATATACAGCTACCTATGACCCACAAATTCTACAAAGTGAGACCAAAAGAGGGAAGAAGGGATAGGGGCCAGGAAAGGGTAGGGCTTTCATACAATATTGCCTCTGAAAATTTAATAAAGCACTAGACTACTGAAATTTATAAGGTTTACATCTTTGCAACTAGAAGATTCACATTTATTGTACCTTTGCAGTCTCCTTCAAGTAGCAATATACCCACTTGTCTAGAAAGGCACTTAAGGCTGTATTAAAGATGGGCTTTCCAGGGATTAGTTCCTTAGTCTTAAGAATAAGAAGCTCATCCTCTTTAAACTTCACACACTACAATCTCATCGATAGCTGACAGCTATAGCTAAAGGTGAAAGACAACCCAACAGTTCGCTACCCCTGGACCAATCATTTCATGTAACAGTGGAGTACTGTTTAGGTCTACAATTACTATCTTAGGCATACAGTCTCCTCCCTCTTAAGATACACAGCCATCCCATACACAAACACATACATGTATTACACAACTATCAAGCCCACAATCCTCCAAGCTTTTTTTTTTTTTTTTTTTTGCTTTATATGAGGTTGTTTTCAGGTACAGAGAGGTGTAAGCTATGAAGTAGAAATATGTACAAATCTAAGCAATAACTGAAGCCTTCCTGGTCTTCATAGGAATTGTATGCATGAAAAATAAGTCACACTGTATCCGAATAGATTACAAAGAAAAGCAAGTTTCCCTAGATTAGCCCCAAATTTGTTGAGTTCCCAGAGTTGAGATACTGTAATGAAACTGTTCAAATTTTCTTATACAGTCAACATGAGGCCAAAATCCAAAAGAGCTACTGTTTTGTGGACAGGAAAGATAATCTCCCCTGTAAATTTCTAAATCACAATAATAGAATAGTATTCTGTTGAGTATGAAAAACAACACTGGTCTGTCCTAACTCTTGTCTCCATCTGTCCTTCTCTTTCAAGCTAAACAGACAGCTAGAGGAGTAGCTCAGTAGTAAAATGTTTGTATAGTACATTCAAGATTTAGGTTTGCAGAGACAAACTTGTGGGAGGACAATGGCAGTGCTATTACACTGCTAAATCATATTATAGGGCAATACATTCAAGGAAACACATGAAACAAACTCATGAAAAGGCCATGGTGATAGATGGGAAACTGGAGCAACCATACACACAAAAACACATCCAAGGGCATGGGCAACTACATCCACAAATCTATCCAAAGCACTCAGACATGAGACACAAAAAACTATATGTTATCTATCTACAGATTGGGAAACTAAAATGTATCTATCTACTGTATATGAACACCAGGAAATTAGGGAACGGGTGATCAGAAATAAAATATACAACCATGAAACTATTTTCTTAAATTAAGAGAAAAATGGCTCTCAGCTTTTATTACTAATTTTATTACTAAATTATTTCCACTCAAGAAACAGCTATTTTCTTTCAGCATGCAATAAAATTTACTAAAACGCAGAAAATATACGGGGTGACTGAAATCACATGTCCCTTGTGAAGTGTGGTTGCTTGAAATATGAGGGTGCTGTAAGTGACCAGGTTAGATTTCACTGCACAGAAAATATATATTAAGTGGGAAGGAAAACATGCAGCTATGTAGCTTTATAGCATATGAAGAGCCATAGTAAATTTTTGTGATATAACCTGATTGAAAGAAAAAAAATCATTTGAAACCTTAATTACACTTGAGCAGGGTAAAAGGAGCTTTTAGTTCCAATTTCCAACAGTACATGGACAGGCCCTGAAGTTCTTTAATTCTGTGTTTCAGGTAGCCATAGATACCCACTAATAAGATATTACACCATGCACAGCTGATTGTATTTTCAGGTTTTAATAAAAATCCAAGTTTTAAATAAAAGAAGTTTCAAGAATATCGCTGTAAGCATCAATAAGGCTCTTCCTTCAAGAACAAATCTTAATGAGTTCCCTTTCCCACAATGAGCAGTGTTTTCTAACAGTGGTTTCGTGTGAAATCAATCAGTCCTGAGACAATTAAGATCTCTGCACAATGGCCTCCAACTGCTGCAAAAAAAGAAGCTTCTTTGATGAGGGGTGAGAGTTATTCTGCTTGTTGACTATAAGGATAAGTATCTGAATAAAATTGGGAAATTCTACTGATTTAAAAAGTGGTATGTTCTCCTAAGGTACATGATCTCACCAATAACAGGTAACTGGCTGGGTTTACAGTGTAAGATATTAATTCCCTCCTATAGAGTGGGCCTCATATCCAAGACAGCTGTTGGTTACTGCCAAGCTGTAAATGCCACTACTGAGCCCTTGGTGTTATCTTGCCATGCTGGTGATTGTTGTGGTTAGTAAGTTTTGCAGCTGTTATGACAGGAAGCTGCAACTATGAAATCTCAACAAAATGACTGCCTAAAACAACACTTGCACAATGACAACACTGGTTGGCATCCCAATGTGGATGGGGAAATCTCACCAGACCAGACCCCACCACTACATGACGAGATAAAATCAATTAATGGTTGCTAAAAGTGACAACCTGCAAGCACCTAATAGATTACTGAATCCAAAGTGATCAGCCCTAAATACCTAAGAACAAGACAGAACGGACTCCACAGGATGTGTGTGTAGTGCATAATCACAGGTAAGGGAGTAAAGGAGGGAAAGAGATAGGGGATTAATTAATAATTAAAGAGGTAATGAATTTGAAAGGGAGTGAGGACAGAATAAGAGTTTGGGGAATAAGAGTAGGATGGAATGACGTAAATTTAGTATTACTAAATGGAGAGAAAAACTGAACTAAAAATAGTTATTGGCCAGGAAAGTGGATCAGCAGTAAAGTGCTCACCTCTAAGCCTAGCAACCCAAGTCTGACTCCTGAAATAAAGGTAACAGTGGTAGGAGAGACTCAAAACGCACGCACGCACGCAAGCAAGCACACACGCACAAGAGAGAGAGGGAGACAAATAAAACCAAGTTTAAAAATTAGTGAAAATTATTACAACAGAACACATTAGCAACAAGAGATTTTTGAGAAGTATAATCCAAAAAGCAGTGTTGCAGTTCATGCTCTGACAGTCACCTAATTTGCTACCACAGCTGCTTTTAACAGATGAACAAAAGGCCAGGTTATCTTTAATCCTAGTGCTCAGGAGGCAGAGGCATGTGGATCTCTCTGTGTTAACTCCCAGCATGATCTACATAGGGATTTGCAAGTCAGCCAGGGTATATAGTTAAACCACATCTTGTGGGGGGGGGGGAGTGGAGAGAGATGACAACAATATTTCAGTAGTTAATTCAAAAATTAATTATGTGAATGAAAACTGTTCCTTAAATATTAGTGTTATAATAAAGGTTGAAGGCAAGTAGAAAATAACTAAAACTCACTATTTCTCCTTGATAGGAGAAGCATTTTACATGCTGGTGAGAAATTGGCATGACTCACTCAACAAGGACAGAAGAAAGTAGAACCTTCCCCTTCTTCTAGTCAAAGAGCACTCAGACAGAGGCCAAGAACACAAATGGAGCTCACCAAGAGTTTGGTGTCCTTGACAAGCCCAATCTACTTTGCTAAAACAAAATATCTTTAGCCCTGTCAAGCAAACCATAAGGGCCCTGATTGTACCTTAAAGGGAAGGTGAGGGTTTGTCTATTTGCATTTTAAAGGGCTCTCTTTCATGATCTTTCACACTTGAAATAGATGTCTAAACCTTTTCTTTTCTTACTCTGAAAGTCAATGAAGATGAAGAGCTTGGCCTCTCCCATTGTTCTTCACCCTAACCCACCCCAGAACAATACTGACAGCTGCTATCAAACAGGCTGCATTTTCTCTGCACAGCTGCTGTATGAACAGTCTCCCAGTGCTTCCTCCCCTCTGGCCAGACAAGCTGGCACACTGCATGTGCAATGAAGGGGTTCAAAGGTCCACAGAATTGTCAGCCCAATTTTATGCTACTTCGATTTTCCAGGATGTATGTAATTCTTTTCAAAAATATCAAGCTTATGCCAAAGCATGAAGCTAAAGGCAGGGGCTATTTCTGATCATTGAAAACTTTCAGAAAGCCTGTCATAAATTAATATACTGATTCCACCATTTGAATGATTGAAAGCTGCACATTCTAAAATAATGAACACACCATGATGCATTAACTCTTGCACTGGGCTGAATTCACCAACTTGGGTTATTACTGCTAAGTTATCAAAGCTAATTGGTCTTGATAATCTCAACATGTTTTCCTGAACTAAAGCCATTCATAGAATTTGGAAGGTATCCACTCTTCTAAAATAACCTATTCTTATTTTCTGATTCCATTCTAAATAAATACTACTAATAAATGTCTGGCTAATACATTTCCCCCTTGTGAAATGTCAATCCAAAGGAGACACTCAGGGTTTGGGCAGTGCCTTTGAAAAATCAAAACTAGCATTTTATTCCTGAAAAATTTACACATAGCTAACCATGTAGCTCACTTGCAGAGTGCTTTCCTAGTATGTGTCTGGCCCCAGGTTCAATCCCCAGTACTGTCAGAGAAAAATCACAAACATTACAAGTAAAAATTCAGAGCATATCAGAAAACAAACATGTCCCACAAAGTTCAACAGGGCCCTTGAGATCTGCTTTGCATGTTTCCTTTTAATCAAAACAGGCTTTTCCATTCTCATTCATTTGGGTTAAAAAAAATTCCTTGTTCCAGCCACAAGTACAATCACTATTAGTCTCTTCTAATCAAACACAGTATGTGCAAAAATGCCAGTGAATATTTGATTTGATCTCTGAAATAAAGCAATTCATTACACAAGAAAAGGTAGAGAAGGTAGCAGACAAACGCAGGCATAATTGTGTTTTTTTGTTGAATGTGATTAGAGAGCCCACTAAGTAACAGTCAAAAATGTGATACAGAAGGGGAAGACAGAGAGCCCAGACTTGGAGGAAGGAGGGAGAACTGTTTATGCAGAGCTAAGCTGTCAAGTGCAATAAAGTGGCTTGAATAAAATCTAAGCTGAAAATCCACTGAAGCTCCCTGGTTCACGGAGGAAAAAGCTATTAAAAGGAAATGAAGGTCACCCTCCCAGTTTATTTCACCTAATTGACTGCCAATAGCTTACCACAGGCACCCCAACTGCAGGTCTGCAATTGAGAAACTGATGAAAGGAGGGTTTTCAAGCTGAGGCTCATTCTTTAATCCTCCTTGGCTCTTGTGTTTTTCCCATCTCCAGTGGGGATGTAATTTTAAACCTTGATAGATTAACTGGTTCCATTGTCTGTCACAGCACTGGACTATGGCACTCTTAATCCCTACAGCAGCATGTCTAATTATCATTACAAAGTGTCTGAGGGAACTGTAAAGACCAGCAGGGCATCTTCTCACAAGCAATTAACATAAATTGATAAATGAGTGATTTTGAATCCATTCAACTAACTCACATATGAATAAAATAACCCCCCTCCCATTTCAGCCACTTCTTTCCTTTAGTCTAAAAGGGGCAGAGCACATGAGAACCACCTTAGGTCCTAAAGTGGGTGGGGCCAAACTCCAGCAAAGAAAAGAGACAGAAAGCCTGGTTCACTAGATCCCTTAATGCAGAACAAATGACTTGTGATTGACAACAGAAACCAGCTTCACCAGCCAGAAGAGATGGCTAAACTCCAGAGGAGACCTGAACTCTGAAAGGTCACAGAGCACTAGGGCAGACAATTAACACCCTTTCCCTGATACTCCTTCCCTGGAGAGGGAGCTTTTCATTGGTGTGCCACTTTAAAATCCATGAAAGGAGCACAAGAAAGAAGTATCAAACAATCACACAGGTTCCAGTATCCTAGAAAGTAAAAGGCAAAAACAACTCTGGGAATAATTCAGAGTCATATACTGACCTCTCTGTGGTGAAACAATACTAGACAGAAGCAAGGAAAGTGCTTAGAAACTGATCTACAGCCTCTACCCCACTGACAGAAAGGTTGGTTTTAAGTATTACAGGACCTAGAAGAGTTGTCTTTCTATCCAAGTGTTTCCCCCATCCTCCTTGTCTAATGTCCTCTTCCCTATACATCTCCACTCACACACAAACCCCCTTTGACCCTCCCTTATTAATAATGTCATCTCTGAATCACACAAACTTAGTTGTGTGTGTGTGTGTTATGCCATCAAACCATAAAGAAATGAAAGCTGATGATACACACTGTAGGAGGTAGACCTGGTAGGCCACGTACCCCGATGATGGCATTCAACTCTGCCATGGTCACCTGTTTGGCACGTTCGACAGCCTGGGCCACCTGTTGTTGATGCTTTGAAAACAAGGAGAAGAAAATGTGTTAGCAACAGCTAAAAATTTACCCTGATCATTCTGACAACAAAGACAGACAGATAGTAGGTCCTCATGCATATGTTACTTTACAGAACAAAAAGGAGGGGCAATGGGATGGCGGTACCATTTATTCTGAAACGTTCCTGTCATCACTGGTAAATATCAAGGAACATCGAGAATGGTGAACTAGTCTCTGGATAGATATTACAGAGACTAGGACAGAGAGGGCTGTCCTAGCTAGTTTAGTGGTACATTAGGGCAAATTGCATTCAAACACCTATCTTGCTACTAAAAGCATAATCATTCAGTCTGTGATTTCTCTAATTTAAAAAAAAAATCTAAATACATAGCTTATTTTAAAAAAAAAAAACCTATGGAAATTCTTCCTATTATTTGTTTTAGCCTTTTGGTATTTTCCTACTTCAAGGAGAAAGAAATCTCTGTTTTCAATTTAGAGAATGAAAACTCACCTTGCCCACTCCCCAACTCTACACATAATTAAAATGTAGCTACAGTCAATTTGAAGAGGCTAATTGAAGCTAAGGTCACTGAAAGCTGACAGCAAATCAGTAGGAAGCTCAGGGTGCTCTACAGCCAACTCCAATACTCTAACCTCCCACCATCCAGGGCTCCTCCATGGTACCACACATTCCTATTTACATACTGAAAACACATTATTCCTCTGTACCCAGAAAGAAGATAAAACTTTCAAAGCAAAACTGATATACAGTCCTGAGTCAATCTCCAATGACTTCAATGAAGAGCTTTCCTCTAAAAATGTTAAAGTCAACTCAAACCACATGGCTTGTCTATGTTTATGACTTTGAGTCATACATGTGAATACTCATTTTATCTTTATGATGTTATCATCTACTCTTTCCAGGAAATGTATATGATAAATGAAAGGCCTCTTTTAATGTAGATCAACCCCATGCAGTCACTTTCAAGTCAGCTCAAGAAAACACAAAAGGGTGCCTGAATCATATTAAGCACATATTACTTAAACATATGCACAGTCAGGCATAGTTGAGTGGCACAAGCCTTAAATCCAAGCACTGAAGAGGCAGGGGCAAACAGATCTCTATGAATTTGAGGCCAGCTTGGTCTACCTATTGGGTTCCAGGTCACAGTGAAATACACACAGACACACAAACAGACAGTCAGACACATACACACACATACCCCAAAGTCTTCTTTATGCATGACAGTCACTGTGCAATTTCCCAATAATAATAACATCATCATCATCATCATCATTATTATTATTAAGGGTTAAGATACTACCACTCCTCGAGCAGCCTGCCCTTGGATGCCTTAGACAGAAGGACAGGGTTGACACACTTCAAAAATAACAGATGTTCTCTACACTTGTTCCTTGTGATAAAATTAACATCTTAAAACTAGCTAATTTGCAAACAGAGAAGCAACATAATCGCACTTTAACAACTGAACATTTTACTTACTTCCTGAGACAGAAATGGGATGACTTGTGCACAAATGGTATTCAATCTCTTGGCGATTTCAGTCTACAAAGACAAAGCCACATACATGTTTAGAACACCTCCCAGTGAGTTCAGAAAGTTGAAACTTGAGTCTTCAACTCTTACTCTAGGGGACAAAAAAGTGTTTCCTTAAGCCAGCGTACCAATAAATTACCTAGAGATAAACAGTAGATAGCAGTGCTCCCTATAGATTAGGCATCAGTGTACATTTTACTAATCACTTAAAAGATAATGATGGAGCTGGAGAGATGACTCGGGTTAAAAGCACTGGCTGTTCTCCCATAGGACCCATGTTCCACTCCCAGCACCCACATGGTGGTCCATAGCCAGCTGTAATTCAAGTTCCCATGACTTCTTCTAGCCTCTGTGGCTACCAGGCACACACATGATGCACAGGCATACATGCTGACAAAACATCATACACATAATTTTTAATTAAAAAATAAATAAAAATTAAGGAATATTTGAATTGGAAAAATCTACATGGTTTAGATTATATGGTCAATTCAACCTGGAGTTGGTAAGCCCCTAGCACTTTCTCATTGAGGGTAAGCTGTGGGACATTTTTATAGTTACAGCAAGTTTACCATGATGTCTAAGCAATCTTACTTTCAAAAAATGCAAAATCCAAAGCAGAAGAAAGGGAGTATTGATATCATCTCATTGTTTCACTATACAATGCTGGTGCAGATGTAACCTGCAGCAGTTGCTACAAAAGTGTGGCGATACCTCAAAAAACTGAAAATACAACTACTGCATAAGCCACTTCAGCACTCTTAGATAAGTCAATGAACCACATGTAATCTCACATTCATAATTGCCAGATTCCAGCCTAGATATCCACCAATAAATGAACAGAAAGAAAATGTGGTTCATACACAACAGAATTTTGTATAACCATAATGGTAAAACAAATCACACCATCTGCAGAAAAGTGCATGTTCATGTGTGTGGCATATGTGGCATGTTGAGTGTGTGTGTGTGGGGGGGGCACAAGTACAGAATCATGGTCAAGAAGGAAGAGAACTTGCATGGGGTAGAGAGGTTAATAGAATATGTGACATTAAAGCAGAACTAAGGGGTTGTTTGAAGCCAGGAAAAAGACCAGCAAGAAGGTATAGGGCAGGGGCTGTAAGTGAGGGCAGCCAAAGGGAATGAATTTATAAAATACAATTACATATATGCATGAAAATGTCACACTTCAGCCCACTACTTTTTGTATGTTAGCTTAAATCCTCCACTCAACAAAACACCTTTGATAAAATCCTACATTCATCCCTTCCTGATAAAAGGTCCTAGAGAAAAAGGGATACCTTGGACATATGTCAATGTAACAAAAGCAATTTATAGCAAGCCCAAAGTGAACATCAGTCTAAACACAGAGAAACAAAGCATTCTTACTAAAATCACAAACCAGACAAGGAAGTCCATTCTCTCCATAGCTATTCAATATAGTGTGCAAAGTCTTATCTACAGCCAATAAGACAACTGGAAGAGATCAAGTGAAAGAAGTTGTCCTTATTTGTAGACAATAGGATTTATATATAAAAGACTTTAATGACACCACCAGGAAATAGCTATAGCTGTAAAAATTTTAAGCAGAGTAGTGGATAAAATATTAACACATATAAATCAGTAACTTTCCTATAAAAAATGACAAATATATTAAGAAAGAAATCAGAGAAACAGCATTTTTCACAATAGCCTCAAAAACCATCTTGAATTACCTCTACCAAGTAAGCAAAAATACTTATATAATGAAAACTGTAAGACACTGAAGACATTGGAAAAGATAATGTTAATCAGTAGGATTAACATTTCTTTTCTATAGATTCAATGCAATCCTCACCAAAATGCTTCACCGAAATTAAATAATTCTAAACTTCATATGGAAACATACAAATACACACATAAAACTAAGATAGCTAAAAGAATGAAAAGAATACTGAATTACAAAACTGCCGGAGGTATGTATCACTATCCCAGATTTAAAACTATACTATAGAGCAATAACAATAGTAAGGAAAAGTGATACACTGATCAATGGTATAGAACTGGATATCTGAATATAATGCCAAAGAAACCAAAAATACACACTGGCGGTAAGACAGTATCTTACCAAATAGTGCTGGCAAAATTGGATAGCTACATATGGAACAATGAAAATAGATGCTAATGTATCACCCTATATAAAACCCAACTCCAAATGGATAAGGACCACAACATAAGATCAGATACCTTCAATCTGGTAGGAGAGAAGGTAGGAAATAGGCTTCAAATTATTAACACAGGAAAAGACTTTCTGAACATTGCAAGCATTAAAACCAACAATAAATGAGAGCTCATGCATCTTCAGTTTCTATATATCAAAGGATACCATCAACTGAACAAGGAGATAGGTAACCTGAAGAAAAAAATTCTTTATGAATTATATATATATACATATACATATATATATATAGCAAAGGTTTAGTATCTAGAATATGCAAAAAAACTTAAACTGAATGTTAAGAAAACCTAATTTAAAAATGGAATAAAGAACTATAAGTTCTCAAAAGATGAAATGCAAAAGGCATAAAATGTTCAACTTCCTTAGCCATCAGGGAACTGCTAATTAAAACTACTTTGAGATTTCATCATACAACAGTCTGAATGGCCAAAACTAATAAAACAACAGCAAATAGTGGTGAAGATTTGTGGAAAGGGGAATGCAACCTTGCACAGCCACTTTGGTAATGAGTGTGGAGGTTCCTCAGGAAGATGAGAATAGATCTACCTCAAGATCCTGCCATTACACTCTTGGGCATATACCCAAAGGAACTGTATCTTACTATACAGATTCTTGCTTATTCATGTTCATTGTTGCTACATTTGTAATAGCCAGAAACTGGAAACAGCCTCAATGCCCATCAAATGATGAACGGATAATGAGAATGTGATACTTTTACACAATGGAATATTATTCAGCTCTTCAAAAAAAAAATTTGCAGGCAAATGGACAAAGACAGAAACAATCACCTTGTATATGAATTTCAGCTTTTCAGTTTTAGGTGTGTGTATTTCATTCAGAATACCCAGAGGTTAGCCAGAAAGGGATCAGGGAGGAACAGAGAAAGGGATGTTCAAAGGAAGGGGAAATAAGAGTACAATATCATAAAAGGATAAAGGGGAAACTAGAATAGGATTAAATGGGGATCAAGGGGTAGGCAGAGTAGAAGACAGAATACATGGGGGGGGTGGTAATGATTAACACTAAAGACCTGTTAAAAAGCCATATGGAAACCTTCCAAACATGCAAAGATCTTCCAAAGCAGAAGAAAGGGAGTATTGACATGGAAGCATCCTATAATATAAACATATATAAAAAGAATCTAAATGGAGTTATCATATAATGGGCGAATATTACCCAACTAGGCATCATATGTTACCAGATAAAAGCCCCAATACTAAGAATGGGTTACACCTTTTTAAGGTGGCTAAAGGGTCCCACATATCTCCCCAAACATTACACAATGTTGCCAGGGCTACTGGTTACCATCCACAACATGATAGCAATACCTTACTGCTGAAGACACACTTGCTTGTGTCATCAAAGGAGAAGTGAAACTGGTGCCCAAACAGAAGTTTCAGTGCAGCTGACTAGTTTCCACAGTGTTCAAAGGTACTATAACCACTACTGGGGGTGAACAGTAATCAATCTTATTTAGCTACAAACCCAGCTACAATAGAGACCTGCCTGTAATAAGATCCACTGGTACAATAATGACACAAATTTAAAAGAGCAACTGTGCTGAATACTTTTATGTCAAATTTACACACTTTGGAAGAAGGAATCTAAACTGAGAAAATGGCCCCAGCCAGACTGACCTATAGAAATGCATATGGTAAACTTTCTTGATTGTGAAGGCTCAGCTCACTGTGTGTGGGGTGCTTGGGCACTTTGCTCCTGGGTGCTACAAGAAGCAGGCTGAACAAGCCACGAGGAGCATGACAGTGAGCAGCACTTCTCCATGGCCTTTGTATATGCGCCTGCCTCTCAGTTCCCACTCAGTTTGAGTTTCTACCTTGACTTCCTTCTGTGAATTGAAATACATGCTTTCTTCCCAGGTTGCTTTTGTTCATAGTGTTTTATCACAGTGACAGAAACCCTAACTAAGACACTAACCAACCACTCTTCTATTATATTTAAGGCCCATTCCATGAGATGGAACTCACATCTGACGACACTGTTAATGAGTCCAAGTACCTCATATTCCACAAAATGAACAATGACATGACTAAACAAGCAATAACATGACTCCTAATGATATTCTGCTATACCCAAAGACAAAAACATCAGAAGCCTCTTCTTGAAGTCAATGTCAATTAACACAGGGACCCACAACTGAACAGTGTGCAAAAAGTGAGAGACTTTGGAGCACTCTGCCCTAAAAGGGACATCTTCGTTAAGCCCCTCTCCTCCAAGCTCAGGAATTTATGCAGAAGCATGAAAGAGTCTAGGAGCCAAGGTTGATGGACCAAACCAAGGAAACAGTACCTTCTAGACAGAACAGGAATTATGCATATAGGAATGCAAAGAGACTCTGGCAGCATGCAAAAGACCCGAACAATTTTAAGCCAGACAAAGTTCAAGAACAAAGAAGCAGAAGTGGACAAAGTACCACCTCTTAACAAGAAACTATATATAAATATATATAATACTGCCTTTATTACTAGATTAGGCAACAGATAACATCAAGAGGGTGGAGATGTAGCTCAGCTGACAGGATACATGAAGCCCTATGTTTGATTAATGGGTATGGTAGAAGACAGGAAGTTGGAAGAGTTCAAGGTCTTATACTTCATAGTGATTTCAAAACCAATCCAAGATATTTAAGAACAAGAAAGAAGATAGAAGCAGGGGGAAGGATAAAGAAAAGAAAATTATGACATGAACAGGCCATGTCCATGACACAGAACAAAGGAAAATAAAGCAGGAACCTCCAAGAACTTTTTTTTCTTACGAGTTGCCTTTTGTCTTCCAACCTGATTCTTGTTCCATGAGCAGCCAAGCTCTCTGGTTTCATGGGACAGGATTTAGACCAACCCAACTCTCCTGATCACCACTGGAATGGTTAAAGACTACATTATAGAAGAAATGTATAGAAGGGCATATAATTTGTGCATGGAACAAACCCATGTCCTTTCTTTAGCCAAGGGAGCAAAGCCAGAGCAGCTGTGCCAAGTACAAAACAGAAATTAGTGAGGACTGTACACTTTATTTATCACTATTACTCATTCACTCAAGGCAGGTAACTCAAAATCCAGACTCTCCCACAAAGCATAGGCAAGATTCCCTTTCATTTTGGTAGTTATGCAATACAACATTCACAGGCATATTCATGCACATGCATGTACATATGTACACTCATACAAGGGTAGAGCTGCCCTGTGTAGTACTCATTACCCACCTTCCATTTTGTTCTTTCTCTTTCAAAAGGTACTTGAAGTTTTCCAATGTGGGACTAAAGAGACAGTTCAGTGGCTAAAAGCACTAGTTGCACATATAGAAATCTGGGGTTCAGTTCCTAGCACCTACATAGTGGCTCACAGCTACCTGTAACTCCAATGCCATGGGACACTATGCCCTCTGGTCTCTGTGAACATCAGCCATGAATGTGGTATAAATTTTATATATATATATATATATATATATATATATATATATATATATATATATGTAGAGAGAGAGAGAGAGAGAGAGAGAGAGAGAGCGCAAAATAATCAAACACATACATTCCAAAAATAAATCTTTTTCTTTGTTTCTGTTTTTGTTGTTGTTGTTTTTAGTGACATATGTTTGCCTGGAAATGTAGCTCAGAGGTAGGTACTTACTTGCCTGATGTGTACATGTACCTGAGTATGACAACTGGGCAAAACGTAGAAGGTAAAAAAGTGTCACAACTCCCTTTAAACATGTAACACATGCACAACAATGGTACATGGGTAGAGAAGCATGACAGAAAGCTGAACTAACACTAAACACCTCATCCAGAAACAGTAACAGGTATATTAGGTGTCCCTGAGCCACCATCATTCCAGTCTCTCATGTCATTCCACCATCATTCCAGTCTCTCACATCAGCTACAAAACCCAAAGTAAGAGAACACATTTTACAAATAACAGGTTCCATTCCACACAACCCCTTTCTATAATCTGTTTTCCAGTCAATAAATAGACACTACTGAGTATATCAACATATTCCACTCTATGAGCAGTCAGACATCTAAGGAATGACACCAGAAGACACTGATGTTTTATTCAATTTTCCACAATTCCATACTCTGTGCCAAGTAATGCTCAATATGGATCTCTAAAGGAAATCCATGAACACACTCTCTGAGCTTCTGGGTCAGAGTGCATATGCATGTCTAATTGTGAAGCATGCTCCCAAACTGCCCAGGAGAAAAGCTCTATGAATGAAAGTGCCTGCTCTCCTGCCCATGTCAACAGTGGATTTTCTAGACATCTTTAAAATCATCCACCAAATAGGTTTTTCTCATTATTTTTATTTGTATTACTTGACTTCTTTCTGAAGTCCAATATGTTTCCATGGATATGTATTAATCTACTATTTTTCTCCTCCCTTTTCTGTTGATGTTTACACCCTGTCTATGGAGACATTCCTTATTTAAAATATATAAATACTATCCTTCATTGGCTTGCCTAATGTCCTCCTTTGATTTATGTTACTGGGATAAAAACCATGACCAAAAGCAGCTTGACAAAGAAAGGGTTTATCTCAACATCATTGAGGGAAGTCAGAGTAGGAACCCAAAGAACCTTGAGGCAAGAACTGAAGTAGAGAGCATGGAGGAAATCTGCTTACTGGTTTGTCCCCTATGGCTTGTTCAGCCTGCTTTTTATACAATATAGGACTCAAGGGTAGAAGAATCCACAGTAAGCTGGGCACTCCCTCATCAATCATTAATCAAGCAAATACCCCTAACAGACTTACTTACAGGCCAATCTGATAGAAGCATTTTCTCAACAGAGGCTCCCTCTTCCCAGATTAACTCTATCTTGTGTCAAATTGATAAAAAAACAAAAAAAAAAAAAACAAAAACAACCTCATACCTAGCCTGCCACATATCTCCCAGCTTTGCCTAATATGGTTTTTTTCTGCTGCTTACAATGTTCAGTTACATGAGAAAACTGATAAGCCTTTTTCTGTTGTTTCCGGATATTAGGATTAGAACACATTAAGATTACATAAACTGTAGTTTGTTTCTCTGTTGCCACAGATGTTCTCTTTATATTAATTTACCTAGATGAAATTAACTCTGGTTTACAAAAATCAAAATCCTCATATTTAATAGTAGTACGTGTTATTACATAAAAGGCCATCAAGGTAAACTTGAACATAGCCAGAAGACCATTATGACCTGCTTTGAGCTATATGTGACAGCGGTAGACTACAATTCTGTAACACAGAAAGCTAAAGCAAGACAGAGGCCCTGAAGTCAAGGCCAGCTTGAGTAATATCGTGAAGCCTTTTCTCACAAAATAGAAAGGGACCCATTTAGAATATACTGAACTTAACAGTATAACTTTTAATAACCAAAGTGACTGAGAAGCAAATAGACAAAAGTAAAGATTAATGTAAAAGCAATACTAGGTTAGACTAATTGAGAGTGAGACAAGATGATGGAGATCAAAGCTTCAAAAGTGATGAGAAGCCATTAGAAGCCATGTCACATGCACTGCAAATTCTAAACAAAAGCTGGAGAAGGAATGGACACAGAGCAAGAGGAGGAAACTTACCTCAGTGGTTCCCCACTCACCCACTTTGGCAGGTCTGTAAAACCAACCTTAACTATCTGACCAGAAAATTAGGAAAACTAATTCAAGTCATCTTCTTACAAGGTCCCGAGCTGCACAGCTTTGTCCACCTGTGGTATATTAACAAGAGCAACTTCCTTTTGGAAGCGAGGATGCCACGTACTTCTAACAGTGCTTTCTGAGTTCTGTGAACGGCATCCCCACTCCCCAAATCCACACCTTCACCTCCTAAAATTTTCCTTTTCCTTCCCTTCAAAACATGGATGGCAGCAGTGAGCACACACACATGGGGCAGTGGTGGTGGTGTAGTAAATAAATAAATAAATGAAAATATCAATGATTCTTAATATTGTCTCCTGACTTAATATCAAGGGCACACTGATAAAATTCTTAATTTAGTATGAATTAACAATTAGCAATGTTTCGAACCCATTCTAGGTCTCAATGCTGCCAAGCAGGTTATATCAGGCCCTACCTTAATTAGTCTTAAGAGTTTCACAGTCTAGGAGCTGAAGAGATGGTCTGGTAGTTAAGGATCATTTGGTGCTCTCCCAGTGGATCTAGGTTTGAACCCCAGAACACATACGATGGCCCATTCCAGGAGAACCAATACCCTTCTCTTAAGGTCTTCTGGCACCAGGTATTTCTGTGATACACATACATACATGCAAACAAATCCCCCCCCCAATCAAATCAAACTAAGTAAATCTTCAAAAACAAAAGTTTTAAACTTTTAGATACAACCTTTGACCTCTCCTGAAAATGAGACTACCCAATAAAACACCGTGTGACAGCTGTATTTTCCACCTATAAAGGACTTTCCTCTCAAAACTGAAAATATATTTGGTTCTGTTATGTCACAGTTGACACGTTAAGGCAGTAACAAAAATCAGCATCTGGAGGTCATTGCCAACTCAAAAAGAAGCAACTCTTCACACAGAATTAGGTGTCTTGTATTAGTATGTGTGGTATACAAACATAAAAGATGATGGCATCTCTGTCCAATCTTGGAGGATGTGGGTCTGGTTATCCTTAATGTTCCTCATCTGAAGCAAGCTTCATTGGCTAGGTAGCCAGCCAGGACCACCCCAACAACTATCCTACCTCTGACTTCACAAGTGCACAATAACATGATGGAGACAGGACAAGACTTCACTAAACATTCTGACAGACCTTCATCCTATCAGATCTACTAAAAACCGATGATCATCACTTCACACTCATCATATCATCAAAGTCAAACTTGATTAAAATACTAAGTTAGTTCGCCCTGTACCCATCAACTCAATGGTAAGCTACACCAGACAAACCATCATGACGAAACAAAATATAGTAATACCCTGTTTATCAAAAAGAGACCATGAATAGGATAACAGCTAGACATTAGCTGAATGTGGTGTCACACGCCTGTAATGCCAGTAATTGGAAGTGTTAGTCTCAAACTCTGAGAACTCTGACTGCCTCTGCCTCTCAATATATGAACAATTCAGTACATAAGAATTTGGAACATAGATGAAAAGCAGAACACTCTCTCAGTATGCACAAAACCCTGGTTTCGATCCCTAAGACCAACCAAACAACAATGATGCAAAGGGGCACACATACTTTTAAGGAGCTAAAACTTCAATATACTTCAAAGCCCAGCAATGGAAGAAAACTGGAGTGTTTTGCAGGGCTTTTAAACTGAAGTGTGTCCTTGGGGGAGCTGCACATGACAATTACAGGATTCTAATTCCTAAAAGCTCAGCATTCTCTTCTCTAACTCCTCACACTTTGTCCAATTACAAGGACTAAAGAGCCCACTCCCCAGGGCTCACACACTTCCCCACTATACCCAAAGTTAATGCATAATGAGTACCTTTTGAAGCTCAAAGCAGGGTAAGGGCTGTGAGAGAATAATTACCCATAGGTCTCTAGGCAGTCCTGTGGCACTCTGCCCAAAGTTTAGGGGAAGTGAAACTCCAACAGGATTAAATTACAAAGTGAAGGATCCTAAAAAGTAGTGCTTACAGGGAATGCTGCCAAAGTGATTATGGTTTTTTGTTTGTTTTGATTTTGTTTCCCTGAACCAATCTTGAAGCCTAAGAGAAAAAGAGGCAATGAAGTGTTGGTAAGTTTTTGTTGTAAATCAAGTGCATCATTTAGGACTTACTATAACTTAAAAAAGTTTGTGTGTATGTGTGTACACATGATAGAAAATTGCTTGTCTAGCATGTACAAATACAATCTGAATGCACCCCATAAAACTGGGTGTTGTGGCACATGACTATAAATCTCAACACTAGGGAGGAGGCAGAAGAATGAGAAGTCATCCACAGCTACAGAGTGAAGCTGAGTTCCCAGTACAGTTGATCTTAGAAGAGATAAGGCAGTGCTTCAAAAATCAGAAAATTATCTATGTCCCAGAATACAGCTCCTCATAGCTAAAACTTTATCATAAGGTAATAGTTCAAATTGAAAAGCATTCCATATATGGAAAAAAAACATTGCATAGCTTATTTTAAAGCAAAAGGGGAAAGGGGGAGGTAATGATTCAATAGCAGTTTAACACATCACAACCATTCCACAGTTTTTGAGAAACCTAACACATGCCTCCTGATAAATCAGCCATTTAATACTAAAGGACTAGTCAAATACATGCCAACTTGCAGGCATGACAAATAAACATTAAAATCGTATTTATGATAATTTGCCAATACATTCCAATACTAGATGGAGGGAGGGTGTCACTAGATGGAGGGAGGGTGAACAGAAACCTTGTGACAATGTGTACACATGTGTGCATGCCCTTTTATTTATTTATTTGCAAAAACTAACAATATGAACATTTTAGAAGACAAAATAGATACAATGCCAGTAGATTTCCAGGGATTCCTACACAGTGTACATTTCCCACAGCCAATAAGAATCCTCAGCTTGGTTGAGTGGAAACCATTAGGAAGGGGAATGTGAACAAGATAGAGCACAATGTTGGGTGTTTCAACAGGAGAAGGTGTTCCGTTGTCACCAAAAGTTTTCTTCTTTACATAACCAAGCAGCAAGAACCCAGAAGCAAGACAGCTTTTCTCTTGGTAAACTCAGGAGTTAAAGACACTTGACCCCAAATTCAGAGCCTGTTGTATGTCTTCTACTATCTTTGTCTGAAGAGTGGTGTATTTTTTACTCTCCAATTTGTTGTGAGTGTAGAAATAGCCCAACCAATGCACAAAATCCAGATGGCAGATATTTGTGAATAGTTTTCTAAGAAGGAAATTTTGAACAGGGTGATATGCCCACACAAAGAGAAACTGGGATTGCGCCCCACACAGAGATTGTTTTTTGCAGGAAGAATTAAGTGTTTTGATGCCTCGTTATCTAAATAAATGCTGTTTCATTCTACAGGTTTAAGAGTAAAATAGCAGATTTACAATGTTTATCATTTTCCAATAATGTGCATGTCCTTTCTTAAAGATATGTGTGTAACCAGTTGTTGTAAGCTGATATCCAAAACAAAAAGTGATTATGGTGTATGATAAGAGGTCATGACTCCCTCAACCTCAGTCTTTCTGAAAACTTTTCTTAATTTATTGTTTCAATTCATTATATATTACAAGAAACGTAAGAGCTGTCAGCCCCACAACTCAGACAATCCCTGATAACATTTGTATCTTGGCAATCCCTGATAACATTTGTATCTCTATTTCTCTCTCTCTCTCTCTCTCTCTCTCTCTCTCTCTCTCTCTCTCTCTCTCTCTCTCTCTCTCTCTCTCTCTCTCTCCATTCTCAAAGCACACATATAGACATCAACACTTAAAGAAAATGATTTCCTAACAGAGTAAATGAACATGAGGAGCCCCATATTCAAAGCTGATAAACTCAAGTTTTATTGCAAAACAATGCAATTGGGTAGTGTGTTGGCTTGAAAGAGAATGTCTCCCAAATGGAGTGGCACTATTAGAAGGTATGGCTTTGTTGGAGTGGGTATGATCTTGTTGGAGGAAATGTTTCACACTGTGGAGGAATGATTTGAAGTATCATATATGCTCAAGTTACACTGAATGTCTTAGTTTACTTCCTGTTGCCTTTGGATCAAGGTGAAAGGGCTCTCAGCTCTAGGACCATGTCTGCCAGCATTTTGCCTTGCTTCCTGCCATGACAATAATGAACTAAACCTCTGATTTATAAGTGAGCCCCAATCAAATGTTTTCCTTTGTAAGAGTTGCCATGGTCATGATGTCTCTTTACAGCAATAGAAACCCCAAATAGGACAGATAGACATATAATCCAAACAGGTTTTGTCACCCCTCAGCTAATAATTGAACAGTCCCTGTACCCCATAAGCCTTTCCACTGACACAGCAATACAAATCAGACCAAATCAAATTGAACTAGAAAAATCCCAGGTTTGACGGATAATACACTCCTGGATGATTTCCCAATCTCCAAGAGAGGAGATAGGGAACAGAGACCAAAAAACCATGTGTCTGTTTTCTGTGGGGGCAGAATATCCTCTGGGAGTGGTCTTGAGCATCTCTGGAAGTAGCATTGATGACAGGCTTTCAGGAATGGGGCAGAATTTGGGGTGAGAGAGAGGGGGAGTGGGGTTGAGGTGGAGTTTCCACCAGAATATTCCAGACTCTTTGGGTATATGGATGCCAGGGGCTGGGGTGGAGCTTCCACCAGAATAATAATGGTATCACAAATATACCCTGTGATCTATAAAAGCAAGATCACTGTACTCTCCTATGGCAGAATAGGCAATTTAGAAATAACTTCAACTATGAACTGCAAGCCATAAACAAGCTATAGCCAGTATTTTCACCACAAAGTACATTATATTAGTATCAGTCACCCTTACCCACTTGTGGAACACAATCCATAAAAATATTTCTAGTGCCTGAAGTTAGTTCAGGCTACAAATATACAAATGTTCCCAACAATGCCATACATGTACACAGCATTGCAACCCTCATCCAGTATTCCCATCTCCTGTGCAGGAAAGAGGAACCTTTAGTACATTTGCCATGCTGTGGCTTCATATCATAACCCCTGGTTGGTATTATCAACATGCTCATGAAAAGGCAAGATTATCCCAAATCCTAATACATTAAATAGACTTAATGCACCTAATAAGACTTTTGCTTAAAATTCACTTAATGTCAATAAAATCACTAGTGACATCTTGGTAAAACCTAAAACACCTAAATTTAAAGGATGTGGGATTGACCTTGTTATTATCTTGCTTCCAGAGATGGAATCTGGGGCATGACACATGTTAGACACATGCTGTATTCCAAGGCAACAACCCTGGTTTGTGGGTTATCTTCAGATTGAGATGATCAGTGATGTTTGTTTTCTAGAGCATCTACCTTAGGGTCTCTGCCAGAGATCTGGGCTTGGAAACTTGCAATTCTTTCTTATGGTTCCCAGGAGTCCCTGCAGTTGTGGGGACTCAGGGTCACTTTGTGATCTACCACACAATGGCATACAACCATGTGTTAGCTCCAGCCTAGCCCTGTAGCATCTCTGTAAATTTCATACCAAATCCTCTTGGAAATGGAATCAAAGGTAAAATAATCAGCCTAAGGTCAGAACAATCTGGTAGCACATCTAGGACTCTCTCCAAAGCCTCGTGGTGACATCTGAACAGCTCTTTTTAAAAATTCTATAAAACAAGATCAGGACAAGAATACAAACAAACCCAGGGACCCAGGATGACACTTGCCTTGTGTATAAAATCTCAGGTACCATTCAGTTGGTCCTGACCCATGGCAATGTAAATGTACCCCTCCTTAAAACTTGTGACTAACACAAAACAAAGAGCACCAAATCAAAGATAGTTTTTGATGGGCCTGCTACACAAAACTTACCAGTTACCGCAGTTAATAACTTTTATGTTTCCTCTCCCTGTCACCTGGCAGCCTCTACACTTGCTAAACCTGAGCCTTCCAACTCTTTCTTTCACTGTTCATCTTTATACTCCCACTCTCAGAAGACAAGGAGGGGTAATAAGAAGGGAGAATGGAAAAAAAGAAAAAGAAAAAAAGTGCCGAAGGCTGCCTGGGTGGAGATAGCAACACTAATTGGTCCCATTCTCTGGCTCTGGAGGCAGAATGCAGAAACTCTGCCATCTCTTCTCTTCAGCAGCTCTCAGCAGACCAGCTCAAGTGCCCTTAATTGTTTATGTTCTTAATGCAGAGCCTCTTGAATGCATTCATTTTTAATAGCAGGCTTGAGTGTAGGGCTCATCAAAGAATGACAAAGCAACTCTATTCACTGGGTCTCCTCCCTGCAATGATGGTCTTCTGATTTATTTGCAAATGACAAGCTTGTCAGGCCCCACTTGAGGGCTGCCCTAATTTTTTCCCCAAAGAATTAAGTTGCATTTTCTAAGATGAGGTCTGAGTTTGTGATGTATTTATGTAAGTTGCCCCCCACCCTTCAGTCCCTTCTAATTAATGATTTAAATGTTTTGACCCAACTGTTGCCAAGCAGAACATTTGGGCTTTAATTTGTCACTTTGGTAAAGCTGCATCTTTAACAAAAGCATCACAGCTGTTTAGGCTTGTAACTGGCTCATTTCTATTATTCAGAAACCCTTGTTACAGAGTTCACAAAGGGCCTGTTCACAGGAAACCATATTGACTTGTTACAGGATGGAAAAACAGACAGCTTCTGGTACCCTCAGAGCAAGATACCTTCTTGCTTCCAAGGCTTCCAAGACAAATTCTACTCTTTCGGTCTGGAAAGAGCCAATCTCTCCATAGCTACCCCAAACAAGCCACATATTAAACCCTTCTCACAGATCTTGCTCACTTGGCAGCACATGAAAAACTAGGTATTTCATAGAACAGCAAGATCAGTAGGAAAAAAAGCCAATGACATCATCATTATCCTCAGATTAGAACGGCAACTGATAAACCAAAACATGACCTGTGTGAGGCAATTGAGGTAGGACACAAGAAAGTCAAACTGGTTGAAAAGCAGAAGTGACTGTTTCAGAAGATGGGGGACACTGCAATGACATAAACAGCACTCCTTTTACTACAGCTATTACTGAGGCCCATGTCATTTGTTTTTTTCTTGGTACTGACCTCCAGTCATCTGTGACCTATTTTATACTGTCTGTTGTGACATAGGGTTTACATCTTTGCAGTAACTGAAGAAACAGTTTTGCATGTGTGTTTCCTTAACACATTGAAGTCATTAGCCAATGAGGACAGTAGATGAAACTGGGTTTCCTAATGTCATAAACATGCTATATTAAATTACCTACATACACGGTAGCAGTTGCTGTTCTTCCCAAGGAACATCTCAGAGAAAGCTGCTACCCCAACTGCTGAAGACTCAGATCAAAGATAGCCATGGACTTAGCAGAGTGGCTGTCTGGGTAACATGTATTTGTATTACTTAATTTTACCTGAAAAGACCCAACCTCTGAGCTGCCTTACCATTTTTTCCAGCTATCAGCTAGAATTAATCCCACAGGAAGAAAGGCAATGATCCTGGTTTCCCAGGTAGCATGCTTAATTCAATCTTTTTTGTTGTTGCTGTTGATTTTGTTTTGTCTTTTTTTTTGTTTGTTTGTTTGTTTTGTTTTGTTTCTGTGTAGCCCTGTCTGTTCTGGTACTCACAATGTTGACTAGGCTGGCCTCAAACTTGGATCCTCTTGCTTCTGCCTCACAAATGGTGGGAATAAATGCATGTGTGGCCACCACCACCTGACTCTTTTCAATCAACAATAGGAAACAAAGCTCCAGTGTACCCAGAACTGTAGGGAGGGAGCAGGGGAGCTACTACCAGGGTCTAAGGACTAGTCCCAGCCACATTTAGTCAGGACAAGGGTAGTGGAATGTGCTACAAGTTGGGGATCATTATCAATAGATAATAAAATTCAAAAAATAAAATATTCTCAAAAGCATTTTAGAACAAATCTCCAAGGCATAACACCAAGGAAAGCTTCAATATTTAGAAGATGGTTTGCAGAATGACTTGGGGTATACAGAAATACTAGATAATGATGCAGCTTTGCTTGAGGCAGGCAATCAGTAAATTATACTTTAACTACAAATTAAAGCACTGTTTAAAGGGATGGGGGTACAACACTGAAATACAACATACACAGAAATCCAATCCAAAGAAAAATTATCGGTCCTCTAAGATAACAACAGCCTAGCAGTTTTTTGAAGAAAAATGGTATAAGAGACAGGATTTTTGGATATACAGATTAACCAATATACACATAAGAACATGTCTGCTAAAGAAAATGGACAGTTTCCAAATACACAGTCATGCCCATTTGTAATTATGAAACATGGTTTTATGATTCACAGAAGTACAATGTCAATGAGAAGGCAACCCAGGGTGACAGAAATGAGAGCAATTTCAATCAGGGCTAGACCCATGTCACAAGTTACCTTAAAAACAGACAAATCAATGCATGTGGGTGTTTTTAGAAAACATCCCAAATATCCTCCCACTAACTGTGTGGGTTCCGGGACATGCCAGCTCTCATTTCCCAGAGCATCAGAAACCAAATTTAACCCACATACTCTGTTACACTGATCTGCACTTGTGTGGTTCCCACAGGGCTAGGCTGACTCAATAATGTTGCACTCATTCTGCAGAACAGAAAAGACTTCCTGCCATTTGGACTGTGAAACACAGTAATCCACCAGGGAATAAAGGTCAATATTGCACTTTTGGTCATTACTGAATCATTTGAGATGATCTGTGGTTAGGATGAGAAGAAAATCGAAGCCTGTGAGAATGCAGCAAATGGCTCGACCTCAAAACAGTTTTCTCTCCATCTACCTAACAGACATGTGGGTAAAAGGCCCGCCTGCCGTGCTTCTGGGTACAGAGCTAATTTGAAATCCAAGGAACAAGCCAGGAACCAGTTAAACAATGTTGTAATAAGGGGAATAACCTCTAAACCTCAGACTAGGCTTACTCAGGTTTTAGGTCATCAGCTGAAGTTTGGAAGAGTTTTCCAGTCTGCAACTGATACCACAAAGTAGCAAATTCAGTGGATAAGAAAAAGTACCTTTAGTCCAAACGTATATGCCGAAAATCTCCCCTGTTGTGCATGCAGACATATGTATGCTCACACCTCTACCCCCGCTGAGAAGCTGCCACAGGATTTCTACTGCATCTGCAAACATAGGGGCAGAGCTTCTCTGAAAACTCATGTGGCTGCTAAATCAATCTTTTCTTTAAATGTCCAATTAAAGCCGCTTCATCTTTAAGGCATTTAAATCCTTAAATACAAAACATCTTAGGAACTATGGCCAATTATCATTTAAGCCACAGAATAAATGAACATGCCCCTTGATTTTTATATCAATATTCTCCTTCACTGGTTTAGCAGGACTACTTCTTAAAGATAATCTACTATATATACAGTTTAGGCCCCTACAGTATATCAATGTCAAACAACATCGTGTCAAGCTAAGATTCAATTCAGGTAAGTGCTACTGCCAAATTTTCTTGTTCCCAGACGGGCTTTAAGATTATTTTATTGCTTAAAATTTAATTTGTTCCAACTCATGTCTCCATGACAACGTTGGCTAACCCTGCAAATCATTTGAGTAATTGGATATCTTATCTTTCTATTGCTCTCAAATCGAATGATTCTGCTAGAATTGTAACAGCCAATCAAATTTACAGTCCTCCTGAGTAATAGACTTGGAAAGGGAGCCACATTCATCTCCCCTGTACAGCCATATTAACCACTATGGGACAAACAGCAGAATCTGATCTTCCAACTGTACTCCAGATCACAAACAGTGTCAATACCAATATTCTCACAATGCAAAGCCTATTGAAAAAGCCCTTCCCTGTCCTTGCTTCAATTTGCGTAGGAACAGCTGACACATACAAACTAATGAGCAATGTCACTCTCAGCAGTGGAGGAAACTGACAAGAGTAATCCCAGAAGCGGATGAGGAAAACTGACTTATTTTAAATCACTTTTTAGATATGAACCTGTGCCATATGTGGCCCAAACCATAGCTATAATTAATAAAAAACACTTCCAGTGAACTCAGGGTCTTTTATGGGAACTGAATCAAGTTCCTTGTAAATCAGTCAAGAAGTAGAAATGAATACAAATACACAAATATAACAATAAGCTAGAAAACTCTAGGTGCCCTCAGAAAAATGTCCTTCCTTCGTTTACTTCTACAGTACCCCAACACCCAAGGTAGTCAACAAGAAACAGATTTCTTAACAAGGTTCAAAGCCAGCAGTTCCCCTTTTGAATTCAGCAGTACAATTTTGGCCTAAGGTCAGCTAAAGAGTATGGATGCCGAATACACTTCAGTGGGCCAATTCTAGTCTCCTCTACAGCTATGCAAACACTGGCTCCAAGGAGCTCAAGGCCCAGGAACATAAGAAAGCCAGCATGCTAACAAATGGAAAGGCTCTGGAACCCTAGCCAACTGGCAGGTCAAAGCAGCTTTCAACAACTGCTGCTTCCTATATAGACAGGCAAGATAACTGCATTGTTTCTCAGCTCAAGAACAGGCTTAACTGTGGTATGCCTTTCTTCACCCTAAGTACTTACCACAGACATAAGAAATGACTACTTTGTCCAAAAACCTCAATTTCCAGCGTGTCAGCCAGAAGCAGGGCTCCATGTCTGTAGTTCCTTCCAGCTACTTGGTAAACTGAGTCAGGAGGCTCACAGACCTTAGGAGTTCAAGACCCATCTCAAGATAAAGACAAATATCCACAACCACTCTCAAAGGCCATACTTTTTTCTGACCTGAGGATTTTGCTGATTTTGTTTTTACTTCTCCAAATATTATGATTTAGGCAACAACAGCTGTCAATGTGACAAGTCAACAAACATCTCGAGACAGAACAGATACAGAAATAAAACGATTCAAGTTATCCACACAGCACTTTATAGATTCTGTAGCAAAAACAAAACCATATGCTGACAATATCCCCTACACACATGCACTATACATGCACACACATCCCTCTTTCAAGGCTTGAAACTTTCTCTAAACATACATCTTGACCTAGTAACCGTACAAGCAAACCATTTTATCTTCAGGATGACAATTTCTTCAACTTCAGAATTAGTTTTGTTACATTAAAATGAAAAGGCTCTAAAACACACCTAAGCATCTCTTGTACCATTCACACTGGTGAAACTTACTCAGCAGTGAACCGAGTTGTACTTGATGTCCATCCATTCCCATAAATGAAATGAAACAAAACCCCCAGCCACTATATTTTCTCTGGAAGTTGTATTAATTACTTGAGCCACATTGCTGGCGGACTTGTCCTCTCACTGCCTGTTGGGGAGCAGCTTTGGTCACCCCCCAATTTTACTTGTCTGTATTCTTATTTGTTGAATACACCACTGAAAGTGATGTAATTCATATCCACTTGCAAAGAAGGGGAAACTGAGGAACTGAAAGGAAGCTTTTGTAGAACAACTCTCGAGAAGCTCCATGACTAGAGGACTACTCAGTAGTCTCAGTAATTCCAATAAAGCCTACTCCACAATGAAACAAAAGAACTTTTGCAAACCAAAATACTAAGAAGGACAACTACCTAGGCATGGTGGTTTATGCCACTAAGCCATGTCTAGGGAGGACAAGGTAATTTCAAAATCATAGTTAGCCCAGCAATAATGGAAAAAAGCTCATCTCAGATGAATCATTTAAAAAACTCAAAATTTAAAAAAAAGGAAAAAATTGTTATGAACAATACCACATGCCTATAATCTCAGTCCTTGTAAGGTGGGAATGGGGCAATCAGGAGCCCAACACTAGCCTTCAGTGAATTGGAGACTACCAAGGCTCCATGAGACCTTGTGCTAACCAACAACAAAAAACTGAGTGGAGCAAGAACCTTAACTATAGGCTGCATGTGGACAGGATACCTCTCCCTATGGCCCATCGTTTTCCATGTGGTCTATCTTTTTCCATATGGCCCATCCTTTTCCATTTTAGATTAAGATGCAAATCGGTGTTAAGATACTGTTCCCTAAACCCAAAGCAACCTTTTTATTTTCACTCATGAATCTATAGAAGTCTATGAAATAGTATAAACGCAGCTGTATTTTGTTTCCCAAATCAATTTCCTCCCCAGACATCAAGTAGATGCTCCTGCACAGAGAAAGAACAGCCCTTCCCTTCTAATTCAAAAATCTATACTGCCATTGGCCTTGCAAACTGCTAAACAAGCAGTATCGGCAAGTCACTTGTGTGCAGTAATACATTTACTGCAAATCCCAATGGTTTACTCCCTGATGCAGTTTCTTCTGTGTCTGAACATGTCAATAAACTGCTGGTCACCACATTTCTAAGTGGTTCTGACTCACTATTTGCTCAAAGCAGCAAGAGGGTGGTGGGAAGGACAAAAGCTTGGCTTTTCAAGAGCCTGGGGACCTAAGCCTTAGGGAGACCACTGTGCTTCCCACACAGGGAGCCACAGTTTGCTCCCTGGCACTTCACATTCTTATACTAAATACCCAACTAGGACACCTTCTATACACACAAATTTCAAAATCAGCCTCCTTTCGAAAAAGCATTTCCTATCCCTACTTGTCAAATAAAAACGATTTCTCCCTAGCAAACACCATGTGCAGTTTTCCAAGGTGCCTTAAGTTTCATTAAAGGGCCTAAAACAAGGTGGCAGGAGGCCTGGTGAAGCAGTCTGGCATTTCCTCTGTGTGGGGGTGGGGGTGAGAGGGTGGAAGATATACCCAAATGCATGTGGAATATAGAGACCAGGTCAATGTTGGCTATTTTCATCAGTCAGCATTCATCCTATTTTGAAGACAAGGTCTTGCACTGAACCTAGAACTCACTGACTGGGCTAATATAGGTCAGTCCACCTGTCTCTGTACCCCACATCCCACCCATTCCTTTCCCTTGAGTCCCCCCAGTGTTAGGGCTACAGAGGCACAGCACAGAGTTGTGGTGGGTGCTGGGGATCCAAAGTCAGGTTTGTCGGGCTTACATAGCAAGTACTTCACTGAACCATCTCCCCAACTGATCTTTCCATTTAGGTGTAAGTCTGTACTTTTGGAAAAGTTGAAGGAAAGCACTGCAACAATATGTGAATCACTAGTTCAAAACGAGTACAAGGATAAGTTTAGTTGAAAGAAGGAAGAAGAATCCATTAAGATAGAACTCCTAAGACAGATATAAAAGATCCCTTCCTCACATCAAGTCAGACCAATGTTGGTTGAAAAAAAGCCACTGTTTTCTACCAAGCCCACCCCGACTCTCCAGATCCATTCTTTCTTCAAACAGGCAACCTAAGCTCTTAGGAGATGAGGCAAGTGGATACAGACAACCTGCACCACTACCACACACACACACACACACACACACACACACACACACACACACACACACACACACACACACCCCAAGACCAACAACCAACTGGCAAGTAGTTTAAATGTTTTAATTTACAGACTTCAGACACCATGCAGGTGAGTAAGTGTTAATGAATTTTTACTGTGTTCCTCTCCTTTTCGTTCTTTTTGGTTGTAAGCATGGTCTTTAGCTGCTGAACTGCTTTTTAGTCCTCTCTCTCCTTTCCTGAATATTTAGTTTTTACATTACAAAATGTTTGAGTAGAGGATGCAAAACTTGGAAGTTAAAATAAAAATCAAAACTTGTAAATACAGTCATCATAAGGACTGTAATGCAATTTAATCACCAATTCTACTAGCAGCTTGACTGTAATTGACAAGTGAATTCAGTTCACTCTGAAATGTAGGCTTCAACAACATAGTGTGTCCTTTTTAAAAGTCCAAATCTAAACATATTAATGTAATTAAACTCCTCCTTAAGAAGCCTCAGTGGAAAACCAGGCATGGTAGTCTACGCCTATAAATAATGCCAGTACTCAGGGTGAAGGCAACTACATGGTGAGTTTACTACCAGCCTTGGATATATGAGACCCTGTTTAAAGAAAAGGCCTCGTGGGGAAATGGAGAAATACTTGGCAGTTAAAAGTTCATGCCCAGCACCCAAATAAGATGGCACACAACCATACTCACATAATTATGAATAAAAATAAAACAAATATTAAAAAGAAGCCACCTTCTCCATGAACTCGTTTAGGCAGCTGTTGTGTTCCTGAAGCCTGAAAGCATCAGGGATATTTGAAGTATAAACACTTCAAATGAGAAGTGAGAAGAAAAGGAGCCAGGGATAATGTGTCTTTGAACCCAGCACTCAAGAGGTAGAGACAGAGGCAGGAGGATATGAGTTTGAAGCCAGCTTCGACTGCATAGCAAGTTCCAGGCCAGATAAGACCTTGTCTCAAACAAATTTAAAGAAATAAAAATAAAAACCCCAGAGCAAGTAGTTAGAAAAATCATCAGTACTCAACTAAACAGATTTTTCAATTTTACCAAAAGGGAACATTATTACTACTCTTGATTCAGGATTTTTACCAGGATTCCATGGACTTACATTTACTGATGAATCTGAGTTTTTGGGTGAGGCTACTTTTTGTATCTGGACATGAACATGAGCACAAGTGGTTGGTTTTCTTTTGTTGCTTTTGGTAAAGGATTTCTCGACAAATTTCAGAGGATGGGGATCCAAAATGGCACAAGCCATCACAGGTCAATACCCTGGCTGCATCACTATGTTAAAACAAATTCAGTCAAATACTGCAAGCACTCCAGAAGGCTAACAGCATCAAGACTGTCCCACATTAACATGAGATACTCTCATCTCCTCTCTGTTAGTGATGCTGCTCCTTGGTGGAGCTGTTTCCACAGTTCTTCTATTTGGCAGATGAAGAAAGTTTCATTGATTAAAAACCAGGAATTTTCCTCTTTCTCCATTTTTTTCTTCTACCAAAAATGGCATAGTACCATATAGCATTGACCTTAAACTTAAGAAAGCCATTATTATATCCAGCATAAAAATTTTAAGGGGAAGGAAGTCAATGCTATGTTCACATAATGGTTCTGTGGTTTCTCCAAAGTAGGTCAACAATATGAAACAACAACTCAAATTTTAAATGTTAAAAACTGAAATAATTAGTGGAAACCACAGTATTTCATAACTGTACTAACATTTAAAAATCATTGTAAATGGATAATAAGCTGAGAAAATTTGAAAATACTATTTTTGGTAGTTTTTTATAGTACCATATACAAAGTCCAGTAAAGTTTTGTAAACAATATGTGAATGAAAATCCTATCAAACCATGCCCCCAGGCAGGGGGAGCACACAGAAAATCTTTCTCCCACTTATATAGCCATCTAGCCCAGCCTCCCAGCACATATACCCCAGAACTCTTTAAATTAGCAAGTTGGGCTGGGTATGTAAAGTACTTGACTACCATGTGTGAGGCCCTGTTCCATCCCAATGAAGTACTACAAAGCTTCAAAACATTAGTATGTATGTTTTGTTTTGTTTTCTACAGAAAGTATTGTGTTATAAACTACTGTAGAATTCTTTAATGCTATTATGAGGACTGCTTTGACGGTATAAACATTCAACTTTGTCAGAAAGACAAAAGGAAGTATTTAAAAACTGGATTTTAAAAGCACTGTAATTAGAAACAAGGATCTGCAATTCCAACACTGGGCAGACTGGAGCAGAAGATCCTAAGTTCAAGGACAGCCTCTCAAACAAATCAGTAAGCAATAGACACGGGCAGATTGACTGAGTAAAAGTCTCCTGAAATTCTTCCTCTGTTTCCTCCTATTTAATCTCCTTCCAGAAACCACAAGGAGGAAAAGAACAAAGACTCAACTGTACAGAAATGTAAAATGGTCCATGAACCAGCAACTAAATCTATCTTTAAATACCACTCGTGGTGATTTATTTACTGAAGAAAGGTTTTTCTGTTTGTGGTTCTTAATAAGCACTCTTTGGTAGAACATCTTAAGTGCTCTGGTGAAGCACTGCCCTTGGTCTGTACACAGAGTGCTGGATCTGTAAGCATGCTCTGGTATGGCTCATGCACTGAGTAACAGACTTTTAATTCAATCTCACCTTCAATTTACAAAGACATAAACTGAGGGCCTGGGAACTCCTTCATGAGATGCTCAGTTCCTAAGTATGTTACCTCTAACTATCCAAAGCAAAATCATAGATCTTGGGAACTCTCCCAGGCCATACAGTCAAGTGGGAGAGGCAACTTTGGCACTGGGAGCTACCCAGGTTCAATCCTACTCGCCTTTGTCTGAGGCCAGCCTATATACACAGGGATCCTGCCTAAAAAACAGCAGCAACACACACTTCCCTGGCAGACCATTCCGAGCTCCCAGCAAAGACATAGGGTAGATCACAAACAGCTGTAACTCCAGCTCCAGGGAACCCAACTCCTTCTGACCTCCTATTGCACCTGCACCACTTACATACACACCTGCTTCCATTGTGGAAACCCCCAACATAAACATAATTGAGTAGAAATGTTTTCTTAAAGCCTATCAATTATGATAACTGTTTTTCCTGATGCCTCCTTAAGTTTCTGGCCTGATTCTGCACTTTTCTTGCCACACACAGTACAGGCCATGGAGAGAAACTTGACAAAGGGCTGGAGGAGAAACTGTCAGGTACTAAGAAATCAGTCCTGTTTGCCGATTTAAAAAAAAAAAAAAATCCTGCAAGCTAATCTTGCACTTCAAACTCTAGCTTTAAACACAGCTTTATCTCAGTGAACTTATGCTTGTAAAGGACAAGCTTGGCTCATGAAAATGAAGTTAGGGGCCACTCCAATCTTGATGACAGCTACTCTCTTAGTACTACAAGGTGATTAAAACCAAGTAGAGCTTAAATCTAAGTGCTGCCCTCTGGCAAGTCATTCCTGGGTCTGTGTTTCTGGAGGGAAGGAATGGGATGGGGGAAGGGAGGAGGTGGCTCTAGGCTGTTGTGTGTTAGCAGCTCAATAGTGGATCAGATGTGTGACATGAGGGTCTTGGGTTCCATCTTAAAAAAAAATCTTAGGGCCTGTGTGACACGATTTAGCAGCACACACACACACATGCACAAAATAAATGTGATGTTTAAAAATTCTCAGAGCAACAAACTGCAGACAAACAACTCATATTTTTAAAAACAAAATAAAAAAACAGAGCCTGGCAGCATACACCTGCAATCCCATCACTTAGAAAGCAGAAGCAAAAGAATCAGGAACCAAAGCAATTCCTCAGCTACAGAATGAAAGTAGAAACAATGGTAAATATTACAGGAAAATAGGAACTGTCTCACACCTAAGGAATGAATCCCTACCAGTTCCACCTAAATAATTTGCAGGCATGCACACAAAGAATAATGTTTTCTAGGAAAAATTAAAAGCACATATCAAAATTGTGAGTGGTAGTTTCACTCCAAAAATTATTCAATGTGAAACACTGTGCTTCTGAACTACCACGTGACTTCACCCAAAAATCAGACCTGGGAAAAA
Organism: Cricetiscus sungorus; assembly: GCA_030556225.1. Classification (NCBI taxonomy): domain Eukaryota; kingdom Metazoa; phylum Chordata; class Mammalia; order Rodentia; family Cricetidae; genus Cricetiscus; species Cricetiscus sungorus. The sequence continues at coordinate 75,979,777 of JANBXA010000734.1, forward strand.
AAAAACAAAAAGATTGTCTTTCCTTCCAGTGTCAGGCTGAACTCCCAGAGCTCATCCTGCCCACTCTAACAGAAAGCAGTTATAGACCGTGACTGTTTGGCTGCCAGTCTCCAACAAGATTCCTGCCATGTTTCTTTTGTTCTTGAACACAATTTAGGCTGAGAACAGAATTGCTGAATGGGATACAACTTTCTACCTTCCCGTGGCTAGATCCCCATAGATCAAATCACAGATCACAAATCAAACCAGTGCTGCTGACTTCCCTAACTTGTAGAATCTTATTCTAGACACCTGCTTTTAATTATAATTTGTAAAGTTAATCAAACAGAAATAGTGAACTGGATAGAGACACAGCAGAAGAGATGTAGATCAGAACACAGGTCCATAAGTGATCCTGCAACTGTCTTCATGTTTTCCAAAGCAACCTGGAGGGGACAGGAAGCAGCTCTGATAACTCTGGAATGAGCAACCTCAGCTAAAGCTTCCATGATGCTGAGCCCTGATCTCCAGGTGCTGAGCAAGTATCAAAGTAGAGTAAGACACCTACTCAGATACTTCTCAACATGTGTAAGACACAGGAGGCAGACTGCCGTTGAAAATGGTACAATCAAAGGCAAGGAGCACCATTTATATCCACACACACCTTTCTTTGACAGGTGGTCTCAATGTGCAACCCAGGCTGACCCAGACTCAAAATCCCCCTGCCTTAACATCAAACTGGTAATACAGGTTATTTGCCACACCAGGCTTATAGCCTTGGCCCTACCACCATGCAGAAAACATACTGGAACATCTTGTTTCCTAAAATATTAAGAAACACAGAACACAAAACAACAAATTAGAGCTCATACACTGGGGGATCAGCTCCTGAACGAAGACTCACACCAGCTTGTTATTTTCAATGTAATTTTCAACACTCTGGTGTTCTCAGAATTGCCTTGCTTTCTCACAAATAGGTCCCACCTCTGTGCTGATCAGAAATAGAATTTACCACCTACACGGACAAAGACAGACATCAACAGCCTATTAAAAAGTACTAAGGGAAAAAAAAAAACTGTCTTTTCCACAAGCAGCCACGGAATGGAGGAAAGTCATGGGAAAGGTTTTATCAGGAAGTGTTGACACAACATAAACATGGACTGTGGGCATCGCACCAAGCAAGGAAACCACAATTATACCACTCTTGATTTGGATACACTTCCACTTTAAAACTTCCACACAGAAAAGTCAGTGGTGAGATCCTGACAAAGCTGTTGAAAGCTATGAAGGGAAAGCAGGAACCACACTAGAGACAAATCTTAACAGCATTCAAGTGTTCTCTATGCAAAACTCCCCCATTGCTACCCTTTTTTTCATTGCTACACTTTTTTTTTTTTCAGTAACAAAGATGTTGTCAGAAATGACAATTTTTTGTGTCCCCTGATGATGCCTTGCTAGCATTTGGTTATAAGCCATAAAGCAGGAATAATTTCAGCCTGTCAGGAGTCTTCGCTAATGCCCAGTTTCCCCCTAGAGAGAATTCCTGTCAAATCTAATGAGAGCTCCAAAGGCCCTCTCTACAATATAATGAGCACTTAGGCCATGCTGGTGATCAGGCAGCAAAAAGCATCAATTTGAGCCTGGCTACACCCTGGGGGCCAGACGTCACTAGTTTTAATAAGAATTATGATCACCAACAGCACCAAATGACTCCTCAAAACTTACTATTAGCATGTGACACTCAGAAGGATGTTTTTCAAACCTAAGACTTTAAACTAAATTGCAGCATGACTTTGCACACCACTCTAGTGAAGGGTATGTCAGCACTTGCAACATAAACTAAATTTCAGGGGGCTTAACACTCTACTATGACAAACATGGTGTGTCTTAGCTTCCCATTTGTTTCAAATTACTGGCCAAATTACACACAGTGTATTATTAATGCATATCATCACACAAAGAAACAGCATATACCCACAAATGTTCAAGACACAACAGTACAGAACCCAAGAGAAAACTTTGTTCACACCAGGGGTGTCTGACCCCCCTGGCCCCTTACTCCTTTCTACATAGTAAATAAAGTCACCAGAAGCCAGTTAACACACCTCTTTCTGCTTCCCCAGCAAGACCAACACCAGCACATCACTTGTGTACTACTTGTCCAAGAGTCTGTGGGTCATTAAAACCTTCCAGTTTATTCGTTTAAGAAAAAGCTCAGTGTCCAGAATACATAACAGAAAAGGAAAAGTGCCCTACATAGTAACTTAAAAGATGCAAATTAGAGTTCCTACACCAAGTTTACTTACATTCTTAATTTAAATGGCCATAGACCAGAGATATTCCAGCTCACTATCACTGACTTTAAAACCTCAACAAAGCACACCAGCCGCAGAAATACAGAAAATCAGCACCACGTAAAGAACTCTGCAAACAAGTAAAACAAACATTTTGTGAAAGGCTCGTTATATCACTGAAAGGCTCTGACAGTGCTCTGAAAACATGTATCTGAGAACAGATCTAATGTACATAATTATAAAATCTATGATAAATTAAAAATCAAAGCGTGCAGAGTTACAAAAGCAGAATTCAACTCTGAAATGGATTTGCTTAATGAAAATCTTTGAATATAAGGAAGATCTGAAGGCTGAACTAATCAATTTCTCCACCATGCCCTAGCCGGTCAGCCATGCTCTTTAATTTAATGAAACAAGGGTCTGAGATGAAATAGCACATATACATCAAGTAAGAATTGTATTGTTGCACTTTGAAACATGTCCAACTGTGCAACTTCATCTGATGATAATTTTTTAAGAGGGAATCGATTTCTAAAAGACTTATTGTACCAGCATTTTGATAAAGTGAATGTCAGCATATCGCCAGAACACTTGCACCCTGCCATTAATGCTTTCTTTGGCAGACAATGACTACTCAATTGAGGGTCCTTTGGGCTGAGCAATCATTTAGCTTTTCTTCTCTTATGAGGTCCTTAGTGTCTTGTTCCAGCTCAATACTCTTTTTATACACCATTATAGTGGCCATAAGTGTGAATTTTATGGGAACTTGCAAACTCAAGTCATTGCTAAAGCTTTCCAGTCACTAATCTTTTCATGCTTTTAAAACCACTAGGACTGAAGCACCTTCCAACACTTTCACTGGCCATAAAAGCACATTTTTCTTTCCCTCCTCCAAATCTTCATCAACGGAGAAAATTTTCAAAACCATGTTGGCTAATAAGCACTAATCTTGAGTGTCACTTTAGAGAACACCAAAGACTAAGAGCACTCTAAGTCATATGCCTTATAAAATCTGATTAAAGAAACTCCCAAGTAACCCCTTACTTTCCAGATTTCACACCCAAACATATAAAAGTATGAACTGTTCTAAACTCCAGTAACCACAATATATCCGAGATCTTTGAAAGGATAAATCTATTCATGTGGAAAAGTAACCTGAGCTCAGTTCCTGTCTGCCTGTAAACATTTCTGAAGCAACTCAGCTAGTCTTGCAACCCTGAAGAAGCAATCCTGCTGCAGAATGTTAATGCCAACTCGAAGAAGGGCAGAAAAATAGTCCACAAATGCCCACCCTAACATGCAGTGACTGAGGACAAAACCAACATGGTAAAATCCTATAAACTGCTTTTCTCAGATTAATGTTTGACTAAAGCTTACCTGTTTATGCATTTCAATGTTTAATCCATATGACATTTCATAATACTGTAAAGAGAAGAACCAAGCATGTCGTTAACTCACATTTTTGTAGTCAGAACACACACTATTATGTGAAAAGAAAAAGAAAGAAAAAGGTCCTATCTTTGATACCTACCATCACGTAGTGCCTCTGCATTTCTGTCTTTTCACTTGCCAATTTCTCACATTCCAATTTAAGACTATGAAAACAAAACAGGCAGCTTAAGGTAAACATTATGTCACTTGTTTTAACATCTGCCTCACATATTTGCACTTCAAGTAAAAACAATTTGGAAAAGTCTTAAGCTAGGAAAACATCCTAAAAGCTGTCTTTGTATTCAATGCTGGAAAAAGAAGATGAACAACAGGGAATATCCACCAACTACTGTTCTTTTTGTTCTCAGGGCACATATCTCATTGAGAGGGCAAGAAGGAAACACCTATCAAAAAAAGATTGCTCATCTGTTCCCATCCTACTTCTCTTGACTGCACCAAAGTCTGTCCTTTACACAACCCCCATTCCCTAGCACAGCCAGTCGTCAGTTTTGAAAAACTTTGCTGGTAAAGTTACTCCTATAACGACTAGGGCCTTTCAAAACCTTTCGTTTTTGAAACCCTGCCAAAATATGACAAGCAGCTACAGCAACGAAGTGGGTTCAAGTTCTGGCCCCTGTTCGGAAAACAGTGTGTCCAAGTATGCCTCAAGCTCTGGAGATATCATCTTAAACCAGGTAAGAGGTCAAAAATCAAAAAGCCACTGACAAAATAGGAAATTTTATACCCAAGCCACAAAGCCTTCTTTTTCTCAAGCATAAGAAAAGTAAAAATCTCCTTCCAAGGAGATTAGTTCCAAGGAGTCAAAACCCCAGAGGAGCAAAATAAGTAGCCTTTCTGGACTATTCACCATCGATAGGGTCTTTAGCAAGAATTTTCACTAAGAAATCTGTTGAAAAAGGTACCATTACATAAAGAACTCAGAACTGAGGTCAATGTGAATGTGACTTTATTCTCCTGGCCTATCCAAACACCCAAGAGTGTGGGTGGGCCAGGCACATAATCTACATTCTACCGCCTAATAACCCATGATGGGCACAGCTAAACGCATCTAGACTTCCCTAATGGACTTTGTCTCAGACAACCCAATTTTCTAGTATGGCAAACAGCGATTTCAACATGGCTTTGCTTTCCTGAACGCACACTCCAGAGGTGAGCCATTGATTGAACCCATGTTTTAGTTCAGCCTGTTGCAAAACAAATAAACGAAGCGCAAATATTGACGGTTCTCATGCAACTCCAAAATACACGAAAAGGGACTCCCTGGAACAGCCGCAAATGCGCAAAGGGGAAACAATGGGAAGAGGAGGAGGAGACAACAGAAGGGGCGGCCCGGAGAGCCAAGAAAGGGGGGTAACATGAATGACAGGGCTTAACTGACTCCACACGCCACCGCCTGGACACAAGCACTAAGTACACAGGTCCTAGCAGCCTGGCCGGGTGAGAAAAAGACCCCCCCAAGTGACCACCACCCAGAGCAGGTCGTCACGCACCTGTGATACTGCGCCTGCAGGAACTGGAATTCCTCTTTAATCCGGTCCAGGGATTCCGGGATAGTGAATTTAAAGGGCTGGCCTGCAGCCTGGTGCGGCGTCTGCAGGTGACCAGCAAGGAGGACCAAGGAAGGAGATGTGAGGGTGAGTGTGTAAAGCAGAAAAGTCAGAGGAGGGAAAAGCGGATGGGACATAAACAACAACAACAACAAAAATAAAAATAAAGTTAGAAGTGGTGAAAAACGGAGCCCCCAACTCGAGCCCTCAGTTCACTTTAGAGAGGGAGAAAGCACTCCCGGGGCCCTAATTTCTCAAGAGGCTTAGAAGCAAATCTACCTCTAACGTCGGCCGTGCGTGCCCGACGCCCTAGGGTCACCGGACCCGGAGAGACTGAGAAGGGCCAGGCCAGAGCTTTGCCGTCCAGGCCATCCCTCCCCAAACCGTGCGATAAAAGACCCCGGGACAATTGCCAACTCCCTCTTAGTCCCCAGTCCTGGAGTGACCGGGCCGCACTGACTACACGTAAACAGGCGAGAGAAGTGGCAAAGCCACGATCACTCCGGCCTCGGGATAGGCGGGAGGTGACTGCGAGACCCCCGTTCGGGCGTCTAGACTTCCAGAAGGAGGGGGCGGGCGGGGAGGGGAGCTGGGCTTCGTGGGCTCCCGAGCAGGACAAGGTCCCACCCGCTCCGGCGACTCACTGGGTGCCGGCTCTGCGGGAACATCGCTCTGGCGGCAGCCGAGGCTCTGTTCCGGGACAGCTCTATCCTCCGCGCCACTTCCAACTTGAATCCCGCCGGGCAACGAGAAGCAGCGCAGCAGGCCGGCGCGCGGGGCGCTCAGGATACAAGGCCAGGGCGCGACGGGTGCGGCCCCCGCCCTCAGGACCACATCGCGAGCGGTTCGGGCCCCGCGCCGGCGAGTCTGCGCAGCGGGGGCGCCGGGTCCTACGGCGGCAGTCCTTCACCCGGTGCCCCCGGCCGCGCTCCCTTCGGCGGCTCACGAATGCAGACAGGCGGCGAGTCTCCTCCCTGCGGCGGCGGCCTCTCGCAGGTGGCGCCTAGGCTAAAACCCACGTAGTCAGCCAGCGGCAAGCGACGCGTCTCAGGTCGGCAGGTCACCCGCTCCCACGACGGTGAGCTCCGGGTCACCCGAGGCTCAGCAGCCGGCGTTGCAGAGTCTCCGGCGCGACGCGGAGCAGCGGAGATGAAGAGCGGGCTGAGCAGGGTCGCGCCGGTACGCACGCTCCCTCCGGTCCGCGGCTAGTGTTCGCGGTGCAGCCCCTCGGCCGCCCGCCGCTCCTTCAGCCCGGGCATCAGGCCGCCGGGCGCGCTCCGCGGCTCCTGCGTTCCCTGCGCTTGCCTTCCCCTCCCCGACTCTCGGCGCAGGGCGGACCAGCTCCAGCCGCCGCAAAGTTCTCTCACAAGCCGGAGGCAAACGTCCACGCGACGGAGAGCGCGCTGCCGCTCGGCCTCCCTCCGCTGCGGGCCACGTCGAAGACGAGTCCCTGCTCCTGCCCCCGGACGCGGGGTCCCCGCCGCTGCTCCTGCCGCCGCCCGCGCCTCTCGCGCCGCTTACATTAACACGCGGTTTCACACTCGCTAGCAAACCAGCGCCCCGCCCGAGCCAAGCGGCGGGGGCTGCGAGCGCCGGGGCCGCCGCGGACGTGGGCGGAGCCGCGACAGCTCAGCCAACCGCGTGCGCCGGGACAACGTGGGGCGCTGACGCGCGCCGGCCACAGCCAGTGTTGGCCTTCGCTCCGCCCACCTCGCGCGGCCTCTGTTGGCCTGTCTCTCCGCCCACCACCAGCCTGCGCCCCTCCTCCGCCAGCGCATCCTGTGCGTTCTGAGTGCCGCGGTGCCCGAGAAGCTGCGGGGCGCGCACGCCAGCCAATGGGGAGCGGTCAGACGCCGAGATTGGCAAGCCGCCTCCGAAGGTCGGTGGGAAGGAGAGCGGCGAGCCGGACTGTCAATCAAAGTAACGTGGGGCAAGTTGGGGAGTGCGCGAGTGCCCGCAAGCTCGAGCGCCCTGCGCGCGGGAGGCGAGGAAAGTAGGGGGCTGAAGTTTGCAGAAGCCTGCTGCTCGCTCGTCTTTTCCTTGAAGGAAATCTCAGAGAAAGTACCAGAGACTGACCGTGGGGTTTCTTGTTCGGGGAGGGTATACGTCTTGGTAACAAGAACTGAATGCACTTTCTTGTTTGGGTTCCCTTTGTTGGGTGTTAATCTGAAGGTGAGGTTCCATTCACAACTTTGTCGGAAGCTTTTTTCTCCTCGAGCTGCCTTTCCACGGACGCACGAGAAGTGAACTGTACCTTTGATGGGAAATGCGTGAGCATCGCAGCAGCTGGCATGCGCGCACCATCGAGGGGAGACTGGACCGCTAGCCGCACAGGCTTGGAAAGATTTTGCACCACGTCGTGAAAGGTCGACCTGGCTGGGTTTGGCAGGGAAGATCCCCTAAGGTTCCGGCAGCATTAGACACTCGTGTCCCATGCGCAGACGAGATGCTTTTGCACCCCGCGAGAAATCCTGGTTCTGGTCTTCAAATGATTTCACTGTTTGGATAGAAGTGGCCGAGAGTTTTAGGAAACTGCCGGAAGAGCACTAGTCAGTTTCAAGTTTCTGGGAAATGAAAGACAATGAAATAAACCAGCGTTGAGACCTGAAACCTGCCCTTCCCCCTTCCCCGTTGCTTTGATTGTACTCCTGGCAGAGATGAGTGAACCACTGAGAGGTGGTAAATGAAGCAGCTTGAGGGGCTTGTTTAATGAGGATTGACATAAGAGGAATTTCAAGTTTTAAATAAAGGAGACTTGCTATGGAACTAATGCTGTGAGTCTCCGGATTTTGTCTGGTTCCCTAGCAAAACACCTGCAGTATCGCCACACGCATACTTTCTTGAAAGAACAGTTCATGGAGCTGTAGTTGTTTTTTTTTTTTTTTTTTTTTTGGTTTGTTTCTGTTTTGTTTTTAATGTAAGCCATAAGTGAATGATGCTGTTTTAGCCTCCTGGTGGTAACTTTTCTGGTAAGGAAGGCACCGATTGGGCAAACATTTATCGTTTGTTGAATCCTAGTTAACATATGGGGGCATTAATACCTCCATCCCCATTATTTTTCCTTATAGAGACATAGGGGAAGGAGCTTACTGAAATAAACATGAATTTGCTTCTGGCGGATGTTTTTTCTTTGAAATACAGAAAAAAAATGGTAATATATTACGGTACTTGGAAAGTTCTTTTTAAACATGTATGCTACTGATAGGTCTGTAAGTGCATCAATCCTAATGTCAGTTGTAAATGAAAAGCAAAGGAACAGAATCAGCCAAATCTTCAGACCACAGTAAACGCTTACACCGATTCAGTGTTCTTTTCTCGAAGAATTGGGAACAGATTTATGTTACTCGTTTTCATGGCATACCAAATGAAAAAGAAGAAAGAAGGTCCCTTTTCCTTGGTTATATTTGGTGATGTATGAGTGGACCAAATGGGAATTTTTGAACTCCTGTGATCCTAGGTAACTAACATTTTCCTTGAAATCATCCTTCAGTGGTTTGATCTCCCCAGTCAGTGGCTTGTCCCTATGCTGAGTAGAAAGTGCTCGTGTCTACTGTGAAATTTCCTCCCTGGGGTCCCATCCCCAAGCTTTGCCTATCACGTGTCCCTTCACTTAATGGAACATGGTGATAATTAAGTTTTAAAGTACTAGGTTTAGGGTCAGAAGCAAAAATATTGCTACATGTCCCACTCTCCAAATCAATTCTAACTCATTGCCTTTACTCTCCACTAACTCACTGGAGTTTCCAGCTTGTTGTGAGTGAAAACTAGAATTTCTCTCTTAACTAATGTTTTCTTAGTATTAGCCTTTGAAACCAGGCCAGCCCTTATGATTTCTTTAAAATGCAGTATGCAGTTGGGAGTACATAATATGATTTTAAAATTAGGAGCCCTTTGATTGCTCATATAAAAATGATGAAGTTTTGAAGGCATCTTTCCATTCAGGTCATCTTTCTTGAGAATAGAAGAGGACTGTGTCCTTTTTCATTTTCAAGGTCATATTTACTCTGTGATTGGCATACTGTAATAATTATACTACAAAACTCTCATCAAACTACATTACAGATGATGGTGTTTAAGACAATCAAGTTGCTTTAGCCCTATGTTTGAAATGAATAATATATGTGCAATTACCTATAGCTTATTTAAATGAACATGGTCTTGCTCATTCAGTCTGTAGTAATTTTGATATTTCACATTTTTGTGTATGCTTGGTTTTGCCTTTTTTTTTTTTTTTTTTTTTTTTTTGAGACAAGGTCTCATTCTGTATTGCAGCTAACTTAGAACTCATGGTGCTGACCATGCTTGAGTATGTAATTCTCCTTCCCATGCCTGGCTTTCATCTTTTAATTTGAAATCAGTTAACAATGTTAAATACACCAGCTCCATAGGAAATTGTCTTGGGAAAAAAAGAAAATAATACCCATGTCATCTACTGTGGAGGAGGAACTTGTTAGTGTGTTCATATTATCTTGATGCATATATAGGTGTGTTTTCATTCATTTCTTGCTAATTACAGTTTCTCAACTCAACATAAATGTAAATAAATGATGGTGGTTATTCTGCTTTCTTTTGTGTTTGAGACAGGGTTTCATGTAGTTCAAGATGGCCTCAAACTTGCCATGTAACAGAGGATGACCTTGAACTTCTGATTCTCTTGCTTCTAGATTTTGCTTCTAGCTCAGGGTTTGCTCAGGTATTCTACCAGTTTAACTACATCCTCAGCCTTTGTTTTCCTTTGAGCTGTTTTTATTTATTTATTTATTTATTTTAGATGGGAAAGGGGGGGTGACTTGCTTGCAAACCTGGCTAGCCTGGAGCTGGCTATGTAAATGCAGCTGGCCTTGGATTTGTAACAGTCCTCCTGCCTCTGCCTCCAAAATAATGGGATTATAGGCATGAGTCAACATGCTTGGGATGGGTTGGTTTGGTTTTGTTTGGAGTGAGTGTTTTCATAAACCTAGAAGTAGAGTCCAGAATTTTTCTCAGCAGTGCATGTTGCATTTCATTCCTACCCCATTCCTAAAGAGAGGAGGTGGAGGACAGAAGGCAGAGAAGGAAAAGAAATCAGTAGCAGATCCATGCAACAGTAAAACCGCAAATAAAATCACATCCAAAGAATCTCTTGTGGTTTCACACAATATGGTAAAATTAGAGATTGCAGGAAACCAACCAAATTAAATGGGGAACATTTGAAGACAAACCAGCAGACGTTATGAAAATTACACATTGACTGACCAGTATGCTTTTTATCAACAATTCCTTTGTTAAGATGAAGATCAAAGGGACCTGCATATGTTTTCATTTTGTTCTAACTACAAAATTACATCCAGATGTTTAATAGTCATTTGGTTGGTTTTCAGCATTGATTAGCTATGTTGGTTCTGTTTGCTTACAAGTGTGGCCGGATCATTAGCTAATGCAAAGAAATGTTTGCTGTGAGTTGCTAATTAGGGCTTTTGGAAACTCTCCATGCTCAAGAACAATTTGTACAGTGGCCAGAAGAACTTGAGGGACTTGGGGAAGTTGTTTTTCCTCATCTGGCTTGGTGGGCAAAGGCAGACAGCCCCATTTCCTAATCTCCCTGCCTTGGGGGATTGTGATGGGTCCCCTAGGATAGGAGAACAAATAAATTAGGAAAAGACCACACAGGCACTCCTAAATACACAGATGAATGTGCTGTTTTTGGAACCATCACTAAGTTGTAAGGAGGAGAGAAATACCAACAACATCTAAAACACTAAACATTAACATGTGGAAAATGCTTGGTGCTAATGTTATCAAATACACAGCATTTCTAAGTATGCTTTAGAGACAGATGGGAAAGCCCTTTATGATAAATGAGTGTACTTGAATTCATTACTGTAGTACTTATAATTAAAAAGGTCTCTTTTGCAATTTCAATACTTGTACAGAATAAGGCACCAAACTTGAGAAAACAGGGGCTAGTGAAAGGAGAGGAAAGAAATTCTTGAAACTGGGATGAGCCTGGGAGGAATTGCAGCATTTACTTTTGCAATCCAATCATTTGTTTACCTCATTAAAGCCCCCGAACTTGTAAGAGATTAACTATTCACTCAGTATTCAAGTAAACTGTTTGAGAACTGGAGGTGCTACACTCTGAAGTTGGAAGCCAGTCAATCAGGCTGTTAAAGAGTCTTATGTCTGTGGCTCTAGAACACTACAGTAAGCCAGGGACAATCTTTTGTTTATCTAAGTCTGTATTTCAAAAAGGGCATGTGTTTATAAGTAGACATTAGTGTGCTGAGATAGAAATGCCATTGCACTGTGTGTTCTTTTGCATATTGCTTTCTTCTAATCCTGTTTACTTCTAATGCATTGGGATAGCACATTCCTTCACGTTAGTGTGATCCAGTTCATTTTAGTTTTTTTTTTTAGGACTAGGGGAGTATGTAGCTCAGTTGGTAAGACCATTGCCTAGCTTGCAAAAGACTCTGTCTGGGTTCAGTGCCTAGTGCTACATCAACTGCTCATGGTGACATAATATGCCTATACTGCTAGCAATTGGGAAGCAAGATGATCAGAAAGTTCAAGGTTATCCTCAAGAAGTTCACTCTAACCTGAGACTGCCTAAAAAAAAAAAAAAAAAAAAAAAAAAAAAAAAAAGATTGGATTCTTGAAAGTACTCCAAGAAGAAGAGGTTCCTGTTAGCAATTTCCCCTGTCCTCCAGCCAGGTAGGTTCCTTGGTAAAGCAGAGCTAGTATTTGGGAACCTGATCAAATGCTGCCTGGAGTTCCAGTCATAGTAAAAGATTTCAGTGAACATTCCTCTGCTGTTATTTCAATCTACTATAAAGTTGATCAAAGTTTAGAAGTGGTCTGAACACAGCTTTGACGCTGCTTCCTAAAAATTTGCATAACAAGTTGGGGGGGTGGACTCATGGCCCCTTTAATGACTATAAGGCAAGAAATTGATAGAAAATCAATAGACAGGTTCAAACAGATACTCTGTAGATCTTGAAAGCTTTTGTTCTGATAATACCACTTGAATAAACTTTCTGGAACTACCCTTTGGTTATATATTGTTTATGATTTATTAAAGCCACTGGAAATCAAAATAGCAAAGCAGACATACTAGTTAGCTATAGAAGCCAGGCAGTGGTGGCACACACCTTGAATCCCAGGATTCATGAGACAAAGGCAGATCTCTCTGAGTTCAAGGCTACCCAGGGTTACATGAAATTGAATCAACCTAAAATAGTAACAGAGCTCATGCCTTTAATCCCAGGACTCTTGAGAGATATTTAAGACAAGAACAGGAGCATCTCAGTGCTGGCATTCATTCTTCAGCCACATTGAGGATAGGAAGGCCTTCATTCTCTAGCCATGTTGGAGAGGCAGTAGTCTGAGCATGGTGAGACCTTGTGGAGACAGGATCAGCCCTTTCAGCCTGAGGTAGAAGTAAGAGCTACTGGCTTGACTGCTTTGCTTTTCTGATTTCCAGCTTGAAGTCTGAACCCCAAAATCTGTCTCTGGGTCTTTTATTATTTGTGTTTCATTAACCAGATCTTTGAAGAGTTTAAGGCATACCTCAACTAATAGGAGATCTCTGGTTTTCTTAAGGATAGACAACTTCTGAGGACCAGAACCCACAGTCACACCAGGGTATGTTCAAGGTACCTTCATGTTTCTAAAATGTAAAGTCTAGGTCTAGAAGAAGTCAGATGCCATAAATGGAATGTTGGGACATTCCACAAAACAACTATCCTTGGACTCTTTTCAAAAGTCTGAACCAACTAGGTGCTTAGGAAGTAAAGACAAGATGATCAGGCATTCAAGGGCAGTCTAGCCTACACATTGAGTTCAAGGCCAGCCAGGGTTATATGAGACCCTGTCTTAAACAAGTCAAAATCTGCTTTGGGATGTATATTGAGTGCTTTTTCTTAAGTTTGATTCTCAGTGTAAAAAAAATAAGAAGTTGATGTCAAGAAACAGAGAGAAAAACAGTGAGAGGATTATATCCTAAAAGCAAAGACATTTTAGGATGATGGACAGGCAGGATTGCTCAGTGATATTGCACTTGCTGAACAAGCCTAGCAGCCTGGGTTCAGTTACTAGAACCCATGTGATGACAGAAGGGAAAACTGCCTCCAGAAAATTGTCCTCTGCCCTCCACAACTGTTCCCACACACACCTCATATGCATACGTGCAATAGATATAGATTAAAGTTATTTTGTTTTATTTATTTATTCTTGTTTTATGTGTACAAGTGTTTGGCCTTTGTAGAATATTCATTTACACTGTGCTGTGATTGGTTTAGCAAAGAAGCTGACTGACTAATAGCTAGACAGGATAAGGTTAGGCAGGAAAACCAGACTTAAGGATACTGGGAAGAAGAAGGGTGGAGTCAGAGAAGTTGTCAGCAAGACAGAAAGGAAATAAATAGGAGGTGCAAGATCAAAGAGAGGCAATGCCACGTGGCAGAATGTAGATTAATTCATATGGGTTAATTTAAGTTGTAAGAGCTTGTTAGTAATTAGCCCGAGCATTTATAATTAATATTGAGTCTCTGTGTAGATTATTTGGGAATGGCAGGAAGGAAAGAAAGTCCACCTATAGGCTTTCATGTATGTATGGGTACCTGTGGAGGTCAGAAGAGGTGGTAGGATACACTGGAAATGAAGATACAAATGCTTATGAGCCACCATGTGGGTAATGAGAACAGAGCCCAGGGTCTCTGAAAGAATAGTAAATGGTTTTAACCTCTGAGCTATTACTCCAGCTCCCAAACAAATGTATTTTTAAAGCCAATTAAGACTGAAAGAAAAAAAAGAAAAGAAATGCAGAGTTGTTATGTAGAGTCTTGTCCAGCATGTTCAAGACCCTGGATTTGATCCCCAAAACCTAAAAGCAACACAAAACAAAAATCTTAGTATCTGTCAATCATCTGATACTCTGTATGTTGCCCAATGTAGGCTCATAGGCCTGTAATGCCAGTACTCAGGAGACTGATACAAGAGAATGTAAGAGAGAATGTTGAAATCTCTGGGGCTGACAGGAGTGAAATAAAATGCTATGTGTAAATTCTATTAGCTCCTGGATTGAAAGTCTATGACAAGATTACAGGTAGTATTAATGTGGGTTGAATATTAGGTAATATAGAAGAGTTTCCTTTTTTAATGAAAATGTTGTGATTATATCAATAGATTGTTATTGTGTGCAGTTAAATGATAAAACATACAAAGACAATGTCTATAGCTACCAATAAATAATATGTCTAGGGAGAAAAGAAATAAAATTTGGCAACAGGCTTACTGTTCTTGAAATTATGGGATGAATCCCCAGATATTAATTTTACTATCTCTTTATCTTTTTTGTGTCTAAAATTTTTTTTATGATGAAAAGTTTAGAAAGAGGCTTTCTTGATGGTCCAGTAAATAAAGGCACTTACAGGCAAGCCAGTCCCTTGAGTCAATCTCAGGAATCCAACTGAGAAGAGACCCTTCTCCTGCACCATGTTTTTTGACCTCTAAAAGAATACTATGTCATGCACAGATCTCTCTCTCTCTCTCTCTCTCTCTCTCTCTCTCTCTCTCTCTCTCTCTCTCTCTCTCTCTCTCACACACACACACACACACACACACACAGACACACACACAGAATAATTTAAATACATTTTATAAATTATTTTATAAGACTAAAAAGATAAGTCCACACGTATTTTTTTAAAACTTTTGTATTTTTGTTTTATGTGTACAATGTACATGTTTCCATATGTGTGTGTGCGTGCGTACCTAAAGAGGCCAAAAGAGGGCTTTAGATTCCCCCAGAGTTACAAATAGTTGTGAACCACTTGTAGGTACTGGGAATGGAACTTAGGTCTTCAGGAGAAACAGCTGGTATGCTTAATAGCTGAGCTGATGCTCCAACCCCCACACCTGCTTTTCTTATGGTGAGTGCCATTTGCTTCAGTTTGAAAATTGACTTACTATCTTTAGAAAAAAAAAAAAGTGTTTTTTTTTTTTCTGATCATGAAAAAACTGCCATAAGTAATAAAGTATTGCCCAGTGGCTTTCTCTGAATCATCAAGTGTTTAAATTTTGTTATTTCATTTATTTTGTTGATTTTTCTGAAATATCTACTAGTTAACAATTAGTATAAAATGGATATTTTTAATATATTAGACATTAACTTCATGATCCTCTAAAGTATCATTTTGTGAGCTTTGACACTCTACTAGAAAGATTTAAAGGATAAAGAACAAACTGTTCATGTTAAATAAACTGCTTCCTTCAAGAACAGACAGAACAAACAATTTAAAGAGGCTCTAGGTAAGGTTATGTCCCCTCTCTAAGACAAAGACACTACCCTTCCGTGAGGCTTTCAAATCTCCCACTTGTGGACTTCTGTGGTGGGAACAAATCAGCTTTCCTCTATTTGTATGGACTATGTCCCCTGAAATAGAACATACGAGCCAACTCTGAGGGTAAAAGGGAACTCAACTCCAGAAAAAGAAAAAAGCCCCCACTGTCTGGGAATCCTGAAACAGAGTCTGGGTTTCCTTTCCACCTGTGGAATTTGCCACTTTTATGTGCATAGTTCTCTCTCTCTCTCTCTCTCTCTCTCTCTCTCTCTCTCTCTCTCTCTCTCTCTCTCTCTCTCTCTCTCTCTCTCTCTCTCTCTCTCTCTCTCTCTCTCTCTCTCTCTCTCTCTCTCTGTGTGTGTGTGTGTGTGTGTGTGTGTGTGTGTGTGCACAGCATGTATGTGTGTGCTTCTGCTTTCAATAAACCAAGGCTGACTGCTGAGACTTTGCTTTTCCTGCCTTGTTATTCTTTAAATAAACAGGAAAAAGCATCCTGATCTCAGCCTTTTATCACTTGAGCCCAGGCATGAGAGTTATAAATTATTAGACAGATTTTTAAATGTTCCTTTAAAAAATTATATGTATGTGTTTGTGTGTGCCACATATGTACAGGGGCCCTCAAAGGCCAAAAGGAGTCAGTTGTGAAGGAGTTAGTTACATATGGTTGTGAGCCACCTCACTAGTACTAAAAACTAAAAACAGGAACTCTGGAATAGCAGCAAGCACTCTTAATTTCTGGGCCATCTCTCCAGCCCTTAAATTTACTTTTTCTTTCTTTTTCTTCTCTTTCTAGCTCTCTGTCTCTGCCTCTCTGTCTCTCTGTCTTTTAACTTTTTCTATTTGTCTAGGTGTACATATTTCTGTATGTGCAGGTATGTGTGCATAGATGCTTGGAGGACAAAGTTTGGTGTCAGATGTGTCCATTTCTCTCCATCTTTATTTCATTAAGTATTTGTTGATTTTTGTTTCTCTAGACAGGGTTTCTCTACAGTTGCTGTCCTAGAACTCCCTCCATAGACCAGACTGTCCTCAAACTCAGAGATTCACCTGCCTTTGCCTCCCCAGTGCTGGGATTAAAGACATGGAATTTTCTTTGTGTGAGGTGGTGGTCAGGAAGTTGTCAAGACAGGAGTTCTCTGTGTTACCAGGCATGGTGGCACATGACTTTAATCCTAGCACTTAGGAGGCAGAGGCAGGCAGATCTTTGATTTCAAGGCCAGCCTCATTTACAGAGTGGATTCATTAAATATTTTCAATTGCATTTATTAATTTTGTGTCTGGGTGTGTGTGTGTGTGTGTGTGTGTGTGTGTGTGTGTGTGTAAACACATATGCATAACATATTATATGGATGGAAATGGAGGGATATCTTTCAAATGTCAGATCCCTCCTTCCATCACATAGATTCTAGGGATCAGTGCCTCCAGTTTGGCAGCAAGTACCTTTTACTGCTAAGGCTTCCCAGCTCACTGATCCTGCACCTTAGTTTTTGGGGATGATCCATTACTTAACCTAGAATTCACCCATTTGCCTCAACTATCTAGCCAGCAAGCTCCAGGAATCCTTGTCTCCACCTCATAGCACTGCCTTTTTTTATTAATGTAAATGTATTGGAATTTGCTCTCAAGGCCTTGAGCTTGCAATGTGCTGTGCCACTGATCTGTCTGCAGCACAGTTTTCTAGTGTTTCAGAGTATGATGCTGATGTCCATCATTTTTCTGTGTACTTAGTATTATATATTGATATATAAATTAAAAATAGCACTAAATCTAACAATTGAAATCAACCTCATGCAGAAGCACAGAGACCCACTGTCTGTTTTTGGTATCCTTAGAAGATTTGTTCTAGGCCTCTGTGAAAATCCATGGATGCTCAGGTCCCTTATATATGGTACACATCTTCCTGTGTACTTAAGTCATAATTAGATTATCCACATCACCTAATGAAATATAAACATTGTTAAATCATTCTATATCATTATTTAACAGATTACATGGTAGAATATGCAATGTTCAGTCCAAATGCAGTTTCCCCCCTCACTATTTTCAATTAGTAGTTGATTGAATTTGCTACAGCAGAGCCCAAGAGGAATGAAGAGCCCACTATGTTTATAATATATTAATAAACAGAGTTCCATAAATGCCTTGAAAAGTGATAAGATGTAACATGAGAAGAGATAACTAATATGCCCCATGCATCTGTTTCTTTCTTTATGGTAGGACTATGACTCAATTGCAAGAGCTCTGCTGGGCATGCTCAAAGCCCTGTAGGGTCTGATTTCCAGCAGTGAACAACTGGGCATGGTACTGCACCCTTAGAATCCCAGCACTGAAGGTGGAGGCTGGGGATCAGAATTTCAAGATAGCTGAATTCATCCTTAGCTACATAGGAAGGTGAGCCTACTTGGGATAAGACCCTATCTCAAAAGAAAATAGATGTTTTCTTATTTTCATTTTTTAAAATCTGTTTTCTATTCATTAAAGGGAAAATTTGTTTGGCATTAACATGTTATAGTTTGTGTGTAAACAGATTCAGTCTGCACTGTATTTTTTACTTTATATTTATCTACGTATGTGTGTATATAGGTACTTTGCCTCTCTTTGTGTCTGTATCCACAGAGGTCCGAAGAGGATGTATTTGAAATGGATTTACAGACAGTTTTAACCTATGAGTGCTGGAAATCAAACCCAGGTGTTCTACAAGAACAGCAAGTGCCCTTAGCCATTGTGCCATTTCTTCATTCAATCAATCTGCAATTTGTAGTAAATCTCAATTGCCCTAAAGGACAGTAAATATGAAAATACATGGAAACCACCACTTCCCACACACAATGACTAATCAGTTCATCCAGGATTTCTAGCTACCATCTATATACCAATAATTAAATAAAATGTGAATGATGGAAGAGACTGTGTTTCACTATGGCGCCCCCCAGCCCCAGGGGACTGCTTTTTCATTCTGATTTCTTCCATTTGCAGTCTCCACACTTGAGTAGAACTGGCAAGTGACAATTGGCACTTGAAAATGTGTTACGAAACACTGACAAGTATTAGAGAAATGTTGGTTAATGTAAACAGCCTGTCTCAAGGAATAATGCCTGTCTTAAGAAAACTGCCTTCCAATTAGCAGTTCTATGAAGACACTATCTTCAAACTCCAGGGAGTGATTCAGTAGAAGTTATTTCCTTCTGCTGGAGAAAAGGTAAGTATCCTCTTATTTATAACTTAAATTCTTGAAAAAGGAATAGAAATAAATTAGTTAAAAGGTAAAGATGAGTATGATGATTCACTTGGGCCATCGCTGTGCTTAAGGATGGAGGCAGGAGAATACCAAATGTATCTATATAAGTTCTAGGCCAGCCTGGTCTCAGAAAAACAAGTAAGAACAAAAAAAGAAAGCTTAGTAAGGTTGGTTATTCATGTTTGTATATTTATAATGGAACCCCTGAGCTTCTGGAGTTAGGTAATTGGTTGTTTTTGTTGTTGCTATGTTTTTTGTTTTCTTAATATGGATCTTGTCTCTGATTTACTACATGGCTGTTTCAAGTTGTGTTTCCTGTTACCACTACTTGTCCCGTGATTGTACAGCAGCTATGTAGGACTTAAGGTTCAGTCTTTGGACAATAAAGTATTAATGTTCAAATGGGATTTCAAAAATAGTCCTGGCTCAGCTTGAACTAAATTAGTTTTCTAAGCCGAGGAACGGAACTTCTGTTGGGTTAGAGTCTTCTCACAATCAATTTTCAGTTCAGGGGAGCTTCTCAGGACTTTTCCTCAGGCAACAGGTAATAGTGGAATTGGCAATAATAGTCTGGGATCCTTAAATGAAGGAGATGAGGCAGAATGGAGGTGTTAAATGCATATGGTCCTCAGGGCAGCCAAGAATGAAAAAGGAGTTGCCAGTGTGAGTGTAGTGTACCACCCTGGAGAGGGAAAGCCCTCAGGGTGGTTAGGGTTAGAAACAAAAGTCTGTTTAGAAAAAGGCCTTTATAGCAGGGATAGGTGGGGTAAGTAGACTTGGTAGCTGAACTCTAGTAGTATAAGCTGAGCCTCCTTACCCGAGAAGGGTGTAAAGAAAGGGATGCAAAAAGATAAGTACTAGATGTAGGTTTCTTAGTCAGGTTTCAGGGTTAAATAGAGTTTGAATGGTGTATGTGGTGATTTGAGTAAAAAGCTCCCTATATACTCATATATTTGAATACTTGGTCCCTAGTTTATAGAATTAGGAAAGAATTAGAAGGTATGACTTTTCTTGAGATATATCACTGGAGCATGGCCTTTGTAGTTTCAAAAGCCCGCGCCATTCCAAGTTGACTGTCTCTCTCTGCCTTGTGGCTTTTGTCTCAATATGTAGCTTCTCAGCTACTTTTCCAGAACCATGCCTGCCTTCCTGCATGCCTGCCTGCCCGATGCCATGTTCCCCACCATGATGTTCAGGTACTCTAATCCTCTGGAACTGTGAGCCCCCAGATGAAATGCTTTATTTAATAAGTTGCCTTGGTCAATGAGTTTCTTTATGGTAATAGAAAAGTAACTATGATAGTATGGATCAAGTTTTCTTCCTGAAGAAGGACACTACTTCAGTCACAAGGATGGGTGTAGTTGGTGCTGGGAATCTGGTGTCTTCATAGAGAAATAACAGGTGTGCACAGCCTGAAGTAACTCTTTTTGTTTTGTTTTTCACCATAGTAATACTAAGAGAAATAAGTTACGAACACAAGCTGTGTATGGCTAGACTTACACAAGATACTTGGAGTCAAAATCGCAGAAACACAATGGTGATTGCCTAAGGATGGAAGGAGAACTAATGGGAAGTTTGAGTTTCATAAATGTGTATTTTCTGTTTTGCAAGGAAAAGCAGTTCTGTGGTGAATGGTGGTAATAGATGCAGGGTATATGTACTCTTTGCCACTGACCACTATAAAATGGTTAAGGTGGTATCAGTTTTGGTGATATCATAGGCATCTATGATTCCAGCATTCATGAGGTACAGGCAGGAGGACCAACAGTTCAATATCAGCATTGGCTGCATATGAAGTTTGAGGCTTCTCTATACTCTAGGGTATTCTATCTCAAAAGAAAAGGAGAGGTGGACACCCACAACTAAACATTGAGCCGAACTGGAATCCAGATGGGAGGGAAGACAAGGCCAGGCTGCAGAAACCTACAGAGACAGTTGACCTGAACAAGGAGGAGCTAATGGGCCCCCAGACTGATAGCTGGAAAACCAGCATTGGACCGACTTAGACCCTCTGAATATCGGTCTCAGTTAGAAGATCTGGGCAGTCTAAGGAACCTCTGACAGTGGAACCAGGATGTATCTCTGGTGCACAAAATGACTTTGGGAGCACATTCCCCATGGAGGGATACTGCCTTAACCTAGAGGCAGTAGAGGCAGGAGGGAGGGCCTAGTCCCTATTCCAAATAACTTGACAGATTTAGATGACCCCTCCTGAAATGCATCACCCTACATGTGGAGTGGGGGGGGGATGGGAGGGGAGGGTGGTTGGGGGAGCATGAGCGTGAGAGAGAGGGAGGGAGGGATATATGGAAGGAGGGAGAGGGAACTGGAATCAATGTGTAAATTAAGAAAAATAAATTTAAAAAAGAAAGAAAAGGAGAGGTGGAGAGAGGGAGATGGGAAGGGGGGGTGTAAGTTATGTGAATTTTATCATTTATCACTTTTTTTTTGTAACTCCTAGGGATTGAACCTAAAGCCTTATGTATGCTAGGCAAGCACACTACAACTGAGCTATACTGCCAGGACAACACCAATATTCTAAGTGTTTTTCTATGTCTGTATTACTTCCATTTCTCTTCACATAGGATTACATTAAGTTCTATTGAAATTGAGGTTGATAATCCCACTGGTTGAGAATAAGGTCACTACCACAATTTACAGCCAGATTTGAAGCAAGCTTTAATTAAATTCTGGCCAGGTAGATGGTCCATACCCAGTTTCCTAGGAAATGGCTTTGAGTTATGGTTTGTAGGGGCTTAAATGTTTTCCCATCTGGTCTAATCAGGGCAAGCATACATCCTAATGTTATTTTCTGCCTGTGAACCTCCTGCCCACATGTGATCAAGCACTTCTGGTGTAGTTGGGTCAAACAAACTTGTTTAAGGGAGTGAAAATATGTGGCTTGTTCCTTACATAAACCGTAGCCTCTAGCATTACAAGAACTATCTATCCTTGGACAAGGGGCTTGAATATCAGAAGCATTTTGTTTCCTGGATCTCTTAAGCTCAGTAATTAAAACTTAAAGTCTAACTTTTGCTCTCACAAATTAGGGTGAGCAGGGTCCTTGAGTTCTGGGGAGGCTTTCTAAGCTCTTGTGAGTTTAACTCGGGAGTTAGGGTGCTGTATGCAAATGGTCACATGAAAGTTCTGAATCAGCTGCTCTGGGTTCTTGTCTCATGAATTGGAATGAATGTCATGGGCCACAGAGACATTTTAGGAAGAAGTTTACTGTAGTCTCATAAGTAGGAGCTAAAAAGTAAGTAAACAAACAGCAGAGTGCCTATGTAGGAGTAGTGGATCCCAGAGATGTAGAGTCATTGGGATAATAATTTAAGGATGTTTTATAGGATATATTGCATAAGCTGGGTGGATATAAGCAGCGGGAGCCAGTCAGCCCAGTTGGTTCACCCAGCAGTTATCTGTGCCTATCCTTCCTAGGTGTGTACTGGAGTTTTATTCACACCCTCACATAGGCCTCCAGGCATCCCTGTACAGGAGAAGCAAGATCAGAAAGGGAACCAGAGCCTTAAACCCTTCCAGGAAAAAATAAGGACAATTCTAGCTTCTGGCTACAGATAAATACTTTGGTCCCTGTCCTTCAAACTGCCTGACTTGTTTCTGTCTCCTGCTTCATCTCTATTGTCCTTATTTTACTGGCAAGGATTCTGAAGCTAAGAATCTCCTGTGGAAGACCCGTGTCTCTAACCCTAGAATTCAACAGAACTCACTAACAGACATTGGTCATGATTAGCACAGTAGTTGCTCTTCTAGTGAGTTTCAGTGTTAACTACTGTTCATTGCACAAAATAACAACTCTAACAAGGTATGAGAGTTGTATTAATCTCTAATCTATACAAATATGGATTTAGAGGGCAAGTTGAAATTATGTTCAATTATCAAAATAATACTATTGTACATCCAGCCCTAAAATCTATGAGCTCCCTAGTCATGGGTGTTGGATCAAATTTATAGTACCAGGTGTGTGTTCCTTTCTGTGGGCTGGGCCTTAAATCCAATCAGAAGGCCGTGAATTGCTCTAAGAACTTTTGTGCTACAATACATCTATGGGCATATCATGGAAAGACAGTAATTATTCTAACTCAGAGTGTGATGATGTGTCAGACAGTTGATGACCCCTAGCCCCCAGCAGCTTGCATAACACTTTTGCTGATATAAAAGAAAGATAGCAGGGAAGAATTTTCCTAGTCAGTACCAACTTGATTTTCCCATGCCCTGTGGCTTGAGTGTGGTGTCTTTAGCAACTTTAGCATTAGGGGCTTACCATCAACTTTCCAGTGAGCCAGCAAAGGCAGTGGCAATATCCTGTATTGTTTTATGGGTATCTGGGATACCACTGACTAGAAACTGGAGGAGTAGTATCTCATACCTGATGTTTTTTTTTTTTTTTTTATTTGTCAACCTCTAGCTTCTGGGAGGAGTACTACCCTGTATGTAGGATATCTCCTATTGAACTTCTTTAGATGTATATGTGAATGTGAATATTATACATTCATAGGTATATATAAAGCTTATGACAATGTATTTCCATATGGATTTTTTAAACAACCTTTATGTTATTTCCTTTTCCAGATCCTTCTCCACCATACCCTCCCATCTTTCTCTCCGCTTAACCTCTCTCTTCATTATTCTCCTTTCTCTCCTTCATAACAACTGTGTTTTACTGCTTCCCCTCACTTAAGAACTTTCTTCCCTCTCCCCAACAATGTTAAATTCACAAGGTTGAAGATTCAACCCTAAAACCCACATATTAGTGAAAACATGTGGCATTTTCTTTCTGGGTCTGGGTTACCTCATTCTGTATAATGTTTTCCAGTTCTATTCATGTACCCACAAATTATATTTTTCTTTACAGAAGAGAACATTTTCATTACATTCAGATCCCACAGTTTCATTATCCAGTCATCAGATAATGGGCTTCTAGAATGTTTCCATGCCCTAGATATTGTGAATAGGCTAGCTATAAACATAGATGAGCATGTGTCTTTGTAGCAGGAAACAGAGTTCTTTGGATATAAGCTCAGGAATGGTATAGCTGGTTCATAGGACAGATCTATTTCTATTTCTAGTTTTTTTTTTTTTTTTTTTTTTTTTTTTAGGAACCGTAGTGTCTGCACCAGTTTACATTCTCATCAATAGTATATGAGGACTGTTACCTGCATCCTCATCTACATTTGTTGTCTTTCATTTTCTTAATCTTAGTCATTCACACTGGGACACTGGGGCAACATGAAACTAAAAATAGTTTTAATTTGCCTTTATCTGATGGCTAAGTATGGTGAATACTTTTAAATATATTTCTTACCCATTTGTATTTCTTCTTTAGAGTCTTTAGAGAACCCTATTCCATTCACAGCCAGTGGTTTTTTTTTTTTTTTTTTTTTTTTTTTTTAATTGGGTTGCTTTCTTTTCTGGTGCTCACTATGTTTGTATATTCTAGGTATCAATCCTCTGTCAGATATATAGCTAGCAAAGTTTTTGCTTTTTGGTTTTTTTCTTTCTTTCCCATTCTGTAGGCTGCCTTTTCAGTGGATTAAGGGTTTCTTTTGCAGCACATCACGAACTCCTACTTCTTGATTGTTGGTTCTATTTTCTGTATGCTAGAGTCCTATTCAGAATGTCCTTAGCAAAGCCTATATTCTGAAGTGTACTCCCCACTCGTTCTTCTAAAAGCTTGAGAGTTCCAGATGTAAAATTGAGATCTTTGATCCATTTGGAATTGATTTATGTACAGGGTAAGAGAGAAGAGAGAGGAAAACATTTTTTTTTTTTTGGCTTATGTTTTAAATCCATAGATCCATAGTCCATCACTGATGGAAGTTAGGACAAGAACTCAAACAGCAAGGGAACCTGGAGGCAGGAGCTGATGCAGAGGCCACAAAGGGGTTACTGGCTTGTTCTCCTTAACTTGCTCAGTCTGCCAATTTTTTAAAAAATTTTTATTTATTTTACATACCAACCACAGTTCCTCTTCCCACCTCTCCTGATTCTGTCTTCTCCCCCCCATAACACCTCCCCTATCCACTTCTCCAAAAAGGTATGACCTCTCATAGGAAATCAATAAAGCCTGGCTCATTAAGTTGAGGTAGTACCAAGCCCCACCCCTCTGAATCAAGGTTAAGAAAATGTTGTATACCTTTGCCCACAGCCCAATCTTTGGAAGCATTTCAATTGAGGCTCCTTCCTGTCAGATGACTCTAGCCTATGTCAAGTTGACAAAAAATTATCCAGCACACTTTGTTTACCTTTTCAAGGAAACAACCCCTTCTTTCTCTTTTGTGTATTTTTTCCATTTTACATTAATTTCTTCCCTAATATTTGTTATTCTCCTAATTATGCTTTTGTGATTGGTTTCTTCTTGTTTTTCCAATGCTTTTAAGGTTCACCATAAGGCTAATTTATTTGAAATACCTGTCTTTCTAGTGTAGGCATTTAGTGCTTAGGAATACCTATGTTGATCTCATAGATTTGGGTATGTTGTATTTTTATTTTTGTTAAGTTATAAAACTTTATAAAAGTTTCTTTTCTTATTTTCTTCAATAACCTATTCATCATTCAATAGTGTTTGGTTTAATCATTGTGAATTTGTATATTTTTTGTAGTTATTGTTGCTCTCTAGCTTCACCCCGTTGTCATCATAGCAATCCAGGATATTATTTCAATTTTCCTATGTTTATTGAGACTTGCTTTGTGTCCTAATATGTAATCTATTTTAGAGAAGGTTATATGGGCTTTTGACAAGAATGTTTATTCTTTACTATTTTGGTGGTATACTCTGCACATGTCTGTTAGGTCTATTTGAACTATGATGTCATTTTGCTTGTTTGTTTGAGACAAGTTCTCAATGTAGTCCTGACTGGTCTGGATTTGTTAAGTAAGGCAGGCTGGACTTCATCTCACAGAGATCCACCTATCTTTTCAGTCCTGTGTACTGGAATTAAAGGTGGTATGCACTACCACATCTAGCCTTCTAAGATGTGTCAGAAATGAAAATGGTGCTTGGATGGTGAATAGTTCAGTGGACAGAGGTAAACTCAGCTCTGGATTAAGTGAGTAGCAGTTAGACTGGTTTGGAGTTCTCCAATGAGTGAAATACAGACAAGACTGTGAAAGTAGAGATATAGATGTTGATACTGTATGTATGAATAATGGGGTCAAATTAATTTTGTCAAATGTTTTCAGGTACTTTTTAGATCCCATCATAAGAACACAACAGCTACATTTTTTTTTAAAAAAAATGATGCTAATATCTAATTCTTCTGCCCAGCTATTTCATTCAATCTGATATCTCCCTCCATATACCAATCCTTGGATCTACCCTGAGTCCTACATTCAGTGCCCAAACCTATCCTAGATACTCCTCTCTGCATCACCCACAATCTCTAGGCATTTGTTAAGACTCTACCTGCTTGCTCACAATCTAAAATCCCTTTTCACATCATGCACAACCCATGTATCTTGCCAGATACTGTACATGATTTTCTAGAGCCTGTCCAAGTCAATCTCTGGATTGTGCCTTCCACTCACTCTCTGAAACTCCAGGTTTCACACCAGGATACACAAGTGACTATATTCCACCCAAGTAATACCCAACATTAAGTACAACCTGACCTGCACATCATATATTCTGCTCCAACATATTTGATCTGTATCAGACACAGAACTAGTAACAGAAGTCCATATGCTCAGACTGCATAGCAAAAATACAAGCAATATCTAATATCAAGGCAGTATCTACCCCACAACATGCATACACACAAATGTATCAGTCCTGTAGAGATATTATCTAATGATTATTTTCTAGATGAACCATGGAACAGAGAAGGTAAAAGAACAATCATAAATATCAGAGAATGTAATAAATTAACACACACACACACACAGCTTAATGAACTGAAAGAGAATAAACACCTAAGTGATGACAAAAAAAAAGACACATAGAAAAAGAATATACAGTAAATATGGTATAGAATGAAAAGACCAGTCTTTCAAACTATAGGAATAGATGAAGGAGAAGAATTTCAAGTCAATGGCATAGACCAGATCTTCTACAAGATTATAGAAGAAAGCTTACTTAAATGAGGAAAGACATAACAATACAGATACATGAAGAACAAAGAATAACAAATAGATAGGACCAGAAAACAAACAAACTACGACAAAATGCCAATGGTTATCATTGTTAAAATGCCAAGTATACAGAACAAAGACTGTTAAAAGTTGGAAGAAAAGAAAAATCAAAGTGACACATAAAGAGAAATTCCCAGAATAAGACCTTATTTCTCAGTGAAAACTTTCAAAGCCAGAAGAGCCTGAAGCAATGTATTCTAAATACTAAAAGACTATAATGGCCAAACCTGAACTAATTTGGAAACACAAGAACAAACTACATCCAAACCTACTTGACATCAAGAAATACTAAAATTCAGACCAGAAGTCAGTGAAATAGAAGCAAAGAGAGAAAAAATACAAAGGCTGAATGAATCTAAGTGCTGGGTCTCTGGGAAGATAAACAAGATTGACATATGTTTGGTTCAGTTAACTAAAGAAAAAAAATGGAGGGCCCAAATTAACAGAATCAGAAACGAACATGGAAACATTACAACAAACACCCAAGAAATTCAGAATATTAAAAGGCAATACTTATAAAAATACATTATTCCATTAGGTAGGAAATCTAAACTTTTTAGATTCATCAAACTACCATTCCAGCATTAAACCAAGAAGAAATCAACCATTTAAATAGACCCATAACAAAGGAGATTGTAAAAGTAGTAAGCTTTCCAACTAAAAATAGTCTAGGCCCAGAAGGATTCACAACAGAATTCTACCAGACTTCATAGAAGATCTGCAGCTGGGGTACAGGTGGGACACAGAAGAAACATTCAACAACTTCTTCGTGAATTCAGTATCACTCTAATATGAAATCCAGGTAAAGAAATATACCATAAGGACAACAAAAAGAAAACTATAGGTCATTATCTTAATCAACATTTTTTGAAAACAGCTTAATAAAATACTTGTAAATCAAATGTAGACATACACCAAATGAAGTCCTCTGTAACCTAATTATCTTTAATAAATCACATAAATGGCTTTAAAGAAAATTACTTGATCATATAATAGATGTAGAAAAAGAATCTTTTGACAAATTCAACATGCCTGCATAATAAAAAGTCCTAGCAAATGTAGGATTAGAGGGAACATAGCTCAAGATAAGCAAAACTGCATATGAGAAACCTATAGTCAATATTATCCTAAACGGACAAAAATTCAAAATAATGAGGCAGAGCTGCTAACTATCCCCACTTCAATATTGTACTTGAAGCGCTGGCTGGACTAATAAGACTAAAGAAGGAAATTGAAGGTATTTAAATAGGAAGAGTAAAAATCAAACTATTTCTATTTTCAGGTGACCTGATTTTATATATGAGAAATTCCAAAAAATAGCCTGTTCATATATAAATAATCAGTAAGTTCAGCAATCCAGGAAGACAAAATCAAGTTGAAAAAAATTAATAGCTTTTCTTTGTACCAACAACATATAGAGAAAGAAATCATGTTCACAATCCAATTCACAATAACATGAAAAAAAATGAAATGTTTAGGAATAAATCCAACTAAAGAGGTGAAAGGCCTTTACAATGAAAATGTTAAATTGCTGAAGAAAGAGATAAAGATACTAAAATGTTGAAAGGCATTCAATGCAATCCAAATCAAAATTCTCATCTATCTCATCCTTCACAGAAAAATGAAGTTCCGTAATTTTACACAGAAGCAGAAAGAAAAGACTCTGTATAGCCAAGGTGTTCCTGAGCAAAAAGAACAACATAGGAAGGATACCATTCTAGATCTTAAGATATAGAGCTATAGTAATAAAACCAATATGGTATTGGCCCAATACCATATAGACTACTGGAACAAAATCAAACACCAGGGCATTAGTGCATATAATTACATACATCTAATATTTCAGAAAGATGCTAAAAACATAAGCTGGAGAAAGGAAGTCTTCTTCAACAAATGGTGCTGAGGAAACTGGGTGTCCACATGTAAAAGGAAGTAGAAACCTTGCACTAAAACTAACTATAAATGGATCAGATACAAATATGGAATTGGAAAGACTGAAATTTCTAGAAGAAAGGTAGTGTCTACATGATATAGGTATAGGAAAGAACTTTCAGAATAGAAATCCTTTTGCCCATGACTTAAAGGCTGAAACTGACTGTTGGACCTCATAGAACTAAAAAGCTTCATCATAGCTGAAGAGCCAGTCATGAATTCAGTAATAAGGAAGACCAGACAGGGAGAGAATCAGCCAACTATACATCTGACAGATGATTAATATCAGAAAATAGAGATAACTCCAATGGAGAGGGCCAGGTCCCAGCTAGACCCGCCTATCAGTGAAGAAATATCCTGCAGGCTGGCCTCTGCCAAAGAGGCCTCAGCTGTCCTCTGTTGGAGCCTGATCTTTGACCCCCATTGCCAGGCCCCTACCTGTGGAGAGACCTCCTAGAGAGCTTGGACCACCCAGAGCTACAGACATCGAACCTCTGACCCACCTAAGCCCATAGAGAGAGGGAGAGACCCCACGAACACCTACTGGAAGAAGCTATGGAAAGACGGCAATACAAGCAAACACCTAACAACAGAAAGACAGAATCTAGGGAATCTACACCAACTAGACCAGAACACAACAAAGCAGACGAAGCAGAAGAGAACGACTTAAAAATTATCAACATTAAATGATAAAGGCCCTCAAAGAAGATGTGAGAAAATCCCTTAAAGAAATAAAAGAAAAATCAAACAAAAAATTGGAAGAAATGAAATGAATGAATTTTTAAAGAAAGTGCAGAAAGCCAAGAAAAAACAATTAAACAGATGAAGGAAACGGTTCAAGACTTGAAAACGGAAATAGAGACAATAAGAAAATACAAACCGAAGGAATTCTGGAAATATAAAAACTGGGCAAACAATCTGGAACTACAAAAAAGCATTAACAATCAATGGTCCTTACTTTCCTTCAACATTAATGGTCTTAACTCACCTATACAAAGAAACAGGCTAACAGAATGGATACAAAGACAGAATTCATCCTTCTGCTGCATACAAGAAACACATCTAAGCTTCAAAGATAGACCTTACCTTAGGGTAAAGGACTGGGAAAAGATCTTCCAATCAAATGGACCAAAGAAGCAAGCAGGTGTGACTATCCTAATATCTAACAAGTTAGACTTCAAACCAAAATTAATCAAAAGAGATGAATATGGTCATTTCGTATTCATCGCAGGAGAAATCCATCAACACAAAGTCGCAATTCTGAATATCTATGCCCCAAATACAAAGGCACCCGCATTCATAAAAGAAACGCTACTAAAACTCAAAGCTCACATAAAACCTCACACACTTATAGTGGGAGACTTCAACACACCACTCTCACCACTAGACAGGACAACCACTCAACAAAGAAACAAAAGAACTAACAGAAGTGATGTCTCAACTGGATTTAACAGACATCTATAGAACATTCCATCCAAACACAAAAGAATATACCTTCTTCTCTGCTCCACATGGAACTTTCTCTAAAATCAACCACATATGTTAGGTGGCATAACAAACCTCAACAGATAGAAAAGAATTGGAATGGTCCCCTGTATCTTATCAGACCACCATGCTTTAAAATTGGAATTCAACAACAACACACATCGCAGAAACCTTACAAACTCATGGAAACTACCTGCAATTGCACCACATCTGGGTCAAAGAAGAAATAAAGAAAGAAATTATGGACTTCCTAAATTCAACAAGAATGAGGACATGACATACCCGAACTTATGGGATACCTTGAAAGCAATGTTATGAGGGAAGTGCCCATATGAAGAAAACAGAGGATAGTCACATTAGAGAACTACCAGTGCAACTGAAAGCCTTAGAACAAAATGAAGCAAACTCACCCAGGAGGAGTAGACACCAGGAAATAATCAAATTGAGAGTTGAAATCAATAAAATAGAAACCATGAAAATAATACAAAAAAATCAATGCAACAAAGAGTTGGTTTTTCAAGAAAATCAACAGGATAGACAAACCCTTATCCAAACTAATAAAAAAGCAGAGACAGAACATGCAAATAAACAAAATCAGAAACAAAAAGGGGGACATAACAACGGACACAGAAGAAATTCGGACAACTTTCAGGTCATACTTTGAAAACCTGTACTCCACAAAATTTGAAAATTCAAAAGAAATGAACAATTTTCTGTATATCTATCACTTAACAAAATTAAATCAAGAACAGACAAACAACTTAAATAGACCTATAACCCCCAGTGCAATAGAAGCAGTCATTGAAAGCCTTCCAAACAAAAAAAGCCCAGGGCGAGATGGCTTCAGTGCAGAATTCTACCAGAAATTCAAGGAAGAGCTAACTCCAATACTCCTCAAATTGTTCCACACAAAAGAAACAGAAGGCACATTACCAAACTCTTTGTATGAGGCCACAATCACCTTGGTACCCAAGTCTCACAATGATACAACTAAGAAAGAATACTACAGACGAATATCCCTGATGAACATCGATGCAAAAATACTCAATAAAATACTGGCAAACCGAATCCAAGAATACATCAGAGAAATCAACCACCATGACCAAGTAAGCTTCATCCCTGGGTTGCAGGGATGGTTTTACTTACAAAAATTTATCAACGTGATCCACCATATAAACAAACTGAAACAGAGAAGTTGTATGATCATCTCCATAGATGCTGAAAAATCGTTTGACAAAATTCAACATCCTTTCATGATAAAGGTCTTGGAGAGAGCAGGTATAACAGGAACATACCTAAACATAATAAGAACAATATACTGTAAACCAACAGCCAACATCAAACTGGAGAGAATCTTAAGGCGATTCCTCTAAAATCAGGAACAAGAAAAGGCTGTCCTCTCTCTCTACAGCTCTTCAATATGGTACTTGAAGTTCTAGCTAAAGTTATAAGACAACAAAAGGAGATCAAGGGGAATCAAATTGGAAAGGAAGAAGTCAAACTGTCTCTATTTGCAGATGATATGATAGTTTACATAAGCAACCCAATAAACTCTACCAGGAAACTCCTACAGCTGATAAACACTTCAGCACACTAGCAGGATACAAGATAAGCTCAAAAAAAAAAAAATCAGTAGTCCTACTTTATTCAGATGAGGCTGAGAAAGAAATCAGAGAAACATCACCCTTTACATCACCCTTTATCTTGGGGTAATGCTTACCAAACATGTAAAAGACATATACAATAAGAACTTTGTGGCTTTAAAGAAAGAAATTAAAGGAGATACCAGAAAATGGAAAGATCTCTAATGCTCTTGGATAGGAATGATAAATATAGTAAAAATGGCAATCTTGCCAAAAGCAATCAACAGATTCATTGCAATACCCATTAAAATCCCAGCACAATGCTTCACTGACTTTGTAAGGATAATAATCAACTTTACATGGAAAAACAAAAGAGCCATGATAGCCAAAACAACCCTGTACAATAAAAGACCTTCAGGAGGCATCATCATCCCTGACTTTAAGCTCTACTACAGAGCTATAGTTCTTAAAACAGCCTGGTATTGCTACAAAAATAGACAAGAATCGAATAAAAAATCCTGATATTAACCCACACACTTATAAACACCTGATTTTCCAAAAAACAGCTAAAAGGATACAATGGGGGGGGGGAAGCCTCTTTAACAAATGGTGCTGGCACAATTGGATGATGGTGTGTAGAAGACTGCAGATAGACCCATGTCTATCGCCATGCACAAAACTCAAGTCCATATGGATCAAAGACCTCAACATAAATCCAGTAACACTGAACCTCTTAGAAGAGAAAGTAGGAGGTACCTTGAACAAATTGGTATAAGAGACCTCTTCCTTAACCTAACTCCAGTAGCACAGACACTGAGATTAACAATTAATAAATGGGACCTCCTCACACTTAGAAGCTTCTGTAAGGCAAAGGACACAGTAGACAAGACCAAATGGCAGCCCACAGACTGGGAAAAGATTTTTACCAACCCTACATCTGACAAAGGGCTGATCTCCAAAATATACAAAGAACTCAAGAAACTCGTCAACCAAACACCAAATAACCCTAGTAAAAAATGGGGTACAGAATTGAAGAAAAAATTCTCAATAGAGGAAATCAAAAAGGCTGAAAGGCACTTAAGAAAGTGCTCAATATCCTTAGCTATCAGGGAAATGCAAATCAAAACAACTTTGAGATACCATCTTAATCCTGCCAGAATGGCTAAATTTTGAAACACCAATGACAACTTATGCTGGAGAGGATGTGGAGAAATGGGAACACTCCTACACTGCTTCTGGGAGTGCAAACTTGTACAGCTATTTTGGAGATCTGTATGGCAGTTTCTCAGGAAAATGGGAATTAGTTTACCCCAGGACCAAGCAATTTCCCTCTTTAGGTATATACCCAAATGATCCACATCTATGCAACAAAGACATGTGCTCAACTATGTTCATAGCAGCATTATTTTTAACAGCCAGAACCTGGAAGCAAACTAGATGTCCCTCAACTGCAGATGGATAAAGAAGATGTGGCACATCTACAAAATATAATACTACTCTGCAGTAAAAAATAACGGAATCTTGAAATTCACAGGCAAGTGGATCAAACTTGAAGAGACTATCCTGAATGAGGTAACCCAATCACAAAAATAAGAACATGGTATGTACTCGCTCATATATAGATTTTAGACCTAGAGCAAAGGCTTACTAGCCTATAATTCACACTACCAGAGGAACTAGGATTCGAGGTGTATTCTAAGAGATTGATATATGGTCCCCCTCAGAAGGACGAAGGGACATGTCCCCCAGAGCACATAAGAAGTGGGGGGAGGCTGCAGTGTATGGAGAGAGAAGTAGGAGAAAGAGAAGGGGAAGAGAGGAAAGCATGTGCGACTAGGAAGATTGAGTCAGGGTAGGAATAGAAGCAGAAGAGAGAGAGAGAGAGAGAGAGAGAGAGAGAGAGAGAGAGAGAGAGAGAGAGAGAGGGAGGGAGGGAGGGAGGGAGGGAGGGAGGGAGGAGGGAGGGAGGGAGGGAGGGAGGGAGGGAGAGAGGGAGGGAGGGAGGGAGGGAGAGAGGGAGGAGGGAGGGAGGGAGGGAGGGAGAGAGAGACTGACAGAGAAAGAGAGAGACACACAGAGAGAGACAGAGAGAGAGAGAACAAAAAAACGGGAGCCAGTAAAGGTTTGAAGGAAAAACTGAACCTAAAGAAAGGGCTAGAGACCTACAAAACTGACTCCAAATAACAATTTGAGCAACCGTGGAAATGCTACCATAAATGCATAAATGCCCTTCCCTGATAGTGAGATTATCAACTTAATTATTCACCATCATGGAGCCCTTATCTAGTATCTGATGGTAACAGAAGCAAACACCCATATCTAAACACTGAGTCCAACTAGAATCCATATCCAGAGAGAGCGAACCAGACCATGTTGCAGAAACACACGAAGACAGCTGACCTTCTGAACAAGGAGGAGCTAATGGGACCTAGACTGATATCTGGGAATCCAGCATGGGATTGACTCAGAACCCCTGAATATGGGTCTCAGCTAGAAGGACTGAGCAGTCTAAGGGACCTCAGACAGTAGAACTAGGATGTATTCCTAGTGCACAGAAGGACCTTGGAGACACATCTTCCATGGAGGGATATTGCCTTAACCTAGAGACAGTAGAGAAATCCTAGTCCTTACTTCAAATGCCTTGACAGATTTACATGACCCCACCTGGATAGTGTAGCCCAACATGTGGAATGGGGTTGGGGGATGGGAGTAGAGGGTGTTCAGGGTGCATGTGAGGGGGGAAAGATGGTAAGAGGGAGGGAGCGAGGGAGGGAGCGAGGGAGGGAGAGGAAACTGGGATCGACATGTAAAAATTTTAAATTATATTATTAATAAAAATATATATAAAAAAGAAAATAGAGAGAACTCAAAAGATCAAAAAGACAAACCCCCAAAGATCCCCCAAATTCTGATGTGAAAAATGGGCCTGAGACCTGAACAAAGAGTCCTCAAAAGAATCAGTAAAAATGACTAAGAAATATTGCAAAAAATATTTTTCATCACCAGGAATGAGAAAAATACAAATTAAAACAACTTTGAGATTTTATTTTACCCCAGTCAATATGACAAAGACAAAAAACAAACAAACCAAAACAATAAACGAACAAAAAAAGAAACAGGTGACAATAAATATTGGAGGAAATCTCAGGAAAATGAAATAAACATTCACTGTTGGTGGGATTGCAAACTATTGTAAATCAGTGTGGAGATACAGCAACATCTACAAAATAAGTGTGCCACATGACCTCGCTTATATCACTTGTCATGAGCCCCTAGGGCTCAACATCTTAGTCCCCAGATTCTTGTTCAGCCATCTCTGTTGCTGCTTGTTTATGATCTAATAAAGCTTGCTTGAAGATAAGAATGCAAAGCTAGCCACACGCATGGAGGCCACACAGTGATTGCACACAACTTTATTCCTAGGACTCAGACAGAGGCAGGTGGATCTCTGTGAGTTCACAACTACCCAGGGTTACATGAGAGTGAATCAGCCAAAAAGAAATAAAGCTTACACCTTTAATCTCAGGACTAGAGAGGTGTGCAAGACAGAAGCAGGGTCTCAGACCTGACAATTAGTCTCCAGCCATGTTGAGGACAGGAAGGCATTCCGTCTCCATCCATGCTGAGGATTCTTGGAGCTAGGATTATCCTCCCAGCCTCAGTAGAAGTAAGAGCTAGTGGCTGGCTGCTTTGCTTTCCTTATCTTCAGCTTGAACCCATATATCTATCTCTGGGTTTTTTATTATTAATGTTATAGCTGCTTTATTATAATAACAAGGAAATGGAAACAACCTAAATGTCCTTCAGCTGATGAATAGTAAAACTATGGTACATATATACTGTATAATACTGATCAGCTACAAAGAAAAATATAATCCTGAGCTTTGCAGGTAAATGGATATAACTAGACATGATCATATTGAATAACGAAACTCAGACACAGAAAATCTTTTTCATCTGAAGTTCCTTGCACCAAATTTGAGATGTGAATGTGTAACCTGGAATAACTGCAGAAACCAGGAAAATAAAGAGACCATTGTCTGACAGTGGAGGAGGATGGGGTGAGGAGTAATACAGAATAAACAGTGGGGACAGCAGGTTACATGTGAACTCAAGGGAAAAGTGGGGCAAAGGGGCACTCTAGGGATGGGTAGAGAAATAAATACAGAAGGAAGGAGGAAAGTAAAGTACTATTAGGGATGTCTGGAAAAATCATGAGGAATCATATCACTACCTAAAATTAGATACAGAACATGTAAGTTCAGATATATATGTATATGATGCATCTATACATACATATATGTGCACATATATATTCAGTTCTGAAGAAATGCAATATTCAGAGTATATGGTGAACAAGTAAGAAATATTAATTAAGACAATGGTAAAGGCCGTTTTGAACCCTCAAATTGGCCAAATATCTTTGGTACAAACTCTTTTTCGAAGCCATTCTCCTCCTAGCAAGGATTTTGACATTCATTGCTCAACATATCAACCCCCACAGGCTTCTCACATACTTAGAGTTGCACTCAGAAACACCTTCAGCTTTCTACCTTAAAATACTTGTTGCCAACTGTTGCTTATTCCCACTGCCATGAAACTTTTGGAAGTCTTGAATCAGGGAGAGTTTCCTCATTCTTCGGCTTAGAATAAAATTGTTTCATCATTATAGATGTATCAAAACCACAGATAACTGTGTCAGCATACACCATGACTCCAGCCCCAGAAGCACTATTGTTGAAATAGTTCCAGTCTGAGTTCCATCTCAGTGGCTGGAAGTTCCTCCTAAAAACAGTATGAGAAAGTTACTGTTTATACAAGCATACCCTGGGTCTTAAATGTTAGGTCTACCATTTTCCCATCGATTATTCACCAGCAGTGACTAAGCAACATTTGAAAGTCAAGCCAACAGTTTTCAGGGTGCAAACACAATTAGAAACCTGCATTCACAGGGTCACAGGTGGAAAGAAGAATAAAGCCAAGTTCACAGACCCACAAGAGGTAAGAGAACAATGTGTTGGTTTGTACATCACGGATTTGAACGTAAAATGGTTTTTGTAATGAAGCGTGGGGTTATTATCATTATTAATTATTACTAGGTAGGGTCTTACTATATGGCCCCAGCTAGACTAGAACTTGTATGTAGATCTATCTGGCCTTGAACTCAGAGACATGAGTTTTACTACTGCCTTCAAAATGCTGTGTTTAAAGGCAAGTGGGTGCCTATCACCGTCTACTGGGAAAAAAAAAAAAGAAAAAAAAGAAGGGTGGCTAGATTTTTTTTTTTTTAAATGTGTATAAATTAACATGTTTCCTTTATGGCATTTTCATGTATACTTAGATTTTTTTATTCACCCTTGCCCACTTCCTCATATCCTGTCTCTACTGTGTACCCCACAGCATTCCTCTTCCATTGACATAGTACATAAGTTCTATTCTCTTTCAATTCCCCCCTCTCCGCCCCCTTAAAGCTTCTTTTTCTTCTCTCATAGACCCATTTCTAGTTTCCTGGCCTCTACACATACATATTCTTACACAAATATACAATATTACAATTAGAATCTAGGTTCTACTTATGAGAGAGACTGTGACTAGCATTTATAACAGCATGAAGATGGTAGTCATAGAAAAACTTGCTGGAGTCAGTTTTCTTCTTCCATCTGTGGGTTCTAGGATTGAACTCATCTTTCCAGGCCTCTTTTTAAAAATGCTTTGTTTTCATGATGATCATTATTCTGACTAAGGTAAGATGGGATCTCAAAGTTGTTTTAACTTGTATTTCTGATGGTGCAGGAGGTTGAACTGTAAAGTAGTATCTTAATGAGAGCTCACAGTTGGCTCAGGCAGAAGCTAACTGCTGTCCTTTTTGTATAGCACTCTAGATAGAAAGGGCCATTGTTCTCTGAATCTGAAGTTAACACTCTTCCCTTTATCCTCTCTTCCAAGCCTTTTGGTGTCTGCTTAATCACAATATTTTAATCCCTAATGTGGTGATTAGATGTAATTTATCACATTTAGCCTCTCCTATTTTTCTACTGCTTACATGACTAACGTTATTGTCTTTTATTGAGATTATACAAACAAGCCTTTCCTTTGTTCCATTGTTTCAGCACCAGGCCTAAAACCAACAAATAAAGTTTTATCTTTCCAATCCTGGACTCACCCACTTGTCATTCAGTTTGTGTAGGCTGTGTGAAGAGCAGGTTTCTTTGAAAACAACACAAGGATTCATTTCTATGGCCTAAAAACAAACAGTCACCTCTCTGGAAAGGTCTTGGCGACTCCTTTGTTGGAGTTGACTGGCAAAGACTCATCTTGGACAGAAAAAAAAAAAAAAAAAAGTATCTATCGCCTTGTCCACTGAAAGTCTGACTGTGTGCCTGCTGCCTAAACTATATTTCTTTAAAAGCACCTGGCACATGAGTGCTGGAAGGTCAGCTTCCTAATGCTGACCCCAGCCTGACCACACCCAAGCCTGACTGCAGGGAAACAGCCAACAAAGCAGGTTGTTGTTTCCTTCTCCTCCTCCTTGCTCCTTCCTTCCTTTTTTCTCCCTTCCCTCCTTCCCTTCCTCTCTCCCTCCCTCCCTCTTTCCCTCCCTCCCTCCCTCCCTCCCTCCCTCCCTCCCTCCCTCCCTCCCTCCCTCCCTCCCTCCCTCCCTCCCTCCCTCCCTTCCTTTTCTTATTTTAGTATTTTAAAGACATGGTTTCTCTGTGCAACAGCTCTGAATGTCCTAGAATTAGCTCTGTAGACCAGGCTGGACTCGAACTCCTAGAGATCCACCTGCCCTTGCCTCCTGAGTGTTGGAATTAAAGGTGTGCACCACCACACCCAGCTCAGGTTGTTCTCTTAAAGTGTCACCTATTGGAAATTATCCTGTCATAAAATTCCTTTTCTAAAAATCTGACATAATATATTCTTTACTTTTCATTCTATTACCATCTTCCTCTCTTTTTTCTTCCATCCTCCTTTATTATTTATTTTGGTGCTGGCACATGCTAATCAAATAACAGCACTACTGAGCTAAAGACCCAGCCTAACTACTTTTGAAATGAACCTGTAGCCATCCTCAAATGCTTGTCCTTTGTTGTTTGTTTGTAGAGATAGACTCAGTATGTGTCCAGGTTGGCCTCCAATACAGTCTTTCTTTCTCACTTTCCTCAGTGCTTTGATTACAAGAATATATCATCATTTGAAACTATCAAGAACAATTACATGAAAAATACCTCCCTGTGAGGCCCTGTTATTCAAATATTGTTAATATGCATTAGAATCACCTGACAAGTTTATTAAACAGAAAATGCTAGACTCTACTTTGAGACTTACAGATTCTTGTGGTGAAGCAGAAGTGCTGGACAATTTGAATTGTTTGAAAATCCCAGATGATCCTTGTATACCAGAAGAAACCCACTGTGAGCATTGCTGAGGTAAAAAAACAAAAACAAAACAAAACAAAAAAACCCAAAATACCAAACCAACCAACCAAACAAAAGAAAAACACTTAGCACTAGGAACTCCAAAGGCCAGAAATATTAAGATGATTAAGAGACAGAACCAAGTTGTTAAATTAAATCAGTTAACCTCTAAAACAAAAGAGAGTTTAGCAAGTTAACATCTATATAGAATATGCCCATCAGATAACTTCTTTGCTATCTAGTGTAGCAAGCTGACCACTAACTGTAGGTTGTTAGTCATTAACCACGGCTGCTGCTGAACATGGGAAAGGGACAGTGTTCAGCATGGATGAGGAATAGGGGAGAGAAGACTAGAAGCCCAGGAATTATAACTTAGAATAGAAAGGTGTGGAGTTCTCAATCCCTAATCAGCCAGTCTTCTTGAAGGAGAAAAACAAGTGAAGTGCTAACTACAGCTGAAGAGATAACTGTGTTGTTTTTTTGTCAGTGTGATGCAAGCTAGAGTCTTCTGAGGAGAGAAAACTAACGATAAAAATGCCCCCAATCAGAGTGGCCTGTAGGTATATCTGTGGGGCATTTTCTTGATTGACAATTGATGTGGGAGAGCCCAGCCTACAACATGTGCCACCCCTGGACAGGTGACTTAGGGTGTGTAAGAAAGCAAACTGAGCAAGCTATGAAGAGGAAGCTGATAATCAGCATTCCTCCAGGTTCACGCCTAAGGTTTCCTTGATACTACAACCTTTAAGTCAAGTAAACCCTTTTCTCCCCAAGTTGCTTTTTTCATAGTGTTTTATAACAGCAATAGAAAGCAAATCAGGACAGAAATTTGTGCCAGGTTCTCAGGGTATTGCTACAAAGATTTTGACTATGTTGTATTTTGGAGGACTGTGGAAGGAGTTTGGGCTGAAAAAGCCACTGAATGCTCAGAGCTTAATAAGCTGTTGTGAAAATTTGTAAGATAAAGATTCTGAGACTGTTAGCTGGCCTAGCAGAAAGAAATAATGACATTCTAAAGCAGTAGTTCTCAACATTCCCAATACTGTGACCTTTTCATACAGTTCCTCATGTGGTAGTGACCTCCAACCATAAAATTATTTCATTGCTACTTCATAACTATAATTTTGCTACTATTATGGATTGTGCACCACCACACCCAGCTCAGGTTGTTCTCTTAAAGTGTCACCTATTGGAAATTATCCTGTCATAAAATTCCTTTTCTAAAAATCTGACATAATATATTCTTTACTTTTCATTCTATTACCATCTTCCTCTCTTTTTTCTTCCATCCTCCTTTATTATTTATTTATTTATTTATTATTTATTTTGGTGCTGGCACATGCTAGTCAAATAACAGGATATTTGTTATACAACCCCAAAAAGGTTGTGACCCACAGTCTGAGATTCTAGAATCTGGAAACACTTGGGTCTTTCAATCTGATTATCAGGCTATTGAAATAATGGAACATACCCCCCCACTCTCATCCCCCATCCCTACCCCATCCCTGCCATGAGAATTTCCCACAGCGTTTCATGCCAGGAGAAGGAAAATGACATTAGGCAGAGGGGAAACTTTTCTCCCAGAAGATTTCTAACAGTTCTAGTAGTAGGGTTGTGAATCAAATGCTTTTAGTCCCAGAATTTAGGAGACAGAGTCTGGTGAATCTCTGAGTTTAAGCCCAGCCTGGTCTGCATAGTGAGTTCTAGGACAGCCAGAGGTACAAAAATCAACAAATGAACCAACACAAAACAGTTCTATCCTATCAGGACTTCCCTATCAGGTGAGACTGAAACCAGATAATGATGAATCAATGGTGGGTGTGTTAGACATTGTTTGGGGTTACAAATAAAGAATTTCCACTCGTATTGAAGATCCCAGACAAGATAAAACTTGACCTTTGATCAAGAGGGTGTGCTCAGAAGAGTGAACACACAGAAACAGAAAGTGGGGTTGTTTGTTTTCCTCTAAAGAATTGGCATACAAGAAATGAAGAGGCAAGGGTCAGCCACTTTAATAGAGATTATAGTAAGGACATAGTGTAAACAATGATTTGCCTTCTGTGAAGGGCATTAAACATTTGCACAAGGATTTTACTAGGTGGGGTAGATAAAAAACATTTGAATTCCTTATCATAAACACAAAGTTTATATTAGTTTATAGAAAATCCTCATGTTTAGTATTTCTTACTGGAGGATCATACCTTGACTGGAATTGCTTTGATGTGCATATACTTGGACCTCAAAATTTTGAGCTCAGTTCAGAAACCTGAGGGCAGACATGCTGACTTTGCTGGATCCCTTTGTCCTGTTAAGATGGAAACAATTTAGCTTAATTCTCCAGTGAACCCAGGAAACTGGGAGTCTTAAATCCCAAGCTGACGGTCACCTACTTTAATGTTTACGACAGCCTATGAGTGAATGAACACAGGAAATGAGCCTTGTTGCCACACCCAGAAGCCTGTGCAAAAGCAGACTTCCTGGGCTAAGTGCAGGCTTGGATAGTTTAAATTAATTGGTCTGCACTGGATGCTATGAGGTGATTGGTTCACGATGTGCGGGTTTTGTTGTAACCCTATAAAAGCTGTCTCAATTCTGTACTGGGGATCACTCAGCCCTCTATCCTGCATGGCGTATGGCTGATGGCCCCAGTATACTGGAATATAAAGGACCTCATGTTTTGCATCAAGACCGCTTCTCGTGAGTGATTTGGGGGGGGGGCGCCCTTCCTGAGTGGGAGCGCGAAGGTCCACGCTCTCGTGGGTCTTACAGTCCCTCTTCCCAATGTGGCCACATTGAATAAATCTACATTTTTTGCTCTTCATTTCGAATTTGGCTCTTTAAATTGGCTTATGGAGGACTTGCCACCAGACTTGACTTGTGACACAGTCCCACCTCCAAGTTCGATAACAAATGATAACCATGAAGGAATAAAGATACATTTTGAGAGTGACTGTCACTAGCAGTTAACTGTGAAAACAAAAGAATTGGACCTAGCAGCTGCTGGGTCTTTTTATGCTACAGACATTTTCTTAGTTACTTCTCTGTTTCTATGAAGAGACACCATGACCAAGGCATCTTGTAGAAGAAAGAATTCACTAAGTGTTTCACAGAGTAGGTACATGACCATCATGAGATGGAACATGACACCAGGTAGGCTCACATGGCACTAGAGCAGTATCTGTGAGCTTACATCTTAAACACATGGCAGAGAGCTAACAGTATGGTATAGGCTTTCATAACCCGAAAGGCCACTGCCAGTGACATACCTCTTCCAATGAGGGCAAATCTCCTAATCCTTCCTAGTAGTTCCTGTTATTAGGGGCCAAGTATACAACTTTATTGGCCTGCTGAGTCCATTCTCATTCATACCATATAGACATTTTTTCTGTCTTCCCACTTATTGTCATCCACTTGGTGAAGCAGAAAAATGACTTTGAACATTGTTTTAGATTCTTGAGGAAATCTGACCTGGGACCACTGAAGGGCTTTGCCCTCCTATTTGTCTCTATACTCTTGAACACTTTGAGGTTCTTTTGAATCCGCTGGAGCTTGCAATTTGGTGACTAATTTTGTCTTTTGGTGTTCTTCTATTGAACAATATTAGAGTTAAGGCAATATTATTATAAAATAGAGAAATACAGTAACCTTGGAAGTGGAACAGAGAAATCTGGAAGGCATTGGGAACCTGACTGGTCAGGGCTTCAGTGGGACTTATTTAGGTCTCCTTTGTGTTAGGTTTACTTTTCTCCCTGCTGTGACATGTGAAGAATGGGCCTGTCAGTTCTGGGAAGGAACATGGCTTGACTTAAATCAACAGACTCATAATCTAACAATGATGTCACTGGCAGGACAAGCCTTGTCAATTTGGTAGCTCTTTTGGGCAAATTTGCAGTTCTGTTGCAACATGCAGGGCATCCACTATTCAAGAGGAACTATTGCAGGGCTCTTTCGTGGAACCATTTGGGGTACAGAAGCAAGTGTGGTGAAAAGGGAGTAGGAGTTAAACAGATTCTCTACTATACAGATAGATAGAGAGAAGGGCTCATGACCAGGTAATAAAGATGGAAATTTTCCAAGAACTCTGGCCTCTACCTCTCCCTACTGTTCTTACTCAAGAGCCTGACAACTTAATCAAAGTTCACAGAAAACAAAACAAAACAAAAAACAAAACAAAACATGGAGTTTGTTCAACGTTGGCTGAATACTTTTGGTTTGTCATTTTTTTTTTAATCCAAACTTTTTTTTTATTTTTTAAACTTTATACCAATCACAGTTTCCCCTTCCTTCTCTCTCCGCCTCCCTCCTGTCCCCCCACATACTCCTTCTCCATCTCTATTAAAAGAGGTAAGGCCTCTCTTAGGAATCAACAAAGAAAGGCATATCAAGTAGAGGTAGGACCAAGCTCCTCCCTCTTACATCAAGGATGAACAAGGCATCCTACCATAGGGGATATGTTCCAAAGAGGCAGCTCATGCATCAGGGCCAGGTTCTGATCCAACTGCTTGAGGCCCTATCAAAGACCAAGCCACACAACTGTCATCTAGATGCAGAGGGACTAGATCAGTCCTAGGGTGGCTCCCTGGTTGTCCTCCAGAGTCTGTGAGCTCCCACAAACTCAGGTCAGCTGTCTCTGTGGGTTTCCCCATCATGATCTTGACACCCCCCCTCCCCTGCCACCCCAGCTTTTGTTTGGCATTTTTATCTTTTTGTTGTTTGTCTTGATTTTCATTTTGGAGAGGAGATTGCATTCTCTTTCTCTCTCTGTCTCTCTGTCTCTCTCTCTGCATAGCCATGCCTTTCTCATTTCCTGTGTATAATAAAAGCCATCTTTACCATCTGATTCTTTCTGCTGTGTTGAGAATTTCTCTGCCGCTACCTGTGATGTTCCACATTTTTCTGTCTTTTAACTCTAACTGGCAGAGAAAACGGACCTGATTAAGACCCTTAGATGACATCATTAAGATGTCGTGATTTATGTAAGTATGAAAATATTTAAGTATTAAAATATTAAGTCCACTCCCACAGGGAGGACTGGAGCTGACCAGTCTTTTATACTTTATACACTTAGGGTGATTTGTAAGATGAGAATGGGACAAACCAATCTCTGCT
The DNA here is from genome assembly GCA_030556225.1 of Cricetiscus sungorus. Lineage (NCBI taxonomy): Eukaryota > Metazoa > Chordata > Mammalia > Rodentia > Cricetidae > Cricetiscus > Cricetiscus sungorus. The sequence continues at coordinate 76,024,281 of JANBXA010000734.1, forward strand.
CCTGGAACTTCTAAAGAGAAAATTCTGGCCACTCCAGTTTTGTGTATATTTTTAAATTCAACGTGTACTAATAAACATGATTGTCATGCTTTTAAAAATGTTTTAGTGTTTGTGTGTATAAATGTGTTTAGGATCATCTTGGACTACATAAGAGCAGTTGCTTCTGTGTCTACTTTTTTTTTTTTTTTTTTTAAGCTAACATCCAAGGTTTCAGGAAATTTAAATTTAAGAATAAAATTCCTGGTTTCTAGGCTTTACCTCCATCAAGCTTATCTAAAATTAATTAAAATGTGAATTTAAATATACTTCTGAAAATGATTTGGGTCTGGTGCTTTCAAGTGCTAATTATGGAAACTCAGGTTGAAGGAAAATCTGATCACAGAGTTTAGTTGAGATAACCTAAAGATAGCTAAACTCATCTTTTTATTAAGTGCTTAAAAATTAAAAAAAGAAGAAGAAGAAGAAAAAAAAGGAATCTGAATTTCTTTGCTAGACTTGCTAGACAAAGTGTCAAATGGGATTAGCTTCAGGATTGACCTGTATAAAGAGATATTTTTGAGGTTTTTCATTTTACACATACATGTATTAAGGATGTTGAGATGGGCTAGCCTTTGCTAGAGACTTGTTAAGAACAATATATTTTAGTATCAAATTAAAATATATTAATAGTGTTCCTTTCTCCTGGTTCTTAGTCCCCTTAAGATGGATGTAATCATTACCATGGAGGGTTGGAGCTAAGGGGCACCATAATATCACACTATGCAACAGAGCTCCCATGGGAGGTTCATGGGGGAGAGGGGAGCAGAGCAAGAGTAGAAGGAAAGAGAGAGGAGGACAAGTAGGGCTTGCCTATCATAAGTTGCATACACATTGGGAAAGTGCTCTACTTAGTGGCTGAAGCAGTAACAGTGTCGCATCTTGGCTGCTGCTAAGTGTCCTACTGGTTCCTGGTGAGTAGGCCAGTGTAAATGCATGAATGCTAACAGTGGGAGCTTGAAAATAGGGCTCAGAATAAATCGTAAAGACCATCTAATATGAAAAAGAGAGGAGAGGTGGGGGAATTGAAGCACACCTGTTACTGATGCCTGCATACTATCGGTGGCCTTTATTAAAACAAAATAAATTGGAAGAGAGTAATTGGTAGAGGAGATAGTATTGTTTGAGTCCCAGGTTGGGAAAATGAAGCAGAAGCCACAAGCATTTTTCAAATGGGATGTGATCTCAGGGGTTTTTATTGGAAAAATAGATGGGGGAAAAATCCCATGAGTAGATGTGTTCTTTGTTCTCCAGTAAAAGTTCATTGAAGGGTGGGTGGAGATTTGCTCTGACATTTCTGTATCTGTATCCCTTCAGGCCTACCAAGTCTTTCATCCCTATTATCACACTGAAGGAAGGATAGCTGGGAAAATAGAGTCAATAATGGTGAAGAGTGAGGCTTATCTACTGCACATTATTAGTGCCCGGCTAAGGAAATCTACTTGCTGCTGGAGAAGACATCTTAGAAGTTTTAGTGGGCTCTGTTACAATAAAAACAATACCACTCACAGGAGGGTAGTGCTAGATTTAAAATCCACACCCATTGAATTATTGAATGCTTGCTTTTTATTCTCTGTCTTTTTGATGAAAGTCAATGAGCTCTATTCTGCATCTTCACCTGAGCATTCTGTCAGTTTTCTGTTTTGTTCAAATAGTTATTCATTTATTTTTTGAAGTATTGAGAGTTGCCTTTTGAAGAACTTGATATTACAATAGACTATACTTAATATTCAGTATTTTGTGAGTTTAAAACTTTGATACTATGTCTTCTTCCTTCTATATGACTTTGTGCTTCTAATGTTCCATTAGATATTTGTAAACTGTTACTAAAAGGGGAAAAAGCAAAAGTTTAGTTCATTGTGTCCTTCATACAAAATGAGCCCCAATTACTAAGGCTTCAGAGCACTACCTATAAAAAATAAAAATTAAAGACTCACAAGTAAGAAATCAGTAGAGTGCCTTGTGTTTTCTTTATTTATTTTGAGGGATAGAGGGAGAAGGGATGTGTATGACCTAAATAGCCTAGTTCCCATCTAATATAAGCTTTCTTATAAATTCTAGCTTCATCAAATGCTTTCTCTGTGGTTCATACTATCTAGTTTGATCACTCTTCCCTGAAACTAGCTAACATCTCAGTTTTATGGGCTCATTAAAGTGTAATTGTGCTCATGTCTTGGTCACATTACACGTGTGTGTGTGTGTGTGTGTGTGTGTGTGTGTGTGTGTGTGTGTGTGTTATTTAGAAGACACAGTTTTTAAGCAATTTTGTAAGTTTTTATTTTCCAAACTGGGTAAACTCACCTAGTTATTGTTATTAAAAGGACAGTTCCTCTAATTTCAGTTGTATAGTGCTTAATGTATGGTAGATGGATATGGGTGGTTGTTTTTAATGGAATCTGTGTGCTTTGCCTGTATTTGTCTGTTGCAGACAATACATATGCATATCATGTGAATGGCTGCCTGCCATCTTCCGAGAGAAATTGTTTTGTTTTATGTGATAAGACAAGATTTTACAGTTTATTTTAAAAAGTGTTCTATGTTTTCTATGGTTTGTCTTTCAACCTTTGATTACTTAGGGAACTGTCTTAAAGTCAAGGTTGGTTTAAAGATCAGTTTGTGTCACAGTCTTTAAATGATAACTTTGTAAGCAACTATTTTGAATTTATTTTAGTCCCTGTTTTAGACTGACTAAAAACATGTAGGGCTGTGTATCTAAACTTTACACACCATGAGAAATAACTAACAAGTGCTCTTTCTCAGTACAATGTCTTTGTAGCAGTCGGATGGGGATGAAGGAGATATAATTACAGGGCTGCATCTTGCTGGAGCCAGTCTGAGCAACAGGCACTGCAGATAGGAACAAGCCCTGATTCCCTTTGACCATGGGCAAGGGTGAAAAGCCTAAGCCAACTAAACACATGATAAAAAGATGTAAAACCAGTGGCAGTATTTGGGTGAGAAAAAAAGAGAACTTGTGGATTCAGAGGAAATTAAAATGAAAGTCTTTTCATTGGTACAGTACCCTTTTACAAAATGGTGGGCTCTCTGTTGGATCTTCCTATTGTTTTCTTTAATCACTCTAGCTACTGGTTCCTGCAACCAACTTGGACCTGCTTAAATGATGGGTCTTCAGAGGCCCTCTCACCCTCTGAAAAGGTTCTACTACATGTGTAGCATAGTGCTGACCTCCTCATGTCTTACAAACTTTTATAAGAGCATTATAAATTACTTATTTGGCTTCCATCTACTCAATCAGAAATGTTTAATTTTTGTCTTAAAAGTAGTTTCTATATTGTGGTGATACATGATTGATGATTTATTAATGCTTGCCTGAGGATGCAGAAAGTAAAGTCAGCCTCAAGCCATAGAGATAAGGCAGTGGTGATACACACCTTTAATTCCCACCACACCTTTAATTCCAGCAGTCAGAAGCTAGGAGGTGGTGGGTGGTACAGATCTTTAATCCTAGGACTCAGGATTAAGAGGTAGATAGTTCTCTGTGAGTCCAAGGCCATCCCATATCTACACAAGATTGATCCAGTGAGAAAGAACTCACACAAAGATGATCTAAAAAAAAAAAAAAAAAAAGACTCACATGTCCTTAATCCCAGCACTAGAAGGCTATAAAAGATAGGAGCAGGGTTTTCAGTAGTCAGTATTATGCATTCATTTCCCAATCACATTAAGGACAGGAAGACATTGAAATCTCAGGATTTTACAGTCATGCTGAGGAGAGGCAGCAGTCTGAGGTTTGATGGAGCCAATATGAGTCTCTGGTTTTTTTTTTGTTTGTTTGTTTGTTTTCTTTGAGACAAGGTTTCTTTTTGGAGCCTGTCCTGGAACTAGCTCTGTAGACTAGGCTTACCTCAAACTCACAGAGATCCTCCTGCCTCTGCCTCCCAATGTGCTTGGATTAAAGGCATATACCACTAACACCCAGTGAGTCTCTGTGATGGGAGATGTTATTCTGTATATATGTTTCTCATACTGGTTAATAAAGCTCTGTGGCCAATAGGAAACAAGATAGGTAGGGCTAGGAGACTAGGAGGAGGAAAGAGGAAGTAGTGGGGAGGAGTCGAGATGTAGCCCGGGAGGAAGGAGGATGCCCGCCGCAGCTCCCCGATAAGACGAGCACGTGGAAATACTTAGATAAGTAGAAATGGGTTAATAATTAAGACAGAGCTAGCCCATAAACAATAATGGTAACTGGCCAACAGGATTGTATCAAATACAGAGTCTCTGAGTGTTATTTGGGGCACACGTGGTGGCAGGACCGGGAGGCCAGCAGGGGAACAACCTGCCATAACATCTCTGGTCTTTATTTGTTGTGTTACACTATATAGTTCTTTTGTGTCATTATGGTAATTGTTTCTTGCTTTATGTATAGATATCTCTTAAACCATGTTAGCCTTCTAAAGATTTAGAGGTGTTAGATATTTATAAATCTGTACATGATTAATTTTCCAAATAGTTTTATGCTTTTGGTGTAAAACCTTGTAGCTAACCATTGTGTTCTATTTGACAGTTATATTTTTGTCAAGTCTTACAACTTGAAGCTTCTGACAAAGGAACAGCAACACTTTTAGATGCTAGGGCATTATCCACAAGACAAGCAGAATGGAGTTCAGATGTACCTTCCTAAGATCTATATCTATAATCTATGTTTCTTAAGCCAATCTATCATTTACCCCTCACCTTGGATGTGGGACTGGATGAATCCTTCCCTGACATCACACAACAGTAGAGAACAAAGTACCAGGGGGTTAATGAACAATATCTTCAGAGACTATTGTTTAGCAATAAGGGGGAATGTTGTCAGAACTGTAATAAATGTTATGTTGGGTGTCTTAATTTAAGTTTTTATTGCTGTGAAAACACCATGGCCACAGCAACTTTATAAAGAAAACATTTAATTGGGGTGGCTTGCTTAAATGACAGGGATTCTGGCAGCATACAGGCAGATGGGGCTGGAACTGAAAGTACTATATCTTTCAGGCAACAGGAAGTTGACTGACAGTCATACTTAGGGAAGCTTGAGCAAAAGAGGCATCAAAGCCAATACTCACAGTAATACATTTCCACCAAGAAGGCCACACCTATAAATAATGCCATTTCCTTTCAGGGCCATTTTGTTTCAATCCACCACATTGGGCATGACACTGCTTGCCTGTAATCTAGCATTTGGGAAGCTGAAACAGGAGGATCATGAGTTTGAGGCCAGGTTAGGCTTCATTACCAGACCCTGTCTCAAAGCCATGAGATGCTTTTTGCAAACCCTTCCAAAAAATGACTGGAAGTCAAAAAGTTTTGAAAAATGTTTTTGACGCACAGGTACAAGTGAGTTTCAGCCGTTTGTAACTTGTATCCTATTTATTGTGTTGCAGAAGTGTGGAGATTTGCTAATTCTGGTACTTCCTTAGATTTATCTTATAGACCATGCATGTATATTGTCTTTTCCTTGAAAAGCAAAACTTCTTCCAATGAAACTGATAGACTGATAGCTTTCTACTGGCTAATTGTAGACCAAACATGTGTCTCTCCATTTTTAATTGTAGGCCAAAGATATGCCTTTCCAGTTGGTGAAAACATTAGCTGTAATCTGCAAGTGATAACTTGTACCCTAAGGCCTGTGAGAGGTGCTCATCCATGCAGTTGCCACTGTCCATATTATACATACTAAATAGTTTTATTACATATTATATTTATTATGTGTATGTTTGTGTGTGCTTACATTCCAGTGCATACATGCTCTGGGATGCTTGTGGAGGAGGTCAGAGTACAACTTTGAGAAGTTAGTTCTTTCCTACCATGTAGGTACTGGAGACTATACTGGGGTTATCAGGCTTGGCAGCAAGTACCTTTCTTTATCTGCTAATCTACCTCCACAGCCATCAATGTGCATTTAAAACTGGGAGATTACTGTCAGCTTTTCTTTCCATAACAAAGAAATTTAAGAGGAACTGTTCTTTTCTCTGTTATGGGGACTCATTTTAGACTCAAGGCAAAACAGAAGGGAAGGAAGAATATTTGCAAGCCATAGTTCCTCTCATTCAACTGTACATTTTCCAAAAGATGGTTTAAATATTCTGGTTTTATGACTTATCTTTTTGTGGAAGAGAGATAAGGTGTTACTATGTAGCTCTGGCTTGCCTGCAACTCACGATGTGGATCAAGCTGGCCTTGAACTCATAATGATCCACCTTCCTTTGCCTCTTGAGTGCAGAGATTAAAGGCATGTACCACACCTGGTTTTTAAAGTGACTTTTCTACTTATCTGTATTTCATGAGCTTCATTAGATATTTCAATTTCTTCAGAAGTGCTGCTTTTAATGGCTTATTATGATTTGCAGGAGTCTGAGTCTGGAATTTATTTCATCATCACCAGACTCTTCCACGATTACTTGGTGCCATGTGCAGTTTCCTACCTGTAAATAATATGGAGGTATCTTTTCTTTTTACATCTGAAAACTGCCTCAGAAGGAGTGCCTTGAAGTAGAATTCCTGGAAAAGTTGAATCTTCCTAGTAGCTCACTTACTTTATTGCTAAAGCAGCTTTAAACTGTTTCATGTTGATTTTTATAACAAAGAGTTCAGTGACTAACCGATGTCATCACTTGTCTGTATGAGGGCTGGATAGCACATCCATGGAGGAAAATATAATGAGGTTGCATTATAATTAGTATCTGGAGATAGTCCAAGGTGACAGTAACAACAATTTAATAACAGTAGCTAATATTGATTGGGTTGTCATTATTTCTAGTATTTTATGATTGTTATCACATTGTTGTTATTCTCTAAATCTTGCAGAAGGAAAACTGAGGCACAGAGAGTTTAGATTACTTAATCTAAGCTAAGTGTAAGAGGTATTATTCAAACTCACATTCTTTTTGCGACCAGAATCTATCTTTAACCAGAAAGAGCCTGTTCCTCCCTGGAAATATCCTAGTAAGGAAGAGTCCTCCTCTCCACTACATAGAGATGCATTTCATGTTGGTACTTAGCTACAGAGGAGATAGTGTCTCTGCTGCTCATTGTGTATCCCTGCCTTCCTGTTATCACCTTTTTCTTTCCTTCACCAGTTGCTTGCCTGCCCTGGAATAGACAGGACAGGACATGAGAACAGAACACCTGACTGATTCTGTGTGTGAAAGGAAAATATGTATCACCATGTTCTCAGAAAACTCTTTATTGAGGGAGGGATGGAGGAAGACAGAGCAGCAGTGAATGGAAATAAACATTTCAGAGCACTGGATTTTGTTTTTGACAATTCTTAGAACACTAGGTTTGTTTCATTAGAGGTGATCTTTCCCCTACAATTCCCACAGAATCTATTTCAAGAGGTTCTTTGATCATCTGTTGGTACAATGTCAAATGTGAGCTGTAAAACAGGAGTTCTTAGACATGAGTATGGCTGTGAATTCCAGAGGAAGCAACTACATTCTGATGCGTTCTGCTGCAGATTGCCATGGTAATAAATGACTTTCTAACAACTGCTTAACTTGGATAGTTGGAGAGGCACCTCCTCATGTCCAGTGTGCCACTTCCAGTCTACATTTCGGTTTTATTGGTTGTACCTTCTAATATTTGCTCAAAAACTACAGGGGCAACAAGAGACTGCACTGGGTATTTAAGCCAAGCTGACTGTTGCCACTGTACAAAACAGTACAAGTACAACAGAAAAGCCAACACAGCAGCAAACTCTCGCTGCTTCACCTTTTACCTGTCCATATACTGATGAGAAATTATCTGGAGGGTTTGCTTCCATGCTGCAGGGCATTTGATCACACTGTATGAAAAGTGTCTTCTGAATGACCAATAGCCAGGCAGGAGAGAATAGGCAGGACTTCCTGGAGAAGAATGGGAGAAGAATGTATGCACATGAGAGATACAAGCAAGACGTGGAGGAAGTCAAGTGTACATGGTGGGTGAGAAGTAAAAGCTACATGGCAGAACATAGATTAATAGAAACGGGTTACTTTAAGTTATAAGACCTAGTTATAAGACCTAGTTGGGTCAAGCCTAAGCTAAAGGTCAAGCTTTCATAATTAATACAATGTTTCCATGTCATTATTTGGAGTCTGGTGGTCCCAATGAGAAAGTCCAACTACAGAGATTTCGGATTGTAGAGGCAACTCAAAAAAAAAAAAAAAAAAAAAAAAAAGTCAAACTGCCTTTTCATTGATTCTCAGGGTCAAGATTGAAATTTGTAATGGTACCAGTTCTCAGATAGGAACAAACAACACTTCTCATGGAATTTCACCATCAGCTAGAGTTTGCCCAGGGGTTAGGTACCCGCAGTTGTGGCTCTTGGACAGACAGAAATAGGCTTTAAACATCTGCTTCTTTGCCCAGAGTTGAGCCTTGTCCCTGACATATCAAGGTGGCAGTTAGCATGCCAAATTGAAGTAGACAAGAAGTGAAATATACAAGTAATGGTGATACTCTTATTTTGAAGTAATCTAGTAACTGTAATAATAATAATGTCACATTTATCTATTTTATTTCTAGCATGTATTTTCCTGCATGTATGTATGTGAATTATGAATGTGCCTGGTGCTCATTGAGGCTGGAAGAAGGCATTGGAAACGGAGTTATAAGTGTTGAGAGCTGCTCTGAGGATGCTGGTGGTAACTGAAACTAATTTCCTGTGCAAGAACAGCAAGTATTCTTGACCACTGAACAATCTCTCCAGCACCTGATTTCTTCTTTCAAAAATATTTATTTGTATTATTTAAAATTTTTATTCACACATGTATCTGTGTGTGGGAATATGCACATGAGTATAGGTGCTCATGAAGGCCAGAGGCATCAGATTCCTTGGAGCTAGAGGTATGGGTGGTTGCTGAGAACCAAATTGGGTTCTCTGCAGGAGCAACAGGCACTTAAGTGCTGAGCCATCTCTCCAGGCCCCCTTCTCTGATTTTATTTCTGTTTGTTAAGATTTATTTTTATTTGTGTGTGTGTGTGTGTGTGTGTGTGTGTGTGTGTGTTCATGTGAATATATGTCACATATGTGCGAGTACCAAATGAGAAGTTACAGAAGGCTTTGAGCCACCTAATGTGGATGCAGGGAACTGAACTTGGGTCCTCATAAAGAGAAACCAGTGTACTTAACTGTTGATCCACCTCTTGAGTCTTTATATGATTTCTCTTTTTTAAGCTTCTTTGTGGATTTCACATCATGTATCAGATCCCATTCTCTTAGGAGAGATACCTTGCTCAGCCTAGATATAGGGAGGAGGGCCTTAGTCCTACCTCAAAGTAATGTATCAAACTTTGTTGATGTCCCATGGGAAGGCTTTTCCTTTCTGAGGAATAGATGGGGGGTGGTGTGGGGGAAGGAAGAAGGGGGTAGTAGGAGGACAGGAGATTGGTATGTAAAACGAGAAAAGATTGATTTTAGAATTAAAAATGAAAAAAATTTAAATGTGAATGATGAAACAAAGGAAAGAAGACAGGAAGGAAGAAAGAAAAAAGAAAAAAGAAAGAAAGAAAGAAAGAAAGAAAGAAAGGACACGTTGAGTAAGCCATAGAGAGCACATTGGTAAGGAACATTACCACACATTGGTAAGCACATTGGTAAGGACACACAATGGTTTCTGCTTCAATTCTTGCCTCCAGGTCCCTGCCATGAGTTCCTGTCCTGATTTCCCTCAGTGATGGTCTTTGACTGGGCTGTGTAAGTCAAATAACCCACTTTCTTCTCAAGCTGCTTTTCATCATGGTATCTTATTACAGAAGGAAAAAGAAAATAAGGACAGAAATTATTCAGGATCATGGGGTATTGTGAGAGACCTGACCATCTTATTTGGGGGAAAACTATAGAAAGAATTTAAAAATTTTGGATAGTAAAGTTGTTAGGTGTAGAGCTTTGTGTCACCTTAGAAGGTAGCGCAGATGACAGAGGCCTGGTGTGTAAAATTCAGAGGGATGTTTGAAAGACTCTTACAGACAATCAAGGCAGTTCATAATAAAATGTAATGTATGTCTCTATATATTATATTCATCATTATATCATTTTATACATGCACACACATATAAATTTTTGTACATGTGGGGATTCAAGACAGGGTTTATCTGTGTACCTTTGGCTGTGCTGGAACTCACTCTTTATACCAGGTGGCCTCAAACTCAAAGAGATACACCTGCTTCTGCCTCCTGAGTGCTGGGATTAAAGGTATACTCCACCACTGCCTGGCTACATGTGATATATTTAAATCAAGAATCTGTGGTTTGTTCTCTAGTCAGTTGGAGCTAGAGAATCAACTGTGATTAATACAACTCAGCACCCCTAATGTCAATTCTTTACTTTTTTTGGGACAATTGATGCTGGCTAGCTGAAGCCGAGAAACAAATGGTAATCAGGAGAGACCAGGATCACTGAGTTAAAATTTCCTGGGGATGTTTCTTAAGGGTTAGCACACTGAAGTTTGGTCAGACAGAGCACCTAAACTGAACTTGGTAATGTGTGAGAATCTTCTATGAGATAATGATATTTTGTAGTTGGTTGTTTTTACTCTTTGCTCTTTGGGGGCCCACCATCAAGCTCCCATAGAAATACACAGAGATTTATTCTTACTTAGGAATGCCCAGGTTTAGCTTGGCTTATTTCTAGCCAGCTTTTCTTAAATTGTTCTATCTGCCTTTTGTCTCTGGGCTTTTCTATTTCTCTATTCTATACACCTTTCTTTCCTTCTTATTCTGTAGCTGATTGTGTGGCTGGGTGGCTATTCCCTGGTATCCTTCTCTCTCCTTTTATTGGTCCTCTTCTTCTCTCAAGCCTTGAGTTCTCTTCCTATTTGTCCTTCCCATTTCTCTTTCCTTCCTACGTATTGGACATTTAGCTTTTTATTGGACTAATCAGAAGTTTTAGACAGATGAAATAAACACAGCTTTATGGAGTTAAACATATGCAACATGGAAAAATGCAATACAACTTTGCATCATTAAACAAATACTCCAAAGCATAAATGAATGTAACACATCTTAAATTAATATTCCATAACAGTATTGAAGGCATAAAAGATCATGGAGAATAGCTGCGGTTTGGCTCTTTGAGAGGTCAAGAGAGAGTACTGGTGAAGATGCAGAATCAAGTGGAGTGGAGACACCAGTATTGAAAAAAAAAAAAAAAAGTCTCAGCACCATGGGAAGCTTAGAAGGCCTTTGGTTAAGGTACACCCTGTGGAGATGCCAGTATACTCAAGATTCTAGGATTGTTGGATGACCAGTGGGACAGCATAAGGGTGGAGTGGAGGTGGTCTGAATCTCCCAGCCAAGTGTCCTGTGCTGTGGATGGCAGATTTGGAGAAGGGGAGCTTCCTAGGCCCTTTGAAGCCTAGAGAATCATAAGTCACAGACATCTAACACTGAGCTTTGATTCTGTTTTGATTTGATTGTAACTGTTATTAGTTCTTCAAATAAGACATCATTTGTAGCACGACAAATACAAAAATATGTCAATGGATATGAAGCTTGTGTGGTGGGGTATTCATCAGAAAACACTTCTTAAACATGGATTTACACTAATAGGAAATCTTTATAAGCTGACTGGCAATTACACTGAGTGTTCAGGATCCCAGTGTAGCTAGGCACCTTTCTCAGGGTAAGATTTTAAACATGAGAGCTATGTTCTGGGTTGACATATTTCAGATAACAAGGACAGTTAACCAGAAGCAGAACTACAGAAGACAAAAAAGGAATGTTAGTACATATACAGCCTTTCCTAGAATTATGGATTTGATGAATTAGGTCTTTGTTTTCATTCTGGCAGGTGGTACTTTCTGCCCACAGAGTTATAGTCTGAATGGTGCTTCCATCATAGAGTCACTTACGCTAAGGTCTGGGCCCTGTTACTCTTTACTTCTTCTTTCTGCTCTGAAGAGAACAACAGAACAAAAGACTTATTTGTAGATAATCTCACTGGGTTCAAATAAACAAGCAGCCTCTTCATTCCATCTTTCCTTCCATCTTTCTTTCTTTCCTTCCTTTCTTTCTTCTTTCCTTTTTTTTGTATGAGTGTTCTTCCTGCATGTATGTCTGGGTACTACATACATGCCTGCTACTCTTTGAGGCCAGAAGAAAGCACTGGATCTTCTGAAATTGGAGTTATGGACAGTTCTCAACAACCACGTGGGTGCTGAGGATCAAATCTCAGCCTTTGGAAAAGCAGACAGTGATTTTAACTGCTGAGTCATCTCTCCAGCCCAGCAAGCAGGTTTTTTAAAACAACAACTGGTGTCTTAAAGTTCTATTGCTGTCAAGAGACACCTTGACCAGAGCAAGTCTTATAAGGAAAATATTTAATTAAGGGATTGGCTTACAGTTTCAGTGATTCAGTACATTATCATCATGGTGGGGAGCATGGCAGCACACAGGCAGTTGTCTTGGATCTGAGAGTGCTACATCTTGCAGGCATCAGGAAATCAACTGAGAGTCACACTGAGGGAAACTTGATCAACAGAGACCTCAAAGCCTGTCCCCACAATGACACACCTACTCCAACAAGACCATACCTATCTTTGGTGGCCATTTTCTCTCAAACCACCAAAAATGTTGTCCTTGGCTGAGGTGTGTATAGACCTGTGCTTGCTTGCTTTATTTATTTATTTATTTATTTATTTATTTATTTATACCCAATAATTTGCTATGAGTCAAAGTCAATACCAAACTGTTCGTAGCAAGCTTTCTTGATACCTATATTCAAATGCCATGTGTAATCATGTCCTTTCTTGCCTAGTATATTAATTTTTTTCCTTTTTACTAGGGCATTCTCATCCTCTTAATAGTCTACATTTTTTTTTCAGGGCCTGAAATATTCCAAAGCTGTGAAGTAGGCAACCACGGCTAAGAGATGGGCTGACTCCTTCTATCCCCCAAAGTGCTATTTAAAATGTTATTGCTTCGTAGTCAGTAATAGAAGTTTAGCTTTTTTGATGGCTTTTCTCTTGGTTATGTGCAAAGGGGAAAGCTGGGAGAGGAAGAGCTGGTGAGTTCGGACAGGGAGAAGCTGGAGTAACAAACTGTTCCTGTAAGACTTGAAAGAAAGAAATTTAGCCTTTTTTTTCCTTTAAGTGGATAATAAATTCTTAACTCCTTACAACTAAATCTAGAAACCACTGTCAGGAGATGCAGTAACCTTTCCCTCATGTCTTCCAGCTGAAGCCAAATCTGTGCTTCTCTAGCCTCTCCACACATTCTTAGCATTTCTGGATGCAGTCTCTCACATCCTTCTCTTTTCCCTCCCCTCTATTTTCTCTTTTCCTTCCTTCCTCCCTCCCTCCATCCCTCCCTCCATCCCTCTCTCCATCGCTCCCTCCATCCCTCCCTCTTTTTCTATTTATTTCTCCTTCCTTCCATTCCTTTTCTATTCCTCCAGAAGCAGGATAGTCTGCCATGGGGACTTATGAGGACATGAGAAGGAAACATTGCTCACTGTCCCAGTTGAAGTCTCTTTCAATAGAAGAGCGAATAATTATAGCATATTTTTTTTTAAAAAATGCTATGGAGGTTGATGATATAGAGATAATATTTTTTGTTGTTTGTTTGTTTTTGAGGCAGATCCCAATATGTATTTCTTACTAGCCTGAAACACAATGCATAGATCAGTCTGACCTTGATCTCAGAGGAATCTGCCTGCCCCTTGAATGCCAGGACTAGTTTCCAGGTGATTATGACAAGTCACAGCCAGAACTATCCCATGCCAGGCCCTTGAGAACATCTCATTTCCATTCAAACATATCCCAGAATGCACCTTGGATCTATGGGTATAGACTGATTAGTCCTACACTGGTTCTGAGTACATTATCAAAAAGGCAAACTATGTCCTCAGAGTGAACTTTTAGAAAGAACACATTACTTACTATACTATGCCTATGCATAATTGAATTTGCATATGAATAAAATCAAATACATTATGGGAAAGGGTATGTTCATTGAAATGAGGTTACATTATAATCTGCCAATCAAAAATATGGAATCAGGTCCAGTGAGATGGCTCAAAGTGTAAATGCAAGCCTAAGAATCTGAGTTCAATATCTGGAATCCACATGGAAGGAACCCATGGACTCCTGTAAATTGTCCCCTCATCCCTACATGCATACTGGTATATGGATACATGTACATGGCTGCACATGTGTACATAACACACACACACACACACACACACACACCAATAAATAACTGTAATACACTGTTTTAAAATTAAAGAAACATTCAAACTTAATCATAGTAAACAAACTTGTTTTCTCTGAAGATACTATAGAAAGAAACCCCAGGCAATAACCTGAGGCCCTTGAATGCTCCCTGTCGTCCCACTGTCACTCTTGATAGTGAATCCAACCTGCTCTATCTATTTGCTTTAAATAATTTGTTCATGCTACTTTGCTTCCAGTATACACTTTTATTTCATTCTTGAGTAAGACACTAAGAAGCTGGAAACCAGCCCAACCCAAGAACACCAGTAACTGGAACAGATTTAAAATAGCACATATAGTTGGCTTGTGCACAGTTAGTGGTATTGTGGTAAATGTTTAGCAGTCAGATTTACAGAGGAAGAAAATCCTGATTTACTGTGGTATAAATATTTCTACCATGGCCAATTTGAAACATCAATCTGATGTCACAGAAAGAAGGGTCTGGAGACTTGTTCTTTGGATTCATGGGATCTATGAATCAGTGCTACACATCACTGTTTAGAATTTTTGGGGAAAAAAAGTTGGGTGCTCTCTTAGGGTTTTTATTACTGTGAAGAGACACCATGACCATGGCAATTTTTTTAAAGGGAGACATTTAGTTAAAGCTAGCATACAGTTCAGAGGTTTGCACATTATTGTCATGGCAGGAAGCATGGTGGCATGCAGAGAGACATGGTGCTGGAGAAGAAGCTGAGAGTTCTATATCTGGACCTTAGGCATCAGAAAGAAAGAGTGAGTCTCTGGGCCTGAGTTGAGCTTCTGGGACCTCAAAGCTCACCCCCCAGTGACAGGCTTTCTTTAACAACACCCACACCTACTCCAAGGAGCCCACAATAGTGCTAGTTCCTATGAGCCTATGGGGTCATTTTCACTCAAACTACCATAAGAAATGCTTATAAAAATCTTGTTATAATTCTAGTATAATCATGAACAAATTTTATTGCTAAGACATAAATTCATGTGGGTCCTGCTGATACATGTTCATCATTGTGTATCTGCTCCACTAAGAATCCATGACAAGGGAGGAGAGGTCTGGGGCTGCCCACTGGATTTTAAATGTTTCCACCTCTGCTTTATCCATTAACAAAATGGAGTTTGAAATGGAAATACAAGATGGTAGCACCTATACCCACGTGGTTCCATGGACATCTATGTGGAGACTGATAACAATTTATCCACATTGTAGGTATACTGTGCTTTATATAGCTATTGCTAACAAACTATTTTAGTATATTTTCTGTTGCTATAACAAAATATGAGCAGATGGGCACTTTATAAAGAGTAGGCAATTATAATTCTAAAAGTTCAAGAGCAAGATGCCAACATGTGCTCAATTCTGGTGAGGAATTTGTAGCAGGTGGCAGGATATGTTTGGATGACATGCAAGAGGGGGGCACATAAATGTGGGATCTGTAATGTGGAGAGGTTCTAAGCTCTTTTGTAACAATCTCTAGGAAACTAGCTGAGGAACTTTGTGAACTATATAAACCCTTTCTAAGGGCAGTGTTCCAAATTATTTAACTTCCTTGTTCAGTGCCCTACCACCTTAAGGTAAACAGTTCACTCACTCATTACCACCATATCTGAGACCAATCCTACGATACATAAACCTTTGGGAAGATATGTTTGTATCACATCCAAACAGTAACATTGTCCAAAAAGAGTAGCTTAAAATCAATTCACTGTTATAATTCCCTGATTGGCTGGGATCATCTGAAATGCTTTTTTCTCTCAGGGTCTTTCATGTTATTGCAATCTGACCATGTTTATGAGTGATTTCCCGAGAAAGCTTAACTGGGATTGAATCATGTGTGACTTATTTTTCATGTCTAGTATCTCTTTTGGGACCCTGTTTCTCCATGTGAAGTTTCATTTTCTAGACATCTCCATTTGGCTTCTCTTTACAGTAGATTGGTCAGATTTCTTATACATGAGTAGCTTACAGTACAAATATCAGAAACTACCAGAGTTTTCTAAGGCTCAGACTGGGTAAAGCCGCAGTATTACCTTGGTTACATTAGATAAAATAAGTCAGAGAATTAATGCAGAGGCAATGTTGAAGGTGCCTATGCATCAGGAGATCAATTCTGTCTACAGCCCTTTTGGACTGATTGTAAGTCAGTTGGATTTGAGAGTTAATATGTTCCCATGGAAAACCCCTAGTGTAATCTGAGGTGTCCAGAAACATATTATTTATCAAGATAAGTTAGGCATTCCTAAAATAAACAAGCAATGAAAAACAAACAAACAAACAAACAAAACCCCACATAGTCTCTAGAGGTCTGATGGCTCTGTAGGGGTGCTGCTTTCCAAGAATGACTCAACTATCCAGGCTGCTTGTATGTTGTTGACAAACCATTTTAGATGTGTAACTTCTAGCTTATACATGCCAAAAGGAGAGAGAGAGAGCATAAAATTCACAGCTCCTAGGTGTATTTTAGCCAGAGTTAATCATGGTCCTCTGTTACAGAGCTAAACAAACTGGGATATTTGGGGAACCATGTGGATATCCACTGGGCAGTAAACATTTATTCTCTAAAAGTTACATGGGTTTCTTGACTTCTGCTATAGTTTGGATATGAAATGTCCTTTCAAGGTAAGTGTTAGAAGTTTCTTCTCCAGATATCAGTCTTGTTAAATGTGATAGAGCATTTATAAAGTGGGGCCTATTGGCAGTAACTTTCATCACCAATGCTATACCCTTAAAAGGGGGTATGGGGACTCTACCCCATACTCCTTCCAGGGGCTATGAGGCAATTGAGTAGCTTTGTTCTTCCAAGAACTACCTATTAGATATGCTACCTCATCACATGTGCAAAGCACCAGAGATGAATGAGTGTGGACTGACACTTCTGAAACGTCAGTTTCTTTTAAACTGGCTTTACCATATATTTTCTCTCAACAATGGAATTTTGAATGTTTTAGTTACTTTTTTTGTTTCCTCTGATAAAACACCCAAGCAAAATCAATTTAAGGGAGGAAGGGTTGTTCTTGTTCCTAGTTCCAGGGTATAGTCCACCTGGGAGGAAACATATCTGTGCGAATTTGGAGGAGCTGGTCATACTATCTCCACAGTTAACAGCATGGAGATGAATATATATGCTTGTGTCACCTTTTCACTTTTAGAAAGTCTCAGGAAATAGTGCTACTCATGAGTGAGGGATTTTATACATTAATTAACCGAATAAAGACAATATGGAATTCTGTCCTCCCAGGTTATTATTGAGCTCATCAAGTTGAAAAAATTAAGATCAACTGCCACGGGTCCACCCCTCATCAATGTAATACCCAAACACATCACTTTAAATCATAACTTACTTCCCTATGTCCCCAAAGTCTCATGCTCATTTCACAATGCAAAATACAATCCAACTTCAAAAGTCTATAGTCTTTAACAGTTCCAATGCTTACATGTCCAAATCCAAATCTCCCCCCTCTCAAGGCAATCTCTTAATTGATGATCCTGTAACATCAAAAACAAAACAACAACAACAAAAAACAAGCTGTATACATCTACAAAAGCATAGAATAAACATTTTCATTCCAACATGAAAGAAACAGGCCATAGAAAGGGAAGATTAGAGCAAAGCAAGACCAAAATCTAACAGGGAAAACAATAAATTTTGCTATTCCGTATATAGCATCTGGAATTCATGATGTCATTGGCTGAGCTCCAAATGGTTTATTAGCCTTCTCCTTCATCTCTGCCACACACAATCTCCCTTTCCATGGTCCTGGCAATACTAATATCCTGTGGTCTACATTGCACCTTACGTTTCACCTTAAGAGTTTAATACAATGGCTTCTCAAAGCATTGTTGCAGTGATGGTACACTGCCATACATTGCTGCCCTCTCAGCTTATCTCTGAAGTCATGGAGCATAATTTCATGACCCTATATTCCATGTCTGCAAAACAAGTACTACGTGGATGATGCTGCCAAATTCTGCCCCAACTCAAGGTATATGCTGGTCCACTCAGATAATGTTGTTTCTACTTTTATGTTCTGATGTGTGGGTAACACTTCTGTAAAAAGTTGCCTTCTAGAAGCAAGGAAGTCCTTCAGTTTAGGTTTTCTTCCTTCCAATAAATTTGGAGACTCCTATGAGTAAGGTTTTGCTCAACAACCCTTTCTGTTGGTCCCGTGCTTTGTAGGAGGCATCTTTCCAATGGTACTTGTCTCTAACAAATATGATTGCTTTTTCAGTGTTTACATATCTAACTACCTTGCCAAGCAATCAGCAAAGGAGTGTTATCACTCATACAAACTACAGCAGAAAATGACCTTCCCATGAGGGCTCTCCTAGGTCATTCAAGCAAGTAAGTGCTCCAGCAGAATATAGTTTTCTAGGAAAGACAGGGGAAAGGACAAAGGTGTTGAGTATGGACTGTTTAGCGAGAATCTTCCTAGCACAGAAGTGGAACATGGAATGAAAGATGGAACACTCCAAAGAGAATTACTGGGACAAAGCAGAATACAATACCATGAATTCAGTATTTTTTTTTTATTTAAGGTTTTTGTTGTTGTTGTTTTTGAGATTTTTTTTCTTGCCAGGAAAGCAGGGAAGCAAGTGGCTGATCGGGGATCTTCTTAACCTCTTCCCCTTTTATCCCCAGCTTTGTAGCAGGTTGAGCCCCTAACTGTCTTCACCTCCAGTGGTTATACATATCTCCACCTTCAATACCTTCCCCCAATTTACCCCATTAAGCAAGCTCCAGCTCCCTGGAAGACTTCAAGCACTATACAGGGAAGCAGGCAGCCAAACTGTGGATCTTCAGTACTCCCTCCTCTCCTCTAAATGCAATGCCCTGGTCTCACCCTAACTTTGTAGCACAACTTTTGTAGCCTCCTTTACCTCTCTGCCTCTATCTCCAGCACATCATTTAGATATCTTCCAACTTTCTTCTCCACTCATCCTGTTATCCTAGCCCCCAATTCCAGCAGGCTTTCTCTGGGAACTTACCAGTCAAACCTGCCAGAGAAGCAAGTAAACCAGATAAGAAGGTAGGTGAGGCTCAGATCTTCACTGTCCCTCCTGTCCTCTAGTTTCAATCCCCACTCTCATACCTTGATCCATAGCAGACTATCTACTATGACCTCCCTGCATTCTCTGCTGTCATTCCCATGGGGATTAATCCTTCCTAGTATAACATCCTGCTTTCCTCCCTCCTGTGACACTCCTAATACCACCCTCATCTAATTCCTAAGTATCCATGGCAATTATTTAGATATACATTGTAAATAGAACTCCTAGTGGCTATACCTAGCAATATCTTAAAAGAATTTTCTACTAGGTAACACATAGCCACCATACTCTTCAAATAATGAAAGTCATCATCAGAAACCAAGGAACAAAAAGCCCACCCAACACTGACAAGACTAGACATCAGCACCTAGAATTATAATAATCAAAAACCCATATGCCAAGACACCAGGATAAACATAATCAATAACAACCAAGATGATATGTCTCCACTAGAGCACAGCAAACCTATCACAAATTGAGAATTGCAATATAACTGAAGTATGAGTTATAGACCTCAAAATAGTCTTTATGAATAGGATAGAAAAGGAATTAGATAAATTCTTTAAAGAAATCTATGAAAACACAACAGTGGAAGGAAACAAATAGAATTATTCAAAATATGAAGTGGAAAAGTAATCAATAAAGAAAAACCAAATTGAGAACATTCTGAAAAAGAAAATAATTGGAAACCCAATAAAGAACCTCAGAGGTAAGTCTCAATAACAAAATACAAGAGATGGAAAAGAGAATCTCAGGTATTGAGAATGTGATAAAAGAAATCTGGGTCACTATGAAAAAGAAACAAGTTTATAAATATTAAGAATAGAGAAAGGAGAAGAAACTCAGGCCAAAATCACAGAAAGAATTTCAATGAAATTGTAAAAGAAAATTTCCCTATCATAAGAAGAAGATGCCTCCATGGTCTGTGTTGCTGCTGGAAGTCCATGCTACTACCACTTGGGATCAGGTTCATGGCTGTTATTTGAGCTGTTTCTGCAAACCATGTTGAAGTCTAGTAGTTGTGTTTTGTCCAGAAACCATGTGGAGGTTCATGATCCATGCTGCTGCTGGATGCTATGAGAAAGGAAGGTTCTTTTGCAGTGGTATTGATGACTACAGAATCATAACTGAGAATGAGAGACATTTAGTTCTTATGTGACAACTTGTGCCACCTTTCATCCACCCCCTCCCCCAAAAGAAAGAAAAATAAACAGCCCAGACAGAAAGCTATTGAAGATGATTTCAAACCCTATGATAAAGATGCTGAAGTGTATGTGTTCCGAGTTGATGGCTTCTGGTGGGTGGGCAGGAGGTGGTGAGGAAGAACTCAGCTTTCTTTAAGGGGTTGGCCCCTGGGAGTTTGACCATGCTCCAATGAGTATATGGGCAACATAAATTTGGCTGGGTATGTTTTGTTGGGGGTGGTGCATAAAGATGGGAGGGTAGACCTGGGAGGAATGTGAAGCAAGTGTGATCTGGGTACATTGTATAAAATTCCAAATATTTAACAAAAATATGTTGAGGAGAAAAGAGTTGCCTATAAATGTAAAAGAATCATATGGAACAACAAATATAATTAACCAGAAAAAGAAAGTCCCCTCAGCACATAACAATACTACACAAACATAACAAGGAAAGAATATTAAAAGCTGCAAGAGAAAAAGATCAAGTAATATAAAAGACAGACATATCAGAATTAAATAACTTCTCAATAGAGACTCAAAAGCCAGAAGGGACTCAGCAGATGTTCTACAAATGCTAAAGACTATAGATGCCATTCCAGTGTACTACTATATAAAATAGATGGAGAAAATAAGATATATCACAATAAAAACAAATTTAAGTAATATGTATCTGGAAATCCTATCCTACAGAAGGTGCTAGAAGTAAAATTTTAACTTAAAGAGGTTAACCACACCCGAGTAAACAAAAGAAATAAATAATCCCAGACTAGCAAATCAAACACACACACTAACACCACTACCACAACAAAATAACTGGAATTAAAAAAGCTCTGCTCATTAATACAGTTCCATATTAATGGTCTCAACTGCCCCCCCCCACAAAAGACACAGACTAAAAGAATGGATGTGAAAACAGAATTTGCCCTTTCACTGAATCAAGGGAACATATTAACATCAAGAATAGATTTCAACTCAGGGTAAAAGCATGGAAAAAGAGATATTCTAAGCAAATGTAACTTAGAGACAAGTTGGTATAGTTTATTTTTGTCAAAGTAAATAGAAGTGCTATCTATATAGGGTAGGGAACCACATATTTATCAAAGGAAAAAATCTATGAAGACGATATTTAGATTCTTAACATAAATGAAACAAGTACAAAGGTACCCAAATTCATAAAAGAAACACAGCACAGATACCGAGTAAATTTGGCTGTTCATAACTTTAAAAACATGTTCTCAAACACACTGGAATTATAAAAGCAATATATAATTTTCTTGAAACATACCACCTGGGAAAGTTATATTAAGATCAAATAAGCAATTTAAATAGTCCTATAACCCCTAGTGAAATAGAAGCAGTTATTAAAAATCTCCCAACTGCTAACTCCTAGGATCTAATCACCTGGGGCATGTTGCACCACAACCCTGCCCACTGAATCCCCAGATATCTGGAGGCAGCCTCTACATACTCCAAACCAGCCAGTACCACATCTGCCACCATTGGAGCCTTGGCCCTGAATCTTCCAGGAGAAGAAAAGTGACAACCTAAACCACAGGCCCCACCTATACCAATTGGAGGAAGAGGGACCACCTGAATCACAGACCCCATCTGCACCAACTGGAGGAAAAAATGGGTATACTACAGTATAAGAACATTTCAACATCACAAAGAGTAATATGATACTACCAGAGTCTAGGGATTACACACCAGAAAGACCTGAACATCCCAATACAGATGAAGTAGAAGAAAATGACCTTAAAAATAACTTTATGAAGATGATAAAGGCCCTTAAAGAGGAAATGAAAAACTCTCTTAAAGAAATGGAAGAAAAGACAAACAAAAAAATGGAAGAAATGGAGGAAAAGACAGACAAAAATAATGGAAGAAACCAACAAATCCCTGAAAGAAAGCAAGGAAAGCCAAGAAAAAACAGGTGATGGAAATAGTTCAAACAGTTTGACTTTAAAAATGAAATATAGGCAATAAAGAACGCACAAACAAAGGGAATGCTGGAAATAGAAAATCTGGGTAAATGATCAGGAACTACAGACGCAAGCATAACCAACAGAATACAAGAGATGTAAGAAAGAATCTTAGATGTTGAAGATAAATTAGAGGAAATAGACTCATCAATCCAAGAAAATGTTAAATTAATGTTAAATTCAACAAATTTTTAACACAAAATATCCAGAAAAATATCCATGAAAAGGCCAAGCCTAAGAATAATAGGTATGGAAGAATGCAAAAACGTCTAGCTCAAAGGTACAGGAAACATATTCAACATAATTATAGAAGAACACATTCCCAACCTAAAGAAGAACATCTAAAGAAGAACATGCCTATGACAGTGTAAGAAGCTTACAGAACACTAAATAGACTGGACCAAAAAACAAAAAACAAAATAGAACAAAAACAAAAATAAATGTTCTTGTCCCATAATAATAATCAAAACACCACACATACAGAATAAAGAAAGATTAATAGGAGCTGCAAAGGAATAAGGTCAAGTAACATATTAAGGCAGACATATCAGAATTACACATGTGTTCTCAGTGGAACTCTGAAAGCCAGAAGGTCCTAGATAGATGTTCTAAGAGACCACAGATGCCAACACAGACTACTATACCCAGCAAAGCTTTCAAACACTATAGGTGGAGAAAACAAGATATTCCATGACAAAAGCAGATGTAAACAATACATATTTACAAATCCAGCCCTTCAGAAAGTTCTGGAAAGAAAACTCCAACCCAAGGAAGTTAGCTACACTCACAAAAACAGAGGTAATAGGTAATTCCACATTACCAACTCCACCTAAAGGGAAACACATACACAATACTACCACTATCACCAAATCAAAAAATAACAGGAATCAAAATCAGTGGTCATTAATTTCTATCTCTTAATATCACTGGTCTCAATTTGCCTATAAAATGACACAGGCTAACAAAATGGATATGAAGACAGAATCCATTTTTCTGCTGCATACAAGGAACACACCTGAACAGACATTATCTTAAAGGGTTAGAAAAAGACTTTTCAATCAAATGGGCCTAAGAAACAAGCTGGTGAAGCTATCCTAATATCTAACAAATTAAACTTCAAAGTAAAATTAATCAAAGGAGATGAAGGTCATTTCATACTTTTCAAAGGAAAAATACACCAAGATGAAGTCTCAATTCTGAATATCTATGCCCCATATACAAGAGCACCCACATTTGTAAAAGAAACATTACTAGAACTTAAATGACACATAAAACCCCACACACTAATAGTGGGAAAATTCAATACCCCACTATTACCACTGGACAGGACTTCCAGATGGAAACTTAAAAGAGAAATAAAGAACTAACAGACGTTAAGACTCAAATGGGTTTAATAGACATCTATAGGACATTCTACTCTAACACCGAAGAATATGCCTTCTACTCAACACCCTATGTATCATTCTCTAAAACTAACCATATACTTGGAAACAAAGCAAACCTAGCAGATTAAAAAAAAATGGAATAACCCCCTGTATTTTATCAGATCACCATGATATAAAGTTAGAATTCAACAGCAGCACAAATTTCAGAAAGCCAAAAACTCATGGAAATTGAATAATGCTCAGCTGCTTCACCCCTGGGTCAAGAAAGAAATTAAAGATTTCCTGGAAGTCAATGAAAATGAATCCACAACATACCCAAACTTATAAAACACATTGAAAGTAGTGCTAGCGGAAAGATCTTAGTACTAAATGCTGGAGAACTCCCACACTAGTGACTTAACAGCACACCTATAAGCTCTAGAGCAAAAAAAAAAAAAAAAAAAAAAAAAAGCAAACTCACCCAGGAGGTATGAAGACTGGAATCAATAAAATAGAAACAAAGAAAACAATACAAATAATCAATGAAACAAAGACTTGGTTCTTCCAAAACATCTACAAGTTAGTAAACCATTATCCAAAATATCCAAAAGACAGAGAGAGAGAGAACATGTAAATTAATAACATCAGAAATGCAAAGGGGGACATAACAATAGACACTGAGGAAATCCAGAGAATCATCAGGTCATACTTCAAAAACCTGTACTCTACAAAATTGGAAAATTCAAAGAAAATGAGCAATTTTCTGGATAGGTATTACATACTAAAATTATATCAAGGACAAATAAACAATTTAAATAGACATATAACCAATAAGGAAATAGAAGCAGTTATCAAAAGTTTTCCAAACAAACAAACAAACAAACAAACAAACAAAAAAGTCTAAGGCTAAATGGCTTCAGTGCAGGCTTCTACCAGGAATTTAAAGAAGAACCAATACCATGACTTCTCAAATTGTTTCACACAATGAAAACAAAAATAACATTGCCAAACTCTTTTTATGAGGCTACAATTACCCTGGCAGCCAAAGCTCCCAAAGATGAAACTAAGAAAGATAATCTCATTCATGAACATTGATGCAAAAACACTCAATAAAATACTAGTAAACTGAATCCATGAACACAAAAATATCATCCCTCATGATCAATATGTTTCATCCCAAAGATGCAGGGATGATTGAATATATGAAAATCTGCCAATGTAATCTACCATATAAACAAACTAAAACAAACAAACATGTGAACAACAACAACAACAAAACCCCAAAACCAAAAACACACACACGTATATGATCATCTCATTATATGCTGAAAAAGCCTTAGACAAAATCCAACACCCCCTCATGATAAAGGTTTTGGAGAGATCAGGGATAAAAGGAACATGCTTAAACATAATAAAGGCATAACAACAGCAAGCCAACAACCAACATCAAACTAAGTGGAGAGAAACTTATTGCCATTCCTCTAAAATCAGGAACAAAACAAGGCTGTCCACTTTCTCCTTATCTCTTCAATATTGTACTTGAAGTTTTACCTAGAACAATAAGACTATAAAAGGAGATCAAGGGGATACAAATTGGAAAGGAATAAGTCAAACTTTAACTATTTGCAAATGATACGACAGTTTATACAAGTGGCCTGAAAAATTCTACCAGGAAACTCCTACAGCTGATAAACACCATCTATAATGAGGCAGGATATAAGATTAACTAATAAAATAAAGTTAACTCAGTAGCCCTCCTGTATATAGATGATAAATGGGCTGAGAAAAAAATCAGAGAAACATCACCCTTCACAATAGCCACAAACAACATAAAACATCTTGGGGTAATGCTAACCAAACAAGTAAAAAACCTGCAGGGCAAAAACTTTATTTTTAAAGAAAGAAAAGAAGAACCAGAAAATGGAAAGGTAGGATCAACATAGTAAAAATGGCAATCTTACCAAAAGCAATCTATAAATTCAATGCAATCTCCATCAAAATTCAAGCAAAAATTTTCACAGACCTTGAAAGAACAATACTCATCTTCATATGGAAACAAGCAAACAAGCAAAACCCCCCAGGATAACCAAAACAATTACATACAATAAGGGGAATTCATCACCATCACTGACTTTAAGCTCTACTATAGAGCTATAGTAGAGAAAACATCTTGGTACTGGAACAAAAATAGACAAGGGAACCAATGGAATTGAATCAAAGACCCTGATACTAATTCACACACCTATGAACACCAGTTTTTTTTTGACAAAGAAGCTAAAACTATACAATGGAAAAAAGAAAACATCTTCAACAATTGGTGCTGGGCGTAACTGAATGCAGATACATCTATGTAAATTGCTATCCACAAAAACTTAAGTACAAATGGATCAAAGACCTCAATATAAATCCAGCCACACTGAATCTCTTAGAAGAGCAAGAAGGAAGTATCCTTGTATGCATTGGCATAGGAGACCACTTCCTGAGCATAACACTACTATCACAGACACTGACATAGACAATTAATAAACGGGACCTCCTGAAACTGAGAAGCTTTGGAAAGGCAAAGGACAAAGTCAACAAGACAAAATGGTAGTATACAGAATGGGAAAAGATCTTCACCAACCCCACAACTGACACATCTCCAAAATATACAAAGAACTTCAGAAACTAGACACCAATACACCAAATAATAAGTACAATTTAAAAATGCGATACAGATCTAAATAAATAGTTCTCAACAGAGGAATCTTAAATGGCAGAAAGGCACTTAAGGGATTGCTTAATATACTTAGACATCAGGAAAATGCAAACTAAATCCACTCTGAGAATCCATAAACCTGTTAGACTGACCAAGATCAAAAACACTAATGAAAGCTTATGCTGGAAATCATGTGGAGTAAGTGGAACAATCCTCCATTGATGGTGGGAGTGTAGACTTGTACAGACACTTTGGAAATCAGTATGGTGGTTTCTCAGAAAATTGGGAATTGATCTACCATCTACCTCAAGACTCAGCAATATTACTCTTGGGCATATACCCAAAGTATGCACATTAATACCATAAGGACATCTGTTCTGATCCAGAAGCAACCTAGATGCCTCTCAACCAAAGAATGATTGATTATCCTGTTTTATGTCTAATATACCCTTTTGAGTAAGTACGTACCATGTTTTTCTTTCTGTGTCTGGGTTACCTCACTCGGGATGGTTTCTTCTAGTTCTATCCATTTGCCTGTTAATTTCAAGATTCTTGTCATTGATTTTTGTTGTTGTTGGGGTTTTTGTTTTGTTTTGTTTTGTTTTTGGTCTGAGTAGTACTCCATTGTGTATATGTACCACATTTCTTTGTCCTTATGACATAAGTACCCAACACAGGGAGGAATGAAGAGGAAAAAGAAGATACTTTAAATGAGTCAAGTTCTTCCCTTGCATGCCTAAAGAGCATTACAAAACCAAGGCATTAGAAAGAGCAGTGATTTTTTTCCCCCAAACAGCTAATACATTCAAAGCCTGTTCAGCTCTGTGCTATAACCTCTGAGCACAGGTGTTGACCATATCTGCAGCTTATGGACACATTGTGGGACTGACAGTCTTGCAGCCAGTGATACTTTCTATTCTATGTTCCTTGCTCACTTATAAGGACATGAAGCTGCATTAGCTTTAATACACTTTTAAATTTTCTGAGTTGTGTCTAACATCTCAAAATATTGTATCTAAAATTAATACCAGGGAACATAGCTACTGGGTATTTCATAGTGTTTTATGTCTCTAATATCTTTTGCAAAATATTCTCAGGGTTACTTTTTCTTCTGTTGAATGGTAGTACCAGGTCGTCCCTCCACAATTTCTCCCTCAGAGGAGAGGACCGAGGAAAGGTGAGTGTGCTGTCCACCAGTTCTCCCAGCCCTTGCCCACCTCAAGGATAATCAGATGCAACAGGGAGCCTGGTCAGGGGCAGCTACTCCGTTTATTGTATCACCCAGGGACTTAATATAGGGTTGGGGTAGGGAGTAGGAATCTTAGGTTGGGGTATGGTGATGTGAAGAGAAAGGGCCAATAATATTCCACCAAGCTAGTGGTTATCTAGGCAGGGGGCAGTCTTACATCAGGCCTTGCTGAGTCACTCCCACATGGAAGTTATAGGTCAAAGACAGGTAGCCAAACTTTAGCCAGGCTTTCTCAAGACTTTTTAGGCCCAACATGGCAGGTTAGTTGAACTTGTCAAAATGTCATCTATTAACTGAGATAGAATTTATAATAAAATTAAATAAGACAGAATTTATGATAAAATAAACAACACTGTGGAATTTTATTAATAAATATAACAAATTAAATGGTATAGAGAAGATTGTTTTTTCACTACTGTAGTCCCATATCCCATTTTTTTTTTCTCCTAACACAATGTTTCTGAGTAGTTCTGATTGTCCTGAACTTGTTCTGTAGATGAGTCTGGCTTTGAACTCAGAGATCAGCCTGTCTGCCTCCTGAGAGCTGAGATTAAAGATGAGATTTACCACGTCCTGGCTGTAGTCTTATGTTTTTTATGAAGAATTAAGCATTACTAGTTAGTTTTAACTGTAAACAATATTGCTATCTTTCAAAAGTTACAAATGGTTTCACCACACTTAATAATTATGTAGTTTCAGCTGGTCTGGCATCATATGACTATAATCACATTTATCCAGGATGCTTTTTCATTTAATAACAATAATTTAAAAACTCATTTTAAAATTATAACTCTAGAAATTAAAATCACAGCATAAATTTTATTTGAGTTCCTATGAGGTTTAAACTGAAGTAATATTATATAACCTCAAAATTCACAAGCCATTATTAATGATGGCAGATGCAAGTAAAACCCTGCTATAATTTCTTAAGTAATTCCACAATTTCAAATCCATAAAATGTGGAGTGGACAGCACAAAGTTAATTCAATTACCAAGGTGATTCTGCTCTCAGAGGACAGGAACAAATTGATTACCAAATTCTCAAGGCCAAGGAAGACTCATGTGTTACCCACCAAAGTAGCATGTCCTATAGCAGCACCAACTGAACAGAGGGTTTTGGTTGTATGACACGAGTGCTGCACCTCTGAGACAATAACCCTAGCATCCTTTACAATTTATTTTGAGGCAAATCTTCATTAAATTATCCAGGCTGGCCTTAAACTTACTATGTAGTTCAGTCAAGCCTTGAACTTGTAAACCTCCTTCCCCACCATCCAGAATACAAAATACTCAGGATAGCTAAAACAATCCTGAATAAAAATGGATTTCAAGTTTTATTATAGAACTGTAGTATAAAATCATCAGGGTATTGGCATAAAAACAGACACTTTGATCAATGGAACTGAATTGAAGATCTATATTATTATGAATATCTATAGTATTATGGACCCTTGATCTTTCACAAAGAAGCCAAAAATACATACTGGAGTAAAGAAAACATCTACAACAAATGATGTAATTTAAAATGGATGGCTGCATTTATAAAAATTTCAAATGGATTCATATGTTTTACTCTGTATGAAAGTCAATTCACAATGTATCACAGATATCATTGTAAGAGCATTCTTACTCTAATAGGGAAAGAAGGGAATAGGCTTGAAGTTATTGACACAAGAAAAGACTTTCTGAATAGAACACCAAAAACACAGGTCCTAATACCAACAATTAATAAGTATTACCTCATTAGTTGGAAAGGCTTCTATAGGACAAAGAACACCATCATTCTGGCAAAGGCACAGAGTACAGAAGGGAAAAACATGTTTACCACTTACACATCTGATAGAGGGTTAGCATTTAAAACAATCTATTATACAGGTCTTTAATGTGTTTGGTTAGCATTACCCCAAGATATTTTATGTTGTTTGTGGCTGTTGTAAAGGGTGGTGTTCCTCTTATTTCTTTCTCAGCCTCTTTATCATCTTTATATATTAGGGCCACAGATTTGGGCTACAGATTTTTTTTTGTTAATGTTGTATCTGCTAATTTGCTGAATGTGTTTATTAGCTATAGAAGTTCCCTGGTAGAGTATTTAATATCACTTATGTAAACTGTTATATCATCTACAAATAGTGAAAGTTTGACTTCATCCTTTTCAATTTGTATCCCCTTGATCTCCTTTTGTTGTCTTATTGCTCTAGGTAGAACTTCAAGCATAATATTGAAGAGATATGGAGAGAGTGGACAGCCTTGTTTTGTTCCTGATTTTAGAGGAATCATGTTGTTTTTTTCTCTCCATTTAGTTTGATCAAAAAATAAAAGCAAGAACCAGAAACAAAAACTATCAGGGTACTAGGAGTTACTCTGTGCACTACCAGAGGAGAAAATCAACCCAGTTTCTGTCTGCAAGTTACACAGGTACAAAATCCTGTGGGAGTAGCCAACCACTCTCTGATTAGATTTAAGATCCATTCAATGAAATAGAAACCATGACTGACACTGCTTCATTAGCCAAGGTCCTGAGACTAGATAAATTATGATTATAGGAAAAACTCAAATTTGACTATCCTTAAAGGGTATATAACAATAAAATCACTCCTAGAGATATTCTATTATATCCATGGATTAATATCTCATTCAGCCATCATCAAAGAAGCTTCCTCTTATAACTAGTAGATACGGGACAACTGTGCCATGTACAAATTGTGAGAGACTATAGAAAACTCAACCCTAGATGAGATGTCTACACCAAACCTCTCCCTTCAGGGATCAGAAGAGGAGGCAAGAAGATTATAAGAGTCAGAGGGGACTGATAACTCCAAGGGCACAGTAACTTTCAGATGCAACTGAACTGATCTATGTCAACTCTCAGAGATTGTTGTAGTATACACATGGCTTGCACAGGTTCAAGTCAGATGAGGTCCCAGTATGGATATGAGGAAATAGACACAGGCTCTCACTTCTTATACTTATATAAGTTATAGAAAGTATCTATAACTTATACTTGGTAGAAAAGAAAAACAATATTTTTTTCCCCCGATGGAATGTCACTGAGTAGATTGACTGTATTTGAGGGCAGACCCCATACTCAGGAGTAGTTGGCCATCAATAAACAAACTCAGAGGCATTTTTTTTATTGAAAAGATAACATGATAAGCATGTGCCCCCATCTCTCTTTCTCTTATACCTAAGAGAGAAAAAATTTTCAAGACCACTTAAACTTTTTCATCTTCAATGTTTAATAGCAAAGGAAATCTTAGATGACAGTAGCTGGCATCTTAACTATATTGGAGAAACATTTTAAAGCTGCCCTTGTATTTTAGTTTTCCTGGTGATTGATTTTCTCATTGCTTTGACTGTAAGAATATTAACATCAGCATGACTCTGACCATTAATGAAATATGATAGCAAATACAAAGATACACAAGTCTAGCCTCATGAGTGCTTTATCTTGTACTTCAATGTTTGCATTTGTAAGTCAGCATGTGTGTGAACTATATCATAAATATCTTTTAGTCTCCTGTAATCACAAAGAGTAATGGTTCATGTTTGAATGGAAAAGCAGCCATTCGAAGAGACTGACTTGAGTCAAAGACTAAAAAGTAGCAGAAGTATGTTCTCAGCAGTCCAATCTAATGCTTCAGGTGCATGTAAAGAGAAATATGCAATTACTCCTGAATACACGTTTTACATTCTTTTATTATATTTCATTGCCTTGTCTTTCCTTCTGTACACTGATCTGTATAATTTATAGTCAAAAGTGATATTGGATCTGATCTTTTTGATTTCTCTAATACAAAGTTAGAGCTTTACTCTACAAATTGTGTATCATTTGTTTTTTTGAGGCAAAGTCCTGCTATATAGACAGGCTTGCCTTGAATCCAGGATCTTCTGACCTCAGTTTCCTTGTCTGAAGGAATTATAGATATGTAGCACCATGCTGGTTGGGGGCATATGTTTTGAGAAATTATCCTGTTTTTTCATATCCACTAAACATATACTCATTTAACCATTCTTATTTTACTAGTTGAGAGTTTCTAAAATAGTATTTAATTAGTTTATTTATTATGTGTGCATATCGGGTTATTTTGCCTTTACCTACATGCATTTCTATGCTCTATGTAAATATCTGCTGTCCAGGGAGGCCGAAAGAAGGCTTCAGATCCACTGGGTGTGGTATTGCATTTGGTTGTGAGTCAACACATATGTGCTGGAATTCAAGCACAGGTCCTTTGGAATATTAGTCACTGTTCTTAACTGCTAAACCAACTCTGAAGCTCCTATTCATTGGCAGTTTACTGTAAGAAGAAATTTCTATACTCTATGCATCTGTTAGCTAAGCATGAAAAGTATTTAAGTACTCACAGATTCTTACATTACTCAATATTACTGCCACTTGTGATCCACAAATTTTCTCAGACTTAATCTTTCTCCCTAGCTTTCTCTTTGGTGTACCTCCATATTTCTTTGGGCATTATTTTATGTAGCTTCTCCTCTGGAGTAAGCTCTATCTTCAGTGAGTACCAGAACAATGTTTAATTGTTTGTTTGTTTTTTAACCTGCTCCCTCCTTTCTCTTCATTGTTTAATAATCTGACTCATTACAGTTGTTCATATCTCAAGTTAGAGAGAATAACTTGGATTAGAAGTGTTTTACACTTTAGAGATAAATTCTTTTTTTTCAGCAAGTTATAGGGTGAATTATGTGCTACCTGAGGGTTTTTTTAGATGCATTTATATCTTGTGTACTGTGCCTGTACATGGTACTCATGAAGGCCAGAAGAACATATCAGATCTGCTGAAAGTAGAGTTATGGATAGTTGTTAGTCACCATGTTGGTGCTAGGAAATGAACCTCAGTCCTTTGGAAGATGAACTAGTGTTCTTAACCACTGAACCATCTCTCCGGCTCCTAAAATTAAATATCAAAACTGGTATGATCTACTATATGCAATTATATGACATCATAAATTATTTTAGTTACAACTGTTTTAGTAAATATGTTTTAGCCAAACTTCATTTTTTTACAGTATAACAATTAATAGTTTGAACTGTCTTGCCTAAATAATTCAATTTTAAATAATACAGTATTCTCACAAATCTTAAAGCTAATTATCTGAAAGCTCTTATAGTCAGTCAAAATTCCTGATTTTTTTCTTAAAATATTATTGCCTTAATATTTTAATGTAGTATGTGTGTGTGTGTGTGTGTGTGTGTGTGTGTGTGTGTGTGTGTGTGTGCAATGACATGTTCCATGTGAAGTTGGTTTTCTCTTTCTTTTAAACTGTGTGGAGATCACACATAGGTGGCAGGCTTGTGTTTATGACAGTGTTTAGCTGACTGATCTTAAACTCAAAAGACTCCTGCCCCAGTGACCCAGTGATGGGAATATGAGTATGCAATAACAGACCTGACTAGGCAAATGAAAAACTTTAAGCAAAACCAATTCTGTTTATTTAATTATTTGTGAGATAGGGTCTTACTATGTGACCCAAGTTGGCCTCTTAAGTGGTAGAATTTCAGGCATGTGTCATCATATTTTGTTTAAAGTATGAGCTTTGCACTAGTGCTAACAGTTTCAGGCAGCTTATGTTTACCTTTATGGAGATGAGGAATAGGTGATTCATAAATAGTCTTGTATGTGCTCCAGTTTCTACAACTCTTAATGATTTTCTACTTGACTTTACTATTGGCTATATATAATCTTACTTACGCTGCAGTTTAAAATGTAGAATTAAGTGCATGGGGGTGAGTGGGAAGGGCAGAGGCTGGGGAATGGAAGGACAGGTGGGAGAAGAAACTGGGATTGGTATGTAAAATTTGATTGTTTTTAAATAAAAATTAATTAAAATAGAAGAAAGTAGCTAATTCTCACAAGCCTCCACTTTTCTGATCTCTTCCCAACTCATTTCTGTTAATGGTCTCAAGTTTTGAAACCTATTTCCAGAACATATTTTTATAAAGCTTTTGAAAGTACAGGATTTTATGAGTCCACAAATTTATTTGGCCAAATTATTATTGTTGGATGTGCAAGTTGAATTGCTTTGAGTTTGTTGATATTACAAGTAATAATGAAAGAAGAGAGTGTAGCTCTGTTATTCTGGACTTTATTATAGGAACCATAATCCCAAATAAGATCTCCCCTTTATAAGTTGCTTTGGTCATGGTGTTTTATCACAGAAATGAAAAAAAAAATACAGAAGCTCATAACAGTCAGTGTTGCTATGAAGAAGCTGACCAAACTCTTTTTTTTTTTTTTTTTTTTTTTACTTTTGAGAAACATGGAAGATGTTGGAACTTCAGGAAAAATGCTGTAAGCAGAGCTGAATGAGATGATCTAGTAGGAGCTTAGAAGAGAGTAGTGTTTAAACCAGTTTGAATGGTGGAGACGCCAATTCAAGAGTCTTCAGAGGTGAAGAAGTTCTCCATTAGCAACTGTGGGGGAAGCCATTTATATAATATTTTGTCAAAAAATATGCATGTCTTCTGCTCCCAGCCTAAGAACTTGCATGTGGTAAAATTAAAAACTAATGTACTGATTTCTTTGGTGGAGGAAATTTCAAGACAGCATAAAATTGCATCTGTGGTATGGTTTCTAAGGGTAATTTTTATACAGGTCTACTTGAAAAACAACAAGTAAGGCAGAAAGAAACACAGACTACAGTTTGGTGAGAAATGAGTACTGAGAAGATTAATATTAAGTCCAAGGTATATACTGAAATGTTGTATTTGTTAAGAAGATTAGTACCATTAGGCCTCCTGTTGTGCTTTGGAATACTAAGAAAAGGGTCTTCAAGTAAAGTCTCCAGCAAGCTAAGCTT
This sequence comes from Cricetiscus sungorus, assembly GCA_030556225.1. Taxonomy (NCBI): domain Eukaryota; kingdom Metazoa; phylum Chordata; class Mammalia; order Rodentia; family Cricetidae; genus Cricetiscus; species Cricetiscus sungorus. The sequence goes on from JANBXA010000734.1 coordinate 76,058,831, forward strand.
CCAAATTATGAACAGAGAAAGACTAAGGGGCTTCTTGTTCCTAGAAAGCAATTGCTTCAACATACAAAAGCTGTTTCTATGAAGGGGAAAGGGTCTGTACATAATTTGCAGCCAAATTTGGCAGTGCTTTCCATGTGATACTACTAGCATGGGATGTATGAAAAAAATGAAGGAATGAGCAAGCCATGGCTTATTTCTCCATGGTTTCCAAATGCTGTTGAGGCTAGGTAATGTGTGGAAAGTGGAAAGACTTTCTTTCTAGAAGAAAGTCTAAAGAGTCCACCATATGAAGTTGTATAAGTGTAGTCTGTATTGGAGACTCCAGATTTTGGTGATCCACAGAAATAAAATATTGTCTAAGGAGAGCTAAATACTCTGAGTGGAATAAGCCCAAGAGGGGAGAGAGATATGTCATAGGCAGAAATCTGGATAGGCAAAGTCACCAAGCACTTTGAAACTGAAGTCTAAAAACAGAACCTGGAACTTAAGGAATTAGTATTTGTCCTGCTGGGGTTTGGTCTTACTTTGGTCCCATAATTTGCCACTATGCTCCATCTATCCCTTTTGGAGTGGGAATGTATATTCTGTGCCATTATATGTTGAAATATTGTTTTTGATTCTACATGGAAAAATATTTAAGAGATTGACTTCTAAAAGAAAGTTTGGACTTTTAAGCAGTGCTTTAGTGACTGCTAAAGACTGAGGATTTAAATGGTATTAGATGAATTTTGCTTTGTGACACAGCCATGAGCCTATGTGAGTTGTGGAGTTTACGGTGATGATTTGAATGAATGAAAAATATCCCCATATGTTTAAGTATTTGAACATTTGGTCCTACTCAGTGGTGCTGTTCGAAGTGGTTATGTAACTTTTATAAGGTATAGCTTTTCTGGAGGAAGTTTGCTATTGGGAATGGATTTGAAAGTTTATAGTATCACCCCAGCCTGAACTCTCTGCTTCTGTTCTATTTTGCTTTCTACAACTTTGGGAGAGAAATTTTAATGGACTTTCGTGTTGGAGCCTACTATGAAGGGAAGTGAAGGTAGGAACTCAAGGTAGGAATCTGGATACAGGAATTGAAGCAGAGATAGTGGAGAAATGATGCTTAGTGGCTAAGTTCCTCTGGCTTGTTCATCTACCTGTCAGATAGAGTTCAGGCCTACTTGTCCAGGAATGGTGTTATCCAGTGGGGTTAGCCTCCCATATCAACCATTAATCAAGAAAATGTTTCATAGGCACACCTACAGGCTAATCTGATGGATAGAATCCTTCAGTAGAAGTTCCCTCTTTATAGATAATGCTGGGTAGTGTTTTGTCAACTTGACAAAAGCTAGTGTAATCTGGAAAGAGAGAGCCTAAGTTGAGATAATAGCCTCAACAGACTGGCATATAGGAGGTTCCATGAGGTATTTTCTTGATTAATGACTGATGGGGGAGGACCCAGCCGATTGAATGGTACCACCCTGGGCAGGTGGTCCTGGGAGGTGTAAGAAAGCAGAGTGAGCAAGCCATGGAGAGCAAACCAGTAAGCAGTGTTCCATTATAGTCTCTGCTTCAGGCAGTGCCTGCAGTTTCCTTTGCTCCCTTCCATAAGTATGTGTGAACTAAGTAAGTCTTTTCTTCCCCATGTTGCTTTTTTTTACAGTATTTATTATTATTTTTATTTTACATATTGATTCCAGTTCCATCTCCATCTCTCCTTCCCTCTTTCCCTCCCCCCCCTGCACCCTGACCACCCTCCCCTTCCATCTCGCCCCACTCCACATGTAGGGTGATGCCATCCAGGAGGGGTCATCTAAATTTGTCAAGTCATTTGAAGTAGGGACTAGGACTTCTCTCCTGTCTCTAGGTTAAGGGAGTATCCCTCCATGGGGGAATGTGCTTACAGGGTCCTTTTGTGCACCAGGAATACATCCTGGTTCCACTATCTGAGGTCCCTTAGACTGCTCAGGCCTTCTAGTTGAGACCCATGTTCAAGGGGTCTGAGTCAGTCTGGGGCCCGTTAGCTCCTCCTTGTTCAGGTCAGCTGACTCTGTTTCTGCAGCGTGGTCTTGTCCTCCCTCTCTGCATCTGGATTCTAGTTCAGCTCAATGTTTAGTTGTGGGTATTTGCTTCTGTTACCATCAAGTATTATGTGAGGGATCCATGGCAGTGGATAAGTTAGTCATTGATCTCATTGTCAGGGAAGGGCATTTATGGTAGCATTTCCACTGTTGTTCAAATTGTTAGTTGGAGACAGTCATGTAGGTATCTGGACATTTATTTAGGTTCAGTTTTCTCTTCAATCCTATAATGCCTCCCTCTTTTATGTCTCTCTCTCTCTCTCTCTCTCTCTCTCTCTCTCTCTCTCTCTGTCTCTGTCTCTGTCTCTTCTGTCTTCTATTCCTACACTGACTCAATCATCCTAGTCCCACTTGCTTTCCTCTCCTCCCTTCTCTTTCTCCTAGTTCCCTCTGTACTCACCACCCCCCCAACTCCCCTTATATGAATCTCTTAGAGACCTTATATGAGGTCCTTATATGAGGACCTTATATGAATCTCTTAGAATCCACCTTGTATCCTAGTTCCTCTGGTGGTGTGAATGATAGGCTGGTGATCCTTTGCTCTACGTTTAAAATCTATATATGAGTGAATCCATACTTTGTTCTTCTTTTTGTGACTGGGTTGCTTCATTCTGGATGGTTTCTTCAAGTTCCATCAACTTGCCTGCAAATTTCAAGATTCTGTTGTTTTTTCTCCACAGTGTAGAATTCCATTGTGTAGATGTGCCACATTTTCTTTATCCATTCTTCAGTTGAGGGGTATCTAGGTTGCTTCCAGGTTCTTGCTATTAAAAATAATGCTGCTATGAACATAGTTGAACACATGTCTTTGTTGCATAGATGTGGATCATTTGGGTATATGCTTAAGAGGGGGATTGCGGGGCCTGTGGTAGACTAAATCCCATTTTCCTGAGTAACCACTATACTGATCTCCAAAATGGCTCTACAAGTTTGCACTCCCACCAGCAGTGAAGGAGTATTCCCCTTTCTCCACATCCTTTCCAGCATAAGCTGTCATTGGTGTTTCTAATTTTAGCCATTCTGGCAGGAGTAACATGTTATCTCAAAGTTGTTTTGATTTGCATTTCCCTGATAGCTAAAGATGTTGAGCACTTTCTTAAGTGTCTTTCAGCCTTTTTGATTTCCTCTATTGAGAATACTCCTTCAGTCTGTACCCCATTTTTTAATGGGGTCATTTGGTATTTTGTTGACTAGTTTCTTGAGTTCTTTGTATATTTCTGAAATCAGCCCTTTGTCAACTGTAGGATTGGTGGAAATCTTTTCCCAGTCTGTGAGCTGCTGTAGTGAGATATTTACCTTGTCCACACCAGTGACTTAGACCATGCCAATTGGGGTGGAGACATGGCCTGACATGACCTGGGGAAAAAGGCTGAGGAGGGAGCTTGGAGAGCTCTCTTGCTTGCAGCATTGGGACAAGAGTACTTCTGGAGGCATCCTTGGGGCCAGGGACATGCTGGTGTTCATCTGTCTATGTTGTGAGGTATTTCTCCCTGAATAAACATCTTTTCGGCCTATTTGTTAATCCTGATCCTTATTAAACCACAATAGGGTGCCATTTGGTCTTGTCAACTGTGTCTTTTACCTTACAGAAGCGTCTCAGTTTGAGGAGGTCCTATTTTATTAATTGTTGATCTCAGTGTCTGTACTACTGGAGTTATGTTCAGGAAGTAGTCTCTTATACCAATTTGTTCAAAGGTACCTCACACTTTCTCTTATAATAGGTTCAGTGTGGCTGGACTTATGTTGAGGTCTTTGATCCATTTGGACTTGAGTTTTGTTCATGGTGATAGATATGGGTCTATCTGCAGTCTTCTACACGCCATTATCCAATTGTGCCAGCACCATTTGTTGAAGAGGCTTTCCTCCCCTCATTGTATTCTATTAACTGTTTTGTCAAAAATCAGGAGTTCATAGGTGTGTGGGTTAATATAAGGGTTTTCGATTTGATTCCATTGGTCTATCTGTCTATTTTTGTGTCAATACCAGGCTGTTTTCAGAATTATATCTCTGTAGTAGAGCTTAAAGTCAGGAATGGTGATGCATCCTGAAGTTCTTTTAATGTACAGGGTTGTTTTGGCTATCCTGGGTCTTTTGTTTTTCCATATAAAGTTGATTATTATCCTTACAAGGTCAGTGAAGGATTGTGCTGATATTTTAATGGGGCTTGCATTGAATCTGTAAATTGCTTTTGGCAAGATTGCCATTTTTACTATATTTATCCTTCCAATCCAAGAGCGTGGGGGATCTTTCCATTTTATGGTATCCCCTTTAATTTCTTTCTTTAAAGCCACAAAGATCTTATTATGTAGGCCTTCACTTGTTTGGTAAGCGTTACCCCAAGATACTTTATGTTGTTTGTGGTTATTGTAAAGGGCGATGTTTGTCTGATGTCTTTCTAAGCCTATTTGTTGTCTGAGTAAAGTAGGACTACTGATTTTTTTGAGTTTATCTTATATCCTGCTAGTATGCTGAAGGTGTTTATCAGCTGTAAGACTTCCCTGGTAGAGTTTATTGGGTCGCTTATGTAAACTATCATATCATCTGCAAATAGAGACAATTTGACTTCTTCCTTTCCAATTTGGATCCCCTCGATCTCCTTTTGTTGTCTTATAGCTTTAGCTAGAATTTCAAGTACAATATTGAAGAGATATGGAGAGAGTGGACAGCCTTGTCTTGTTCCTGAGGAATTGCCTTATGCTTCTCTCCATTCAGTTTGATGTTGGCTGTTGGTTTACTATATTGCTTTTATTATGTTTAGGTATGTTCCTGTTATCCCTGATCTCTCCAAGATCTTTATCATGAAAGGGTGTTGAATATTGTCGAAGGCTTTTTCAGCTTCTAGGGAGATGATCATATGGTTTTTCTTTTTCAGTTTGTTTATATGGTGGATTGCGTTGATAGATTTTCATATGTTAAACCATCCTTGCATCCCAGGGATGAAGCCTACTTGGCCATCAAGCCTACTTGGTGGATGATTTCTCTGATGTATTCTTGGATTTGGTTTGCCAGTTTTATATTGAGTATTTTTTCATTGATGTTCATCAGGGATATTGGTCTGTAGTTTACTTTCTTAGTTGTATCTTCGTGAGGCTTGGGTACCAAGGTGATTATGGCCTCATAGAAAGAGTTTGGTAATGTGACTTCAGTTTCTTTTGTGTGGAACAATTTGAGGAGTATTGGAATTAGTTCTTCCTTGAATTTTTGTTAGAATTCTGCACTGAAGCCACCTGGCCCTGGGCTTTTTTTGGTTTGAAGGCTTTCGATAACTGCTTCTATTTCATTGGGGGTTATAGGTCTATTTAAGTTGTTTGTCTGTTCTTGATTTAATTTTGGTAAGTGATAGTTATCTAGAAAACTGTCCATTTCCTTTGAATTTTCAAATTTTGTGGAGTACAGGTTTGCAAAGTATGACCTGAAAGTTGTCTGGATTTCCTATTTGTCCTTTGTCATGTCCTTCTTTTTTTTTTTTTTCCTGATTTTGTTAATTTGCATGCTTTTTTGTTAGTTTGGATAAGGGTTAGTCTATCTGGTTGATTTTCTCGAAAAACCAACTCTTTTTTGCACTGATTTTTTTGTATTGTTTTCCTGGTTTCTATTTTATTGATTTCAACCCTCAATTTGATTATTTCCTGGTGTCTACTCCTCCGGGGTGAGTGCTTCTTTTTGTTCTAAGGCTTTCAGTTGTGCTGTTAATTTAAATCTCTAATGTGACTTTCTTCTGTTCTCTTCATATGGGCACTTCCCTCATAACATTGCTTTCAAGGTGTCCCATAAGTTCGGATATGTCATGTCCTCATTCTGTTGAATTTTAGGAAGTCCTTAATTTCTTTATTTCTTCTTTGACCCAGGTGTGGTGCAATTGCACATTTTTCAGTTTCCATGAGTTTGTAGGGTTTCTGTGATTTGTGTTGTTGTTGATTTCCAATTTTATGCATGGTGGTCTGACAAGATACCGGGAACTATTCCAATTCTTTTGTATCTGTTGAGGTTTGTTATGCCACCTAGTATGTGGTCGATATTAGAGAAGGTTCCATGTGGAGTGGAGAAGAAGTTATATTCTTTTGTGTTTGGAATGTTCTATAGATGTCTGTTAAACCCAGTTTAGACATCACTTCTGTTAGTTCTTTTGTTTCTTCGTTGATTTTCTGATTGGTGGTCCTGTCTAGTGGTGAGAGTGGTGTGTTGAAGTCTCCCACTATAAGTGTGTGAGGTTTTATGTGAGCTTTGAGTTTTAGTAGCATTTCTTTTACAAATTTGGGTGCCTTTGTATATGGGGCATAGATGTTCAGAATCGTGACTTTGTGTTGATGGATTTCTCATGCGATGAATAGGAAATGACCATCTTCATTTCTTTTGATTAATTTTGGTTTGAAGTCTAACTTGTTTTGTGTTAAGGATTTGTTGGATTTATGATTTTCTTTGGTTGATGAATCTATTTTCTCTAGTTTATCTTTAGCACCTGTGATTTTCTCTTCCATTTCTTGAATTCTGTTGGTTATGCTTGCATCTGTAGTTCCTGATCGTTTGCCCATATTTTCTATTTCCAGCATTTTTCGGTTTGTGTTTCTTTTATTTTCTTAATTTCCGTTTTCAAATTTTGAACCGTTTCCTTCACCTGCTTAATTGTTTTTTCTCTGCTTTCTGTACTTTCTTTAAGAAATTTTTTCATTTCTTCCAATTATTTTTTTTCTACCATTTCTTTAAGGGATTTTCTCACATCTTCTTTGTGGGCCTCTATCATTTTTATGATGATAATTTTTAAGTCATTCTATTCTGCTTCATCTGCTTTGTTATGTTCCGGTCTAATTTGTATAGATTCCCTAGATTCTGGTGGTGTTATGCTTGTCTTTCTGTTATTAGGTGTTTTCTTGTATTGCCATCTTCCCATAGCTTCTTACAGTAGGTGTTGTTGGGTTCTCTCCCTCTCTCTATGTTACTTCTCTGGCTTAGGTGGGTCAGAAGTTCAATGTCTGTAGCTCTGGGTGTTCCAAGCTCTCTAGGAGGTCTTTCCACAGGCTTGAGCTCAGTGATGGGGGTCAAAGATCCGCCTCTAGCAGGGGACGCTAGCCAAGGCCTGGATGGGGGTCAAAGGCTGACCTGATACTCACCATGTTTCTGCACAGGTAGGAGGATCTAGCTGGGACCTGGCACTCTCCAGCTGAGGCCTCTTTAGCAGAGGCTCTGCAATGGGGGTCAAGGGTCCAGCCCACAGAAACTCAGAGTGGTGTGGCATAGATATGCCAACTTCTGGGAGTGGCCCAGAACTCCAGTAGAGGACCTGTGGTGGGGGTCAGAGACCAGGCAGGTGGAAATTACCGGTGATCCAGCATGGATAGGAAGGTCTAGTGTGCTCAGATTAGCTCCAGGAAATTCCCCGAAGGTGGCTGGACTGTTGGCTTAACCCTCTGTCCCAGTGCTCAAGCAGAGCAGTGGGACAGTTGGCAGGGTAGGACACAGGGTATGGGGAGGGCAGGCTCTTGTTGGGGGTGGGGGGTTGCTGTATTGGAGCTCCAAGAGTGCTCTCCATGGGGTCAGGACACAGGGGCAGGGAGATTGGGGACTAACCCAGGGAGTTCCCTAGGAAGGGTTTAGGGTAGAATCCACCGGAATTGTTCCAAGCCTCACTTCTAGCCATGGCTTGGAGACGGGCTGAAAAACTTCTATAGGGCATGTGAGGTCAGATGACGACTTGCAGTGTTTTGAACTTCAGTGATAAGGCTTGGTGGCAAGCTGCTTTGCCCACTGAATCATTGCACTAACTCACTGTATTTTTGTTTTAATTTTTTTCTTTCCAATAATTGTTTTCTATTTTTATTGTGTTCTTTCAATAAATTGACCTTTTAATTTTACTTTTTTCTTTTTTTTTTTTCTGAAGACAGTAAATGAGACTCATTTTTAATCTCTTTCACTGAGATCTTTCTGGTATTTTTAATGTAGGGTTTAATCTTTCCTCTTAAGAGTATTTTCATTGTATGCCATAAGTAGTGGTATGTTTTAAGCTTCATTTTCATTTTGCTTTAAGATATCTTTTAAATAATGACATCTTGGTTTCATCAATAACCAATTAATCATTAATAGACTGTTAACTAAATAAATTTGTATGTGTTATACAGTTTCTCTTGCTGTTGATTTCTAGGTTTCTTTCATTTTTGTTGAAGTTTGAGAAACAATTTCAATTTTTAAATTTTTTTCTAAATTTGTTAAGACTTGCTTTGTGTACTCATGATTCATAAAGAAAATTCAGTGAGTTGCTAAGGAGAATGTGTATTCTGGAATATTTGGAATAAATGTTTTATAAGCATTGTTACATCAATTTGTCCCATGATGTCATTTAGCTGAACTATTTATCTATTAATTTTGCTTTTGTTGTTGAGATGACCTGTCTATTGATGGGTGGAATATGGGTGTCACCCACTACTGTTATCCTGCAGTTAGTCTGTGTCTTTATATCTATTGTAATTTGTTTTATGAACTTGGGTGCACTTTTGTGGTTAGTGCATATATGTTTAGAATTGTAGTATCTTCTTGATGTGTTTTTTTTTCCATGACAGAATAGCTTTAATGGTTTTTAATAGTTTTGATTTCAAATCTATCTTGTCAGATGTTACACTAGTGACATCAGTTTGTATTTAGTTAATTCTGTTTCTTGAATTTTCTTTTTCCATACTTTGTCCTAAGATTTCATGTATCTTTGATGGTGAAGTGTGTTTCATGTAGACAATAGATTTTATTTTTTAAATCTAGCCTTTCAATTATGGTCTTTTGAATGGGTGGACTTTGTCCATTAATATTTAGAAGTCTCACTGGATGTTTTTTTTTCCTATTGATCTTTAGTATTTTTCTATTCTTTATTTGCTGAAATACTATTCTGTTTTTTCTGTAGCCCTATGGATCTGGTATTCTTTTTCTTCAGTCTTAATAATTCCTGCAAATATTTTTTGTAGAGCTATCTCTGTTGTCATGAATTCATTTACCTAATTTTCACAGTGATACTTTCTTTCATTTATGACAATGTTTTTGTTTTGATCCCTTTTTCTCCACCATCATCTCCTCCTACTTTTCCAAATATAGTAGTATGGATCTGCAGGTATTGTCATTATGAACTTCAAATATTGCATTCTAAGCCCCTGTCACTTTCAAAATTTCTATTGAGAAATCTGCTGTTATTCTAATAGGCTATCTTTATAAGGAACTTCATAGTTCTGTCTTGTGGGTTTCAGTATACTTTCTGTGTTCTGGTACATTTAATGTTTGATTTAGTTATTTTTTTTTTTTTTTTAGTTTCTGTGAGACAATGCATAACAAGCAACTTAAGATAAGGAGGATTTATTTCCTCCCATCCATTGTGGTAGGAAAAGCCTGGCATTTGTGCATTATTTATTTATTTATTTATTTATTTATTTAGCATATTTGTATGGCTGTACTTGAGGTGTATGCAGATTATACTTTCTCACTCCTTGACTTTGGCTGGCAGTTCTAGTTTATACAAGAAAGCCACAGAAAGACAGTACGCAGCACTACTTTCCAGCCTCTGTGCTATCTCCTGCCTCCAGTTTCCTTCTCTGCTTGAGTTTTTGTTTTCATTTTCCTCAGTGATGAACAGTGATGGAGACGTGTGATTCAAATTAACCTTTTATCCACAGCTTGCTTTTGGTCATGGTGTTTCATCACAGTAATGGTAACCATAAACAAGGGTAGAAATTGGTACTAGGAATAGAGTATTGCTATGAGAGACCTGACCATACTGTTTGGGGAAAGATTGTGGAAGGACTTTGGAACTTTAAGCTAGAAAAGGCATTCAGTGTTCAAAGATTGATGAGTTACTCTGTGGCAGCCTGGAAGAAAGGACTGTTGACATAAATGCAGAAAATGGAAGCCTGGGTTATGAAGTTGTAGAGGAAATTTTAAAGATTCTATTGGGATCATTAGTTACTATGAATTAGGTTTTTGTAGTTCTGGTCAGCTAATGCTGTAGAGTCAGCCATAATTAACAAGAGACAAACACCATTGAAGTGAATCTTCTGATTCATTAGGATAATTGATGCTGGTTAGTTAGAGTTGAGAAACTAATGCTAGTTAAAAAGAGACCAGTATCACTAAAGTTTTGTCTTGTCTTGTTTTTGCTTTTTCAAGACAGGGTCCAGCATCATTGAAGTAAAATATTCTGGAAAATATTACCTGAGAGTCAGCCACAGAAGTTGTCTTCCATAGGTGGCCAACGTTATATCTCACACAGGCTACTGAACTTGATAGTGAAAGAGTCTTCTAGGTGGTACTGGTTTTGAAGACATGAAGGGATCATGGAGAACAGCTAAAGCATGGCACTGTGGGAGGCCATGAGTGGCCATATTTTGAAGGTATATTCTCAGTAGCAGTTGAAGGACCAGGATTAAAGGGATCATAAAGATAAGCTGAGGCCTGGAACCATGAAGAGACCCCAGGAGAGGATACTGGTGAAAGTGTAGCTTAGTTGCAGCAGAAGAACCCCAAATTTTGAAGATGTCAGTACTATGGGACGACCACCAAGAATAGTAGTAGGAGAGGAACAGAGACTGTCTGAGCTTATAAAACAAGCTGTGCTGCAGTGGGCAGAGCCAGAGAAGTGATCCAATCCTCTTGGAGGAGCTCAGAAAATTGTCAGTGAGCCGCAGACAATGGACGTTAGATATTTACACAGTTGGAATTTGTTTTTACTTTATTAGATTGTGACTGTGTCCTGATTCTTCTCTCTTGAAGTAAGAAAATATTTAACTTATTTTTGATTTTATAGAAGCCTACAGTTGAAAGACAGTAGATTTTTCAAAGGTTCTGAATTTTAAAAGAAACCCAATATTTTAAAGAGACTGAACTTTTTTTTTTAACACTTATTTATTTTATGCTGGACATAATTCTACATGCCCTTTTTTTTTTAATGAAAACAAACATTTATAATCAATATTTGGGAATTTGGGTGTCGTTCTTTCCAAACTGCTTCCTGCTGGTAGGGGGCGCTATCATGGGTGAATCCTAAAAAGATGCAGAAATCCTGGCTGTAGTGGTCTTTAAAAGGTCATCCTACTTTCCAAGCAATTTAGTAAGGTAAGAACGATGCTAAGTGTTAGAACCCAGACTTTCCAGATGCTGAGCCAAAGATTCTCACAGACCTAGCCCCACCAAAGCATCTGCAGTTTTCACTCCCCACTTCCTGCCACTCAAGCTCCCAGAAAGGGCTGACAGCACATACCCAATGCCCAAATCCTTTGTCCCCTTGCACATAACACAGGGAGATAAATCTCCCTCTTGGTACACAAGAATCCTGGTACAGGATTTTCTCCTTTTCTTAAATCATTAAGAATATACACCTGGACCACCCAGATGGCTTTGAGGGTAAAGGTTCTTGTCACCAAGCTTAATGACTTGAGTTCCATCTTTAGGGCATATGCAGTGGGGGAAGAGAACTAACTCCTGCACATGCATGATCTTTCTCTCCCTCCCTCCCTCCCTCCCTCCCTCCCCCCTCTTTCCCTCCCTCCCCCCTCTTTCCCTCCCTCCCTCCCTCCCTCCCTCCCTCCCTCCCTCCCTCCCTCCCTCCCTCTCTCTCTCTCTCTCTCTCTCTCTCTTTCTCTCTCTCTCTCTCTCTCACACACACACACACATACACACACATCGTTTTTTCCTCCAGAAATCAAAAAAGTAGGTGACTGACTCACTTTGGCAGTACTAAAGCTTCTAAAGCTTCTTACTCCAGAACCCCCATGCCTGACCACTTGAGATTTTAATAAATCTTTTTACTTTGAGCTCCTGTTTCTCCTATATAGGCTTTTGTTCCTGCAGTTTTCCTTCCCAGCCAGACTTCCTGATATGAACAAGTAGCTAGGTTTTCAGGTTCTCCAGAACAGTGACTTCCCCTTTCTCTTAGCTGATTTGTGGCTAATTTCAGTCTGTGAACACACTTAACTCATCCCTGAATTACATAAACACATTTTCCAAGTTCAATCCCAGATTCACAAAGGAAAAAGAAAACTCATCTTATACCCTGAAGCCAGGCAAAAATGCCTTTGCCATGTCTGTTTAACAATATTGTTCTTTCTCCTTTACCCTTCTCTCATTTCTGTAGTGAAAAATCTCTCTCCAAATGTTTAGGTTGTCTTCCTAGAAACATTTCTTACTTTCATGCTTGCTTTGGAGCCTCATATAGAGAATTCAGTGAACAATTAAAAAATAACTACTCTCTGAAGTGGAATCTTGTTGCTATTTGAAATCCTTGGAATTGTTTATATGCCATTCTGTCTGGTGGCTACTAATAAATGTGTTCATGGTAATAGTTTTTATATAATTGTCCTTATGTTTCATCTTATGCCATGAGAAAAAAACCAAATAACAAAATATATGAGCACTTCATTAATAAATCCTTTAGATTTTGTCAATCACTCTTGAGGCATATGTCTAATTTTAAGATGCCAGCATGTGCAATGGCTTGTGTATGGTTAAGCATGTATATATGAACATTTTATGATTTTTGATTCCTTGAGAACATCTTTTTCTAGATATTATTTCTTTTTCAGCTTAAAAAACCACTTGCAAATTTCTTACCTTTGTCAAGCTATGAAAACTGTAAAAACTGTAACCAAAGTAAAAAATACGATTATTTAAAAAATTGCTTACCAACCTAAAGACATACAAAGACATCTTAAGGTTCACAGAGAATCCTGATGTGTTTCATTATGCTATAAATATAATTTCTCTTTTTAGTATCTTTGAGATGATACCCCACTTCTTTGTCTTCAGGCATAGCATAGTTTTGTCCTCAGATAAAGAATAATTAAAAATGGAGCTAAGCAAGTAAAGACCAAATTATGTTAAAATATGTGGCTAAAAGTGTTATAAGAGCTAAAACTTAAGCTCCAAGTATGCAATACTGTTTTTGGATTGACTATTTTTCCAGGCAGAGACAGATATAGTGGCTTCCACTGACATTTCCTTCTGTAGGTCAGGGCAGCATTGCAGGGATTCTGGAAACTTTAGAGTGTAACTGTCCCAATTATACATTCTGGAAGTCAGCAAATTGCCATAGGATATGTTTGGGGACTGAAAGGACTCACTGTGAGTTGGGACTTGGCTAAACCTGACCTCTATAAACCTCTAATTTCACTAGCTAGTTTGAAATTCCTTATAATCAATATCGCTGCAGAGTTAGAATATAGTAAATCTCGAAAGATCTGGTTGTTTTTTTGTCTTTAATGTTAACTAGGTCAAAGACCATGAACCTTTTTTGGGAAATGAGGGAGAAAGATTAACAGTAAAATTTTTCTGTAGTGTATTAAGGTTCTTCCTAAAGGGGACCTGGCTCTCTTTCATTCAAGGGTCTGAGGCTATACCTCTTTTAAGTCTGAAAAATGGTTGAAGGGTCTAATTCTCTTTTGCCATGATTCAAGTTAATACTTTTTCTGTTTGCCCTGGAATTATTTCACTTTTACAGAATGAACAAGAATTTAGTAGGATTCCTATTTAATTAATTTCTGGATATACCATGTTTAATTAGCCAGCACCATAAGGTCTATCCACAGACTGTTATGATCATTTCTTTATTTCTGCTGACCATTATAGGAAATGCATTCACCTTGACTTTTATGGTGATTAAATGCTGCCACTTGGCTCTCAGAACTCATGGCTCAAATTATACCTATTGTACATCAGTTATCCAATTGACCAACTGCAACTTCCTTGTTAAAGTCTGATAGACAGAGAAAACCAATAACAGAACTTATTCTTCTAGTCTCTTCCATTGGGGAGGAATAGGCTGTACGTAGGAGATCTACTTCGGCATTGTGCTTTTTCTGATAGTTCTTTCATCAGTAGTAATCAAACACTATCACACATTTCCAGCTCTTTTACAGGAGACCTATATTTGACCTACTTTCAGCCAACAAACTCACACTGAACACAATGTGAGTACATTTTTTAATTGTGTGAGCTTAAACGTTAAGTCCAGATTCTCTGCACACTGGATAGATATTGACAAGTTTAGCCTGACCCAATTTTATGCTCTTTGTGCCATTTTGTCATACCCTTAAATTCCTCTCCCATACATACTTGCCACATCTGTGTCATAACAATGGTATGTTAGAAACACAGATGAACATAATTGTGTCTTTTCACATTGTCAGAATTAGTTGAAAAACAGTACAGTCATAAAGAATATCAATTTTATGGCAGTGATTTTCTATGTTCTCCAGATTCCCATAATAACAGTTAAGAGACAAACTTGTTCTAATCTTAATCTCTGATATTAACTCTCAGACTATATATTACACCACACAGTAAATTTATCAATTTGTCAATCTACCTGTTATCTATCTACTTTATATAAATGTATCTTACAGAATGACTACAAGGGATTAAAAAAGGCTACAGCAGAATTCAAGGAGTTTCAAATAACCCTATCATAGTTACACTTCTATTGCTGTGATAAAACACTATGACTAAGGCAACTTAGAAAAGAAAGTACTTAATTAGGCTAAAGGTTTCAGAAGGTTAGTGTCCATGGGAATGTAGTGAAGGTACAGCTGAGGACTCACATCTTTATCTACAGGGATTGAAAATGGTGCTAGTCTTTTGAAACCCCAAAGCCAACCCTCAGTGACACACCTATGCCAACAAGACCACACCCCTAATTCTTCACAAATAGTTCCACAACTGGGAATTAAATATTTAAACATGTAAACCTTTTGGGGGCTATTCTTATTCAAACCACTAAATTGCACTCATGGGACCACATATGTCATGGCATATTATAATGGGAAAATTTAGTTCAACTTCAAAAAAGCCCCTAGTCTTTCATTGACTTCGCACACTTTAAAAGTCCAAAGTCTCTTCTGGGCCTCAAGAAAATCTTTTAGTTGTAACCACTGCAAAATTTGAAAAGCAAATTACATATTTCTAACATACAGTGATACACAATGTATATTTCCATTTCAAAAGGGAGGAATGGGAGTATAGGTAGAAAATATTGGTTCAAAGCAAGATCAAAACACAGCAAGGCAGATTTCTAATGATTTAACTCTATGTGTGATATCAAATGATTTAGATGTTCTTCCCATATTTCATTCCTTCCAGCTTTTCCAAGAGCAACACATTAACCTTTCTTAGAATGAAAGTAGCTCTCCTTGGGACATATCTCAGGGCTCTGGCACCTACAACATCTTTGGTTCTCCACTGCAACCCAGGCTTTACTTTCACAGCTTTTCTTAATGCCCTATGTGGATCTTCGTGCAGGGCTCTCCTGTCCTGTTAAATGCCTGTTCTCAGAAATTTCTTTTACCCTTGGAGGTAGACTCCACAACATATATACTTATGTATCCTTCATGACTCTAAAGCCAGAACAATGCAGACATTATGGCTAAGTTTGACTGACCATTTGGGATGGTCACCTGACCACCTTGAATGACAGAAGATTAGTCCTTTGTTGATACTTTGTAGGACCACAAAATTCTCCAGGCCTTTCATTGCTACAAGTTAGAAGCTTTGATGGGTGAGATCTGACCATGAGGGTGCCACTCCCTTTATTCCAATTTGGATCTAGTATCTTTTTTAATAATCCCATTTCTTTAAGGACAAGCCTTGGTTCCAACATTAAATTTCCTGGTGCCCCTTTTATCTTTAAACTATACATTTTATAGTCTTTTCTTTTATTCCTTTTTTTTTTTTGGTGTGTCTTATTTAGAGTTACTTTTTTTTTGATTTTTATGTTTTAAAAGTTTTAATATTTTATCTTATTTAACATATTGATTCCAGTTGCCTCTACTTCCCATCCTCCCATGCCTCCCACACCCCAATCCCATCCCTCATCTACTCCCTTAGGAGGGTGAGGCCTTCAATGAGTGATCATCAAAATCAGTCAAATAATTAGGGGTAGGGCCTAGGCCCTTCCCAGTGCCTCTAGGCTAAGAGAGTATCCCTTCATGGGGAATGGGCTCTTGAAGTCCACTCCTGCACTAGGGATACATCCTGATTCCATTGTCAGAGGTTCCATAGACTTCCAGGCCTCCTAACTGAGACTCACAATTAGGGTCTAGGTCATTCTTATGCTGGTTTCCCAGCTATCAGTCTTGCGTCCATGAGATCTCCCTTGTTCAGGTTAGGTATTTCTGTGGGTTTCTCCAGATGAGTCTTGACCCCTTTGCTCATCACTTCTCCCTCTCTGCAACTGAATTACAGGAGTTCAGCTCAGTGTTTATTTGTGGGTGTCTGTTTCTTCTTCCATCACCTACTGGATGAGGGATGTAGGATGGCATATAAGGATGGTATATAAGGTATTTATTAATCTCATTATCAGGGAAGGACATTTAAGGTAGCCTCTCCACTATTGCTTAGATTGTAAGTTGGAGTCATCATTGTAGGTCTCTTAACACTTCCCTATTTTAAGATTTCTCTTTAAACCTATAATGGCTCCCTCTATTATGGTATCTCTTTTCTTGTTCTTCACTATTCTTCCTCCAACTCAATCTTCTTGCTCCCTAATTTCTCCTCTCCCCTCGTCTTCTCCCCTTCTCTTTCTCTTAACTTCTTCCCTCGCCCTGCCTCCTTCCAATTTGTCCTTTCCCCTTCTGTGAGGCAAAATGTATGTCTCTCTTATGGTCCTCCTTGTTCCGTAGCTTCTCTGGCAGTGTGGATTGTAGGCTGGTGATCCATTGCTCTATGTCTCAAAACCATATATGAGTGAGTACATACCATGTTCCTCTTTTTGTGACTGAGTTACCTCACTAAGGATGGTTTCTTCTAGTTCTATTCATTTGCCTATGAATTTCAAGATTCCATTGTTTATTTACCACCTAATAGTACTCCACTGTGTAAATGTACCACATCTTCTTTATCCATTCTTCAGTTGAGGGGTATCTATCTAAGTTGCTTCCAAATTCTGGGTATTACAAAAATGCTGCTATGAACATAATTGAACACATGTCTTTGTTGCATGGATGTGGATCATTTGGGTATATGCCTATGAATGGAATTGCTGGAGTTTGTGGTAGACTGATTCTCATTTTCCTGAGGAACCTCCATATTGATCTCCAAAATGGCTGTATAAGTTTGCACTCCCACCAGCAGTGGAGGAGTGTTCCCTGTAGAGAGCTGCGAAGTGCTGCATTAAAGATGGCACTGGCTTCTGCCTTCCATCTTTCCATGGTGAGTGCTCTCTGGTGTAAACAAGTCCTTATTTGTTTAAGCCTGTTCAGCCTGTTTGCTTCCACATAAGAGCAGCCTATCTGCAGGGTCCACGTGGCTCACTGGGGTTGGTCAGCACAAGGGGATTTAAGCCTGTGCGGGCATTTCCCCAGGGGCAGAAGAAGCATGTTCAAGGATCCTGATTAAAACTGCATGAAGAAGATCTTCCCGGAGTCGCGTCTAGGCACGGGCAGTATAGTTGAGGGTAGGTGTGTTACAGTTCCCCTTTCTCTATATCCTCTCCAGCATAAGCTGTCATTGGTGTTTCTAATTTTAGCCATTCTGGCTGGAGTAGAATTATATCTCAGAGTTGTTTTGATTTGCATTTCCTTGATGGTTAAGGATGTTGAGCACTTTCTTAAATGTCTTTCAGCCCTTTTAGATTCCTCTATTGAAAATTCCCTATTTAGTTCTGTATCTCACAGAACTAAATAATTGGATTATTTGGTGTTTTGGTAACTAGCTTATTGAGTTCTTCATATATTTTGGAGATCAGCCCTCTGTCAAATGTGGGGTTGGTGAATATCTTTTCCCATTCAGTGGGCTGCCTTTTTGTCTTGTTGACTGTGTCCTTTGTCTTACAGAGGGTTTTCAGTTTCAGGAGGTCCCATTTATTAATTGTTGATCTCAGTGTCTGTGCTACTGGAGATATATTCAGGAAGCAGTCTTCTGTACCAATTTATTCACAGGCACATACCTCCCAATTTCTTTTCTAAGAGATTCAGTGTGGTTGGATTTATATTGAAGTCTTTGATTCATTTGGACTTAAGTTTTGTGTGTGATGATAGATATGGATCAATCTGCAGTCTTCTACACACCATCATCCATCTATGCCAGCACCATTTGTTGAAGATGTTTTCCTATTTCCATTGTATAATTTTAGGTGTTTTGTGAAACAATTTGAAGAGTATTGGTATTAGCTTTCTTTGAATTTCTAGTAGCCTTCTGCACTGAAGCCATCTAGCTCTAAGCTTTTTTTTGGTTGGTAAAGTTTTGATGATTGCTTCTATTTCATTAGGGGTTATAGGCCTATTTAAATTGCTCATTTGTTCTTGATTTAATTTTGGTAAGTTATAAATTCCCAGAAAATTGTCCATTTCCATTAAATGTTAGGATTTTTTTGAGTGCAGGTTTTCAATATATGACCTGAAGTTTCTCTGGATTTTCTCAGTTCGTTGTTATGCTCCCCCTTTCATTTCTGGTTTTCTTAATTTTCATGTTATCTTTCTGCTTTTTGGATAGTTTGGATAAATGTTTGTTACCTTGTTGATTTTCTGGAATAACCAACTCTTTGTTACATTGATTCTTTGTATTGTTTCCTTTGTTTCTACTTCATTGACTTTTGTCCTCAATTTGATTATTTCCTCATGTCTATTTCTCCTGGGTGAGTTTGTTCCTTTTTGTTCTAGAACTTTCAATTGTGCTGTTATTCTCTAATGTGACTGTCCTCCACCTTCTTCATGTGGGCACTTAGTGCAATGAACTTTCTTTCCTCTTAGCACTGCTTTCAAAGTGTCCCATAAGTTTCCGCATGTTGTGTCTTTTCCCTCTCATTGAATTCTAGGAAGTCCTTAATATATTTTTTTTTTATTTCTTCCTTGACACAGGAATGGTGTAATTACTCATTGTTCAGTTTCCATGAGTTTGTAGGGTTTCTGCAATTTGTGTTGTTGTTGAATTCAACTTTAAAATGGTAGTCTGATAATATATAGGGGGTATCCCAATTTTTTCATATCTGTTGAGGTATGCTATGTTTCCAAGCATATGGGGGATTTTATTTAAGGTTCCATGTTGAGAAGAAGGTATATTCTTTTGTGTTTGGATGGAATGTTCTATAGATGTTTGTTAAATCCAATTTACTCATAATTTCTGTAAGTTCTTTAGTTTCTTTGTTAAGTTTCTGGCTGATATCACTGTCTAGTGGTGAGAGTGGGATGTTGAATTCTCCCACTATAAGTGTATGTGGTTTTATGTGAGATTTGAGTTTTAGTAATGTTTCTTTTTATGAATGTTCACTATCTTACTAGGGTGATCCATTAAGCTCTGTTTAGATTTTTCAAATGTTATTCTAGTCTAAAGTCCTAAAGTCCTACATTCTTCCAAAGAAGCAAACAAACAATATAAAAAGAAAACAACTCCCATCACCCCACATACATAGGAAGGTCTGTCACAGTATTAGTCTACTTCCTGATACAAACTTTTGTCTTGGTTACTTTTCTATTTCTGTGATAAACATCATTGTGAAGGCAACTTATTAAGTAAAGCATTTAAGTTGGGTTATGATTTTAGAGGGCTACAGACAATGACAGTGGAGCAAAGAAACAGCTGAGAACTCACATCTTGATTTACAACCATGAGGCAGAGAGAAAGAGCATTAGGAATGGCATGAGTCTTTTAAAACTTCAAAGCCCACCTCTAGTGACACATGATGCCAGTCATCATGGTCCTGCATTTGTACTCAAAATAGTGGCAAAAGAACTTAT
Source organism: Cricetiscus sungorus (assembly GCA_030556225.1). NCBI lineage: Eukaryota > Metazoa > Chordata > Mammalia > Rodentia > Cricetidae > Cricetiscus > Cricetiscus sungorus. The sequence goes on from JANBXA010000734.1 coordinate 76,078,578, forward strand.
AAAATGAAATTTATCAGAATAAAGAACAGCCTGAAAAGAATAGTGTTTTACACACTATGAAGGAACTAAACACAGGACACTCCATGATTTCAATATACTGTTATTGCAAACCAGATCCTCCCCACCCCCCCAGGGCTTTCACCATGTAGATTTTGTATAGAGGGCCTGCCGAGACTCTGAGTTATGTCTAGAGGCAAACATAATTGGGTCCTCAGAGACATCAGCATTCTTTTTTGTAGTATCTCTTTTATGAAGAGTCATAACTTTTATCACAGATGAAGCCAGATTAGTTTCCTCAGGTTAAAGTTGAACAGACACTGCTATAAGAAGCAAGACTGGTGTTACATGTGCCACTAATGTTGGGATTACTGGATAGCTCTCTTCTGTGTGTTCTTAGCCTCATTGATAAAAGAATTTAAAAACAGAATTATAAAGACACTTAATGACCAACTTATTAGAGTTCGATAGAAACAAAAGAGTAAGCAAGCTGTAAATCTCATCAGCTGCTAGGAGGAGGAAGAAGGAAAGGTATGCATTTTGAGTTTAGACAAGAGAGCAGGCAGGATTGTTAATGGAGGCTTTCAAGCACCCAATGAAGCAGAGGATGGGAGATCTTCAGAGGGTGAGAATGCCTCCCAGAACCAGAACAACCATGCTTAAGATTTTAGCCAGTATCCACAGAAGAGATAGAAATGGGGGGGGGAATGATTTGTCATTTAAAAACCAAACTCATAAAAATTTATGTTTGTCTTGAAGATCTGTAAGCAGATGCATCTCAGTGAATTATCCCATTAAGGGGGTGATTATCATCAAATTTCCTTCTGATATGTAAGTTTTTCAAACAAAAATGTTGTTTCCTTATAAAGGAAATGATAAGTCCAGCTGGATTCTCTTAAAAGAAGAGACAATAGAGCATAGTGTTTTAAGAGTACAGGTTATCATGTCTCCACTTAAAGAGAAAGGTAGAACACAAATTCCTTTGTTTTGACCAGGAAAAAGTAGCTTTTCTTTGATGGGCTTCAACAAACCCTGATAGTTTCACTCTCTACTCTCTCATGTTGTATTTTAAATTTTAAGGAAGGAAAATAAATATGGTTTCTTTTCTTAAAATTGCTGTTTTACCATAAAAATTGGAGTTGTTCTCCAATGTATATCATGAGGTAAATAAATATTTCTAGGTCTGCCAAATATTTTTATCTACATTTAATAATGAGGAAAAGTGCTGACTCAGAGAGAACAAGACCCTTGGAATCTTAGAGTTCACAATTATCAGCCTTGTTAGGCTTTTTACACACATCTATGTATCAAATTACAGAGTCCCATTCTGCTGTAATCAGTGCTCTCACTTTAACTGCAGACACACTTATCCTGTACATTTGATGGCGAAAGCTTGTACTCTGTTTTCAGCAACTTCAGTCTATGGATGTACTAGAAAATATTATCTCTCTGGTCACATTTAGCCTGTAGAGTGATTATACACATCTGGAGCTTGAAAGTTGTATCTCTCATCTCACGCTTTTCCTTCATTACTTTAAACAGAGACACTAGAAGCAACCAGACAGAATCATTATGTCCTTTAGTTTGTTGGAAATGCTCATCAACATTGTATGCAATTAGTACTTTTCATGATACCAGGAGAGTCCTCAGCAACTGTAGGTTTAGTGCAGTTGGAGAGTAGCTCTACATATTACCAAGTCCATTAAAGCAATTCATTTAGCTGATCAAATCCTCATTTGTTTTGATGTTCTAGTTCTAGAATGACTCAGGTTACCCAAGTCTTTATTAATTATGTCTCTATAGCGGAATGTGTGTGTGTGTGTGTGTGTGTGTGTGTGTGTGTGTGTGTGTGTATTAAAGGGGTTTATTAGATTTGCTTATATGGTAAGGGCTGGGTAGTTCAATGGTGACTGTCTCTATCCATGTAGTTCCTCCCCTCCTTATAAAACTTTCATGTAAATCTTTTACTTTGCCTAATGATATAAAACTTTTGTTTACGAAAAGGCCCATGTATCCTGGAACTTGATGATCCTGAGAGGCTCATTTCTTTCATACTGTTTTCCAAGTTATCCAGTCAGTAGTAGAGAATGACACTGAACCTCAGTCAATGAATGACAGCCAAGTTCCCTTTTGCATTAAAGACAAAATACAGAGGCCATTTGGGAAATACACACTGCTTTTTAGCCTAGTTAGAGGTGTGGAGCATCTTTTTTACACACACACACACACACACACACACACACACACACACACACACACACACAGAAGAGAGAGAGAGAGAGAGAGAGAGAGAGAGAGAGAGAGAGAGAAAGAGAAATTGCCTTTCTCAATTACTTTTACTGTCTTGTGTTCCTTTGTGCAACACCAAGAATGTGCCTTTCTACACTGGAAGACCAAAGAAGCTTCAGGTTGATGTCAACAGAGGATGTCCACAGTGGTGAATTGAAACATGCATCATAGAAGTAAAGAATTCAACTTTTTCTCTGCCTCTTTATAGCTTAGCCTTCTTTGGAAGGTGCCATATACTTTTAGGGTAAGTCTGTCTACCTCCATCTCCTCTGAAAATGTCCTCCTTGGTGCTCAGAGGTGTTTCCTAGGTGATACCAAATCTGGTCACATTGACAATCAAAATTAAGTTCTTCTCTCCTTCTCTGATAAATCTTTTCCTTTTTCATTTTCTAGATAAGGTCTTACCCTATTGTAGTGGGATATTCACTGTGTCTGCTTCTGTGGCACTGACCACACCCATTGAGGGGTGGAGCCAGGGGCGGAAGTGACCTGTGGAGCTTAGTGTCGGGAGGAGGCGGAGAAAAGCCCTTTCTGGCGGGACACGGAGAGAGGAGCATCCAGTTTTAACTGCTGTGTTCATCTGTCTGTGTTGTGAGTTGTTTCTCCCTTAATAAACATCTATTCGAGAACCGCAATACCCTATAGTCTATTTTAATTAAGTAAAATTATTTTTATTTGTGAATATATATATATATATATGTGTGTGTGTGTGTGTATGTGTGTGTCTGTGTGTGTGTGTGTGTGTGTTTGTATGCATCCTTGTCTATATGCACAGAGATCTTAGGAAGATATCAGGTGTTCTGCTCTGTCTCTATCTGCTCTATTGCCTTAAGATAGTATCTCTCATTGACCTTAGAGTTATGATGTCAGCCAGCAAGCTTCAGGAATCTTCCTGTCTTCATATTCCCCAGCATAGGAGTTACAGAGGTGGCCATGCTACTAAACCTGGCTTTTTTTTTTTTTTTTTTTTTTTGACATTGATTCTGAGCCATGATCCGAGCCAATGGCCCTGAACTCTATCTTCCTGCTTTAGGTTCCCAAGAACTAGGATTACAAGTGTGTGCAACCATGTCTAACTTAAAAAAATCTCTTGCCTGTATTGAAGCAACTCCTGAGTATAATCTGATTTTATCCCTCACTTGGACTGTCCAGGTATTGTGTCTCTAACAGAAATTTCTGTTAACATACATGAAAGCCCATTTTTAAAGCAAGCACACAAGATCCTACATAAGTGCTGATCAAAGATTCAAAAGGAAAAGGCAAGTAATAAAACAGTATAACTGCTTATAGCTCTAGTAATAAAATCCTTTCATAGGGTCCCATAGTCAACAAAAGCAATTAAAATACATATAAAAGTCCTCTCTTGAATCCACAACCACAGAGAAGCTAGGAAACAAGGAGGACCCTAAGAGAGACATACGTCAATCCCCAAGAAGGGGAAAGGGACAAGATGTATGAGTAAATTGGGAGCATGGGGGATAGGAGGAAGGGGAGGAGAAAAGGAAGCATGAGAACATGAGGAATCAGGAAGGTCTTATTGGGGGAAGAACAGAGAAGTAGAGCAAGGAAAGAGATACCTTAATAGAGGAAGCCATTATGGGCTTAATGAGAAACCTGACACTAGGAAAATCTCCAGGAATCCACAAGGATGACCCCAACTAAGAATCTAAGCAATAGTGGAGAGGCTTTCTTAAATGCCCTTCCCCTATAATGAGTTTGAAGACTACCTTAAATGCCATGCTAGAGCCTTCATCCAGAAGCTGATGGAAGCAGAAGCAGAGATCCACACACAGCTAAGCACTGAGCCAAACTCCTGGAATCCAGTTGTAGAGAGGGAGGAGTGATGGGCTCAAGGCCATGCTGGAGAAAACCATAGAAGCAGCTGACCTGAGCAAATGGGAGCTCAGGGACTTCAGTCTAATAGCTGGGGAACCAACCTAAGACTGAATCAGGCTCCTTGAATGTGGGTGTCAGTTGGAGGGCATGTACAGTCTATGGGGTCTCTGGCAGTGGAACCAGTATTTATCCCTAGCGCACAAAGGGGATTGGGAAGCCCATTCCCTATAGGTGGATATTTTCTCAACACAGACACATGGGGGAGGGCCTAGGTCCTGTCCCAAATGATGTGACAGACTTTGATGATCTCCCATGGGAGGCTTTACTCTCCCTAGGGAGTGGATAGGGGGGGGGTGGGATATGGGGTTGATGGGAGGAATGGGAGGATAGGAGGGAGAGGGAACTGGGATTGATATGTAAATAAGATTGTTTTTCATTAAAATTAAAATTAATTTTAAAAATCCCTCTCTTGAATAACTAGATAATATAATGAAAAAGTAACCTAGCTTATGTAACCTTAAGTAAAGTTTCTCTTCTGTGACATTGTCCTTCTAGTCAAAGCCTAGAAGAACAAACATATTTATGAAAGGACTCCTTTCTGGCCCCTTCTCCCATTATTAATGAGCATTGTGTAAAGATCACACAGTTTCAAAAGGTTATGTCTATTGTCTATTCTAAAGTCTAGATTGCATCTGGTTGGCAACAGGTCCGTCCTCATGGCAATGTTGGTATGTGAGAACAGACAGGAGAATGATGTTCTAGTTGCAATGATTTTGTACTTCTTCCATAATGAAATACTGAGACATCTACATGTAGAAATTATATGTGTATATATGTATGGCGATTTCAGATTTTTTTAAAAAAAGGTTTATTTGGATTTGTTTTTGTTTTATGCATGGGCATGAGTGTCTCTATATGTAGAAGGAGATAAGGGTACCTGCAGAGACCATAAGAGGGCATCACATCCAATGGAGCTGGAGTTACAAGTGACTGTGAGCCTGCCAAAGCTTTATAAAGCAGTATGTGCTCTTTACCCCAGAGCTTCCAGTGTTTCTTCTTGAAAGTCATAATTTTTGCAGACACACACAGCAACTGGTAGAGAAAAGCAGAAGGGTTTTGGGTCATTGTCCCTTCTTGCCATAGTGGTTTCAGTCATCTCAGTTTCTATCTACACAGTGCTATAATGTCCCTGTACAGTAAAGAAAAGAAAAGCCCTCTTGTAAAAATAACTCCTTTGATTTCTTCAAGCCTTAGGATGTGAATTCAGGGGCAGTGACCAGGAGTGAGTCATCTCTATGGAGTCCGGAGGAGACCACCCGTGGTTTTCACAGCTGCATTGCCCATGGAGCAAAAAGTTCAGAAGCTAAGGGTTTACAAAGACATAGTAAAAAAGAATGAAAGAAAGAAGACTCCTTTGAAAATCCCCACTCTTTTAAAACTATCTCCTGCAGCAATTCCTTTCATTACTGTAAAATTCCAACAATGTGGATATCAAGTAGTATTTTTTTTTTTTGTGTGTGTGTGTCCCTTTTTTTGCTTTGATATCAGCTTAGTGCTTAAGGCTAAACTTAGGCCAAGTCACCTATCATAGTTAGTAAAAATAGTTGTAGTTGGGAATCACCACCTCATGTCTGATCTGTTTCGTTTTCATGATATTCTTTGAGAAATGAGACAATAACCATTTTATACTTTATTATTTATTTAGGATCACTTTGATTACTGCCCATAGAAATACAAATTCCATGTATTTTCAAATGAAGAAAGAATTGTTTTTTACTAGGATATTTTAAGTAACATAATATAAAATTGAATCCATGTGAAATACAAATAGCCATAAATTTATCTATGTAAGCTCACACATTCCCAGTGAACTACCCTTACCAGCCCCAGTCAGAAATTTAATAATGAAATGAAACAAAAGCAGAACCAGACTACTTCTATCCCCCCAGAGCCAGAGACTCTGGTGAGACTTGGTGTGGACTCGGTTTTGCTCCCTCAAATAACCCTCTCAGCCCTCCTTTCTAACACATCCCCATTCTTTTGTGTCAACTGCTTGATACCTAGAAACACTTCACCCTGAGACCTCAGTAGCAATACCAAGCTGGGAGTTAGGTATGTTTAGGTATGTGATTCACATTGTCATCTGGCCTTCCATTAGAATCTTTCCATTCTCACCCTTAGCTCTTTAGTAACCTGTTTGTAGATGCCCCTCTTCCCACCTCCATTCCCTGAAGGGCCCACACTTCATACAGCTTCAGGTCCCCCTAACCCTTTCCTCTCTGTCTTCCCAGAAACATTCTCTGTATCACTGCAGTCTACTTGTAGGAGGCCCTTCCACTACCACACCTACAACTCCTTCTGGACCTAGTGTTCTCATGTGGTCAGAATCCTCTCAGCACTTTCTGGAAGCATATTTCAGAATTTTCTTCCAATCCATCTCTATTTCTCTATGCCACTCATGAATCTCTAAAATCACTTTCTAGAAAGGAACCATCAGCCATGACACTTTTCCAATCACCATAACTCTAGATGCCTAGATACTAGTGTAAAAAACGTAAACAGCCAAAACAATGTGCCTCAACCAGAACCCAGAAACCCTGCTACTGTAGGCCTTGAAAAATATAATACAGCTGAAGCATATGACAAAGACTTCAAAATAGCAATTATGAATATGTTCATGGTTCTTAATGAAGATATGAATAAATTCCTTTATGTAGTCCATAAGAACACAAACACACAGTTTAATGAAAACAGTCCAAGACATGGATAAAGAAATTGATTCACTAAAGAAAACCCAAAATGAGTTAAAACTGGAAATGAAAATTTTATGAGGTCAAATTAAAGACCACAGAGGTAAGCTTCCCCAACAGAGGCATGGGAAGGGAATCTTAGGCATTAAAGACGAGGTAGAAAAAATGGATGCGTCTGTCATAATCTAAAATACTTCAAGCACAAAACATTTAGAAAATGTGGGACATTATAAAGGGACCAAATCTATGAATAATAACAAAAGAGGAGATAAAAACCCTAGAGACTCGTAAGAACATACTTTAACAATCTGTACTCCACCATATTTGAAGACCTAAAAGTAATGGATATATTTATTTACAAATACAACCTACCAAAGTTAAATCATGGTCAGATAAACAATTTAAACAAACCCATAGTTCTCAGGGAAATAGAGCAGTAATTGAAAATTTCTCAAACAAAAAGCCCAAGATCAGATGGATTCAGTGCACAATTTTACCAGACCTTCAAAGGAGAATTAATGCCAGTTCTCAAATTATTCTTGAAAATAAAAACAAAAAGAATACTGCAAATGGTTCTAAATACAGAGTAGAGAAGGATACATGAAAGGGGTTGTATAATATTCCGCCAGGGTTATGAGGTGAGGCAAGTGGCAGGGGAGTACACGCATGAAGGGCCAAAAACCTGGTTTGTGTTAGAGACCCCAAGATGTTGGAGATGCAAGGGCCTTGTGATACATAATAAGGAGATCTTCGGATAGAGTATGCCATCAGGCCAAGAGAGAAAAGAGTTTTGCAGTCAACAAGGCTGGAAGGAAGAGGAATTCTTTAGATCTTTTATGTCAGACATGGAGATACAGAATTTAGAGTTGGCACTCCTGGATTTATGTCTGGCTTTGGTTCAATATTTTCTCACTATGCTCCCTTTCTTCTCCTTTGGAATGGCAATGTATATTCTGTAGTATTGTGTGTTTGATTTTACAGGGAGTTAGGGTTGACATAACTCTCAGAGGAGACTTGGACTTTGAACTTTGAAACATTGTTAAAACTGTGAAAGACTATTGGGACTTTTGAAGTTAGACTTAAAGCATTTGCACTATGATTTGTCTACAAACCTATGGGCGCCAGGGAATAGAATGTTCTGGTTTTAGTGTGAATAGCCCCATTAACTCATATATTTGAATATTTAGTCTACTGGATAGTGGAGCTATTTAAGAAGGGTTAGGAAGTACAGTTTTGTTGGGGAGGTATGTTATTTGGAATCAGTTTTGTAATTTAAAAAGTGCACAGTATCTCACTTAGGAATTTTTAGATAATCTTCCTCTTCCAGCAGATGGGAACTAGCACGGTGATGAGATAGCTAGATAGTGTGCATAGAATGAGAAACCTTGGTAACACTCAATCTTTAATGGAATGTCTTTATCAAACCTCTTCCCTCAGGGCTCAGGGGACTATGCAGAAGAGGAAATGGAGAGAATGCAAGAGCCTGAGGAGATGGATGACTCCAAGGAAACAGCATCTTTATAAGCATTAGGACTAATGCACACATAAACTCATAGAGACTGTGGTATCATGCATAGAACCTCATGTGTTTAGACCAGATGGAGTGCTGTCACTGAGAGAGGGATGAGATCAGCCAAACCCACAAAATCTCATGTTGGATGTTTCATTAAGTGGTTCCCTTTTCATGGTTTGATGAGGTCCTCTTTTTATTTTAGGGGTTCTCCTGCCATCTCTAGCTTTTGACACTACTTTATTCAACTGTGCAGATGTCAGGAATACCTGAGGTTAGAGATGGAATTTAGCTAATGAGAGACAGGTATGAACATTTTAAATTCCTTTCTTGTCTTGGATGTAAGTATACCTTGAGAGCTCCCAGCACTTGAGAGATATGGGCAGAATGATCAGCAGTTCAAAACTAGCTTGGATTACATAGTGAGATCTAGGTCACTCAGGGGTATGAGGTAACCAGACTCAAAAACAAACAAACAAGAGCTCCACTCAGGATCAGGCTAAAGAATGGAGTTTCCCTGATTTCCTCCACTGCTTAGTCCCATATCTTTCTTCCCTGTCTTTCTGGGAGTACAGTTGTACATCCTTAATTGATTTGCACAAGCTCATTCACACAAACTCATGCACGCCATACACACACACACACACACACACACACACACACACACACACACACACACACACACCACACACACACACACAGAACCAGGGTTCCAAAATACGTCTAAGATCACTTCACTCTGTATTTTACTTTTCCTGGTTGCTCAAATTCTCACTATGTATCATTGTAGATCTTGAGTTTCATATAATAATGGGTTAAAATACACAAAAATTGATTTTTCTCTTTTAATTAATTAAAAACTTTCATTTATTTTACATCTGGGTTGCAGTTTTCCCTCCACTACCATTCCCTCCCTCACCTATTCCCCACCCCTCCCCAATTTACCTCTCCTCTACCTTTGTTCAGAAAGGGGCATTCTTTTGAGAATGGGTGCCAGCAAAGTATGACATATTGAGTTGAGGTAGGCTAAGTTCCTGTTGTGAAGATTCTTTCTCAGCCTAGTCCCACGGCCCTTGAGCCCCAAATGAACACACAGATGTTATATTAGTTATGAAGCTTTTGGCCAATGACAAGGACTTCTAATTGGTTTGCTTTGTCTTAATTATTAACCCATTTTTATTAATCTAAATATTTTTACATGTCTTATCTTAGAGAACTAGAGAACGCCTGGCAGGTCCTATCCTCCTGAACCCTCTTGGCGACCCCTCTCACAGGCCCTCCATCCCTACCTTTCCCAGCCTTCTCTTAGTCTGATCGCCCTACCTAGCCTTCCTGACTGGCTATTGGACAAATAGTGTTTTATTCATCAACCAATAATAGAACCAAATATACAGAAGGACATCCTCAATCAAGATTTTCTCCTTGTATTAATGCTGGGCAAGCAACCCGTATTAGGAACAGGTTCCCAAAAGTCAGCCAATGCATTAGGGATAGATTCCTCTGCCAGGAGTCTTGAAAATAGAACAAACTACACAATTGTCACAAATATGCAGAGGGCCTAGGCTGGTCCCATGCTGGCTCTCTAACCTTTTGTCTGTAGTCTGTGAGCTCCCATGAGCATAACAGTTGCTTCTGTGGGTTCCCTTATGATGCCCTGGCTTGCACAATCATTTTTTCCTCTTCTCAACAGGATTCCATGGGCTCAGCTCAGTGATTAGCTGTGGGTCTCTGCATCTGTTTCCATCACTTACAGTGCAAAGGCTTTCTGATGACAATTGGGGTAGTTACCAATCTGGTTATAGGAAATGGCTGTTCATGTTATGTATTCACTATTGCGAGGAGTCTCAGCAGATGTCAACCTTGTAGATTCATGGTTGTAGAATCAGGTTTCTACCTGATCCTGAAATGCACAACACCCCATCAAATCATTTCTTTCATTACTCTCCCTCTCTCCCCACCCCTGAATCATATCCCTCATGTTCCCATCCCCCCCACAACCAAAATCTACCCAGGAGAGCTCTTCTATTTTTCCATTCCTAGGGAAATCCATGCATTTCCTTTCTGGGTCCTCTTCATTACCTGGGGCTGTGGATTGTAGCACAATTATTCTTTATTTTACAGATAATATCCACCTATGAGTGAGGGTGTATCTTTCTTTGTCTGGGTCATCTCACTCAGGATTATTTTTTTTTCTTGTACTATCCATTTGTCTTCACATTTCCCAATGTCATTGTTTTTAACATCTGAGTAATTCTCCATTGTATAAATATACTACCTTTTTTTTTTTTAAATCCATCTTTGGTTGAGAGTCATGTAGGTTATTTCCAGTGGCATCTAGGTTATTACAAATAAAGCTATTATGAGCATAATTGAGCAAGTGTAGTTGTGGTATGTATGATTAAACTTCCTTTGGCTATATGTTCAACAGTGATATAGCTGGGGCTTGTGATAGATTGATTATCAATTTTCTTAGAATCTACTATTTTGGTTTCCAAAGTGGCTGTACAAGTTTGTATCCTCACCAACAATACCCTCACCATTACTCTATATCCTCGCTAGCATAAGGTGTAAGGTGTCATTAGTACTTTTGAACTTAGTCTTTCTGACTGATGTCAGAATCTCAGAGTCATTTTGATTTGTATTTCTCTGGTGAAAAGTGTATCTCTCTTTAGATCTGTATTTCATTTTTAATTATATTATTTGTTTTTCTAATATCTAGTTTCTTGAATTCTTTATGTATTTAGGAGATTATTTCTCTGTAAGATGTGGGGCTGATGAAGATCTTTTCCTATCCTGTAGGTTGCCTTTTTGTCTTGTTGACAGTGTCCTTTGCTTTACAGAATTTTTGCAGTTTCATGAAGTCCCATTTATTAATTGCCCATCTCAGTGTCTTGCCACTGATGTTCTATTCGGAAAGTTGGCTTCTGTGCCAATGTGATCTAGGATATTTTCCACTTTATTGTCTATCAGGTTCAGTGTAACTGAATTTATGTTGAGGCCTTTGATCTACTTTAGCCTTGAGTTTTGTGTAGGGTTGATGTATATGGATTTTTTGTCTTCTTCTACATACTGATATCTAGTTATGCAAGCACCATTTGTTGAATCTGCTCTCTCTTTTTTTTTAGCTGTGTAATTTGGACTTCTTTGTCAAAAATCTGGTGTCCATAGGTGTGTGAATATTTACATCAGGATCAATGATCCACCTGTCTGTTTTTATGCTAATACCATGTTGTCTTTATTACTATAACTCTGTAGTAAAGCTTGAAATCATGGATGGTGATACCTCTGGAAGTTCATTTACTGTACAAAATTCTTTTAGCTATCTAGGGTATTTTTGTTTTTCTAAATGAAGTTGGATATTCTATTAAGGTCTGTAAAGCATTGTCTTGACTTTTTGATGGGGATTTAACCAAATCTGCAGATTGCTTTTGGTGAAAATATATGAGCATGAAAGATTTTTCCATCTTCTGATATTTTCTTCAATTTCCCTCTACAAATATTTGAAGTTCATCTCATACAGATCTTACTTGGTTAGAGGTACCTGAGATATTTTTTTGAATTTTTTTGGTTACTGTGAAGGCTATTATTTTACTGATTTTCTTTCTCAGCCTGTTCATCATTTACATAGGATATATTTTTGAGTTTATCTCGTATCCAGCCAAATCACTGAAAGTGTTTATTAGCTATAGGTGTTCCCTGGCATAACTATTGGGGTCACTTGTGTATATTATCATTTAATCTGCAAATGGTGATATTTTGACTTCTTCCTTTCCAATTTGTGTTCCTATGATCTCCCTTTGTTGCCTTTTTGCTCTATCTAGTACTATATAAAGTAGATATAATCACAGGGGGCAACCTTGTTTTGTTACTGATTTTAGTGGAATTGTTTTTGTTATGTTTAGGTATGTTTAGGTATCCCTGAGTTCTCTAAGGCTCTCATCGTTGAATTTTGTCACAGACTTTTTCATCATCATAATGAGATGATTACATATTTTTTTCAGTTTATTTATATGGTGGATTACATTGATATATTATTGTATATTGAACCATTCCTGTATCTCTGGGATGAAGCCTGTTTGATCATGGTAGATGATCTTTTTGATGTGTTCTTGAATTCAGTTTATGAGCATTTCCTTGAATATTTTTGAATCGATATTCATGAGGGAAATTGTTCTGTAACTTTCTTTGTTGAGTCTTTATGTATTTTGGGTATTAAGGTGACTGTGCCTCATAAAAAATTTGTTAATGTTTCTTCTGTTTCTATTTTGTGGAGTAATTTTAGGAGTATTGAAATTAGCTCTTCTTTGAAAATTTGGAAGAATTCAGCATTGATACCATTTAGCCATGGGGTTTTTGTTTATTTGTTTTGTTTATTTGTTTGCTTTTTTGGGGGGCTGGTTGGGAGACATTTATTTATTTATTTTTATTTGCACGTTTTCTTTAATGCAGACAGCAATTTACAACTTACAAAAGAATTTAGTGTTTCCATTTGACCTTTACAATATCTTCCTCTTGTGTTTGTTCTTCAAGACAGGGAACTCACTTTGGTTAGATTCTTAGGTGATTCAAGGTCAGTAAAGATGTGGGATTACCCAATAGATGTGATCCCGCCCCCCATACTGAGGGTTGGGAAACTTTTAATGACAGTTTCTGTTTCCTTAGGGGGCACTAGGTTTTTCAAAATTGTTTATCTGGCCTTGATTTAATTTTAGTATATTGTACCTATGAAAAAAATTTGTTCATTTCTTTTAATTTTCCAACTTTGTGAAGTACATATTTTTGAAGTATTATCAAAAGTATCATAAAAAAGTATTATGCTTCTTTTGTTTTCTCCAGTGTCTATTGTTGTGTTCCCATTTTTGTTTCTGATTTTGTTCATTTGGATATTCTTTCTGCCTTTTAGTTATTTTGGATAATGGTTTAACTATTTTGTTGATTTTCTTAAAGATTCAACTCTTTGTTTCACTGATTTTTTTTTTGTTTGTATCATTATCTTTGTTTCTATTTTATTGATTTCTGCCCTGAGTTTGTTTGTTTCCTGACATCCAGCCCTCTTGGGTATGTTTGCTTCTATTTGTTCTAGAGCTTTCATGCTGTTAAGTCATTGGTGTGAGGATTCTCTAATTTCTTTATTCAGGCACTTAGTGCTTTGGATTTTCTTCTTAGCACTGCTTTCACTGTGTCCCATTAGTTTGGGTATGCTGTACATTCATTTTCATTGAATTCTTAGAAGTCTTTCTTGAGTCAATGGTAATTCATTAGAGATTTGTTCAGTTTTCATGAGTTTGTGAGTTTTCTGTTGTTGAAATCCAACTTTAATCCATTGTTCTCTGATAGGATACAGGGGGTTATTTCATTTTTCTTGTATCTGTTGTTACTTGCTTTGTGACCAAGTATATGGTCAGTTTTGGAGAAGGTTCCCTGAAGTTCTGAGAAGAAGGTATGTGCTTTTGTGTTTGGGTAGAATGTTCTGTAAATATCTATTAGGTCCATTGGAATCATAATATCTGTTAGCTCCATAGCTTTGTTTAGTTTTTGTCTGGATGACCTGTCCATTGATGATAGTGGGATATTAAAGTCTGCCATTATTAATGTGTAGGGTTCAATGTGTGATTTAAGCTTTAGTAATTTTTTTTTTTTACAAATGTTGGAGCCCTTACATTTGGGCACCATATGTCCAGAATTGAGATATCATCATGGTAGGTTTTTTTGATGATTTTTTAAATGACCTTCTCCATCTCTTTTACTTAATTTTTGGTTTAAAGTCTATTTTATAGATACTAGGATAGCTAAACCAGCTTGCTTCTTTGGTCCATTTGATTGGAAAATATTTTTCCCATGCTTTACTCTGAGGTAATATATATCTTTGATATTGGGGTGTGTTTCTTGTATGCAGCGGAATGATGGATCCTATCTTCATGTTCATTTTGTTCAGCTCTGTTTTGTTACTGGCAAATTGAGTCAATGGATATTGAGAGATATTAATGGCCACTGATTGCTAATTCTTCTTATTTTTTGCTGTTGATATAGTGGAAGAGAGAGACAGGCAGAGAGAGAGAGAGAGAGAGAGAGAGAGAGAGAGAGAGAGAGAGAGAGAGAGAGAGAGAGATTTCATTTCTATTCTATTCTATTTGGGTTTTGCCAGTGTAGGATTATCTACTCCTGTGTTTTGTGTTTTTGTTTTGCACCTAACTTCCTTTGGTTGGAATTTCCCTTCTAATACCTTCTACAGGACTGTGTCTGTGGATCAGTATTTTTAAATTTGATTTTTGTCATGCAAAAGCAAATGAGCACATCTCCTGGAACTGGAATTAGAGGTACTTGCCACTATATGGGTGCAGAAAATCAAATATGTGTCCTCTGAAAAAACAAAAAGTGTTCTTAGCCTCTGAGACATATATCGAGTCCTCACATTAAAATTTTAGCAGGGAAACCGGGTCCAAGAACTTATTGGATTCACGTTATGATAAAAAAATGTATAACTCTCTTACCCAGACTCCACAAATAAATGGCTTAACACCATAATTATCAGGGTCCTTGCCAACCTGCCATCTGACTACTGGTATGTACATTCAAGACCAACATGGAGATAACTTTCCCCAGGGCTTCAGCCTGGCTCTGCCCTTGCTGTGAGTGCAGTTTACTCACCTGCCATTTGTGCCATCTGTGCCATCTGCTTATCCTGTTGACCCGTGTGAACTGGGTTTTAATCCTTCATTCTTTTCCTGTGTGTGGACCTGGTTGTGCTTTTCACCTCTACAACTGGACTCAGCTCTGTAGCTTTACTTTTGGACCTGCTTCATTTATCTTCTTCCCTGAAACTCAGTTTGGGCTCCTTATCTCATCAATATAGACACTACTATATCTTACTCAGTTTCCCAGCTTTGCTTTTCAGCCATTTTTGAAACTTCTTGCCTCTTTAACTCTTTATAATCATTCTATAACCTATATACGCCTCCAATAATACCATGAAATATGTAGTATATGTTCTGAAGTGTATTCTTCATTAAAATTAGAATTAAAAACCCCAACAATTTTGGTTTGCCTCAGCTAGGACTATCAAGGAAAGCAGAAATAGATGACACATTTTTGCCACACATTGGTACTCTGGAAATTTAGACTCATGGAATGTGTCTGTGTATGCTTCTGACAACAAATGCATGACAACTCAAGCCCATGTATGAAGCTACCCACATTCAGGGTGAGTTTTACTTCCTTAGTTAAGCCTTTCTGGAAACACCCTCACAGATTGTGATAGTTTGAATGTAAATGGCCCCTATAACCTCGTAGAGAATGACACTATTAGGAGGTTTGGCTGTGTTGGAGTGCATATGGACTTAGAAGAAGAGTTTCACCATGGGGGTGGGCTTTGAGGTTTCCTATGCTCAGGATGCCACCCAGTCTTAGTTGACTTCCTGTTGCCCTGCTAAATATAGCACTCTCAGCTCCAGCACCAGTCTGCATGCAGATCGCCTTGCTCCCTGTCATGATAATGGGCTGAATCTCTAAAATTGTAAGCAAACCACCCTCAATTAAATGTTTTCTTTATAAGAGTTGCTGTGATCCTGGTTATCTTCACAGAAATAAAAACCCAACTAACATATAGACACACCAAAACTGTGTTTCCATTGTGATTCTGAATGTTTCAAATTGACAATGGAGATTCTCCATCACACATCCTGAATCACAAAGACCATGTCTTCCTTGGTGAGAAAAACAGGTGTGGTCAAACAAAACAGTAGCTACCACTACACATGAATCTCTCTCTCTCTCTCTCTCTCTCTCTCTCTCTCTCTCTCTCTCTCTCTCACACACACACACACACACAGTAATATATATGTATATATATATATATATGCATAATATGTAATATGTGATCTGAAGTTTGTTCACAATTAAAATTGAAATAAAAAAGTGCAACTATCTTGGTTTGCCTCAGTCAAGCTTATCTAAGACAGCAAGAATAGATGACAAACTTTTGCCACATACATGTGGAAAGATACAAATATGCCTGTCTATGTTTCTGATATTGGACATTCATGACAACTCTAGACCAGGCCTGGTGTGTGCTTTTAAATCTTCAAGGCCCACCCCAAGGGATACACCCCCTCCAATATGGCCACACTTACTTCAACATAGCCACGCTTCCTAAATCCTCCTTAAATAGTTACACAAACTGGGGAACAAGCATTCAAATATATGAGCTTGACAACCACTATTTTGGTGAAACAAATCAGATAACTCCTGACTGTACAAATAGTGATAGTGATAAGATTTATGGATTTATAACATGAAACTTAAAAGAGGACAACATATGTTACTTATACAATACTCAAAAGCAAATAAACAACAAAGTAGCTTATGTTCATATCTGTATAAACCACTGTATAAGACATGCTTGCATTATATTCACTATTAGTTACCCCTAAGTAGTGGAGTAGCTACCACGCAGACTGGTATATCTGAGGGCTTTTCTGTATTGTTTGGACAGGGTGCATGCCTCCTCCTCCTCCTCCTCCTCCTTCTTCTCCTCCTCCTCCTTCTCCTCCTCCTCTTTCTTCCTTCTTCTTCTTCCTTCTTCTTCCTTATCTCTTCCCCTTCCCCTTCTCAGCTAGAGCTGAGCAGAGATGTCTGCTTTGCCCCCTCAGTTGTTACCTCTGTTAATTTGCTGTGACAACTGTGCTGCTTTAGCCTTTGTCCTCAGGAAAGGACCTTTCCCATTCTGCCTAGTCAAGTATCAGTGTGGAAGGGGACTGAAAGAACAGTTTTCTCACTCAAAATAGTGGCATTGTCTTAGAAAAGTGCTCCTAACCTTAGTTGTGTTGTCAAAAGACTAATTATTACTGTATGTTTTTGGATGCCTAAAATGTGGCATGGAATTGGTGGGGCCAAATGCCTATGCCTGAAAATGAGAAGTGAAAATTGCTAAACATCTGGGTAGGAAGAAAAAATAAAAAATGTAAAGGGCATCTTTATTTAGCTATCCCCTAACATTATCCTTATAATCCTTTCATGGATAAAGAAGACTGATCTTGACAGAAAATCAAGAGCAATTAGTTGTAGTTCTTGCCTTTTGTTCTTGTTGCCTCACTGGCAATAGGTCTTAAGTGTGTATGTTCTTACTTTTCCTTTTCCTAGAGCAAACTTGATATTTACTGAGCTTTGTATCAATCCTAAATCTTTCCTTTAGATTAAAAGGGGAATTTTAGTGAGGTATCTACCCTGCACGCACCTGTTGCACTGACCACGCCTATTGGGGCATGGGCATGGGTGTGGACTTGACCTGTGGGGGGCTAGGTCTGGTGTCCCGGACCCCAGCTCTCTCTCTTGCTTCCTGGTTGGGTTGCAGAGAGCATCTGGGTGGTGTCCTTAGAGCGGGAACCCATGGTGGTAATCTGTTTCAGGTGTAAGTGATTTCTCCCTGAATAAATGTCGTTTGACCAATACTGTGTCCCAGTGAATCTTATTTCCCATGTGTGAATTAGTGACTTCATGTGTTCCTTTTTTTGTTTTCTGAATCTCTCTATATTGCCTGGAATTTATGTTTCTCCTGAATCCATCTATTTTTCCTAGCATATACATGGTTCTTCCTAGGCTATTCCTGATTTTCCCAGCTGTATTATTTTCAGTAGGACTGCTCTGGATATAGGTTTGTCTGGGGAGAATGCTGTGATTTCTCTATTTGCAATGCATATTTGAGTTACTAACGTTTTACATTTCCAATTAGGTGACTACTATCAACAGAGATACTTTAATTCATATATGACCACAGTCTAAAAATAGAACAATTGTGTATTTTAAATTCAGAAGTGTACACTAGTTTTTCCAAATTGTGTTAAAGCACACCTTGATAGTTACAGCATAGCCTATGCTTGCCTGCCTGCCTTTATTCCTGCTGCCTGTAGCAGAACTCTGCACTCTGCATTTGGTGTCAGGAGCCCCTTCTCTTCCATTGCAACTGAGATTTTTAAAAATATTTCCTAAATCACTTTAAGGATAATCACACAGGCAATTTTATCCCTGTGGTTTTACTTTATCTTGTCAGTAGGGTTATAAAATAAACATTCCTGGCCCACTCACAATAAATGTTAGAAATTTATTTATTTAGTACAGGGTCTCATACTACTTCCTGTAAAACTAAGAATGACCATAGACTACTGATCCTCATGTATTCTCCTTCAAATGCTAGGTTTATATGCCTGTGCCACCATACCCGACTTTTAGGGCTGGAATTTTTACTTGAACTTGTTTGCCATTTCCTCCCATTTTAAATAAGAAACTTCTTTTTATTCATATTTCCTGAATCAGGGCCTAAAGATACTAGAAAATTTGCAGATATTCTCAAGGGTTTTGAAGTCTCTGCAAGAATTTAATTATGTGCTTTCATTTTGATGGTAATAATAAATTGAAACATATTTTGGTTCAATAGATAATTACCCCAATAGACAGCTGTCCTATCCTTTCACTCATCGCATACTTGTTATTGTCTAAGATTTTTGTTGGTACCATGGTCAGAGAGAGTGAGACTAACAGAAATAGTGGGGAGATATTTATGATATTTATACACACAAGTGCAGTAGAGAGAGAGGGAGGGAGAGAGAGAGAGAGAGAGAGAGAGAGAGAGAGAGAGAGAGAGAGAGAGAGAGGTTGAGAGAGAGAGAGAGAAAAGCAGAGGAACACGAGAATGAACATTACTTTCCCCACATGAAGTATAAAGGAAGGATCTATGTGATATAAATGATATGAGCTGTTGAATTAATTCTTGCAGTCATCACAAAACTCAGGGTTGGCAGACTGAAACCAGAAGAGCCTGGTGCGGACAAGCAGTGCCAGTTCATTTCACTGGGCATTTGTCTCACCATCTTGAAATCGTTTATCTGGGGGTTGGAGAGATGGTTCAACAATTAAGTGTGCTTTCTGCTTTTGCAGAGGATCTCTTTTGATTTTCAGCCCTGTGAGTAACTTATAGGTCCTGAACTCCATTTCCAAGGGAACTGACATCTTTGGTGTGTTTACGAACCTGCACTCACTCTCTGTGTGTGTGTGTGTGTGTGTGTGTGTGTGTGTGTGTGTGTGTACTTGCCCACACATGAAATAAAAATAAATTTTAAATAATTAGGCATGGAGGCTTTTTCCTGAGCTTATCAGACCACTTCCATTTTGGGAAGGGTTTTTCCTTCTTTGAAAATTTCTTACATCAGATTTAATTATACTGAAATAAAATTTACATTTTTACAAATAGAAATGCTTTGAGAGTAGAATGATTTGTTCTGCATACACTGGATGTATTGATTTTTTCAGTGAGTCTATATTTTATAGAAATAATTATAACTTTAAAGTCAGCTGGTTTGTGAGGGAGTAGAAAGAAAATGGCTGAATTTTACATGTTTAGCTAGTTCTAACAGTTGATCAGAAACATGAAAATACAAATCTGAGTAATGGCACTAATGTTAGCAAAATCCATTTTACAGGTAGAGGGCATTTTGATTATAGAGGAAAGCTGAACTCTTTTTAAAAGAGATTTTGTATGTACATGCATGTTCATAGTCTACATATACATGGAAGTATATTTCATAATGTAAAAATATCCAATTTACAAAACAAATATATTTTAACTAACTGGAGGAGTCACAACAGGTTTCATTTAAACTGTTCCTATTCAAGTGTTCAATTCAGATAATTTTTAGAGTTTCACTGTATAAGGGTATTTATATAGAGATTTGCGCATGTACATTTTAAACAGGAAATAGTAAACACTGTTGTGGAATATTAATTTAAGATGTGTTAAATTTACTTATGCTGTAGAATATTTATTTAATTATGCAAATGTGTGCTGCATTCTTTTATGTTGCATTTGTTTAACTCTGTAAAGCTGTGTTGCTTTGTCTGTCTAAAATACTTCATTGGTCTAATAAAGAGCTGAATGGCCAACAACTAGGCAGGAGAAGGGATAGGCAGAGCTGGCAGGAATAGAGACTAAATAAGAGAAGAACTCTGGTAGGAGAAAATCAAGGAACAAGAAAAGGAGAAAGAGAGGAGAATGTCAGTGACCAGTCACTCAGCTACAGAGCAAGCCACGGAGTAAGAAGTAAAGAAAGACATATAGGATAGATAAAGTTAAAAGCCCAGAGGCAAAACGAAGTCAGGATAATTTAGGTTAAGAAAAGCAGGCTAGAAACAAGCCAAGCAAAGACCAGTAATTCACAAAAAATAATAAGCCCCCATGTTTATATTTATGTGGAAGCTGGGTGGCAAGCCCCGTAAAAGAGCCAAAGGGTTAAAAAATTAACTACGACTGCTTTCTAAGACATTTGTCATATTTTCACATACTAATAGTTCTTACATTAAACATATAGGAGTTATTTCTTAGTACCATATGTTATCACCAGAGAGACAAAAATCAGTAATGAGACAGAAAGAATATGCCTATACTAAGGTAAGAAAGTCACTATTCAAAACACCAAATTAAAACGGGAAGGGATGGTTCAGCAGTGAAGAGTTTTCACACAGGAATATGCGCAAGAGTGAAAGAAGCATGACATCTTCAAGTTTATTATTGAATCAGAGTGAAAATAGACTGGAGTATATAGCACTTGAACTATTCTTAATAATTTGGTTACTTTGTTTTAAAAGTATACTTACCTGGTGTCTATGGAGACAATGAGAGGATCTCAGATAACCTGGAACTGGCATTAAAGATAGTTATAAGCTGCCAGGTGGGTGCTAAGAAGTGAATCTCAGTTCACTGCAAGAGCACCAAGGACACTTAACTGATTTTGTCTTTCTTAGGAAGCTATTTCTAGCCCATGCCTAATTCAAGAGGTGTGACTTTTTAAAATCTCTCCTGTAACTGCCAGGACTTTCTCCTAACCTGTAATAAACCCTAATAAAATTGCCTTTGAGGTTAAAACATAAATCATTTTAATTTTACATGTTTCCTCCATTTGTTGGCCTTCAATTTTGCTTTGGCCTTGTTGTACAGCAACAATATATAAACATTATTTTTACATGAAATATATAGATATTAAGAATAATTCTGTAGAGATAGCAAGACAGCCCAGTGGGTCAAAGTACTTATCATTAAGCCTGATGATATGTGTTGATCTCCAGGATACATATGGTAGAAGGAGAGATCTATCCTCAAAAGTTGGGGACCATTGTAGGTATGATGAACACATATAGTACACAGACATACATGCAGGCAAAATTCTCATATATATATATATATATATATAATAGAGTAAATTTTTTTTAAAAAACTGTGTGTTTGAAAATTACTGTTCATCAGACAGTGCATGATCCTATTGTTTTTATTCCTTCAGGTACATAGTACATTATGCAGCATATTTGAAGACAAGTTGTATGGAAACAATGTAGGTAAATGCTGGCTTATTTCATGGCAGACAATCAGGGAGACACTGAGGACAAAGAGACTTCAAAATTGATACGGCCTAGTGAGAGAATGAGTCACATGACTGGTGGGAGCTTCTCAATTCATGGCTTCCTTTAAAAATTTATTACTATTATTACTATCACACACACACACACACACACACACACACACACACACTATTGTATCTGGAAGATGCTGCTTCCTTAGAGTCATCTATCACTTCTGATCCTTACAATCTTTCTGCATCTTCTTCCATATAGATTTCTAAGACTTGAGGGGAGGACTTTGATTAAGACATCCATTAAAAAAGAAAAGATCCATTTTGAACTTATTGGCACAAAGTTTCTTACTGTTTGTCTGTACAACGTCCTGTTGTAGGCCTATATGTTAGTTCCCATCTACTGTAAGAAGGATATTCTCTGGTGATTGCTGAGTGAGGCACTTGTTTGTGCATATAACAATACATCATTAAGAGTTATTTTATTGCTTTCTTTCCTTCAGCACAATAACAGTAGGTATTACCCTACATCTATGAAATATCTGGTCTCAGGTTCTTGATCACTTTAGCAGTGTCGGGTATGGGTTCAATCTCATGGAGTGGCAGCCTTAAATCCATTCAAAAAGTGGTTTGTTAGTTCCATAACATTTATGCAATTAATGCACCAGTATATCTTATAGGCAAGTTTCTGTTGTAGGTCACACAGTTTGTAGCTGAGTTAAGATGATGATTACTTATCTCCTTTGGTAGCATGAAAAGTACTGCACAGCATCATGAATCCTAGTCAGTAAGAGTGAACATCATATTGGGCCACCAATTTGATTTTTTCATGTTTGGTAACATAAGTAAGTTGTTTCTTTAGCAGTAGGGCCTTACGTCAGGTTGTAGAGAGTAACCAATAGCTTTCGAAATAGCCTATGATATTCAGTGGGAGATGGGGCTCTATGGGACTTCTTTGGCCAATGACTAAACAAGTTACAAACCCTCCTGGTACAGGCAGTTTTACGTGGTGCCATTGG
Organism: Cricetiscus sungorus; assembly: GCA_030556225.1. NCBI lineage: Eukaryota > Metazoa > Chordata > Mammalia > Rodentia > Cricetidae > Cricetiscus > Cricetiscus sungorus. Next base: position 76,101,370 of record JANBXA010000734.1, read on the forward strand.
ATGTCTGGTTGGGGCATTATCTTTCCTGTGATATGATGGCTCCATCTAAATGCCTTCTATATATGCATGTCCTTTAGAAATCTTCTAAAGTAGTAGGTTTCCATATGGATGGCTTTTCAAAAGCTCTTTTGTGTTAGTTGTCCCTCTTTTACCTCACTCTCTCATCACTCTTACCATTTAATTTATACCTTATCTTTCTATAACACTATATTCTATTTATCTTTCTTTGGAGGATCCCCTCTTTCCCCTGGTTCATTATTAGCTACCTAACCTCTATAAGTTATTTGGTTTGAAGCACAGATATATGTTGCAGAATACATCTTTTCATGGTGTGAAGATGTGTCAGTGTGATTGGTTTAAAAGAAAGCTGAATGAACATTAACTAGGGAAGAAGAGAGTTAAGCAGGACTTCTGGGGAGAGAGAGGATTTGGAAAGGAAGAAAGTGGAGTCACCAGCCAGATGGAGAGGAAGCAGGATGGGCAGTACAGAGTAAAGGTAACCGAGTCACATTAAAGGATGTAGATGAAAAAAATCTGCTTTAATGTAAGTTATAAGAACTAGTTAGGAAAAAAACCTAAGCTAAGGCCAAGCTTTCATAATTAATAATAAGTCTCTGTGTCATTATTTGTGAGATGGTGGTCTACAGATATGTACAATTTAAGGTTGTCTACAGATATGTACAATTTAAAATCTATAATATACATATAAGAGAAAAATATGCAATGTTTGGCTTTTTGGATATATTTTATTTCACTCAAAATGATTTTTTTCTATTTCCACCCATACATTTAATTATATTCTTTTGCTTAACAAATTTTAATATCTCATTGTGTAAATGTGTGGCATTTTCTTATCCATTTATCAGTTGACAGACATCCAGGCTGCTTCCCATGTCTGGCAACTATGAATAAAGCAGTAATGAGTATGGATGAGTAAGTATCTTTGTAATGGGTTGGAGAGTCATTGGGGGTATATGTACTAGGTTAAATGGATGTTTTGATACTAATTTACATTGATAAGTTACTTTAAGAAATGTATTATTCAAACACTAAAATTTGAAAGTTTTGAAATGCTTTTTAGTGTCAGTCAAACAGATAATATGTTAACATTCTTGTGATGATAAGAGGTACCAAAAGTAACTCTGATTCCTTCTTAGGCCTTGTTATCTGCTATCAGAGTGGTCCAAGTCAGAGCCACAGAAACAAGAGCATGATGATAAATGCAAGTCAAGCATCTTTTGGCTTCTGGTTTTACTTTCAATAGTGTCTGCTAAGTCATTGTTGGGTCCACAGAGACACAAATAAAGGGTTGACACCATGGACACTGGGGTAAAATATAACTAAAAATTCATGGCTAGATCTCTGAAAATGTTTGCTTTGTGTCCTGTCATTATTTTGCAGGCATTCTGACACTGAAATTTTTTTGTCTTAAGGGTGAACATAGTAATATCTAGGATCTCAACCATATTTGATAGGATAGATATGGTTATTTAATGCTCTGTACATGGGGAAGCACAAACTGTATAAAGAAATTTATCACTCAATTTATAGATTAGTAATATGTGGTTGGAATTTTTTCCAAATAAAACATGGAGACTTATTATTAATTATGAATGTTTGGCCTTAGCGTAGGCTTGCCCAGCTAGTTCTTTTACCATATTTTAACTTATTTCTATTCTTTTACATATTGCCTCAGGGCTTTTTACCTTTCCTTCTTTCTGTATGTCCTGCTTTCCTACTTCTTCCATGTCTGCCTGACTAGCACCAGGAAACTCCCTGTCATCTCCTTTTCTTTCCCAAGTCTAAATTCCTCCTCCTCCTTACTCTCACTGCCCGGAAGTTCTGCCTCTATCTCCTCCCTTGCTATTGGTCATTCAACTTTTTATTAGACCAACCAGGTGCCTTAGGCAAGTTAAAACACTAACACATGTTTACATAATTAAGCAAATGCAACACAATTTTACATAATTAAGTAACTATTCCTCAAGAGTAATATCCTAATGCAAAGGACCCCAGCGAAGATAATGATTTGGATGAAAGAATTCAAATTCTAAATTTTAACTAAAGAAATATATGAATTCTCTAGATCATGTCTGAGAGTAGAAAATATTTAAGAGTGTTCCTCCTAAGGGAGAGTTACTGGATCACATACTTTAATAGCTGAGGAAACTGAAATATGGAAATATAAATGAGACATTGTTCTGGATGAGGCAGACCTGTTCTATGTGGAGTTTATAGCAGGTGAAAAACTATTCCTGAGAGTGAGGAGTACAAAGTTGATCAAAGCCAAGAACCCAGAGCTTTGGAAAAATATATAATGTGTTACATGTAAGTATCTATATGTTTATATAATGTAACACACACACACACACACACACACACACACACAGGAAAATAAAATAGAAGGAATCAGTCAGTTGTCTCCAGAAGGAAATGGCTTAAACGAAGAGTAAGAAACTTCCTTCCGTTATGTGCCTTTTGCATTTTAAAGCAGGTGAGCATTTTATGTACACAACAATACATTAGTAAGAACCACAGGTGTGTGCTGTGGCTTAAAGCTGCCCTGGGTTCCTATCTCTCTAATATTTGCTATGCAACTGGATGACCTTTAATACTGAGCTATACTGAAATTCCATTAATTTGTTTACAATTGTCCAACAAATTTTATGATGGAAATAGCAATGTGAAGAACTATTTTCAATTACCTTGCAACCTGCTTTTAATTGATTGCATTAAATCCATTTTTAATAGCTTTTATTTGTCAGGTTCTAGGTGAGGTGTTGTTCTAGATGAGACAAACTTGCTCTGAATAGAGTGTAGCAGGTGAAAAACTATTTCTGAGTGTGTAGCGTTAGGAGGTAAAAGTGCAGAGTGGATTAGAGACCAGAGAGTGGGGCTTTCCCTTGCTTTAGGAGATCAAGAACCTATGACAAATTAGTGGGTTTTACAGTTTGAATAAAAATAGAGTCATATTTTAAAAGTTTAGAAAGATTAGGAGGTGTGACTTGTTGAGCTAAGTGTGTCACTGATTGAAGAGCCCATGCCAACCTCAGAGTCTCTCTCTCCACCTATGGATCAGAATGTACCACCCAGGTACTGCTCCAGTACTTGCCTGAATACTGTATTGCCCTCTACCATGATGATAATGGTCCAAGCCTCTGAAACTGAGCAAGCCTCCAACTAAATGTTTTTTTATTAAAATAGTTGCCTTGGTCTTTTTACAGAAATAGAAGACTGACTGAGAAAGTTAAGTGTTGGTTGCAAAAAATAGCCTGATGTAAATAGCCTGTGCTGATAACCGAGGTCATGGAGATGCCCCATTAGTGCTGTTGCTAAGGGCCACGTTTGAGTCTGTGGCCCTGCAGTACTAATGGTCTGGATTCATGTGAGCATCCATGGTCTGGGCTGCTGCCTAGGGTCATATTGGTGTCCAGGCCTCTGTAGCTGGCTCTGCTCCTGGCTAGGTCAGCAATTAGAAGAGTGGCCCCTACCTCACCTGGACAGCACAGTAGAACTGGCATAGTTGTGGGTGAGTTGACCCTGAGGGCATGAGCACAGGACAGCTGGCCCTTCCCCTTGTAGGCTGGGAGGGAAATATGGTCATGCCTCTCTCTGCTTGTGGCTGACAAGGAGAGTTGGTTCTGCTCCCTGCTTGGACATCATGGGAGAGTTGGCTCTGGAGTTTTTGATGCTAGAGAACTGGCCCCAAGGTCATGAAAGTGGGGCTGGCCCCACAACTGCTGTCTTTGGCATTCTGGTAAACTGGTCCTGCCTCTCTCCAGGGCAGTGCTGGAGAACTGGCCCTGGAGGCATGATCTTGGGAGAGTCAGTCTTGCTCCTTGCCACGGGCATGAGAGTTGGCCCTTCTCTCACCTGGGCAAAGTGGGAGAGTAGCCCTAGTAGCATAAGCACAGGAGAGAGCTGACCAACTCAGCTACAAAACCAGCCCAGAACCAGAGTTTTGAGTTGACCTACCCCAACATCTACCTCATCTAAGAACTAGGTGAGATTAGATGCTGTTCCTACAGAACCGAAGCTTGAAGAGCTATATGACACAGGGTAATGACAGAATATTAGAGAGGAGTCCAGGTGAGGAACTAATATTGATAGTGTAACAGAAGCCAGAGGCCTGGAAACAGACCAATGACTCATTGCAATAAACATTTGTGAGTAAAGCGGTTTGGGCAAAAGGGTATACTGTGTGATACACTGTGGCACACCACAGATTCCACAGAGAGATTTCACTTTTAATTTAATATCTTTTTACTTTTTGTTTTATTTTGAGGGGGGAGTTGCAAGGTCAGAGTACAGATATGGAGGAATGGGGAGATGAGTAGGATTGAGGTGCATGACATGAAATTTACAATGAATGAATAAAAAGTTAAAAAAGAAAAAAAATTAAGTATTGTTCTCTGATATCAGGTGACAAGGAGATGGAGCTAATGGTAAGGATGGGCATGTGCTAAAGTCTGGTTCTGTTAGAAAAGGTACTCTGGAGTAGGTATATTTTCAGTGTCAAACAGATACAGGATTTCAAGGATGAAGTAACCGTCTATGTGAATTATATATTAGAAGAGGGGTGAGGCTTGGTTCTGGCATGTCATCCAATGGACCGTGTAAGCTTCATCCCTGGCCTGTGGTGACATTGGGGGGAAAGACAGAACTACTTAGATGCTGAACCTAGTGGAGGAAGTTGTCAGTGTGAGTAGGTGCTCTAGAATGGGAGATTGGACCCCCTAGTGCTGCTTCTATACCCTTTCTTTCCTAAACTCTGGGCTTTGAACATGCATGGCAATTACACTACTCTTGAGCTTCATGCCCAGCCTCTTTTTTCTGCTCCCCAACATATTATAGGTGATGTGGCCTGACACCAGATACTCAAAATAACAAGACCAAGAAAAGAAATGAGAGTATCTGAGTTTGTAAGTAGAAGTAAACCTTCCCCTTGCTAAGTTTATTATGTAGTCTATTTCCATAACAATAGAAAGCTAGTACAAATGGTTAATAATCAGTTAAATAAAATGTATTATTAAAATTAGCTTCAGTTTTTTATTTTAAAAAGTGTGTGATGTGTGTGTGTGTGTGTGTGTGTGTGTGTGTGTGTGTGTGTGTTTGTTTGTATGTATTTGTGTGTAAGCTGACATATGTGCACCACAAAACAGACGTGATTGTCAGAAGATAGGGTCTGGAAGTCAGTTCAATCCTTCCACTGTTGGTTTAGAGGATTAAACTCTGGTTGTCAGTCTCACAAAATGACTGCCTTTTACCTGTCATGTTTCTTGCTGGCCCAAGTTTAGTTATTTTTTTTTAATCTTTGATATAATTACACCATGTCCTCCTTTCCTTTCTTTCCTTCAAATCCTCCCATATACCCTCATTCCTCTTTCAAATTCATGCCTTCTTTTCTCCTGTTGTTATATACAAACATATATAAATATACATAAAACATACATAAAACACACTAATATAGTGTTTGTATTTATATATATTACACAAATATATATAATTGTATATTTCATGTATCCTAAATAATATCAATATCCATTCATATGTATATATTTCTAAGTACAACTTGCTTAGTTGTTTTGTAAATTTGTCCACTAGGACTGAGCTCCACAACTCTGAATTTTGTTTGGTTTTTGTTTTCTGTAATATCACTCAACAATAAGAATTACAATATCCATGAGTATAAGAATAAATATTTAGAATGTAGTTGGGGATTAGGCTTGTTTAGCAAAGTGGTGATTGTAGCTACTCCTCCATGATCTATGACTTCCTTAGCACTGCATACCTGGCTAGGTTTCCAGTACCAAATATAATTTTTCATTTGTTGAGTGAATTTTAAGTTCAATTAGAGGATGGTTGGTTATCATCAAGGTAGGTTGGAGACTATTGCATCTTTAGTGTTATCATACCATGCTGGTAATTGTGGTTCATAGATGCCATAGCTGAGTAGGACTGTTGGCTCTTTCACTACTTTGGAAGCTTGCCTGGTGCCTTCTGATGCCATGAAAGCTAGTCTCCAGGGAAGAGGCTTTCAGGTCCTTTCTAACTCAGGGGCCTCTGGGTCCTGTGTCTGAAATGGATAGTGTATTCAGCAATAGGGACATACATTTAACCTCTGGGGTACAATCAAGGACAATAGTCTGTATGTTTGGGGAGTCTCTTGAACAAGCTGGACCATTAACTCAAAGAGGGCTTCTGATGTGTAGAGAAACTTTTAGGATCTGGATTCTGGTTTCTGTGCTTGCCTGGCAAGGACTTTACCCACTGTGCCATCTTCTTATCCTCCCAGAGTTTCTTCCTAGAATGTATCGCATCTTAAGGAAAGGTCCTGTCCTGTCTGTCTTTAAAGTGTCCTCATGTGTATGCACCTGACCCTCGCCAGCAAGGAAGACGCGACTCCAGGAAGATCTTCATGCAGTTTTAATCAGGATCCTTGAAACATGTTCTTCTGACCCGCGGGGGCCCTGGGGGACCCTTGCACAGGCTTAAATACCCTTGTGCTAACCAACCCCAGTGAGCTACATGGACCCCGCAGGTAGGCTACTCTAATGCGGAAGCAGATAGGCTGAACAGGCTTAACCAAATAAGGGCTTGTTTACAACAGAGAGCACTCACCCTTGGGGAGGTGGAAGGCGGAAGCCAGCGCCATCTTTAAGGCGTGGCACTTCGTAGCTCTCTACACTCATGCAGTTGATCATTTCATTCTGTGAACTTGTTATTTTCTGAAATGATTTTGGGATTCCCTTGTTAGTCTGTCAAGAGCCTTTTTCAGTAGGATATGAACTTCTTGAGAACTAAGACTTTACTGGATGTCTTTGTTAGGGCTAGTGTTGATGCAATGATGCTTTTGCTATTACCAAAAGCAACATGGGAAGGAAAGAGGTTTGTTTGGTTTATGTATCCTGAATCACTGTTTATTGAGGGACGCCAAGGAAGAAACTCAAACATGGCACCACAAAAAATGAAAATAATAAAACTAATTAAGTAATGTGACTATTGCTGTGGTGAAACACCATGACCAGAAGTAATTTGGAAGGGAAGGGTTTATTTTGATTATGCTTCCACATCACTGTTCATCACTGAAGAATTGAGGACAGGAATTCAAACTGGGCAGGAACCTGGAGACAGAAGCTGATGAAGACCTCATGGAGGAGTATTGCCTATTGGCATGTGCATCCTTCTTTCTTAGAGCACCCAGAACCAGCTGGGTGCTTACAGACTTGCCAGCCTAAAGCCTGTTCTTGTGGAGGCATTTTCTTAATTGAGGCTCCCTCCTGTCAGATAATTGTAGCATACGTATGGCTAGTTGACATAAGCCAGCATCTTTGCCTACTTTGACTTTTCCTCCCATGAAAACTGGTGCTATGGACAGGGAAAGAATCTAGAAATTTCTGTTGAACAAGTATAGGAGAGGGTTTGGATTAGAGTTCCTAGCATTTGGGAGGACTTTACCTTCTTGAGCTAGGAGAAGTAAAGGGTCAAGGGAAACCATGCAAGAGAGCATCCCAAGAAGACAGTCATTATCAGTGATGGATTCTAATGTCTAGAAGAGAAGTATTAGAGAAACCATAGGCTATGATGACTGGCCAGCACCTAGCAGCCTTAGAGGAGGCTCATTTTGCAAGTAACAGGGTAGAAATTGAACTGAAGTGGGCAGAGCATAGAAGCATGAGTAGGAGATGTTGAAGTACAGTCTATAGATGTTAACAACTCAGTTTGGCCAAATATAAATAGCCATGACAAACCAAAAATGTAAGTAGCATTTCATGTGGGTTTTAAGAAGGAATTTTTTAAAAATAAGAGAGAGGGCTGAGTTGATGGGCTGAGACTGGATGACAACTTGAAGCTAGATGAAAAGGAGAGAGGGGAATAAAGGTTGTCATATGAGTATATTGAGAGGCAGGAGAGGAAAGATCAGAGGAGAGAGGCAATGGGTGTGAGGCAGTGACTTCTGCAGCAGGGTAAGAAGAGAGCACTTACTAAGCACTTACTTTTGGAAAACAGCAAGGAACGTGGCCCCATCGGCAGGAGGTTGTAGTCTGCTTGGCATGCAGGACATTTAAAAAAGAGATTAATAACTGTCTGTGGTAAGCCATAGTCAGGAGGTGCTAGTTTTTCAGACAGAGCAAAATTAACTCCTGGTGCTGTGGTCAAGGCAGCTTTGTAAAAAAGTGACATTTGATTTGGCTTGAAAGTAGAATAGTGTTTTACTAGCCAAGGGATATAAATGTTAAAAGAAAGTAAAGGGAAGTCATTTCCTGTGGAGGTGCCATTAGGAACAAGGGGCTGACACTCTGAATTTCACTTTATCTATCAGCAATGAAACAGGATTTTTTTCCCCCTAAAATGTAAATTCTAACAATGTACAGTAATTTGGAGAAATACAGAGATCTGAGAGATGATCTCAGCAAATGTTCTGATGTTTCTAGGGGTGTAATATGAGATACAGACAAATGGAAACGAGTACTGAATGGCTGTTTAAAGACATGAAGCTAGTAAGTCACCTAATTGGGCTGCAGCTCACAAAATTTGCTTCTGTGATATGATTGTTGTGCATATTGTAAAAATGGCATGTATTCAGGAAAGCCTCACTTGGCTTTTCTGAGTGTAACAACGTAGGCTGTGGAGAAATCCTGCAGACTGTTGCCTGTGAACAGAAAACGCTGTGCAGCTGCAGCCGCCCTAAGAGATTTGCATAGACAGACTTTGTGTGAATCTACACTGATGACGCCTACTCTCAGTATGTGATCATTCCCACAGTACACCAGATTTACCCTTGTCTCCTGTGTCTTGGCCAAATTCAACCCCCACTGACCAACATGAATTGGAGGAAATCTCTTTGATAATTCAAAGCAACAAATTTACTGATTTCCTACACCGTCAGAAGAAATTAACACACCAGGGTCCAAAACAGCATAGGTTTTATCATCATATCTTTTGGTCGAAAGACCAAAACAGATCTTACTTGGATCAAGTACAGCCCAACTGTAGTCTCATTCCCTTCCCCTTCAACCTCTCTGCTAATCTGAAACTCACTATATGGCCCAGTCTGGCGTAGAGTATGTAAGTTTCTGCCTCAGCCCTCTGAGTGCAGCAAATATCTTGGCCCATGCTACCTATCCAGTTTCTTTCCTGGGAATTCTAGGGAAAGAATCTGTTTCTTGCCTTTTTTTAGCTTCTAGAGACTACCTACTTTCCTTGGCTTGTGGATCTTTTCTCCATCTTTAAGGCACCAGGACTGTGGCTCTTTCGAAACCTTTGATTATTCTCTGGCCATGAGTTGGAAAGGTTCTTGGCTTTTAAGGGCTTGTGTGATTAGATGAGGCCCATTCAGACAGTCAAGGCCAGGACATTTCCTTTTCCTTAGCAATATCTATAAACTTCTTTTTCACATAAAACAACTGATTTCTAGGATCTAAGATTAAAACAAGGACATATTGGGGACATTTATTTTTCCTGCAAAGAAGGAGAGTAGGGCATATTATGAATGATTAGTAACATGATTTGTAGATAACTAGAAAATAGACATGGAGAGACATAAATCCATTGCATCTTAACAGATTTACTTTCCTTATTTAAAGAATTATAAGTCAAATATATTTGAAGACAGCCAAATACAGATTCACTGTTTTATTTGTTTTTTCTCCTAGGCTATTTCTATGGGGCAAGGTCAAGTGTTAGGTGTTCATGCAGCAGGGAGTGCCTTGAAGGAGAGGTCACATATTGCCACCAAGTTTGAAGTCATGGTGGAGCATCATCTTTCATGATGTCAAATGCTACTTCTCATCAGTTGGTTGAAGTAGACACTAATTTTCCCTCACTGGAAGGAAACTTGGCAGGTGTGTGTATAGCAAGGGATGCTTTGCTGAGAAGCTCTATGGTTCTGGGGCTTCACATAACTGGTGGCTAACTCAAATCGAGATAAAAACTTGGCTCCCTTGTTTTCATTTGCTTCTTTCTTTCTTTCTTTCTTTCTTTCTTTCTTTCTTTCTGTCTTTCTTTCTTCTTTCCTTCCTTCCTTTCTTCCTCCCTCCCCCTCTCTTCCTTCCTTCCTTCCTTCCTTCCTTCCTTCCTTCCTTCCTTCCTTCCTTTCCTTCCTTCCTCCCTCCCTCCCTCCCCCCTCTCTCTCTCTCTCTCTCTCTCTCTCTCTCTCTCTCTCTCTCTCTCTCTTTCTTTCTTTCAAGTTGCTTTAAACTTAGGGTCAACTCTCCATAGAGAGACATGAATCATTTAAGGGTGTATATCTGAGGCTGGTAGACACTAGCATGATAAGTATAACTAATGCATTTTCAGATTTCAGCTTGCAAGCTGATCATGTAAGTATAGGACTGCCTTCTCAGCTGGAATAGTCATGACTACAAGAGCCGAATTGCCCACTTCAATGAATACAATTGCCTCTAAGCCAGAGGTCAGAAGAACCTTATTGAACTATACAGTAAGACAGTGATGACCAGATCAAGCCTAAAGAAGACAGATTATCCACACATATCTCTTACCCCATGTCCAGGCTTTTCTCACAAAAGGACCTTGTTAGTACCCCAGATAGAAAACTCAGGACTCTTTACCCAATTTCCCATATCATCCCTACTTTTTTAACCTAACTTTTCCTACTTGACTTTTGGGGTGAGTGAGCCAACTTGACTTTTTGTGCTACCTGTAGTCAGTATATACCTTGGTGACATGTATACAAGATCTGAACTTACAGATCTTTAAGCACATTTTATCACAAGCACATTTCAGTGTATAACTAAGGCCATGCAATGTTCTCATAGAGACAAGATATTGTAAAAATTCTTTCTTTCATATTGATGGAGGTTTATGTTCATTTCTGTTTCACAAAGTAACATACCACATTGTGTATAATTTCTACAACAACATATAAAGGCCACCCTCTTAAGTTAGAATAGAAAAAAAAACCAGAAACAAAAAAAACAAAAAAACCAACAAAACCAAAACTGGAGTACATTAAGAATGGTCTAGATATTAGGCTAGAAATAGTTTGTAGAAATTAAGAACAATCTGCTTCCTAGAGTAGCATAATAGCTTATTTGCATAGATGCTATGGATGCATTTAAACAGAGGCATACTCATATGTGTATATAGCATATGTGGCACATAGCATTTTAAAGAATAAATGTAGTTAATTCCTGTGAAAGAGAAAATCTGTTTTTGTAACATTTGACAATATCTTGAGTTTTGCAATCCCGTTTAAATCAGTATTTAAAATGTTTTTTATGCAATGTAACAGAAAAGGACACACACACACACACACACACACACACACAGAGAGAGAGAGAGAGAGAGAGAGAGAGAGAGAGAGAGAGAGAGAGAGAGAGAGAGAGAGAAACTGAAGACAGATTAAGTTTTCTTTTGTCCAACTTTGTGTCACTTTCTGCCTCCACAAATAGGGAAAGTGTGCTTCTTGTTCATGTGCATCTGCCAAACCAATTAACACTTCCCAAATGTTATCTTAATTGCATTTATTAACATAACATTAACATAGTAGGGAGATAACATTCATTTGAGAGATATTAATTGGCTTGGCAAGCATTGGAATGGGGAGTGTGGAGAAGGGCCCTTTTTCACAGTAGCTTTTATTTTCTTTTATTTTTTCAAATTTTATGTTTTTTCTTTTCTTTTCTTATTTTTTTTTTTTGGTGGTGAAGAGTAAATGAAATTACACTGAAAGAGAGAAAATCACATCTAAACTAAAATTGGTGCCAAATCACAGGACCACTGGCTTCCTTTTTGTAAACACTGCAGGAAAAGACATGTGGTACACCTGCTTTACCATTTCTCCCAGGTTCCTTTCCTATGTGGTGTTTGTGTAGTCCTGGGATGGTTAGGGCTCACATGCTTTTAGAAATGTCCTGAGTGACACTGCAAATGGTTCATATTATCTCGACTGCTTTACAGACTGCCAGAATGTGTTTTTCTGATGAGAATAAGGTTCTTACTGGTGCACAATCTTCAAACCATGTACTGTTCTATATGTGGCCATTCATTAACTCATGAGATACTAGCAAGTGCCTGCTGTCATTCAGCTCTCAGAAATTCTGGTGTTCAGAGATAAACAAGGTTGAGTTCTTGGCTCAGGAACTGTATACAAAGATAACAGCAGGTGTTTGAATTACAGTAGACACATTGTGTTTGAATTACAGTAGATATGCTGTGACTTTTCTCCTGCTGTGATGAAATACCATGATCAGTGCAACTTATAAAAGTTTATTTAGGCTTACTGTTCCAGAGCAATAAGTCCATCTTGTCAGGCAAGCATGGTAGCAGGAACAGAAAACTGATAGCACATATCTCAACCATAAGCATAAAGCAGAAAGTACAACCTAGAAGTCACTGGAGGCTTTTAATCTCAGAGAACCCTGAATCCTGCCTTTATGTATGTCTTCTTGTAAGGCTGTCCTACCTAAACCTCCCAAAATAGCACACCAGATCGGGATCAAATGTGCAAATGCCAGATAACATAGGGACATTTCTTTTCTTTCTTTCTTTTTTTTAACCTTAAACTTGATGTACTTGTTTATTTTTCATGACTAATGAAGTTTTTCCCTTGAAAAATTCAGAAAAGTTTCTCAGTATATAATAGTGTCTGCAATCTTTTTTTTGTGATAATTTTTAAAATTTAAATTTGAAACAAGCTTGTTTTACATGTTAGTCCCAGTTCCCAACCCTCCTGTCCTCCCCTGTTCCCTCCACCAACCCCCATCCCATCTCCTGCCTGCTCCCTAGGGAGGGTGAGGCCTTCCATGGAGAGTCTTCAAAGTCTGCCATATCATTTGGAGCAGGGCCTAAGCCCTCCCCCCATGTGTCTAGGCTGAGGCAGTATCCCTCTATGTGGAATGGGCTCCCAAAGTCCACTTGTACACTAGGGATAATACTGATCCATTACTGGAGGCCCCATAGACAGCTTAGTCCTCTTAACTAACACTCACATTCAGGGAGTCTGGGTTGGTCCTAAGCTGGTTTCCCAGCTATCAGACTGGAGTCCATAAGCCCTCTTGTTCAGGTCAACAGCTTCTGTGGGTTTCTCCATCCTGGTCTCGACCCCTTTGCTCATCACTCCTCTTTCTCTGCAACTGGAATCCAGGAGTTTGGCTCCATGTTTAGCTATTCTATACTATTTGTCTACTGACTTTTTTTGTGAACTGATATTGCTGTTGGTGTGGAGGGCAAGAAGTGTGGGTATAGGATGTGTGTAGAGGACAGCAAAACTAAAGAGAGATGACTGTAAGCATTGAAGTGTTTGGGGGTTGAGCCAAGGCAGAGAGACACTAGGCACAAAGAAAGGGAGATAAAGAAGTCTGGTAAAATAGCTTCTGATGTTATTGAAGGATTTCTTTTTGGCAGACAATGCTCTTAGCACTTGATGTTGAGTTGAAGTTTCTCACAACAGGACAAAGAGGTTCTGTCCATTTTAAAGATGAGACAAGTGAAGATGGTAAGCTGAATACTGCCACCTACAAGGCTGTCTACATCTTAGACCCCAGAACCTGAGGGAATGTTAAGGAACAAAAGAGACAGGTGGAAAAATGACTGAGTGATAGATTCTGATATAATGTTTATTCTCTTCGCTTACATAATGACAGGTTCCTTAGACAAAGGAACCAGCACTTCAGAGTCATCAGAGATCCTGGAAACCAAAGGTCAAAGTAGAAAGAAGCTGCCAATAGCTACCAGCTCCTTGGTTTTGAAGAGCCCTTGAGCTAAGGAATGTGGTGGATTTCTTAGCATTCTGTATAGTGAGTCTCCTTTCTTAACAGCACTAGAGGAAAGCCCTTTGCTTAATTACAATTACACAACACACACACACACACACACACACACACACACACACACACACACACACACAAGATCTATGTATGTTATTTTTATGAGGATTTTGCCTCCATGTATGTCTGTTCACTATGGTTGTGACTGGTGCCTGTGGAGGTGAAAAGAGGGCATCAGATCCACTGAAGCTGGCATTATAGGTATTATGAGCTTCCATGTGAATGCTGTGAACTAAACCCAGGTCCTGTAAGAGAAGAACATATTCTTAGCTTCTGATTCATATCTCCAGTACCATAAACATATTGATAGTTTTCTTTAAAAATTCAAATTGTGTTTTTCATGATATTAAATTTTCCATAAAGGCTCTTCTTTCTTTCTTTATTTGTTTTTCTTATTTTACATATTTTGCCTCTCCCTCCTTCCCTTCCTCCCTTCCTCTATCCCACCTTCCCATGTCCCCCAACCACCCTCCCATCCCATTCCTCCCCCACTCCACAGGGAGGGTGATACCTTCCAGGAGGGGTCAACAAAATCTGTCAAGTCATTTGGAGTAGAGACTAGGCCCTCCCTCCTATCTCTAGGTTAAGGGAGTATCCCTCCATGGGGAATGTGCTCCCAACTTCCCATAAAAGCTCTTCTTACACTGCTTATCATTGATCAGGACCTAACACTGTGCATGACACTCATGACACTAAGATTTGCTCAGTAAAGTTTTATCAAAAAATGTAGAAAATGGGGGAGTCCTCATACTTTGTCACCATCGCCCATCTTCTGGCTGTCAGGGTGTCCCATGAATTTCTTCATATAATGAGAAAATAGATGACACAGTTAATCTATGATCTAGGGGGTGTGCCTACTGCTCAGATTCCTCAGTGCTTGGCTCAGCCAGTCCTTGTGAGTGCAATTGCCATCAGCTGTGATTACCCAAGCCTCTCATTGAGCTCTGACTGCCCTTGCTCTCTGCCTCATTTAGTCCTGCATCTTATGTTCTTCTACAAGTGCTGAACCTGAGGATATGCTTGTTGAACTATCTTAGTGTTTTCTGGAGACTTTAGTCTCAACAATTATTAAGCAGAGAATTTTTTCTTGACTCACAAACTGTATAAACAACAGAAGCAGCATCTAAAATTTAAGGAAAAAATTTGAGTTCAAGATGAAAGAAATCCGATCTACTAATTATTATCTTTGCACTGAGGCAGAGAAAGATTTCTATTATCAAAGATTTAACAAAACATATTACCAATACGCTAATGCCCATAGCAACAGAGGCTGGCTATCAGGAACCTTGTTGAAGTATCACATGTGTCATTTGTAATTTTGCTGAGTTTCTTGTGAATGACATCTATATCATTACAGGTGGTCAGCTATGAGTCCTGGGACCTGTCCTGCAGGCTTTCTTTACCTCATCTCCTGGGACAAGTCCTGTCTTTGTCATCCTGCTTCTTAGATGAATTACCCAGATGCAAAAAAAAAAAATCTATCCCGTAAGTATCTCATGAACTCCTCTCTGATCTCCCAAGTCATGCTTTTTTTAAAAAAATTGGTTTAATGATAACTCTTTGCTTGTTCTTATCCTGCCTTAAGTCATTTAACTTAAAATTTATTTATTATTTATTTATTTATGCACTCATTTATCTACTGTGCTGGAATGGCCACTGCTTATCATAAAGTCTATCCTGATAAGCCTGGAGTGCAGCTTTTTATCATGGTGTCTATCTGTGATGAGTGATCTTTATTGTCAACTTGTCTGGCTTTGGAGTCAACTAAGAGACAACCCTCTGGGATATCTGTAGACTATATTCAGGAAGAACTAAATGAGCAGGCAATACTCTTCCCCATAATCGCTGGCATCTTCTAGTGGTGGTCACTGTATAATGAAAGGAAAAGCAGTGCCACCTACCTTTCCCTTCTATACAAGTGTGTCTGTCTGGTGTGACCACTGTGCTAGTCTTCAGCACTTTTAGAGCCAAGCTTCTCCAGCCTTGTAACACTGACTGAATGCTAGAGAATGGCTCTCCAGCAATGCTCTATACCTTGAGCACCAGTCTGGGACTGCTGAGGCATCTAGCCTCATACACCTAACAGCCTCCAGCTTCTCAGCCTGTCCAGCAAGCAGACAAACATTGTTAGATGATTCAGCCTGTACTACAGAAACCAATCCAATAAATTGCCTGTGACATACATATTCATTCTATTGGGTCTGTTCCTTTGGAGACCCTGACAAATATGTGCCTATTGTTTCTCTGAGTGGGGAATTTCTATTTTAGCCCACCTCTGATCTGATTACCAGAAACCCCCTTGCCATAGCTTTGGCTCTCCTAAAATTTCTCCAATTGTCTATCATGACCCGGGATTGCTCTAGAACTCCAGTATTGAATTTTGCAATCCTTCTATCACCAAGTATTGGCCATGTTTAGTATAAGCATTTCTTAAATATGTCTTGCCCTTGCTTGTCTGTTTTGTTAGAGACAAGTAGAGAGTTGTGTGGCTCCTTTAAGGGAGGTTTCCTGACTCAGCATAGCTGCAAAAAAGCACAAGGCTTTTAAAGAGCTCTGCTAGTAACTTAATGGTGTATACAAGAGCTGGCAATGGCAGTGATCACATCTCCAAGCCAGCAGCATGCTGCTGGGTGGTAGCATAGACCAAGGCAGTGAGCACAGTTCTCAATTCTGGCAGTAAATGTACTTGCCATTGCCCTTTTTAATAGAACACAGCTAATACAGCTGTGGCTTTCATTTTAACAATGTTGTTTACCAGATAAAAGACTAGTGGGCAAAAAAAAAAAAAAAAAAAAACCAAAAAAACAAAACAAAACAAAAAAGATTTACAGGAAAGGCCGATTCAGATTAAGAAAAATCATCTAAAGGTTTAGCATGTGATTTAAAATATATGTAGGCTTTGGAGAGAAAAAGAAACTGGATAAAATGGTTTTAAAAAGAAAAAAGAATAATAAAAAGAAAGCGAGTAGCTGGGTGTGGTGGCATAGGCCTTTAATTGCAGCACTCGGGAGGCAGAGACAAACAGATCTCCATGATTACAAAGCAAACCTGGTAAACATAGTTAAATCCAGGACAGGCAAAAGTTGCACAGAGAAGCCCTGTCTCAAAAAATAAAAAAATAAAAATAAAAGAAATAGAATAATAAAAAAGCCACATGAAGACGAAAAGCACACAAAGTCATTGAGGCCATGCCTAAGCTTTCAAAGGGCTGTGGATTCAGAACTGAGGCATTGACACACAGTATTAGATATGCAACCAAACAAACTCAGTGTTGTATAGCTTGGTTAGGTAAGTTTAAATTGAAGTATCTTCAAAGGTATGTGTTATGTGCAGGTTTTTCCTGTCAGTCAGTCACCAGGTTCTGCTGCCACGACAGCCCCCAATAACACAGAGACTCTGTATTTGATATAAGGTTGTTGGCCAGGTACTAGTTTCTTAGCTCTGTCTTAATGATTAACCCATTTCTACCTATTTAAGTATTTCCATGTGGTCATCTTATCCGAGAGTGGGCCAGCGTGCTGCTCTCTCCAGGCTCTCCATGTTGACTCCCCCTTACTCCTTCCTCTTTCCTCCTAGTCTCCTAGCCCTGCCTATCTTGCTTTCCTATTGGCCAACAGTGCTTTATTCATTAACCAGTTTGAGAAACATATTTACAGAATAACATCTCCCATCAGGTATGCTTCAAATATCTTGCCTAGGTAATAGATCCATTTTGGAACTTCAATTATCCATTCATCATGAACAAATGTTTCCCAAATACTTTTGTTTTAGATACTATATCAGTTGGTGGGAATGAAGACATACATAACAAGTTTACACCAGTAGTTTTCAAGTCACATTTAAAGGCAGTTTGAAATAATGCGACCCTTTAAAGCCATCAATAGTCTCACCCAGTTATGGACTCCATGACTGAATATAGACCTGCCAATCACAGGAGAAATAGGTGTATGAGTTTTATATTAGTAACTGAAAGACCACTGAGTGTGGACCCTCATACCCTGACTCAGGAAAGGCAGCCCCCCCCCAATCACTCACAAGAAGTGGTCTTGATGTAAAAGCATGAGGTCTTTTATATTCCAAGTGCACTGGGGCCCACAGTCATACGCCACACAGGGGCAAGGACTGAGGACCCTGAGAACAGGATTGACACAGCTTTTATAGGGTTATAACAAAGCCTCTTAAACCAATTATCTCATAGCATCTAGAGCCCACACGGTGTGGACCAATCAACTTAAACCATCCAAGCCTGCACTTTATAGACCAATCAGTTTTCTATAGCCCCGGAGGTCTGCATTTGCATGGGCTCCTGGGTGGGGTGGCAAAACTCATTTCCTGTACTCAGGTCTCGTGGTAAACAACCCTGTTGTAACAGCAAAGACTATGACCTTTTGCCTACTTACTGCCAGGGACAATTTAAGGTATTTAGGGCTTTTTAGACTTCTACTTCCCTGTGGTCATTGGAGAGTTAGGCTGTATTTTTCCATCCTTACATAACCAACCACTTTCTTGTTGGATTGGAGGCCTGTTCCTCAGTGAATTCACACCCTGTGGCTCTATTATCTAATACCGTGTGTCAGTGCCTCAGTTCTGAATCCACAGCCTTTAGAAAGCTTAGGCATGGCCTCAGTGACTTTGGGTCCTGGAAGGCATGACAGGGGATGAAGAAATGACAGACGTATGTACAGAAAAATTGGGATCAGGTGAACCATGTACTCTGATTAAGATGCAGCATCAAGTCAGGAATGTAGTGTTTATTATATAGAGCCAAATGAACTAATTCTGTAGGGGTCTCTATAGAATGACATTCTTAGTTTGAATTAATCGAGGAGGAGGAAGCTATGGTTGATGCTTTCTACACACATTGTCAACATCTGTACTCAGACCAAGAGAAAGCTTTGCTACTCCCATGGGCCTCACTGCAGTTGGGAGGGGGAGGCCTTGCCATTTCATGGGTCTGAGGTTTTGGGGTTCTTGAGATAGTTGTGTTTTCGTTAATAATATGCATTCACTCAGGACTCTACTTGCTCTCTACACTCACTCAGTATTGAACTCTATCTTATATGCTGGACTGATGTTGTATCTTATAGAGATCACTGTCTAGAAAGTAAGAGAAGATAATAAGAAAGTAAAAAAAGACGATGTTTTTATTCTGAGGACATGGTTCAATTTGTAGAAGATGCACAAAGTTTTAGAAACTGTAAAAATGGCATATAGATATTACTATAGTTCAGGAGGATCAAAAGTTCTATATCATCATAGTAAGTTCAAGATCAGCCTGGAGTACATGTGGCAAACAAATAAGAGAGAGGGAATAATAATAATTACTAGAGAAAGATCCTATGAAGGAAATATTATATGGAATAAGATAGTGTGAACATAATACCTGTGAGAGTGGACAGGTAATGTAGGTTCTCATTTGCAATTCAAACACTTGACAAGCTAGGGCAGAATATTCCATTGTTTGAGGTTACATAGTGATACCATGTGTTCTAGTTTATTTTTATTTATTTATTTTTTTTGTCAATTTGACACAAGCTGGAGTTATCTGGGAGGAGAACTTCTTGATAAAGTTGCCTCAATAAACTAGGCCAACTGGGAGTGATTCCATCCCTCCTCTGATGGTCCTGGTTTGTATATGAAATCAGGTTGAGTCACCCTCTGTGAGAGAAGGAAGGGCTTTATTTCTGCAAGAAAATTTCTAAGTTCCTCATCCAGTATCTCATCCAGTAAAGTCTCTGTTTTTATTTAAAGAGGCCCAACCAGCTAAATGCTTACTACTTGGGACATTTCAAGAAGGATTAATGGAGTAATGGAATCCACTCTACCTCAACCCTCTTAAAAAAATGTGTGTGTGTCTGTGTGTGTGCATGTTTGTACATTTTTATAATATATATTATCAACACACACACACACACACACACACACACACACACACACACACACACACAATCCAAGCTACCTGGAGGGCAAATGATTTTCCATCTCAACTTTGGTCAGGTGTATAGATGGCAAAGATTTTTTTCTCATCCTCTGGGCTTCATCTTCCCCTAACTGATCATTTCCTCTTTTTTTTTTTTGACATTTTCTTTAAATTTAAATTTGAAATAAGCGTGTTTTACATGTCAATCCCAGTTCCCAATCCCTCTACTACTCCCCTGCCCCCACCATAACACCTATCCCATCACCTTTCTGCTCCCCAGGGAGGGTGAGGCCTTCTATGGGGGATCTTCAAAGTCTGTCATATCATTTGGAGCAGGGCCTAGGTCCTGTGTGTCTGGGCTAAGAGAGTATACCTCTATGTGAAATGGGCTGCCAAAGTCTATTCCTATACTATGGATAAATACTGATCCACTACCTTATACATTGCCCAGGCCTCCTAACTGACACCCATGTTTAGGGGGTCTGGGTCAGTTCTATTCTGGTTACCCAGCTATCTGTCTGGGGTCTATGAACTCCCATTTGGTAAGGTCAGCTCTTTCTCTTACTTTCTGCAGCCTGGTTTTGACCCCTTTGCTCATCCCCTCCTTCATCTCTGTGATGGGAGATGTTATTCTGTATATATGTTTCTCATACTGGTTAATAAAGCCCTGTGGCCAATAGAAAACAAGATAGGCGGGGCTAGGAGACCAGGAGGAGGAGAGAGGAAGTGGTAGGAGTCGAGATGTAGCCCGGAAGAAGCAGGACGCTTGCCCGCGGCTCCCCGATAAGATGACCACGTGGAAATACTTAGATAAGTAGAAATGGGTTAATAAAGACAGAGCTAGCCCATAAACAATAATGGTAATTGGCCAACAGTATTGTATCAAATACAGAGTCTCTGAGTGTTATTTGGGGCACACGTGGTTGCGGGACCATGGCGGCAGGTCCGGGAGGCCGGCGGGGAGGAACCTGCCGTAACATCTCTGCAAATGGATTCCAGGAGTTTGGCTCAGTGTTTAGCTGTGGGTGTCTGCTTCTGTTTTCATCAGTTGCTGGAATGGCATATAAGGTAGTCATCAATTTCATTATAGGGAAAGGATATTTAAGGTAGCCTCTCCACTATTGCTTAGATTGTTAGTTGGGGTCATCCTTGTAGATCTCTGAGCATTTCCCTAGTGCCAGATTTCTCTTTAAACCTATAATGGCTCCCTCTAGTAAGGTATCTCTTTTCTTGCTCTTTTCTATTGTTCCCTTGACTCAATCTTCCTGATCCCTCATGTTCTCCTCCCAACTCCTCTTCTCCCCTCCTCTTCCTCCTACCTCCCTCCATTATTCCTCCAACTCCCAATTTGCTCAGGAGATCTTGTCCCTTTTCCATTCTCCAGGGGGCCATGTATGTCTCTGTTAGAATCCTCCTAGTTTCCTACCTTCTCTGGTGATACCGATTATAAGCTGGTGATCCTTTGCTCTATGTCTAAAATTCATATATGAGTGAGTACATAACCTGTTTGTCTTTTTATGACTGGGTTACCTCACTCAGGATGGTTTCTTCCAGTTACATCCATTTGTCTGCAAATTTCAAGATTCCACTGCTTTTTTTTTTTTTTTTTTTTTGGCTGAGTAGGACTTCATTGTGTAAATTGACCACAGTTTCTTTATCCATTCTTTGGTTGAGGGACATCTAGGTTACTTCCAGGTTCTGGCTGTTACAAATAATGCTACTATGAACATAGCTGAAAAGATGTTCTTGTTGTATGAATGTGCACCTTTTATGTATATGCCTGAAAATGGAATTGCTGCATCTTGTGGTAGACTGACTCCCATTTTCCTGAAGAACCACCAGTCTGATTTATAAAGGGGCTGTACAAGTTTACACTCCCACCAGCAGTAGAGTGCACCTTTTTCCACATCCTCTCCAGCATGAGCTGTCATTGCTGTTTTTTATTTTAGCAATTCTGACACATGTAATATGGTATCTCAGAGTTCTTTAGACTTGAATTTCCCTGATATCTAAGGGTGTTGAGCACTTTCTTAAGTGTCTTTCAGTCATTTTAGGTTCTTCTCTTACCCCACTGTTTTAATTGGATTATTTGGTGTTTTGGTAAATAGCTTCTTGAGTTCTCTGTATATTTTGGAGATCAGCCCTTTCTCATTTGAGGGGTTGGTGAAAATCTTTTCCTGTTCCGTGGCTGTTATTTTGTCTTATTGACTGTGTCCTTTGTCTTACAGAGGCTTTTCAGTTTCAGGAGGTCCCATTTATTAATTGTTGATCTCAGTGTCTGTGCAACTAGTGTTATGTTCAGTAAGCAGTCTCCTGTACAAATTTATTCATGGGTACCTACCTCCCAATTTCTCTTCTAAGAGGTTCAGTGTGGCTGGATTTATGTTGAGGTCTTGAATCTATTTGTACTTAACTTTTATATATGGTGATAGATATGGACCTATCAGCAGTCTTCTACATACCAGCATCCTTTTTTACATTGTATAATTTTAGCCTTTTTGTAAAAAATCAGGTGTTCATAGGTGTGTGCATTAATATCAGGGTTTTCAATTTGATTCCATTGGTCTACCTGTCTATGTTTGTGCCAATACCAAGCTGTTTCAGGATTATAGTTCTATAATAGAGCTTGAAGTCAGGGATGGTGATGCCTACAGAAATTCCTTTATTGTACAGGATTTTTTTTTTTTTTTGGTTATCCTGGGTCTTTTGATTTTCCATATAAAGTTGAGTATTATTCTTTCCAGGTCTGTGAAGAATTTTTCTAGGATATTGATGGGGATTTCATTGAATCTGTAGATTGCTTTTGGCAAAATTTCCATTTTTACTATGTTGATCCTACCTATCCAAGAACATGGGAGATCTTTCCATTTTCTGGTATTTTTTTTTTAATTCTTTCTACAAAGACTAAAAGTTCTTATTATATAGGTCTTTCATTTGTTTGTTTGTTTAGCATTATGCCAAGATATTTTATGTTGTTTGTGGCTATTGTAAAAGTTGATGTTTCTTTGATTTCTTTCTCAGCCCCTTTATTGTTTGTATACAGTAGGGCTACTAATTTTTTTAAAGTTAATCTTGTATCCTGCCACTTTGCTTAAGGCGTTTTTCAGTTGTAGGACTTACCTGGAAGAATTTTTGGGTCAATTATGTAAACTATTATATGGTCTGCAAATAGTGACAGTTTGACTTCTTCCTTCCCAATTTGTATCTCCTTGGTCTCCTTTTGTTGTTCTTATTGCTCTAGCTAGAACTTCAAGTACCATATTGAAGAGATATGGAGAGAGTGGACAACCTTCTCTTGTTCCTGATTTTAAAGGAATCACAATGAGTTTCTCTTCTATTTATTTTGATGTTGGCTGTTGGTTTGCTGTACATTGCTTTTATTATGTTTACAAATGTTCCTCTTATCTTTGTTTTCTCCAAGACCTTTATCATGAAGGGGTGTTGGATTTTGTCAATGGCTTTTTTAGCATCCAGTGAAATAACGATATTTTAGTTTTTTTTTCCCCCCCAGGTTGTTTATATGGTGGATGGCATTAATAGATTTTTCTATGTTGAACCATCCCTGCATCCCTGGGACGAAGCCTATCTGATTATGGTATACAATTTCTCTGATGTTTTCTTGGATCTGATTTGCAAGTATTTTATTGAGTATTTTTGTATCAATACTAATGAAGGATATTGGCCTGTAGTTCTCTTTCTTACCTGCGTCTTTGTGAGCTTGGGTACTAAGATAATTGAGCCTCATAAAAAGAGTTTGGCAATGACCCTTTCTGCTTCTATTATGTGGAACAATTTGAGGAGTATTGGTATTAGCTGTTCTTTGAATTTTTGGTAGAATTCTGCACTGAAACTATCTGGCCCTGGGCTTTTCTTGGTTGGGAGGCTCTTGATTACTGCTTTTATCTTCTTTGGGATTATAGGTCTATTTAAATTGCTTATGTTTTCTTGATTTAATTTTAGTAAGTGATATCTATCCAGAAAATTGTTCATTTCCTTTAAATTTTAAATTTTGTAGAGTACAGATTTTCAAAGTATGACCTTAACATTCTCTGGATTTTGTCATTGTAGGTTGTTATGTCTCCGTTTTCATTTCTGATTTTGATTATTTGCATGTTCTCTCTCTCCCCTTTGATTAGTTTAGATAAAGGTTTGTCTACCTCGGTAATTTTCTCAAAGAACCAACTTTTTGTTACATTGATTCTTTGTATTGTTTTCTTATCTTCTACCTTATTATTATCAGCCCTCAATTTGATTACTTACTGGCATCTATTTCTCTGGGGTGATTTTACCTCTTTTTGTGCCAGAGCTTTCAGTTGTGCTGTTAATTCTTTAATGTGACTATTCTCCAGTTTCTTCATGTGGACACTTAGTGCTATGAACTTTCCTCTTAGCACTGCTTTCAAAGTGTCCCATAAGTTTGGGTATGTTGTGTCTTCATTCTCATTGAATTCTAGAAAGTATTTAATTTCTCTCTTTATTTCTTCCTTGACCCACGAATGGTGCAATTATGCATTGTTCAATTTCCATGAGTTTGTAGGATTTCTGCAATTTGCGTTGTTGTTGAATTCTAACTGATAAATTACAGGGAGTTATAACTTTTTTTTTTAACCTATTGAGGTTTGCTGTATTGTTGAATATGTGGTCAATTTTAGAGAAGATTCAATGTGGTTCTGAGAAGATTCTTTTGTGTTTGGATAGAATGTTCTATAGATGTCTATTAAAACCAATTGACCAATTGTGTCATAACTTCTGTTAGTTCCTTTGTTTTTTGTTAAGTTTCTGTCTGGTGGTCCTGTCTAGTGGTGAGAGTGGGGTGCTGAAGTCTCCTACTAAAAGTCTGTGAGTTTTTAATGTATGATTTGAGATTTAGTAATGTTTCTTTTATGAATGTGGTGCCTTTCTATTTGGGCCATAAATGTTCAGAATTGAGAACTTATCTCGTTGTATTTCTCCTATGATGAATAAGAAATGATCTTCTTAATCCCTTTTGATTGATTTTGATTTAAAGTCTAATTTGTTAGATATTAGGATTGCTTTACTAACTCATTCTTGGGTATATTTTATTGGAAAATCTTTTTCCATCCCTTAACTCTGAAGTAAGGTCTGTCTTTGAAGTTGAGATGTTTCTTTTATATAGCAGAAGGATGTATTCTGTCTTTGTATCCATTTTTGTTAGCCTGTGTCCTTTTATAAGTGAGCTAAGACCATTAATATTGAGGGAAATTAAGTAGCATTGATTGCTAATTCTTGTTTGTTTTGGATTTGTTGTTGTTGGTGGTATTGTGTGTGAATCCCCCTCCATTTTTCTTTTGGGTGTTGGTAAAGTAGGTTTATCTATTGCCTACATTTTTGTGAGTGTAATTAACTTCCTTTGGTTGAACTTTTCCTTCCAGAAATTTCTGTATGGCTGGATTAGTTGATATGTATTGTTTAAATCTGGTTTTGTCGTGGAATATCTTGGTTTCTCTATCTAGAGTAATTGAAACCTTTGCTGGGAATAGTAGTGTGGGCGGGCATCCATGGTCTCTTAGTGTTGGCAGAATATCTATCCAGGAGCTTCTGGCCTTCAGTGTTTCCACAGAGAGTCATGTGTAATACTTTCAGGTTTGCCTTTATATGTTACTTTGCATTTTTTTTCTTCTCTTAGTATTCTTCTTCATTCTGTAAGTTCGATATTTTGATTATTATTTGGCAAGGGGACTTTTTGTGGTCTACTCTATTTGATGTTTTACAAGTTTTTTGTACTTTCATTGGCATGCCTTTCTTTAGGTTGGGAAAGTTTTCTTCTATGATTTTGTTGAATATATTTTCTGCACCTTTGGGTTGTGTTTCTTCACCTTCTTCTATACCTATTCTTTTTTAATTTTTTAAACATTTATTTATTTTATGCTGGACATAATTATATGCCCTTTTTTTAATGAAAACAAACATTTATAAACAATATTTGTGAATTTGGGCATCATTCTTTCCAAACTGCTGCCTGCTGGTAGGGGGCGCTGTCATGGGGGAAACCAAAGAAGACACAGAAATCCTGGCTGTAGTGGTCTGCAAGGCTGCATTTTGCCATTGATGTTGCTTCAGGGGGTCTTGCTCGATCAGACCACATTAGTCTGGAAGGAATCCACAGCTATTCATTTTCTGTGGAAACAAAATTAGAAATCCTTTTCCCCAGTAACTTGTCCTTAGGCTTAAATTTTGAAGTCAAAGCATTTTAAATATATATATATATATATATATATATATATATATATATATATAATCCAGCAGCATTTTTTCTTTTTTTGTTATTAATAATATAATTTAAAAATTTTACATTTGGATCCCAGTTTCCTCTCCCTTCCTCCCTCCAACCTCCCTCCCTCTCTCCTTCCCTCTCACCTTCTTTCCCCTGTGACATGCACCCTGGCCACCCTCCCCTCCCATCCCCCCAAACCCATTCCACTTGCAGGGCTATGCTATCCAGGTTGAGTCATATAAATCTGTCAAGTCATTTGAAGTAGGCTCTAGGATTTCTCTCCTGCCTCTAGATTAAGGGGGTATCCCTCCATGGGGGATGTGTTGCAAGGTCCTTTTGTGGACCAGGAATAGATCCTGTTTCTACTGTCTGAGGTCCCCCAGAGTGCTCAGTCCTACTAGCTGAGACCCATATTCAGGAGCTCTGAGTCAGTCCCATGCATGGTTCCTAACTATCAGTTTGGGGGGCCCAAGCTCCTCCTTGTTCAGGTCAGCTGTCTTTGTGAGTTTCTGCAACCTGGTCTTTTCCCCCTCTCTCTGCATCTGGATTCTAGTTTGACTCAGTGTTTGGTTATGGGTGTTTGCTTTTGTTTCCAGCAGGTACTAAATGAGGACTCCATGATGGTGGATACTTTAGTTGATGATCTCACTATCAGGGAAGGGCATTTATGGTAGCCTTTCCATGGTTGCTCAAATTATTAGTTGGAGTCGGTCTTGTAGTTCTCTAGACCTTTCTTTAGGTTCAGATTTCTCTTTAAACCAACAATGGCTCCAACTTTTATACACCCCCCTTCACCTTGACTCAATCTATCTAGTCACACATGCTTTCCTCTCCTCCCCTTCTCTTTCTCCTAGTTCTCTCTCCATTCACTGCCCCCCCCCCATTTTTCATGTGCTCTGGAGGATTTGTCCCTTCCCCCTTTTGTGAGGGACCATATATGAATCTCTTAGAATACACATTGTATCCCAGTTCATCTGGTGGTATGTATTATAGGCTGGTTATCCTTTGCTCTATGTCTAAAACCCATATAAGAGCAAGTACATACCCTGTTCAAATTTTTGTGACTGGGTTACCTCATTTAGGATAGTTTCTTCAAGTTTCATCCACTTGCCTGCAAATTTCAAGATTCCGTTATTTTTTTTCTGCAGAGTAATATTCTATTGTGTAGATGTGCCACATCTTCTTTATGCATTCTGCAGTTGAGGGGCATCTAGGTTGCTTCCAGGTTCTTGCTATTACAAATAATGTTGCTATGAACATAGTTGAGCACATGTCTTTGTTACATGGATGTGGTCATTTGGGTATATACCTAAGAGTGAAATTGCTGGGTCCTGTGGTAAGCTAATTCCCATTTTCCTGAGAAAACGCCGTACTGATATCCAAAATGGCTCTACAAGTTTGCACTCCCACCAACAGTGAAGGAGTGCTCTCCTTTCTCCATATCCTCTCCAACATAAGTTGTCATTGGTGTTTCTAATGTTAGCCATTCTGGCAGGTGTAAGATGGTTTCTCAAAGTTGTTTCCATTTGCATTTCCCTGATAGCTAAGGATGTTGAACATTTTCTTAAGTGTTTTTCAGTCTCTTTAATTTCCTCTCTTGAGAATTCTTTCTTAAATTCTGTACCCCATTTTTTAATAGGGCTATTTGGTGTTTTGTTGACGAGTTTCTTGAGATCCTTGTATATTTTGGAGATCAGCCCTTTGTCAAATGTAGGATTGTTAAAAATGTTTTCCCAGTCTCTGGGCTGCTGTTTTGTTGTCAAGTGTGTCCTTTGCCTTACAGAAGCTTCTAAGTTTGAGGAAGTCCCACTTATTAATTGTTGATCTCAGTGTCTTTGCTAATGGAGTTATGTTCAGGAAGAGGTCTCCTATACCAATTTGTTCAAGGGTACCTTCTACTTTCCATTCTAAGAGGTTCAGTGTTGCTGGATTTATGTTGAGGTCTTTGATCCATTTAGACTTGAGTTTTTGCATGGCGATAGACATGGGTCTATCTGCAGTCTTCTACACACCATCATCCAATTGTGCCGGAACCATTTGTTGAGGATGCTTTCCTCCCCACATTGTATTTTCTTAGCAGTTTTCTCGAAAATCAGGTGTTCATAAGTGTGTGGATTAATATCCGTATTTTCTGTTCGATTCCATTGGTCTACCTGTCTATTTTTTGCCAATACCAGGCTGTTTTCAGGACTATACCTCTGTAGTAGAGCTTAAAGTCAGGGATGGTGATGCCTCCTGAAGTTCTTTAATTGTACAGGTTTTTTTCTTTTTTTGTTTTGTTTTTGTTTTTTTTTTTTTTGGCTATCCCGGGTGTTTTGTTTTTCCATAGAAAGTTGACTATTATTTTTTCAAGGTCAGTGAAGAATTGTTCTGGGATTTTAATGGGGATTGTATGGAATGTATAGATTGCTTTTGGCAAGATTGCCATTTTTATTATATTTATCCTTCTAATCCAAGAGCATGGGAGATCTTTCCATTTTCTGGTATCTTCTTTAATTTCTTTCTTTAAAGAAGCAAAGTTCTTATTTTATAGGTCTTTCACATGTTTAGTAAGCATTACCTTGAGATATTTTATGTTGTTTGTGGCTATTGTAAAGGGTGTTCTTTCTCTGATTTCTATCTCAGCCTCTTAGTCATCTGAATAAAATAGGGCTACTGATTTTTTTGAGTTTATCTTGTATCCTACTAGTTTGCTGAAGGTTTTTATCAGCTGTTTGAGTTCCCTGGTAGAGTTTATTGGGTCACTTATGTAAACTATCATATAATCTGAAAATAGAGACAGTTTGACTTCTTCCTTTCCAATTTGGATCCCCTTGATTGCCTTTTGTTGTCTTATAGCTTTAGCTAGAACTTCAAGTACAATATTGAAGACATATGGAGAGAGAGGACAGCTTTGTCTTGTTCTTGATTTTAGAGGAATTGCCTTAAGCTTCTCTCCATTCAGTTTGATGTTGGCTGTTGGTTTACTGTATATTGCTTTTATTATGTTTAGGTATGTTCCTGTTATCCCTGATCTCTCCATGACCTTCATCATGAAAGGGTGTTGAATTTTGTTAAAGGGTTTTTCAGTATCTAGGGAGATGATCATATGGTTTTTCCTTTTCAGTTTTTCTATATTGTGAATCACATTGATAGATTTTCCTATGTTAAACCGTTCCTGCAACCCAGGGATGAAGCTTACTTGGTCATGGTGGATGATTTCTCTGATGTATTCTTGGATTCAGTTTGCCAGTATTTTATTGGGTATTTTTGCGTTGATGTTCATCAGGGATATTGGTCTGTAGTTTTCTTTCTTAGTTGCATCTTTTTGAAGCTTTGGCACCAAGGTGATTGTGGCCTCATAGAAAGAATTTATTTGGTAATGTGCCTTCTGTCTTTGTTGTGTGGAACAATTTGTGGAGTTTTGGAATTAGCTCTTCCTTGAATTTCTGATAGAATTCTGCACTGAAGCCATCTCGCCCTGGGCTTTTTTTGTTCGGAAGGCTTTCAATGACTTTTTTGATTTCATGGGGGGTTATAGGTCTATTTAACTTGTTTGTCTGTTCTTGGTTTAATTTTGGTAAGTGATAGTTATCCAAAAATTTATCCATTTCCTTTGAATTTTCAAATTTTGTAGTGTACACGTTTTCAAAGTGTGACCTGAAAGTTGTCTGGATTTCTTCTATGTCCATTGTTATGTCTTCATTTTCATTTCTGATTTGGTTAATTTGAATGATCTCTCTCTGCTTTCTTGTTAATTTGGATAAGGGTTTGTCTATCTCGTTGATTTTCTTGAAAAACCAACTAATTGTTGCATTGATTTTTTTGTATTGTTTTCCTGGTTTCTATTTTATTGATTTCAGCCCACAAATTGGTTATTTCTTGGCATCTACTCCTCAGGGGTGAGTTTGTTTCTTTTTGTTCTAGGCTTTCAGTTGCGCTGTAAATTTTCTAATGTGACTATCCTCTGTTTTCTCCATATGGGCACTAAGTGCAATGAACTTCCCCTCGTAACACTGCTTTCAAGGTGTCCCATAAGTTTGGATATGTCGTGTCCTCATTCTCGTTGAATTTTAGGAAGTCCTTAATTTCTTTCTTTATTTCTCCTTTGACCCAGGTGTGGTGCAATTGCACATTGTTCAGTTTCCTTGAGTTTGTAGGGTTTCTGCGATTTGTGTTGTTGTTGAATTTCAATTTTAAAGCATGGTGGTCTGATAAGATACAGGGGACCATTCCAATTCTTCTGTATCTGTTGAGGTTTGTTATGCTACTTAGTATGTGGTCAATTTTAAAGAAGGTTCCATGTGGGTCAGAGAAGAAGGTGTTTTCTTTTGTATTTGGATGGAATGTTCTATAGATGTCTCTTAAACCCAGATTAAACATCACTTCTGTTAGTTCTTTTGTTTCTTTGTTGATTTTCTGATTGGTGGTCCTGTCTAGTGGTGAGAGTGGTGTGTTCAAGTCTCCCACTATTAGTATGTGAGGTTTTATGTGAACTTTGAATTTTAGTAGTGTTTCTTTTACGAATGTGGGTGCCTTTTTATTTGGGGCATAGATGTTCAGAATTGAGATTTTTTTTTGTTGATGGATTTCTTCTGTGATGAATGTGAAATGACCATCTTCATCTCTTTTGATTAACTTCGGTTTGAAGTCTAACTTGTTAGATATTAGGATAGCCACACCTGCTTGCTTCTTTGGTCCATTTGATTGGAAGATCTTTTCACAGCCCTTTACCCTGAGGTAATGTCTATCTTTGTATCTTACGTGTGTTTCTTGTATGCAGCAGAAGGATGAATTCTGTCTTCATATCCATTCTGTTAGCCTGTGTCTTTTATAGGGGAGTTTAGACCATTAACATTGAGGGAGAGTAAGGACCATTGATTGTTAATGCTTGTTTGTTTTAGATTTACTTTTGGTAGTGGTATTGTGAATTTATTTTTCCTTCTTTACCTTTGGTTTCTGGTGAAGGTGGATTATCTGGTGCCTACCTCTTTGTGAGTGTAGTTAATTCCTTGGGTTGGGGTTTGCCTTCCAATGCTTTTTTAGAGCTGGATTTGTAGATGCATATTGTGAAAATGTGGCATTGTCATTAAATATCTTGTTTTCTCCATGTATAGTGATTGAGAGTTTTGCTGGGTATAGCAGCCTGGGCTGGCATCCGTGGACTCTTAGTACTTGTAGAACATCTATCCAGGACCTTCTGGCCTTGAGGATTTCCATGGAGAAGTCAGGTGTAATTTTGATAGGTCTGCCTTTATATGTTACCTGTCCTTTTTCCTTCGCTACTCTTAATATTATTTCTGTATGTTAGGTGTTTTGATTATTATATGTCGACGGGTCTTTTTTCTTTGGTCCAGTCTATTTGGTGTTCGGTATGCTTCTTGTACTTTCTTGCACATGTCCTTCTTCAGTTTGGGTAAGTTTTCCTCAATGATTTTGTTGAATATGTTTTCTGCCTCTTTAAGCTAGGCTTCCTCACCTTCCTCTATGCCTATTATTCTTAGGTTTGGCCTTTTCACAATATCCCATATTTCCTGGATGTTTGTGTTAAGGATTTGTTGGATTTACGATTTTCTTTGGTCGATAATCTATTTCCTTTTGTTTATCTTCAGCACCTGAGATTCTCTCTTCCATCTCTTGAATTCTGTTGGTTATGCTTACGTCTGCAGTTCCTGATCATTTGCCCAGTTTTTCTATTTTCAACATTCCTTTGGTTTGTGTTTTCTTTATTGTCTCCATTTCCATTTTCAAGTCTTGAACCTGTTTAATTGTTTTTTCTTGGCTTTCTGTACATTCTTTAAGAATTTTATTCATTTCTTCCAATTTTTTGTTTGTTTTATTTTTCAATTCTTTAAGGGATTTTCTCACATCTTCTTTGAAGGCTTCTATTATTTTTATGATGATAATTTTTAGGTTGTTCTCTTATGATTCATTTGCTTTGTTGTGTTCTGGTCTAGTTGGTATAGCTTCCCTAGATTCTGATGATGTTATGCTTGTCTCTCTGATATGAGGTGTTTTCTTGTATTGCTGTCTTCCCATAGCTTCTTCCAGTAGGTGTTGGTGGGGTTTCTCCCTTTCTCTATGGATTTAGGTGAGTCAGAGGTTCAACGTCTGTAGTTCTGGGTGGTTCAAGTTATCTAGGAAGTCTCTCCATAGGCAGAGGCCCGATGATGGGGGTCAAAGATCAGACTCCAGCAAAGGAGAGCTGAGACCTCTTTGGCAGAGACTAGCCTGCAGGATGTTTCCTCAGGAATAGTCAGGTCTAGCTCTAGCTAATGCCTCTAGCCAAGGTGTGATGTTCAGGGACAAAGGCTGGGCTGATACTCAGGATGTTTCTGTACCAATAGGCGGGTCTAGCTGGCACTCTCTGAGTAGTGCCTTTTTAGCAGAGGTCCTGCGATGGGGGACAAGGATCCAGTTCGCAAGAAGTCAGGGTGGACCTGCAAAGATAGGTGGATCTCTGGAAGGGGCACAGGATTCCAGTAGAAGACCGGTGTTGGGCATCAGAGACCCGGTAGTTGGAAATTTCGGGTGGTCCCAAGTGGATAGGCTGGTCTATTGTACTCAGATGGGCTCCAGGAATTTCCATGAAGGTGGCTGGATTGTTGGCTCCACCCTCTGGCTCAGTGCTCAACCAGAGAAGTGAGACAGTTTGCAGGGTAAGGAAGAGCATAGGGGGAGGGCAGGCTCTTGGTGGGGTTGGGTGTGGGTATATGGGAGCTCCAAGAGCACTCTCAGTGGGGACTTGGCACAGGGGCAGAGAGATCTAGGACCCACCCAGGGATTTCCTGGGGAAGGTGTAGGGGAGAATCCGCTGCCCCAGTGGGATTAGACCCAAACTCACCCTTAGCCAAGGCTTGGTGAAGGGCATACCTATTCTTCTTATCTTTGGCCTTTTCATGGTGTCCTGTATTTCCTGGATAGCTTGAGTTAGGGATTTGTTGGACTTAAGATTTTCTTTGGTTGATGAACCTATTCTAATGTGTCTTCAATGCCTGTGATTCTCTCTTCCATCTCTCTCTTCCATCTCTTGTATTCTGTTGGTTATGCTTACATTTCTATTGGTTATGCTTGCATCTGAAGTTCCTGATTCGTTACCCAGCTTTTCTATTTCCAGCATTCCTCAGATGTGGGTTTTTTTTTTTTTTTGTTATTTCTTTGTCTCTATTCTAGCTTTCAAATGTTGCACAGTTTAAATTGTTTCTTGTAATTTTTGGTTTGTCTTTTCTCCCATTTCCTTAAAGGATGTTCTTCTTTACTCTTTTAGGGTCTCTATCATCTTCATGAAGTTGTTTCTAAGGTCATTCTCTTGTGCTTCATCTGTGTTGGGATGTTCAATTCTTGCTTGTATATAGTTCCTAGGTTCTTGTGGTGTTATATTGGTTTTTCTGTTGTTGCATATATTCTTACATTGCTGTCTTCCCATCCCTTCTTCCAGTTGGTGCAGGGAGGTTTCTTCCTCTCCTGGTGTGTAGGTGCCCAAGGTTCTCTTTCAGTGCAAGCAGGTTCAATACTCTATTGGATCTCATGCTTGGTGCAGACAGGTCTTAGAGACTCCCTCTCCATGTGGGTTGAGGTGGGACTTTCTCTGTGATGTCTGCAGACTGGATGGTTTGATCTGCTAGGCATGCCAAAGATCTGAAGTCTGAATCTTTGTCACAATTTAGATGTAAAACAAATCTTTCTGTTCACTGAGAAAATTTAAGTATTTGTTTTTACATTAATATACAATTCATATGTAGAAACTGATTTATTACTTGGTAGATAAAATGTGTTTTTAAGATTTTTTGAGAGAATGTATGATGTAGCTCAGGCAAGCCTCAGATTTTCATGTGCTAGAATTACAGGCATGTACCAATATATCTGGCTTTAGATCAATATTAGAAAAAATTTAGTATATCTTAAATTTGTTTCTCCTTTGTCTCGGTCTCTCTCTCCCTCTCTCTCTCTCTCTCTCTCTCTCTCTCTCTCTCTCTCTCTCTCTCTGTCTCTCTCTCTCTCTCCCCCTCATCCTCTCTAGGTTTATTTATTTGTGTGTGTGTGTATGTGTGTGTGTGTGTGTGTGTGTGTGTATCCATAATGGTCAGAGATGTTGGGTTCTCTGGAGTTGGAGTTCCAGGTAGTTGTGAGGCATATATTGTGGATCCAGGAACAAAACAATCCCAGGTCTTCTGGAAGAGTAAGATGTGTCTTTAACTGTTGAGACATCTTTCAGTCTTCATCATAAAATGATTTAAGTTGTACTATGTGGATTTCTTAAATTCACACTTTAAAAACTGGGTATATACCCAGTTACCAAAGAAGCTAATACATATTTATAAATTTTAATATTTCACTTATTCTTTATTAATAAGATTGATCCATAGTTACGATTACTACCCCCATGTGGACAGAATTTAGTGTTTATGCTTGCAGAAATGAGTATGCTATGGTTAGTTATGTTGTTGTATGAAGTGGACTGTGATGTGTTCTGTGAGGTGTTTACAATGTATCAAACACCCTTCTAAAATGTTACTGGTTTAAAAAGTTCTTCAGTATTTGTTCCAATATTATATTGTAAAGATTTTGACCTCTTGGATTCTGAACACTCAGGATTGTAGCATTTGGGATGGATACCTAAGCATCCATTAGATAAGCCAATGACAAACCCTCCCGGAAAACTGAAACACATATACAGAATCCTGAAATGGAGAACTCTGTGCCCAAAGTTAGACAAGAAGGCTGGCAGTAAGTAATTGGGGGGGGGGAGTGAGATAATGTCAGCCTGAATTCTGTAGTTGGCAGGTTCTAGGCAATATTGGATGTGTCCTAGCTGGGACTGTAAGCAGGGCTAGAAGCTACTTAATTCATACTGTGCCAGAGTGAGAGTCCTAATAAATATAATTTCAGGAAATAAAAACCCACATAATTGGGAAATGGAAGCTAGTGTGGTAAAGAATTCCAGAAGCAGTGGGAAAGTAGTGACTATTTCATCTGAAGAATTATAGGTTTCTTTTAAAACTGTGGTTATATTTTCATTAGTACCTTCATATTGTTAAATGCTGTATTTCTCGAGGAACAGATAAGATAGAATGTATATGTGTGGTGGCTTGAATGAGAATGGCCCCCATAGGCTGATAGATTTGAGTGCTTGCTCACCAAAGAGTGGCACTATTTGAAAGGATTAGGAGGCATGGCCTTGTTGGAGGAAGCATGCTTCTGGTAGGAGTCTTTGAGGTTTCAAAATCCCAGAGTCTCTGTCTCTCTCTGTCTTTGTCTATTTGTCTGTCTCTCTCTCTTTATGCCTACAGATGAGGATGTAACTCCCAGCTACTGTTCTTGCATGCTGCAATACTCTCCACCACAAAGATAATGGACTAACTCTCTGAAACGGTAAGAAGCTCCCAATTAAGTGCTTTCTTTCATAAAAGTTGCCTTGGTCATGGTGTCTCTTCATATCAACAACTGTGACTAAGACCACATATATAATATCAATAAATGATATTTATTAGGCTTATTTATGTGATATGATGTAGATATTGAAACAGTATCCGAGTATCTTCTAGGACTATAATAACATTATCTAAACAGGTATGTCAAAACAAGTAGGTCACATGTACCCAAGATAAGCTAAGAATATGTCCAAAACAAAATTGTAAACCTACTTAAAGCATTATAATATTGTTTTTCAATTTATTTATTTACTTATTTCATGACTTGATTGTGTGGGTCTAGAAAAACTTTAAAATACAGTAATTATTTTTCAATAAAATATTTTTATTGATTATTTGGGAATTTAACATAATGCCCCCCAATAACATTCACTTTCCAGTCTCTTTAACTCCCACATTCTTTGTGACCCCCCAAAAGAAAAGGAAAACAATTACCAAGTTCAGTTTGTGTTGTTCATATACTCACTGGAGCATGGTCAAACTACCAGTAGTCAGTCCCTTAAAGAAAATTGAGTCCTTCAACACCGCCAGCCCTTCCAGAAGCCATTAACTGTGAAGAACTACACTTATGGAGCCCTATCACATTTTTTTAAGAGCTCACTTCAATGGCTTCCTGTCTAGACTTATTTTTCCTGAGTTTGCAGTTGTAAACACTGTAAAAGTAGCCTCCTTCCCTTTACAGTCAATGGCATGGACTTCCACATGCTTTCTGAAAACAGCATATACCACATATATCCACATGGATCACAGATTTCAGCTTGTTCTCCAGTGGCAGTATATACCATGGACATCATATGGCCTCTGGCGGGAGCACAGACCATGGGCCTCAGACATCAACATTGTTTTAGGCAGTAGCACAGACCACAGGCATTCACCTTGCTTCCAGTGGTGGCATGGGTAACAAACATCCACATATAACTTTGGCCTTAACATGGTCATTGAACCATTGACACCAGCACATCCCCTACCTATAGCATGATCACAGATACTAACATGGCCTCCATGAGCAGTATGGACCCTGCAGGTCTTTTGAGGAGTCCTAGTTCAGTAAAAAAAAAAAAAAAACTGTTCCCCATTGACATACACCTTATCCTTCTTCCACACTTGTTATCACCTTTGTATATCTAGTTCCACCTCTTTCCACCTTGCATGTACTGTTTCATTCCTCCATCTCCATCACATATTTGTTCACTGAAGTGACATTGTAAATTATAGTGTGGCCACCAACACACAATCTATCTGTCTGTCTATCAATCTATCATTCATCTATCTATCTATCTATCTATCTATCTATCTATCTATCTATCTATCTATCTATCCATCCACACAAACAGTTTTACATGCAAATATGCATTGCAACAAGTCATTGGTCTGGTTCAAGATTTCTGGTTTCTCAAGCATCATAAATACCGGACCAGTACTGAGACTTGTCTCACATATTCTGTTGTTTCCCAGAGTCAAGGTGGTCTTGCCTCAGTGATAGAATACTTGTTTAGCAAAAAAAAAAAAAAAAAAAAAAAAAATAGCTCTCTCGTTTCACAAAGTATCAAAAGCAGTGGAGCTTCTAGAATGATTAGTGTAGTGTTTTCCTAGCATGTACAAAGCCTTGGGTAGGGTCTCCAGCACTACATAGACCTCAAAAAGTTGTCAGAAGACCATTATCTCAGCACTCAGTGGGGTGTACATAGAAGGATAAGCAGTTCAAGTCATCCTTGGTAACATAGCCAGTTTGAAGCCAGTTTGGACTACATATATTTTGTCTTTAAAAACATGCAAAATTAAACCAACTGTGATAACTCTTACTAAGGGAGACACCATATTTTTGGTATGGTATATAATAGCATTAGAAATTTGACTCCTTCACTTAGATTAATAATAATATAATTTTAAAATTTTACATGTAGATCCCAGTTTCCTCTCCCTCCCTCCCTCCCTGCCTTCCTCCCTCCCTCCCTGTGTCCCTTTTACCCTGTTTCTCCTGTGACATGCACCCTGGCCACCCTCCCCTTCCATCCCCCACCCCATTTCACTTGTAGGGCTATACTATCCAGGGTGGGTCATGTAAATCTGTCAGGTCATTTGAAGTAGGGACTAGGACTTCTCTCCTGTCTTTAGGTTAAGGGGGTATCACCTTAACATGGGAGGTGTGTCCGCAAGGTCCTTTTGTGCACCAGGAATAGATATTTTACAAACTATAGAGTTGCTGTTTGTACCTCAGAGACAGAGCAGGATTGAGGAGTACCCTGCCAGATCGAAGTTCAGAACTGTAGTCTTTATATGCTTTGCTTGCAGTTGTACAAGGGACTCCTCATGGGCTTGGTTGCACTTTGACCCATATACCTAGCCAATAGAAGGACATCAGCTCAACCCTTCAGCATTTCAAGACTGTATACAAAATCAAGGCCATCTTTATTTCATGTCTTTGGAAAACTGTGACTTTCTGCATTATGGCCCTTTACACCGAAGACTAAAATTCAATGACTACAAAATAAACCACTTAGAGAGCACTGGGCTGGAAATCGGACATTTATATCACCTGTTCCTCCACAAGTATCAGGAAACATTGTAGCAAAGGATAGTGCTAAAAGAATATAAGAGTTGTAGGTTGGAGAGAAGCACCGTGAAACACTGTCTGCTGGGCATGACATGGCTGTTGGAAATCATTAAAGGATAAACAAAAATATTTTACGGCAACACAATTTAGCTGTTTTCTCTTTACCTACATCACCGTCTCAAGGTTCTGCCTCAATAAAACTGATGTTGGTTTGCTTCACTTATCACTGACTGTGTCTCTGTGAGTTTTCATTCTATGTAGGTTGAGAACCAGCTCAGTCATTATTGTGGTAGAAGGCAGATGACATAAAAGGAATCATATAGATTGTTTTTGTTTTTGTTTTTTTTGTTTTTGTTTTTGTTTTTCAAGGCAGGGTTTCTCTGTGTAACCACCCTGGCTGTCCTGGAACTCTTTTTGTATACCAGGCTATCCTGCAACTCACTTAGACCCACCTGCTTTCTGCTTGCCAAGTACTGGGATTAAAGGTGTGTGCCATGACCACCCAGCTCTCATACAGAAAATTAGTCAGGTAATGTGA
Organism: Cricetiscus sungorus; assembly: GCA_030556225.1. Taxonomy (NCBI): domain Eukaryota; kingdom Metazoa; phylum Chordata; class Mammalia; order Rodentia; family Cricetidae; genus Cricetiscus; species Cricetiscus sungorus. The sequence continues at coordinate 76,139,817 of JANBXA010000734.1, forward strand.
AAACTGATGAGAAAAGCCTTAGCTGTATCAATTCATTTGAAACATCACTTATTTAAATTGAAAAACAATTTCCTCAGCTGCCATTTGAGATATGAATGGAAGAATTTAGATGCAAACATCTTTATAAGATAAATACTGCCATTTTAATGAGATCCAAGTGGGAATCCTGGACAGTCACAGAGTACTCCTGTATTCCTGTTTGCTGAAAGATCTTACAAAAATTCAGCCACAAGATCAAAGCATTGACTTGTCTTTGCTCACACTGTGATATAAAAATTGCCCCTTGTCACTTCTGGTTGGGAGAAAAGAAATCACATTGTCTTTGAACTGAGAACATTTACTGTGGTCAGTAGATTAAATTTTCCTCAAATTTTATTTGAGAGATGCTAAAATGGGTACCATTATTAACCTGCATGTTTTCTTTGACAGTATGTCTTTGTATTTTTGTTACTAAAGTTGATGTTGAAGAAAGTCAGGGAAAGGTCATCCCAACAAAACCAGAAACAGGACACATTACTTATAAATTAGATCACTGAAATTGGATGATCAAATGTTTGGCATTATAATCCATTTAAATTGAAATAGGATCTGGAAAAACTTCATATTCTATCACTGAGAGGGACTAACAGATTTTTGAAAATCATCTTTTGAAAGTTCACAAAAGAAGATTTTTTTTTCCTGTGTGTGTGTGTATGGTGCATCCTCTTGTTCAGGTACTTGTGAAGACATAAACTTGACATGGGATACAGTACATTTTTTCTTCAATTGTTTCTTTATCTTATTATGTCCAACCAGGGTCTGTCACAGAATAAGAAGCTGATTATTTCTACCAGACTATCTAGCCAGTGAGTCCCTGGGATACCCCTGTGTCTAGCCCCCAGTACCTCGATTTACAGCTGTCTACCGAAATCCCAAGACTTTAAGTGGGTTCTGAGGATTTGAACATTTGCTTGTTAGCATGCTTTTTTTTTTTCAAACACTTTATGAACATAATTATCACAAAGCACCATAATAGCTAGTTTAAACCCATAAAAGCATTATGGTAAATATAACAACTAAACATAAAAAAATGGAGGGAAAATGGCATGTAAAATACACTTGTTAGCTCTAGCAAACATGATAAATTTTTCCATCTTGTCACCTTGGGCGCAAACCTAAGTTATATAAGCAGGAATAATGATGATTATGTTGATGATGACAATAATAATAATAACCAAGTCATTTGCCTCTCCTAAGGTCAGGTCATGGATACAGAGCTTGGGTTTCAAGAACATTAATTGCCTTCACAGTTCTGCAAGGAGTTGAACTGAACTCTGTTGGAGGTCACAGCTGGGCATCAGAAGACAGAAGGTAATGAGATATCTGGACCATGGGGCACTGGCTCATTGGCTGCTCATTTGAGAAGTCCTGGTGTATGGATGGAGACCTTACTCTTAAAAATAATGAAGCAGACAGGAGTCATTGATTGATCTTGAAGCAGAAGCATGGGCAAGGACAAGCACGAGGCCAAAAAATATCTCCAAATGATGGAAGTCATCTGTGACAAAAAACCAGACTTTATTTTTGGCCTTGCCTAACCTGGGCTGCAAATGTTAGCAATATTCCTTTGCCCGTTTTTTTTGCTCACATATATGATTGAAACTTTGAAGAGCTCACAGACTAGGGCTAAGGCATACACTCCAGTTAGTGAGTTCTGGCCTTTGCATAGAATAAGCAAAGTAATAAATATTATAAAAACTATGTTCTAGTGTAGATGTTTTTCCAATATGAAAAGAATATAACAAATGCATACAATATAGAGAGTAAAAAAAATCATTGACCCTCATGCATAGCCTCAACACTTGCCAACATTTTGAGGGAGAAGCACACACACACACACACACACACACACACACACACACACACACACACACACACTTATAAAAAAGATGCGAGAAGAGAAATCTGAAAGGTGAATCACATCTTAAGAGTCAAAGCAAAGGCAGTGCTGTGCAGTCACTAGGGCTCCCTGGTGACATTACACGCATCAAGTGTTAAATGAAGAGTGTTGCCTCTGTGAATAATCAGGTAATCAAAAACTAGTTACTGCTTTGACTTTTTATTACAGGTTCTTCAGCCACTTACATTTAACATTTTTAAATGTATCATTATTTTAAACACACATCATTATTTTAATTATAACCAATTAGACGTGTCTGTATCTCCTCAGCATGCATCATTATGCACCTTACCAAAAAGCACTTTAATCAAATTGCATACCACCATTCTTTATTATAATTTATGTGCGCATGTCTGTAGCTGATTTATGTTTTAAGGATTAATTTCAGTAGACATGGAATTAAACCTGGGTTAGCTTAATTTGGCATTCCTAAATTCATGATATTGTTGTCATATCTGACACCATTTTATTTCCTTATCTCAGGAAATGAGATAACAGGACTAGAAGTTATGCTGGTTCTCCACAAGCTTTTGTTATGAAACCCTTTTTAAATTTAAATTTGTAACAAGCTTTTTTTACATGTCAATCCCAGTTCCTGTGCCTTCCTGTCCTCCCTGTTCCCCTCACTAAACCCCATTCCATCCCCTTTCTGCTCCCCAGGGAGGGGGAGGCCTTTCATGGGGAGTCTTCAAGGTCTGTCATATCATTTGGAGCAGGGCCTAGGCCCTCCCCCATGTGTCTAGACTAAGGGAGTAACCCTCTATGTAGAATGAGCCCCAAAGTCCATTCAAATACTAGGGATAAATACTGATCCATTACTAGAGGACCCATAGACTTGTGTCTTTTGAAGTCTGCTGAATTCTGTTCTTTAGTTTCTCAAGTCTCAGTTTGGGTCACATAAAAAAAAAATTGCTAAGCTAGAGGAATGTAGAGACACAGGCTTAGTTATTACTCTGAGTTGCACTCAAAAGATTTCAGCTTATCTTATCCATTAATTTGTCACATTTTATGTCTCAGACCCATAAGGAAATCTTGCTATATGTATTTGCAATATGTTAGACTATGCAAAGATTATTAGACTACTTGTGAACTTAGTTTTGATGCTGCAATGTTTGCCTGTTTTAACCTCTTAGTGATAGTTAATTTAATTGTTGGATTGTTTGGATTAAAGAATACCCATGATTCTTAATGTTGCATATCTTTGGAAGTATCTGTGAGCATGTTTTCTCAGCATTCTAAATGAGGAGACAAGATCCATCCTGGATGCTGGTGGTGCCATCCAATGAGCTGGAGTCCCAGACTGAATAAAAAAGGGAAAAGGAGGAATCCCACTTGTTTATTGCTCTAGAGGCAGTGGAACCTGGGAAAATGAAGCAAATAAATGAGGTAGATAAAGTCTCATGAAATAACAAAGTTTATTCACAGCATCAGACAATTTGTACTCAGAGGGTTAAAAGAATTCATGTGGGCAAAGTGTTCAAACACAAGGGTAAGTCACATGTCAGGCAAGCTGCATGTGACCAAAACATGTTTTCCTATAGAGGCATATAAACAAATAACATCAGCCAGTTGTGATGAATAATCTGAAGTAAACTTAATTCTATCCTCTACACTTGGGAGGGATACAAAAGCATAGTCCAAGAACAGTTTCATGTTTTTGAGGAAACTTAGGTCACAAGACTCTTGCTTTGGTTTCTTGAAGTACTTAGAATCTTATCATATGACTCCATTCCTTGATAGTGTCCTGACATGAACTGAGCACTCCTTTCAGGTTTGCTGTGCTACCTTCTCTACTCTTCCTCTGCCATGGGAGATTGTGTCTCCTTAAACCTGGAGACAAAACAAAAATGATTCTTTTTAAAAAAGGTTTCTCCCTTTTTTCTTCTTTTGTGTGTGCATGTAACTTTTGTGTGTGCAACTGTTAACATGAATATGGGCTTATGTCTTTATGTGGGTGCTCATGCATGTGGAGGCCTGAAGTTGATGTTGGGAATCTTGAACACTCTTCCATCTTATGCTTTGAAGTAGGATCTGTCAGTCAAACCCATATCTGGTTGATTAAGCTAGTGTCATTAGGCAACTTTCTCTGGAGATCTCCATTCTCTGTCATCTGAAGGGGAAATTACAGGTAGGCTGCCGTATTTTCTTAGCATGTACATGGGTTCTGAGGACCTGTACTTCTGTGCTCCTGTTTTTTTCTAGCAAACACTTCAATCCCTATTCCCCTCTATGTCAGGAGGCACAGAGACATTTATTTCTAATCCTTATCCTTGCCTGACCTAGTCTTCTCTCTCTGTTTATCTCTTCAGGATTCTTCACCTAGAACATTCATTTACCTGCAGACCTGCCTCCTTGAATGGACCTGTGGTTACTTGGTTACTTTGTAGCCACTGGAATAGTCAAGTGGCTCTGGAGTGCTCTGCACTACCATTCCTTTGTGTTTATAGCCTCATCTCTCCCTTTCCTCAGAAAAAATGAGGGTACTAAGTTTCAAAGAATTTTAGTGTCTTGCCCAATTTTATACAATCTCTTCTTCCTTCCTTCCTTCCTTCCTTCTTTCCTTCCTTCCTTCCTTCCTTCCTTCCTTCCTTCCTTCCTTCCTTCCTTCCTCCCTCCCTCCCTCCCTCCCTCCCTCACTTCCTTCCTTCCTTCCTTCCTTCCTTCCTTCCTTCCTTCCTTCCTTCCTTCCTTCTTTTTCTTTCTCCTCAGCGTACCTTTTCTGTTAAATGTAGACTCTGATCCAGGCATGGTGGTACATGCCTTTAGTTCCAGGACTTGGGAAGCAGAGGTAGGCAGTTCTCTGAGTTTGAGGCCAAGCTAGTCTCCAAAATGAGTTCCAGGTCAACCAGAATACACAGAGAAACTCTGTCTCAACCCCCTACCCCCTGCAAAAAAGTAGACTCTGAAGCTATTTGCTTAATATTAAGTCTCTGGCTTTGTGTGACCATGGGCAAGTTAATGTATCTTGGCATTCCATGGTCCTTAATAATGACGTATGGATAACACTGTCATCTATGTCTGTGGTGATGTATTTATTATGATTTATTAAAGCTTGCCTGAGGATTCAGAAAGCAAAGCCAGCCTAAAGATATAGATCAGGAAGTGGTGATGCACACGTTTAATCCCAGGACTCAGGATTAAGAGGTAGATTCCCAGGACTCAGGATTAAGAGGTAGAGGGATCTCTGAATCCAAGACCATCCTGGGCTACCAGAGAGTGAATCAGAACTCACACCTTTAATGCCAGGATTTGAGAGGTATAGAAGGTAGAGGCATTCAGTCTGAGAGTTAGTTTCTAGTCATATGGAGGGGAACACAGCAGTCTGAGTATTCTAAGGAGCAGTGAAGTTGGGAGCAGTGAAGTTGGGAGCAGTTTGAGAATCAACCCTTTGGTCTGAGATGAGGTAGAGGTAAGTGCTGGTGGCTAGCTGATTTGCTTCTCTGATCTGCAACTTGAACCTTGAACCCCAATACCTGCCTCTGGGTCTTTTATTTATTGTGCTACATATGTCAAATCAAAAGGAGAATTCCTGTGATGGCTACTCTTGATTGTCGACTTCATTATATCTGGAATCAACTAAAACGTAAGCTGCTGGCTATACCTGTGAGGAATTTTTCTTGATTCTGTCATTTTAATTGGGAAAATCCACCTTAAACTTGGGCCACGCCTTCAATCAGCAGCACATATAAAATAAACTGAAGAAGATAGGAGTTCTTGCCTGCTTGTTTTCACACTCACTGGCAAGTTCATTCCTTCACTGGCATTAGAACTGACTTCTTTGGGATTTTGATGTATACTAAAGATGAGCCAAGACATCCATTTTTGAGGACTGAACAGCTACTATATTCTAAGATTTTCCTTGGGAAATGGAGATAGCCATGTTTGGAATAGTTGTACTATAGTCTATAAGTTTAGTAAATACCATTTCACATATAGAGATTCATTCTCTCTTGAGTTTGTTTCCCTAGAGAACCCTTACTAACAAAGTTGACAAACTGCCCTATTGCATGAGATGAGTTCTGGCACATAGCAAACTTTCAGTATGAATCTTGGTCACAATTGTTATTGATGCTGCCTTCCATTCTTCCATCACACTTGGGTGTTTTCTCTTTGATGGTGGACATTGTGATAGGCCTCATGATTCACAAAGAGGCAAGGCAGCAGGTAAATGTCTTTCATATAATCACAGATTAACTGTTTGGTGCTCAGGTATTAGGGAAGGGCTCACAGAGATTGGGAGATGGTGTTGGTTTGAGCACTAGAGAGATCAAAACTATGAGGAGATGGGCATACCCAGCAGAAAGATCAGTAGCATAATAGAAAGGATATGGCTACCAATGAAAAAACTTTAATTAATTCCTCAGGTTGGAATTCAAAGGTCCCAAAAATATCAGCAAATTTGGTTTATTTAGAGGCCCCATGTATTGGCTTGTGATAGTTGTCTTCTTTTACATGTCCTCACATTATATTTTTTTTTCTGGACACATTCCTTATGTTCTAATGTCTCTTTATGAGTTACCAGTCAAAGTAAATTAGGGCAGGACCTCATTTTACCCAGATTGCCCCATGTGCTATTTCTAAGTACAGCCACATTCTGTGGTTCTAGAGGTTAGCAGTTCAGTGTTTGAATTTGAGGAACACATAACAAGTATTTCTCAAGTTTGGCTGGATTCACATATATATGGATAGGTATTTTTGGGGTGAAGCCAGAATGCCAAGCAATATGCACATACTAGAAGGTTTGACCTTAGAGCTATCTAGCTTTCGTGTGGGTATTGCCATTCTTAGGATTCAATGGTTCCTCTAACAGTGACATAAAATCTGGGAGAAAACATATTGTAGCATGCTTGATAAGACACTGGTTTGAATTGTCATTCTTTTTTAGCATATCCCAACATCTCTGTGGTAGCTAAAGGGAGACAGTGATTCCCCACTAAGAAAAAGTTGGCTCACAGACTGTATGTCACCCTTTTGTGACTGTATAAGTCAACTGTGAACTGGGGTATGCCTTTGTGAGAACTGGGGGAAGCTGGCAGGAAGAAGAAGCCATAGATACATGGTTGCCTCTTCAGCATCAGCACAGGACTTGACAGGCAGAGGCGAAGACATCACAAAGTGTGCTGCTGGACCACAGCTAGCAGGATCCTCATTCCCTTTGTATCCAGAGGCCCCCTCACAGGTTCTGAGCATAATTACCCCTGTTACTACCATGCTTTTTACATGAATGAATGGCTTCCCTCTGTCTTCCCTTAGGTAGAAGCACACAAAGACTCACTACTCTTTATAGAGAATACTGTCACCAATCTCCATATTAGATTGCCACATTTGACGGCTTTAGTGGGTGTGGTTTCATCTAGGTTAGTGGACATTTGGGCAAGAAGCCAAAAACTAGGTCCTGCTCTGCTGGTACAACCAGTTGGGCAGGTCACTTCATCCCTCTGATATTTGGGTTCCCCCTTTATAAAGCGGAGATAATCATGTATAAGTGGCTAGGATAGTGGGAAGATTCAGTTAAGAAAATTTATCCTAATCTTAGCTAACATTTTTGGTAGTCCCTTCATGGTCACCAGATGATGACAAGGAAAATTGGGATTTTCTTTTGGGATTCTCAGTATCATTAATAAAAGAATTTGAAATACTCAAACAGAAGCTTGGAGAAAATTTTATTAGAGTTTAAAAGAAAAACCTCAGAGCTGTAAACTTTGGGAGCTCCTCAGTGAAGAAAAACAGGGAAAAGAAGGAAAAAGGCCACATTGTTTGAGCTGGGCTGACACGGAGATCAAATACATGGGCATTGAGCCACATAGTAGGAATATGAGCTTCAGAGAAGAGTAAGGAAACCTAAAGTACCAGAAAGAGCATTCATAGACTCTGGCCAGCATCCTAAAGAGAGTGAGAAAAGAGAACAGTTGTATCTTATTCAGAAGCATGGATAGAGCAGACAAAACTCATGGTATTTCCTAGGGACGGTGCTGGAAGATGTGGTGGGTGGGACAGAAGAGTCTGGAAAGGGAAAGTACAGTGTCACATTAAAGGGATAATTATTCCACTAGTCTCTTTAGTATGGCTTAAAGTAAAGCTACCTTTCCAAAGCTTGTCATACCTTCCTGATAGGTGTCCCTTTTAGCCTTAGTCGCCTATCAGCTAGATTAGCTCTTACAGGAGAAGACAATGATATGTCTCCACACAGAGGCGATCCCATTCTTTACCATCACATATAGAATCCTCTGTGGCTGCTTATGCACTACACACATGGCCAGTCTTAGGCTTTAAGAAGGTTCGTCTTACCAGAATGCTCCACCTCATAATTCTAGTGATTTGAAGTCTTAGACGCAACAAGTCAGCATTATTGATTCTCATTCCATCTTTGCAGATGCCTTGTGGCCTTGGGGAAGGTGTTTCCAAATCCACTTTTTTTTTCTGTGCTTCTCTCCCTTTCTCCTTACCCAGCAATTCTGTCTGGTGATTAACCAGATGGTGCCCTGCCAGAAGGGAAGAAACATGCAGTTATCATCTGAATGGACCAGTGAGCAGCAGGTTCTTTTTCCTCTGCTTTTGACAAACTGACTGCCAGCCCAGCACTGTGCTTAAATAAGTTAATAGGTATGTGCCCTGACAGAGTAAATGTTTTAATTATAAAATACAGTGTGCATGTCATTTGGTTTTTGAAACTTTATTGAGTACTACTATCTTGACATATTTTGTTTGGCACTATTATCCAGTTACAGTGGGCTAGTGGTTGAATTAGTTTGCAGACTTTGTGAAACAAAATCCTCATTTAATGGCTTAGCTTGGCTACATTTTCAAAATATACAAATACATAATGTTCTTTTACTTTATGGGGATGTTTTATTACTGTGGTTTGGTGCCTTGTTGATTTTTGTTCCCTGGTGCCTTTCCTTTCCTCTTTCTTTTGCCCAGCCACCAGTCTATTTTTAGTCTTCTAGCTATAGCAGCCTAAACCAAAAGCACAAGAGAAAAATAAGCTTAGGAGGAAATAAGAAAAGAAGAAGAATTGTCCTTGTAGTGCTTGAAGTCAAGAATATGTTTACCCTCTGGCCTGATTCTGACTGTTTGCATGCAAGCCTGGGACTGTGAGACCTCTAGGGGCCACCAGGATTGGTGTTGGTGATGCATCCTAACAGAAGGACTGGGGATGTGGCTCTGCAGTAGAACACTTACCTAGCACACAGGAGACCCTGGCTTCAGCTCCCTGGACCAGAAGAAAGGATATGAGCCAACACAAGCCTGCAGGTCACTAAACTTTTGACTTTATGCCAAAGTAGAAATATCAACACTCCTCTGGGTCTGGGCTGACTCTTAATTCTCCTTCCTCTTGCTATTCCTACTTCAGGAACAAAATTCAGAGAGCAGAGCTGTTTCAGCGACATTGGCTAGAACCTTCCTGAGAACATTTTGCTATCTCTTTGTGATGTAAACAGGGCTATTCCAGTTAGCTTGGGACCTCTTTTCTACTATAATTGCACAAGGTGTAATCATCATCCTCTGGTCTGGAAACAGCTAAGTGCTTTGGAAAAGTTCACAGAGATTTTACTGTTACGACATAGTTTATTTGGGGAACCAAAAGAAGCAAAGAGTAAGGCAAAGAGCATTTCCAGAGCAGAAATAATAATCATGACCTATACTAGCATCACAGCCATGCCTTCGAGATCACACAATCAGAGACTGCTTCTGGCAGGAACTCACACGGATTGCGGTGGAGAAAGTTTAGATAAACACTAGCAATATGTTTTATCTTAGGAAGCTGCACCACAGACCCATCTTATCCAAGTGAGTTCATTTGTGAGTGCTTTAAAACTCCTCCCAGGCATCTGGAAACTGAGCCTTAACCTAGCTTGTAAAGCTGCCTTTTCCCCAGATGTTCAGGACCAGGGAGTTTGTTATTTTGCTGATATGTTGAGAAATCATAGAAACACCAGGGCAGTGGAGAGAGCAGTGTCTGGCATGGGGAGAGAGAGGCTGTCTGCTTGTTAGGGAAGATGCTTTCATAGGCAATTCTGGCATACAGTAGGTATTAAATAGAACACCCAAAAGATGCTTTACTTTAGATTTGTGCTAGAGTGATAATTCCCCCTCTGATACTAATTATCACAAAGCTTTCAAAAGCCTATTTACCCTCCCAGTGTCTCACAGACTCCCAGCTGGATCCTGGCATAACAGTACGCTGCTGCATGGGACATTTCTGTTTTGAATAGTAATCATCTGTATACATGTCACATATCTTTGAAAAAGTGGGACTGTTGCCCCTGAGAAACATGGTTGCATGAACTCAGGGCAGCCCTGGGAAATCATGGACCTTCCCAGTCAGTCTTTTGCAATCAAGGGACCACATTAAGCACCCGTGGAGAATGGCCTGACATCCAGGAGTGGGGGAGAGGTGAGGGGGGAGACATGGCAATTTAGCTCTGCATTTTGGCCTTCTGTGTCATGTAGGACACACAATCCTCCTTTAATTGCATGTTTGGTACATACTTCAAGGGCTGTCCCAGGAACAATAAGAGGGCTGTTGTTGATACCTCATTGTTTCCTACATAGTGGGAAGAAAAAAAGGAAGGTTCTCCTGGTGGCTTTGAGCACTTAGGTGTGAGCCTGTCATATTGAAAGAAAGGAAAGGAGTTAATTGATATTACCTCGTCCTCCTCTACAATAGTTAAATGCCTGCCCCTCTCCTAATTAGAGGGTCAAGCCTCTCCTGCCTAGTTCCTTACCTTTGGCTGTTTTTTTTTTCTCCTTTGCTACTTTTTTGTTTCTTAATTTTGGTTAGTATACAAAGATATGGGTTTCAATGTGACATTTTCATACATGTATATCATTGCATTTGGTTCTCATGCCCCCTCCCTCACTCCTCCCATTTTGGTCTCTCCCTCTTGCTGGTTCCCTCCCTTTCTTACTCAGAGTTGATTCTCCAGCTGCTTTCATGACACATATTCCATTACCTTCTCTTGTCCAACCCCTCTCTTGATTTGCTTTTTTTTTGTTTTTTTTCCTTTCAATTTGTTATGATGCTGAAATCTGCTTTGTGTGGTTTATGAAGAAACTTGAAGCGATTAGTTTGGTAGTGCATGAAAATTCCTCAGGTTGGAGAGCATGGCCAGTCTGGCACACTGTCTGTAGGGGGCTGGATGGGAACCAGAGCAGCTAGCTCTAAGCCATAAGGAGCTTGTGTTGAGTTATTAAACACTTGTGGTAAAGCTGCTTATTGTTAATTCCCTGATGTCCTGCTGAAGCGATAGGCTAAAATCAGATCGGATTAGATCAGAGAGCCTGGGAGCCAGCCTTTGGAGCAGATTCATTTAATCAATAAAGAGACCTTCTGAAGGGGAGGAGGGATCTGGGCTGTGCTGCCTGCCCAGGGATTAAGATCCCATGTGTGGAAAGTTGTGGGAAAGAAACAGCAATTTAATTGTATGTCTTACGCCTTCTTATAAAATGTAATTCTCTCAAACACTGTAGCTCATTAAAGAGTATACATATTTCTTTAAGATTTTATTACTCCAATAAACAATTTTTTTGTGTTTGTTGACAGAAAAAATTCTGCTCTACAAAAGATATTTCAGCCAAAACAATTTAGGCTTAAATGCTTAAATGATTCTCCAGGAAACCCTAGTTCTGTGTAAGTTGATCTGCAAAGTTCCTATTGTTTCCCTTGCGGAGAGACTATTGGAGAAGGTCCCACTTCCCTACTACATCTGTAAACTCCCCTATTTTCCTTCCAACCCACCTATTCAGTCCTTCCTTCACCCAGGAAAACAGGTAAACTGCAGCACATTCACTCATCTCTCAGACTGACCATGCCTTACTGTGGACTTGCCAGTAATGCGACAGTGGCACACATTAGAAAGTTAGCTATGGAAAATGAGGAGAAATGAAGACCAGCACACATGAAGACAGCAAGGCCCTCAACGGTTATTGGTCTTAATGGTGCTATAAAAATGATGTTCATTTTTACCAGGAATAATTTATATTCTGAATTAAATAAGGACATGTATATATAAATCCATTCTATAAAACTTAATTTTCCATCTAGATGTGCTGATGACTCAGGGCCAGCATACCTTTACCATTTGTTAATTACTGCAGGATGGTTTAACACTATTTTCCAAATCAGCATGCATGCAGAAAATGACTGCAATCCAATTTGACACATTATTAGTGATGATTATTGTCATAGATAAATTAGATTGAACAGAAAATAACCTTCATCCTTAGCATGTTTTAGCTCTCAGAATTAATGTGATTTGGTGAACACATATAAATAAAGATCTGATGAGTCCCTGCTGACTGCAGAGCCTGCTGCTGCTGGAGTGTATCAATTTCATGCAGATGATGAATTCCTTAAGCATTCAGCGATAATCATGCTTGATTTGACAAGACTTTCTCATGCTATTTTAGGGCCTTAATTTTCTGTGAAGTTCTGTCAAGTGCTCATCAAGCACCCACTTATCTCCGTATCTTAACCCGACAGCCAATCACAAGGTTGCCTAACAGTACAGCTACAAGGGCTGGTCCATTAATATTCAAGTCACCTGACTGTCCAAGGAGAGAAACCAATCAATAGCTGATTAACATTCAGATCACATGACTCCCGAGGAGAGTAAATGAGTTACACAGTAAGACATCAAACAAATTTTCATCTTGAAAGAGTGATTGCTTTTTCTGCTGCTGTGATGTTTGTCAAATTCGCTCTAGCCTTGTCCAATTAAGCTCCATGAGCTGAATTAATAACGAGGATCTGTGAGCACCATGCCAGTGTGAGAGTGACGAGTGGGGCTATGGAATAAGAACTGCTAAAGAAATTCCTAGAATGATTGAAAAATCACATCTGGAAAACTGAAATAATTGCTTTTGCAATTCTGATACAGCTTTGTAAGCTCCTGTGCAAAATGTGAGCTGGTGGATGCTGGGACATGGTGAGGGGCTGGTGCTATACTTCAAAGACAGATGTGGTTTTAAGTTTAAAGAGATTTTAAAGGCATTACACAAATACATCTTAATTGGATTATTTTTTGGGGGGCATAGTAATGAATTTTATTTGCATGCTTGGTTATATTCTGGGGCCTTATGGAGATATAATCTCAAGATTTTTACCTGATTCTTTGAAGATGAGAAGCTGGACTTCTTCTGCACTCTGGTATTCTAGGTGAAGAAAGGGCAGAGACAGCTTCTCCTAGAATGTGTGTTGAGATCCTTATGGATGTCATTATATTAACTTTAAGAAATCAGTAAATTATATTTGTTTATTATCTAAAAGGTAAATGTAAACCTAAAGGGAATTTTCATGAAAAAGCAGGTGCTGTCTCACTATTCATAGCCAAGGACAGCTTTGTGGAAGTTTCAGGGAAGTTCTGCTCAGTAACGGTGCCAGCTGTACCTTTCCATTGATACATTGCTAAACTCAGGCGGTATGTTTAGAATAGAGATCCTATGAGTAATAAAGCTCTCATTTCTTCCCTAAAGGGAGTAAGATCTAACTAATGATCTGTTGGAATTATCAAAGAGTGTCAAATCCCACTCAATAAGTTTCAGCATGAAATTAGCTAAATTTCTAAAGGCGTTTCTAAAACAATATAGTTGAACACAAGGTGTTGGGCTTTCTGGAAAGGTATAAGAGCAGTTATAGTGAGAAGAAATCAATCTAACTGTATCAGGAGGCAATGTCTATGCATGCAGTTAATAACTCTCCTAATGAGTCTTCTTGGCTTGATGATTCCCATACAGGGAAGAAAGTGAGATGTGGAACACAGGGTGGGCAATGGGCCATTAAATCAATTCCAAGCATTGTTAGTCAAGGGTAGAAATTTCAAAGGAAGAAAAAATGAATTTAACGTCCCTGCAACGGGACGAAGGGGAGGTGAATCCTGCTTTTAGTAGGGAGCAGGGAACAAAGGTGGGAAAGGAATGCTTGCTAGTCCAAACTGGACCATCAGCATGTAATTAAAACTGACTTTGTCTCAAGAGCAAGGGATTTCCAAGAGGTGTTTGCTCCAGATTAGGCACGAAGGAGGGTTTCTAATAGAGGTGTTTGTTTAAAAAACAAACAAAAAAAACCAACCAAACAAACAAACAAAACCAAAAAATACAATGCCTAAGTTGGGGACCCCAAATAATAAGGCTCAAATCTAAGCTCAGACACGAAAATTTTCTAAGCTGATCGGAAACTCTCAGTGCCCAAGGTAAATTAAGTTTAACGGGTAGTCTTTTGAATATTTAATCCCCAGCTCAGCCTGAAACTCTGCGAACATTCCACATCCGCCCACACGCAGCAACGGAGCCCTTCTTAGAAGCACCCACTTCCTGCTACTTAAGACCCATGGAAGGGAAGGTGGCTCCAGGTTGTCCTCAATCAGCTTAAAGGGCTCTGAAGAAAAGATTATTCCACTTTTGGCATAACTTTACATAATTAATAGTTTTCCATGCAAAGTATTGTTTGCCTTAATTGTTGTTTCAACAGCTGTTTTCATTAAATTGTGAAACCCGCTGTGTCTAATCCTTTGAGCCCCAGTATTGACAATAAGAAAGGCCCGGAGCTGCTCTGGGAGAAGAGATCCCAGCCAAGCTGGGACACCATCATGAAGTTACTTGAAAAATAAGGCCTTCACTGGGGCTGGTTGTGTTGCTAATCCATTAGGCTTTTCAAAAGAGCCTTGCCCTGCACCCTTATGGCTAAATTGACCCAACAACCAATCAATGCCTTTATTTGCTGAGTGGCTGCCCCTGCAGGGTCTTACAGCCCAGTCCAAGCTGTAATCAAAGCCTCCATCAGTACTGGGGCCCAGATGACACAAATAGCCAAACTTTGAACGTGGCTGGCCGGGAGCCAGTCACACCATTTTGAAGACACAAAGAGGCTGTGTTGCACGATGGAATTCATTTTCTTGTTTACTTCCTCCAGAAACAAGAGCATCATCAGCAGGCCCAGGACTTCGGATCAGATCATGGAGTTGTTGACAGAAGCTTGGCTAGGCTCGACAGCTTTCTCCATGAAATGCTGGCTTTCTTCTCATACACCCCCTACTGTTTGTGTCTCTGCCAATTGTAGCACATCAGAGCGGCCATTGAGATAATGACCGTGAAGTCTCTCGATACACTTTGATGAAGTGTAACATTTTTTTAAGGATTTCTGTCTGTGCCAGAATGATGGAGGCAGCTGACTGAAAATCTCCCCATCAAAATCAAGGCTGATGAACAGCAGGCAGAGGCATAACCCTCCCCAGAGGAGACAGAGGAACTTGCAGCCAAAGTGTCCTTTCCCTGTTTGTTCATTACAGTCTTTGCTTTTTAAAGGTACCTTTGTTTCTAGATGAATATACCCAGTTGCTACTTCAGTCGCCAGCTTTTTAAAATTCTTTTTTGTTTCCTTCTACCAAATCCCAGAAAATTGCAAGGACTGTTCCTTTTCTGCCAGCTCCTTATTTAATGATTTGGAAAATAACTCCTGCCTGGTTAACAACTTCGTCCCAGCTGGGAAAAACAGGGACACTTCACAGGCTCCAGTCAGAGGCTGACCCTAGACTTGGGCCATTTGGTATTTCTTTACTCTGGCCAGATTATAGCAGGTCAAACAAATGTAGTTATGAGCCAACCAAAAGCATCACTAAGCTGCTAATAACATAGATGAAGGCTGTGAGATTCTTCAGGGGGAAATGTCTTTTATTTTTATTTTTTTTTTCAGTCTTCATGTCTTACATTCATTGAGCACTTGCTGTCACCCAGGGATAGCGCCAGATGAGATAGATTAGGATATGAAGGCCCAAGTGAAAAAGCTGAGAGCTGGAGATGTCACTTATCCAAACCTGACAGAGACACTTCTTTGTAGGAAATGAAGGCCCAAATGAGGAAGCTGAGAGCAGATGTTACTTAACTAAACTCCAAAGACCTGGGAGTAGGGAAGCAGCGTTTGTTCCACATGAGTACTAGCTTCCACGACTGTGCATCTGTGGACACCGATGTCCATTCGGTAAGCACACCTACAACTTACTAAATGGTGCTCAGGCAGAGAAGAGAAAGCAGTTTGTGGTTTAATCGGTAGAGGAAAGATGACATGGGTTTACAGTTTGCCTTTCTTAAGGGTCAGCCTTTTCAAGGAAGATATTACCTAGGCCACATCCTCTCCAGCAAGTTAATATACATAAAACTCAGAAAGTGGCATCATATACGAGAAGCTGAAGGGAGGTTTGGCTGCCTAAGGAGGTTACAGCTCTAAGTGTGCCCCATCCTGCAGAGGACTGTACAGGCAACAAAGGCTAGGATTGTCAATGGCACTATTAAAGAGTTGCCTAGGCTTAATTAAGTAAGTGTATGTATAAAGGATATTACAATTTAATTTCCTTTGGAATTTTGCCTCTGTATAATGATCCATATTTCTGAGAACAACAATGCATATCAGAGCAGAGCAGAGGATAGAAAATTCTAAGAGTAAGGGTAAACAAAGTCAGGAACATGGAAATAATGATAAAAACACTTGTACTTGGTTCAGGGTCGATTGCTCATGCTTGTAACCCTAGTATTGAGAGTCTGGGGCAGGAGGATTGCTGTGAATTGCAGAACAGCTTGGGCTATGGAGAGAAACTGTCAGACAGTGTCACAGGAAACCAAACAAAATGTAACAAAATGCTTGTGTTTGAATGTGGAAATGAGATGACTGTTTCCTAAAGTACAGCCCTCACTGTTATGGCAGAACAAAGGTGCTGGGCTAGCTCTGTGCCCATGCTGCAAGGGGTAGACTACAGGGCTTTACCACCATTTTCTGGAGAAAATATATTTCTAGAGTCAAGTCAGGCTCAGTTTCAGTCAAGTCAGTATGCACTTTGACTTAATTGTACTACTTATCTGGATTTCAAAAAGGAATATTACCCCAAATTCAAGTGTTGCTTAAAAGTTTAGGAAGCTAAATTTGTCACATGAGCCATTGTGAAAATTAGGACAAAGGTGTAGAAGGACGGCAGAAGTACTGCTTTGCTTTTTCTACATTCTTCATGAATAACAGTTCTCCTTTTCCTGAAATCTGAAGGGCTCTCCTCCCCTACCTCTGTGGAAGAGTAGGTTGTTACTTCCTGTTGCATCTTTATGTCACTCTTTGTCCAAGAGAAGGGACCTTCTAGCTTTAATTGTTTGGATAGGTGGGAAATGTCCTCCACACACACACACATACGTGCGTGTGTGTGTGTGTGTGTGTGTGTGTGTGTGTGTGTGTGTGTGTGTGTGTGTAGATCTTGGTCCCCCAAGGTTGGCACATTTATTTTCTTTGATTTGTCTGAAACATTAGGGAATGGACCATGGCTTAAAGAAATAGCTGACTGGGGTATATCCTTGAAAGTTATCTTGTTCCAGGCTTTCTCTTTCCTCTCTCCCCTTTCTCCTTCCTTCTCTGCACCTGTTTCTTGGCCACTGTGAGATGGAGAAATTCTGCTCTACAACACATTTCCTGTTTTATCAGATGCTTATAGCAGTAGAATCAACTTTCTATGGTCTGAATTCTCTGGAATGGAAGCCAAAACAAACAAGTCCTTCCTTTAACTTATTTTTCTAAGGTATCTGCGGTGGTTACTGTTCCCAAACCAACTTTGAGAAAGAAAAGGGTTGGGTTTTTTTGTTTGTTTGTTTTATTGCTTATACCTCTCATTTAAGGAAGTCAAGGCAGGAAATCAAGATAGGAACTGGTGGACAAGAACTGAAGCCCATGGATGAATTCTATCATTAGCTTGCTCTCCCTGGCTTTCTCAGCTACTTTTCTCATACAGCCTAGACCCATCCTAAGGAATAGATAGCCCTCAGTGCACTGAGTCCTTATACATCAACTGGTAATTAAGAAAATGTCCCACAGACAGTCCTGCAGATCAATCCTATGGAGAAAATTAATTTGAATTCATTCTAAGCAGGTGTATCAAATTGATAATTGAAGCTAACTATGGCAGGAACAAAAACCTGATTGACATACACTATATGGTAGTTAGCCACTAACGTGGCTTGCAACAGTTCCCATCTGTTGAAATCCACCCCTTCATGTTTCTCTGACTCTGAGCTTGTGTTAGTCTTAATGAATCTATGCCAGAAATCATGTGATTCAATTTCAAGATGGCATAGAGACTGAATACAATTTTGGTCCTACTGCTTTTGTCTCTGATATGTATTCTCTCATCTTTCTTTCTTCTCTCTCTCCTCCTCTATGTATCTGTTACTTCTATCTCAGCTACCTGTAAAACCATCCCAAGCTACCCTGACAGAGAGGGTCTAGGGAGAGGCCATAGGGAGCATTAGGATCACAGGCAGTTCTATGGAATGTGCATCTAATTAAGCTTCTCTATGGACCCTTTCTGAACTGAAGTTCTGCAATGATACCTCCAGTAACACCTTGATGTTGATAATCTTGCAAAGAAGTTTTATATGTGTATTTAACTTTAGTTTGGATTTTGAGACAAGGTTTCACTGTTAGGTGTAGAGTGGCTTCAAATTTAACAACAATTCTACTTTAGCATTATAGATGTTTATTGTTTTACTTGCTATGTTTCAAGGTACTTTGGTGTGTAGCAATATTGTTTAGAGGAAAATGGATACAACTGGAGATAACCATACTAAATAGATTAGATCAGTCTCAGAAAGACCAATGTAGTGTGTTTTTATATCAATACATAGGTTTTATAAAGATACATAAAATCATTATGTATATATGACATGGAAGTAGAAGTAAAACTTTTTGAGGAAACAAAGGAGACCAATGAAGGGAAGAAAATTAGGGGGCATAGGGAGGTATATTGGGAAGCATACTTACCATATGATATATAATACATAACAGCTTAAACAATTAATATAAAAGAGGTTGAGTGGAGATAACCTGCATGGGTGGATTATCCTGTTCCTAGAATGGTAAGGCTATTAAATGAAAATCCCTGTGCCAGAAAGAGGTTACCTCTATATGAGCTGATGTCTAGGAAGGTATGTGATGCATCCAAAGCAATATAGGCTATTTCCATTGCCACACCTACTCCAATAAGATCATACCTCTTAATTCTTGCTATCAAATAGGGTCACTCCCTAATGACCAAGCAATTCAAATATATGAGCCTAGTGGGAGCCATTTTTATTTAAAATATCGCAGCTGGATACTGGGGAGAATTACCATCAACAGTCTTACTTTACTGTACATTCTGCATATTACATTATCAACTACCTAGGTAAGATGTGCTCACTGGCATGATAGGAGCATGGCCATTATGGAGACAACTAACTGCTTCCTAGCTGGTTTGAATCCCATATCCCAGGAAGGATCTCTCATCTGCTAATATAAGCCTGGTTAAAGAAAATGTGTGGCTGGTGGAGCCCCAGGCCTTAGGCAGGAAGCTACTGTGGTTGCTTTGTAAATGAGTGTAATATGTCTATCAAACAGTTTTCTAAATATGTATGTTCTTTATATTCCTGTCTAGAGATTAGTGCTACTGTTAGTTTTTGTCAGAAAAACTTTTGTTTTTGTAAGGGATGGATGGCAATTTTTGCACAGTCTTAGAACTTTTTTAATTGTTAAGAATATTGACAGTGAGATGTTTAGTATAAGTGGGACATTTATATCATTCCTCTAATAATCAGAGAACATCATCAGAGTAGAGTAGGAGGCAAGATTGAGCAGGAGGAAGGGGTAAAGTGTTTTGGAATTTTGTCTTCTGCTTTTGACATGGCTATTTCATTCTGGAACTCTCAGGAGCTGTGATTATCTGGATTAAGCCTGCACATAAGACTGGGCTGTTCACATTTAGGGAAGTTGTCCTCATTTGCTTTCTATTGCAACACTTTGACAAGAGAAAGTGGGGTGGAAAAGGTTTTTTGTATAAGAGGTTACTGTCCATAATGAATGAAACCAAAATAAAAATAAAAAGAAAAGAAAAGAAATTTATCAGGGCAGGAAATTAAACAGGATTCAGGAGGCAGAAACTGAAACAGAGGCTGAAAGACCTGGGGAGCGTGAACCCTCATGCTCCCACTCAGGAAAGGCACCCCCTGCCAAATCACTCACAAGAAGCGGTCTTGATGTAAAAGCATGAGGTCTTTTATATTCCAAGTGCACTGGGGTCAACAGCGGTACACCACACAGGGGTAGAGGGCTGAAGACACTGGGTACAGATTTGAGACAGATTTTATAGGGTTACAACAAAGCCTGCACATCTTAAACCAATCATCTCATAGCATCCAGAGCCCCTCAGTTGTTCCAGAATAATCAAAACTCAGCTATCAGATTTAGAAAATAAAGACCTGATAAATCCAAGTAACAGCAGAGAGTAAATTGACTGACCCTCTTTCCACGTTTTTCATGATCCACCAGCCCCAGGAACAGCCACCCCGACCCCCGGAGTCCCTTTTCTTTCTTTTGCCATTCCTCTCTGTCAGATCTCAGTCCTCCAGCAGCTCTATCGCTGATCCTGACCAGTCAATCACTGAATCCACCCTTTGATTTAAGGTGGCTTTGTTGGCAGAGTGCAATGGTACAATTTTCCCACAACATTTTCCTTTTCTGTCTAAAGAAAAGGGAAAGGTTTTAACTCTAAGATTGTAAAACTATAAAAAAAAACCCAATTATTGAATAAAAAAGGCATTCATAATGTCAACTCTGTTAGTGGTTGGCAATCCTATCTTGGTGAGTCTAAACTGTTATACCTAATATACTTTCTATCATAACTAAGAAAAATTGTAGCTAATCATCAGCCCCATCAGAGACCTGAAAGGATATAATATTACCTGAGTAAACAGGAAGGTCACAGCAAACAACATCCAAAACTAAGAAATGTCAGCAACATCTAGATGCCTAGACAGTGACTCCCATTTTCCTCTGTAATGATAGGTATTCATCTTCAGCCTATGGGCCTAAAATGCTTGACATACTTTCTGTGAAGCAGGAATTTTAAAGGAATCCCCTACCTTGTCTTGGCACAATTTGGCAGTTGCCTTCTTTTGTGTCCTGTTTGTCCAGTTTGGAGAGCATACTATCAGTGATTGAGGCAAGGGCAGTTTCTTTGCCCAGTGGCTAACTTTGCCAAAAAGGAAAGCAAACTCCATGTGGAGGTTCTTTGATGTCTATGCCTGTAATTCTTCTTCTTTTTTTTTTTTTTTAAAGTAAATTGGTACTGCTAGGTGTAGACATGCTTCACTGTTATGAAAAGCTTTATGTTACTAAAACATTAAAATACCATATTATGTACATCTCTGAAATGTTTGAAGACACATCTAATGATTTAAAATGTTTCTGACAGACCTTAAAAATATATTTTATAAGACCAACTACTAACTTTTATTTCTTTATTATCCTAAATAGCTTTAAATTACTAGAACTTTACATTACATTATAAAATAGGCATAATATCTTAAATAAGAAATAAAATCATATAATACATTTTAACTAAAATTCTATTTACCTTAAAATTCTATCAATATACAAAAATATATTAAACAAGAGTAGAAAAGTTTATAGCATAACAAAAAACAAACTTAGATTTGTATCAATATATAAAAATCCATACCAGTATAAAATATTTGAGACCAGTATTTGCCTTTTAAATTTGAAAGTAGGTTCATTCAATAATCTACCCTTATCTTATCATTTCTATATCTCTCATTTATATTTTCAAAATGAGATTCTTGAACCTAATTTCCTTTGCTTAGTTTTCTCCTTGACCATGACCAATAACAACTTGCTACTAACCCCTTAAACAATGACAAACATCCATAATTGTGGGGCTCCAACACCCATTTGGAGACTTCAAAGGTCACTGTTAGGAATGCTCATTGTTCAGTGAAGAAAACTTAAACATTTTAAATGTCATATGCAGCAGAGCTCTGAGAGGTTAAAGGACAACACTCTATTAAATACTTCCAAGGTACAGCAACTTATTTCCTAATTACAGAATATTAATCTGTTTTTCATTGCTGCAACAAGTCACGTGCTCATAAACTCACTGATATGTTAGCCACATTTGGTTTTAATTTTCTTATTATTTCATTTAGCCCCTATGTATTGAACCTATCTTGCAGTTTTTTATTACCTCATATAAATTTCCAGTCTTTAGAAGTTGAACATTTACCTCCAGAAGAGGCCAATCTGGATGGCAAGATATTGGTGAAATGATTGTTACACATCGGTGTGTATCAAGCCCTCAATTTCAATTTCAATGGCATTTGTATGTAGTTTTAGCTTTGGCTTTGGCCTCTGATAATATTTTTTTTTTTTTGCAAATTGCCAAAATAATTGTTAAATAATTGTTTTCTGGTCTCTCCTGAACTGTTTGTTAGATGTATAGAAATTGTTCTTTTTATGGTCACACATACAGCATTATCATTTTGGACAACAAATATTAATTCTTTTAATTGCTCTTTGGAGGAGTTTCCCCCATGCTGGTAAAACATTACTCAACCAAATTTGACACTAGGGCTTTGAAGAGGCCTTCTTAGGCATTTATCAACAGCAAAGATTGCATTTCCTTTCCCATGTTGTTTTATTAGTTCAGTTTCAAGCTTTGCCACATCTTCTGCATACTTCAGAAAACTGGGGCTTTCTGTTTGTATTATCTTGGAAAAAAACATTGTTTCTCAGAATATATTGCCTACAATGACTTTTGATTTTTCTTAAAATGTTTAGAAATAACTTTAATCAAATATCAGCTAAATATTAGATCCATTCATCTATGGGTGCTGCGTTTGCCTTTAAAGGCCTAATCACCCCTTTGAAAATTAGAATTTTCAAAAGCCAAAGAGTCAATAAATATTTTTTTAACTTCTGGATCTGATATCCTTCTATTTACAGCTAAAGTCAATCTTTGTGAAAAATTAATGAAGGCTTCTTTTGGTCCTTGTATAATTTTAGTAAACAAATCATTCCTATTTCCTTATTCTTTAATCCTATTGTAAACATTTAAAGCTTCTATTGGCACAAGAATCAAGATGTTATAATCCAATATAGGCTGTCTTTGCACATCAGCTACTGATCCTCATTGTGAAGAAGGTTTTGGGAAATCTCATGACCTCTAGCCATACCTCATTAGTCTATGACCCTTGCTTCCTCTCTCTATCTTGTTTTCCATTGTAGTTGAGGACTAGCTTCCAATATTGCTGGAACTAAATCTTTTAGTCTTGTGGAATAATTTTGTTCTGGCTGCCCATGAATTTAACATCTACTTCATAACGGGTGAATGCATACCATATGGAGTGACTGTGTCCTCAAATCACTTAAAATGTAACATTTGCACAGGATTCCAATCAACTTCTGCATAGCCTCGAGAGAGCCTATCATCTGGTGGTAATTCTTGTATTAAGTGGATAAAATAAGGTTGGTGTTCTAATAACTTGAGACCATTCCTCTTCAATTTCATAATGCAATGGTACAGTAGGTTCTAATCTAAATTCTTCTTTCTGTGTCTGAGTACAATTTCTTTTGTTCATTAATAGTTTTCTGAGGATTCTATCTTATTAGAAGTAAGTCTTTCTAAAACTTGTATCATATCAAATTAAGTCTTTCTAAGGCTTTTATCTTATTAATAAAACTTTTCTTACTTTAATTAATAAGTTTTCTAAGGCTTGTTATATCTTTTCAGTCAAATCATCATACTTGGAACAGTTATCAAACAACTTTTTAAGGATAAAATATGAATTATCAAACAGGTAATAATTATGATCAACATTATGTCAATCCCAGCTAAGTTCCTTATCCCCTTGTTTATTTTTTCCATTTTCAAGCCATCCATAGTAGCATTAAACAGGGTTCTAACTCCCTGAATTGTGATAAATTTGCTTCTTAACATTGGGATGGCCTGTTGGCTATCAGGTGGGAGGAATAAGAGGCAGATGGGGTGACAGAAATCTTTTGTGGCCCATGACCACAAATGGACACAGGCTTTGGTGAATCAGAGTATAAGGAATTTATAGGATTGAGGAGCCTGTGGACAAACCCTAATTTGCATTAAATGGCATGCTCCTATCACAAGGCTTAGTATGTGACAGTAGAGTGTTATAGCAGAGCTGTTAGCACAAGTCTTCCCAGCAGGGGTCTTGCCAAATGTCAAACTATAGTTGAATCAGGTATCTGGTTTTAGAGACAGATTTTAGAGAAGGTCAGTCCCCCAGGTCAAGAAAAGTAGCTGGAGGGAGGGAGCCCCATTATTGAGATATGCTGTTGTGCAGTGGGGAGGCTGTATATTCTGACCAACCAGCAATGTCTTCCAACAGGAAAGATTTCCTTTTTTTTAAACCTAATTCATCATTTAAAACTTCTCAAATGTCTTACCAGATCTGATGACACTGACTGCACAGGCAGAGCTGAGCAAGGATAATCAGCTACAGTGACGGTGTTTGACTGTGCTAACACAAAGGGTGGGCGTGGTGGGGTGTCCAGAGCCATGCTAATTGCATGCTTGGGCTGGAGGCCACTTTGGCTGTTCATGAGCCTTGCAGGCATAGGGGTAAGCTGTCTTAAGAGGTAATGTAAGGAAGCTGGTAGGATAAATCCATGTGGCCTGGTACAAGCATGGGAGAAGATCACCCCAGCTGTCACCAGCAGTGGAGGGCATGATGCTGCTTGAGAGAAAAAAAGCTTCCTGCCTAGAGCAGCATTGGAGTGGCTGACCTAAAGTATACTCACTTGCTATTGCTGCAGCCACAAGGCCGGTGCTAGGCCGAAGACACACATTCATGCAACAGCAGGACAGGGGCCAGAGGGTGGAGGGTGGTGTGGTAGTGCATGAGACAGCCAGGATGACAGAGTCAGTTTGAGGGAGTGACACACCTGTGGTGACTTTGGCATCTGGGGCTGGATCTAAGGCCTCAAGTTGGATGAAATGATCACCTAAACTGATATATAAATATCAGAACTCATCTGTCAGAAATTAAAATACAAACCTGGTGAATCCAAGGGACACCTAAGAGCCAACTGGCTGACCTTCTCTCCATGTTTTACCTGATCCAACAACCCCAGAAATCCACCCCCAATCCCGTCAGAATTGGAATCCCTTTCTTCTTTTCCTGTCCTTCTCTAGCCACCAACTTCCTCAGTCCTCCAGCAACTCCATGGTTGATCCCAGTCAGGCAATGGCTGATGACATTCTTTGATTCAAGGTGGATTTATAGGCATGACAGAATGGCCATATGAACAATTCTCCTGCAACATGTCTTATTAGCATTGCCTGAGTTTAGAATATGTATTAGCAGAAAGTGGTGGTACATACCAGTTTAGTACTAGGAAGGTAGAGGCAGGGGTCAGGAGTTCAAGACCAACCTGTAACACGTAAGACCAAGTTTTCAGACAAATAACAAACAACCAAACAATATCTTATATTTAAAATTTCCATGCAGAATAGTGAAATGAAAATAGTAAGTTGAATGCAAGTGTGTAAAATACCCAGAATATTTCCTGTTTGTAAAGATTAAATTTCAATTTTAAAATATAAATGAATAAGCTATGGGCACAAAAAGGACATTTTGGTCTATGGAAACCACACAAAATACAACCATTATATTTTCTAGTCCTGATTTTAGGAACTAGATATGGCGGTGTGTACCTTTAATTCTCATGAGTATCTGAGCTCTTAAAAGCAGTGGTGTTATCCAGGTTCTAGGACTTAGAGTATATTTCTGGGCCAGATAAAGAGTGAGCCCATGGATTCATGCCCTGTGGGCAGACAATCAGGCATGAGACAGTGAGCTACAGGACAGCGTTATTCACTGATGCATCTCCTTACAAATTCCTGTATCCAAACCTTAATACAGATACAATTTTGAAAGAGATAACTAAGATAAATGGTGTGGCCCAAGACTATAATCCAAGTACCAGCAAAATTGAGATAAGAGGATAAACAATTTGAAGCTAAAAACAACCCTGACTGCAATTAGGGTCAACCATTCAACCATAATCTATATGATTGTTCTCTTTATGGGATACATCTCCAGAAGACTGATATTCAGAGACACTGGGGATTAGGGAATTATCAGGCTCAAAGCAGCATTCTCTGGAGAGTCAGTGAGAAAGTGGCCATGGTGAGCCAACTAGAGAGGCACTAGGACAGACCCAATTTGTAAAGACCCAATTTACAACATCCCAGTCTTGGACTCCTATCCTCCAGAAGTGTGAAAAAATATGTTCCTGTTATTTAAGCCACTCACTTGCCCTATATTTTACTATAGCAGTCCCAACTAGTCCATAGATTGAATAACATATAATGTGAACAATATATCTCTGTGAAAAATTAATGCATTTAATGCACTAATTATTACTTTTTGTTTGTTTCCCTTTGCCTTTTGAACAGGACTTCTCTGTGAAGCTTATAATACCTATAATACCTTCTAACTTGCAATCTTCCTGTTCTAGCCTCCCAAGTGCAAAAATTATATGTATGTACATCTAGCCCCAACTCTGTGTGTATGAATATGTGTGCATGCTTACGAATGAGAGTTCAGGTGATCCATGTCATGCTGGTGGAGGTAGGAAGACAGTCTTGGGTGTTGGATTCTACCTGTTTGAGATAGACTCACTTCTTTGTTCTTGATGCATTCTCTAGACCCACTGGCCTGTGAACTCCCAGGTTGTTCCTTGTGTCTGCTCCTCCTCTTCTTGTAATAGTGCTGGATTACAGACCCATCACCATGTCCAGCTTTTATACAGTGTTTGGAGATCTGAACACTGCTTCTCATGATTGTGAGCTAAGTGCTTTACAAGTTAGCCACTTCTCCAGCAGTTAATTTTAAACTAATATGAAAGGAAGACTTAAAGTGATTAATATATTAATGGCATTAAAAGCAGCATTCTTGAGTGTTTACTATTTGCTGACACCCATCAAAGTTGATGACATATTATTTTATTGCTTTTTTCTTTTTCTTCTATTTATTTATTTTGCTTCATATGCCCCCTTTTTCTGACTATTCATTAGCAGGCATTTTATCCTATCTTATTGTTTTTTTTTTTTAAAAAAGTATTTCTTTTTCTTTGGGAATTTAATACCATATACCCCAATCCCACTCATCTCTTAGTCCCTCTGTACTGGACTCTTGGAGAGTAACCCTCTAAAAAGCCAAGAAACAATAAAAAAATAGATAAAAATGAACAATAATAAAAAGGAAGAGAAACACTTTACTCCCACTTTTTCCCACATCTCCATCATTCTTCATTCATCTTAGTGTCATTGGGAGCTGCTGTGTGTCATTTAGTAGACACTTTTGTTCAAACACTTTTACTTGCAAATATTCATTGTGTAATGAGTTGTTAGGGTTAATGTCTGTGGATTTGATATACCATCATTACTGGATCCTCACTGACATTCCTCTTCAATACCCTGCTGTTGCCCTGAATCATGGAGATTCTGTGGTTGTGGATCCACAGGACAGGTCCCTTCACATATTCCAGCAGGTCATAGATAGGGTAGATAATGGGGTGTGCCAACTCCAAGCCCTGTACTTGTTCCTGAGTGACAGCTGAGTTGGTTGGTCCATATTGCTGGGAACATTCTCTTCAGTGAGGGACAAAGCCAGCTCTCAGGCTATGGTGAGGAGTGGGATGTGCTTTTCAAAATGTGGCAGGCCAGCTCTCTTTTTAGGAGCAGCCCAGTTTACCCATGCTGGAGTCATCAGGGTTCGTTATTCCAAGGCCAGGGAGGTTCAGGGTCAGGTGTCCTGTATGTGGGTGGTGAAGGTTGCTCTGGGTCAGTGAGGGGGGGCAGTTCATCAGAGCCCTTGCACTTCAACACATGGTTCAACACAAGATTTGCATGGGTCTCTGTGGTAACATGGGCAATGTACATCCACACAGACCTCAGCTGCTGCAGGACCATTGAGCCAGATGTTGTAATTGGTAGCAGCATGAGGCTGGTTGTCACCATGGCCCTAGGTGGGGTGGCAATGCAGGCCTCTCAGATATGGATGGGTCCAGCAGCAGCATGGTCCCAGAGCTTCAACCTGGTCCCATGTGGCAGCTCAGACTCTGGGCAGTTGAACAGTCCCAGATAACAGGAGGCATAGAGCTCAACACAGACTCTGGCTATAGCAGGGATACAGACCCAGAAATGGCGCCTAGCCACAGTTTGGACTGGTATCAATATGGCCCTGAGTGTCAGCTCAGGCCATATCAATCTGCATGGGCCAGGAGTCAGCAGTCACCTGTATTGCCTTTGGTGGTAACTGGGGCCTCAGACATCAATGCAGAGCCTGCCTGTGGTGCAGCCACAGACTTACATATGGCCCTTGGCAGCAACAATTCAAACCCAGATGGCACCATGGCCATAGGTGGTAGCACAGGTCACTGGGGTTGTTATGGTCCAGGCAGCAATAAATCCCTGAGACTCCACCATGGTCACAGGTGGCAGACTGGAAGCTGTGTGTGTGGGTGTCCTTATAGGGTGACCCTTCGGCACCATCTGGGTCTCAGGTGTTATCGCATATACCAGGCATCTGTACAAACTTCAGTGGTAATAGGAACCACTACACAGTCGCACACCCTGGCTGCAGTAGTGCCCCTGGCAGCAGCTCAACCCTGGTTGACACTATAGTCACTGGCCATGCTGGCTAAGCAGGTCATCATGGCTGGAGTTGTGGCATGTCCTTTGGTACCCAACACAGCCATGGTGACATGGGCCATGTTTATCATCACAAATCCTAGTTCATTCAGGACCACATCCCCAGACATGGTCATTGGAAGCACCCTGGGAAAGGATGCCACATTCAATCCCAGCAGCCACACTAGTTAGCCATAGAAACTGGGCAGTGGTGATGCATGGTTCTTGGATCACTATACAAAAATGACAGGACAGTTGGTCCAGATCAGCAGAGATGGGCTATTACCACGACCTGTTATGACCAGTGGTCAGAGGTCCCTTGGGTCATTGCTATCAATGTCATCCCCAGGCAAGCTACCCAACTTCAATGGCTGCAAATGTAACTTTCTGTTGTTCTGTTAAGTTACAATCCAGTAAGAATTTCATGGGTAAATTGACTTCTCTCTCTGTTATTTTACATTGTATATATTACATGAAGCAGGATCTTAAAAGGGTCCTCAAAGTGATGTCATCCATGAGATGTAGTAAATGAAAGATGAGAAGTAAGGAAAGGGTCTCTGTTCCATATCTGTTTGCTTTACTGCTATGTGCACAGTGAATATTTTGACATTAATACACTTACTTTGAGGTATACTGTATATCAAGAAAAAGAGGCAGAAACAGAACTCATGTTGATGATATAGCAATGATGGACTATCTATTTGAGTTTTTGATGTTAAGTTGAAATATATAAAATTAAGGGTTTTTTGATACTATATGGTCCTAGTGTGAATATTGTGAACCCATGTTTTTAGACATGTCAAACTGCATAGGATGCATGAAAATGGTGGGGCAGTAACTTCACAATTGCTCTGAGGTCCATTTAAATTTAGGTTTAATAAACATTCACAAGAGGACTTGTCACAGTCATACAGCACCCAGTAGGAAGCTTTAGATGTAAGTGTACTATAGATGCAGTGTAAGCTATAGATGGGATTTGGATCCTGTTACCATCAGCCTTGAACATATCTTCTTCAAAAGGGGCTCAAAGAGGATAGAACATGCCTTTTTTGGATACCAAGAAGCTACCCACACTGTTGACAGAAAAATCTTTCATGGGCAGTTACTAAGAAAGTTCTGTCAGAGCATCTCACAGAATGTACTAGAGAGAAGCAAAGATTCCTTGTCAGTATCAGGATGTCTGTCTCTTTAAGAGCAAATCCATCAGCAAGCAATAAAGTTTTTTTTTTTTTTTGAGATGTAATTGTTCAAGCAAATGTCCTGATGCAAATAGGTGGATTTCTTGAGTACAAGTAATCTGCCAGCCACTCTTCCAAATGCTATTTATTTTGTGATATTTATGTAACCCAGGATAGCCTTGAACTTGGTACATAGGTGGAGATGGGTTTGAAACACTGATCCTTCTGTCTTTACCTCCCAAGAGATGGAATGCCAAATGTGTGTCACCAGCTTGGCTTCTCAAAGCATTTCAAGTATATAAGTATTACTTTGTTTGAAAATGCTCTGAGTTCGGTACCTCTTAAACAGACAGTGCAAGTGGAATATATTTGGATTCATTCCTTTTCTACTGCTGTGATAAAATATTGCCCAATGGGAACTTAAGTAACATCAATGATCTGAATGAACATATCTTCAACCTTAAATACAAAGCAGAGAGAATGAACTTGAAGTGGATTAAGGTTATTAAGCCCTCAAAGCCCAGCCCTAGTGATGTTCTTCTTCCAGAAAGGTCACACCTTCTAAAGATTCCATAACATTCCCAAAATAGTGCCACCAATTTGGGATAAAGTATTCAAATACCTGAGCCTATTGGGACAGTTCTTATTTAAATCATTATAGTTGTCAACCAAAAAGAAGATTTTAAAAAGCTGTGACACAGGGAGAGAAAAACCTATGCAGGTTAGCAGGTTGTAGGATTATTATTATTATTATTATTATTATTATTATTATTATTATTATTATTTACTCCTGAGACAGGGTTTCTCTGGGTCTACCCAGCTGTCCTAAAACTCATTCTGTAGATCTGGCTGGCTACAACTCAGGGGTCCACCTGCCTCTGCCTCCAAAATTCTGGGAATAAAGATGTGTGTCATCACTGCTTGGGAAAACCTATTCAGAAACATAATCTTTCAGCTGACAATAGGGAATATTCTTATCTTACTTTTAGTATGAGTCATATAGCAAAATAATGATATATTAATTAAACATACAAATGCACATAAAGAGACAGGCAGACAGATACACACACACACACACACACACACACACACACACACACCAGGGAGAGACAGAGAGAGAAAAAGGAGAGAGAGAGAGAGAGAGAGAGAGAGAGAGAGAGAGAGAGAGAGAGAGAGAGAGAGAGGAGAGTCAGCTCCTCATTGTTATAAATCCTGAGATGGTGTCCCTCTGAGCACTGTGGCAAGGGCCAATCCACCCTTTATCAGAGTGGCCAAAGTAAATAGTCTAATGTCTTTACTTCAAACTAAGATATTTAAATGAGGTCATTTCTAAAGCAGCACAGTTCCTTGCACAAAATAAGTGCTTAATAAACAGTGACAACAAAGCTATGGCTACAGTTACTGATATCCTTCCATAGTGCACATTTTTCCAGGTTTAATTGGGGTATGACACCCTATAAACTTGTTCCCTAAGGCACTGTAGTAGACCCAACCAATAGAAATGTATTTAGCACAATGAACTTGTTCATTTTGTGCCAGTTTTATGGGCTATTACAACAGGTCTTCTCCTCAGTAGAGGAAGGAGGTGCTAAAGGTAGCACCTTCGAGCTGGAGTTTTCGGGGACATTCTTCCCTTAATATACCTTCCCAGACTTCCCTTCATCTC
The DNA here is from genome assembly GCA_030556225.1 of Cricetiscus sungorus. Classification (NCBI taxonomy): domain Eukaryota; kingdom Metazoa; phylum Chordata; class Mammalia; order Rodentia; family Cricetidae; genus Cricetiscus; species Cricetiscus sungorus. The sequence continues at coordinate 76,171,131 of JANBXA010000734.1, forward strand.
ATTTTCTCTCCTATTTCTCTGTGTGAAGCCAGGGAAATGTGGTTTTATTCTCATATGTTCTCATATGCTCTCATATGCTGACTTTTCATCTACCAAAAAGTAAAGAGCTTAAAAGTGCAATTATTGTGTCAGTAAAAATTTTCCTCCAACTCCCCAAATTGCTTGGCACTCAACCAAAGGAAACACACTCCCCTTTGGCCAAGAGCATTTAAGACTCAGAGGAAACAGGTATGTTTAGTTTGTTCTACAGGATCCTTAAATGAGGAAAAGTGTACAGGCTTCAAAGGACCTGAAATAGTACAAAGTAGCAAAGTGACTGAATGAGAAAAGAATAGTGATGAAAGCTAATGGGAAAAAAATGAACCACAAAACAAGACTAGAATGCATCCCTGGAAGATGGCATTGACTTCAGTCTTCAAAGTGATCACTCCCTCTACAAGGACCAATAGATCATTTCTTCTGGTAATTTCTTATTCAATCTGAATTAGTCAATGTAGCAAGAACTTCAGACTTAAGTTGTCAGATATGATATCTACTGAGCGTTTACTAGGTGCTCTGGTACTGTTATTAACAGAGATGAGCTTTTCTTATTTTCTTTTTGATGTAGGTTATTTATATGAAGCTTAGGGTAGTTTGGAACTTGTGATCCTCTTGCCTCAGTCTCCTGTGTACTGGGATTACAGGTAAGGGATGCCATACCTGGATATATATATATAAAATCTCCAAGGCACAACTTTAATTATAACTGGAAAGACCAAAACCCTGAAATTTCAGCAAGCATAAGCTAGCAAATGTATGAGCCTAGACTTGAATCCTGGCAGGTGGACTTCTCCTCCCTTATCTACAGTCCAGGTTTTAAGACATTTCATTTTTTTTTCCTGCTATAAATCTTCTTCCCTGTCTGTCTTTTCTCTTTCCTCTCCTATCTCCTCTGTCTTCTTTCTTTTTCTGTTTGTGAATCTTTCCACATTTGCAAATGACAGTATTAGCAGCTCTACTTTGCATAATACCACAGGGCTGGTGCCCTCCAGTCAGTCATATATTCACCTGTGGTAAATTCAGGGCGACCAGTACTAGTTACTACTCAGTCAACATTTCAGACAAGCTCTCTGTTGTCATTGAAATGTTTTTACCTTCTAAATCAAAAATAAGCAAGAAAACAAATATACAAATGGCGTAATTCCAGGTAGCACCATGCTCCATTATGTTCGCAAGACACTGGGCTGGAATACTGAATGTTGTAGCAGGGAAAGATATTTTAGATTGTGAAGCTAGAAAAGGTGTTCCTCACAGAGGGGATATTTGAGCTGAAACATACAAGAAGGGGGAAGAAGTCCCCTTAAGAGGGAGATTCCCTTAAAAAGCTCTGTGTATTAGAACTGTGGAGTGGAAGAGCTTCCCTAAGCTGCCAGAGGTATCAGGTCTGTGATAATTCATTTTGTTTCTTTTTGACAACCCTAAAACATTTCTGAGACCCCTAATTTATTGCCTCTAATAATTGACAGGGGTGCTCTGAGAAATATTAGGTAAGTAAATATCATGAAGAGCTGTATAAATGCTAAATAATAAACATGGTAATAACCCCCTTTTTTTTAGGTTGGCACTGTGATAGGCAACTCACACTTGGATGCCCTAGCAAATGTAGAAATCAATACCACAGCGTCCTGCTCACACCATCTTTTTAAAATAGGAAAAATAAATGAGCCGATGATCATGATATTTAAAGTGGTTAGTGATCAAATAACTGTCTTGAGAGGAAGCTGGCATGTGAAGTGTGAAATGGAAGCAGCAACTACCAGCATATTGCAGCAGAGGATAGGCACAGGACTGCAGCTAGATACACAGGTGCTTGCTGGTGCACATGCTTCTTGCTTCAGGGTGGGAACTGTGCTCTCATCGGGTCCAGGCCCTCCCACCACCCTAACCATTGGCAGAGAGTGGGACCCAAAAGAGCTGGATAAGCAACATCTTTGCCAGATGCCACAGCTGGCCCTCCTGGCCTAGGTTGGTCTCTCCTGGGGGAGGACTAAGATGCCAGTACAATAAGCCTCTTTTTGGAAGGGCAAGAGGGAAGTGGGGAGGGTGAAGAATACTATAATTCTTAATAGAATGAACAATTCTGGGACCTAGACTTGGGAATCTTCACACAGGAGCCTCCCTTCACCCTTAGGTGGATGACTGTTTCTCTGTTTGTACTCCTCCAAACAGGAGTAAGGAGGCGCAAGTTTAGAAAGGGTAGGATGTTACATGGGAAATACATTTATTGTACACATAGAAGTTTTAATGAGAATGCCCTTCATAAGCCCAGACATTTAAACAATTGGTTCCTAGTTGGTGGTATTTTGGAGGGAGGTTCTGGAGGTATGACTTGTTAGAAGTATGTCACTGAAGGCAGTCTTCAGGAGCTTAGGGCCTCACTTCTGGTTCAGTCTCTCTGCTATGTGCTTGAGGTTTAAGTGGTGTGTTCTCAGCTTTTTGTTTTTACCAACATGGCTGATCCTCATTGTTATGCCTCAACTCTATCAAAGCCTTCTATCTCTCTGGAAGCACAAGTTAAAATAAATTCTCCTTAGTTGCCTTGGTCATGGTGTTTTATCAAAGCAACAGAAAAAGTGACTAATACCTTACCATATATTCATGTAAAATTTTTAAAGGTACAAAGTAAAAAAAAATCATAGATTTAAGGAAGTGCAAAAGTATTTCAAAGTGATTTATTGTGAATTTACTGCTGAGTAGAATGAAGGTACAAAGTGGGAAATGCAAAGCCTGTAAATGATGGGCATCTTCATCCTTTCTCCCATGAGCATATTACCCTTAATAGGAAAGCTGGTGCTATCTTGCCAACTCTCAAAATTGTGCTGACTGTTGAGTAGCTTAATAGATTCCTGGTGGAAGTGATCTTCTCTGATTTCTAAGTTAACTATATAAGAAGCCTGGTTTTTGGAATGTTCTGCTTTGGAGCCTAGTCACTGTATTGTGAGAATCCCAGGTCATATGGAGAGTCATTGCAGTTTGCCTAGCCACAGAAGGTAATAGTAGCATCCAATGATTCTTACTGATGAATAGTTCAGTTGAGTCTTTGTGATATTGAAGATCTAGGCTGCATTTGACTATCCTTACAGAAAGACGTCAGTCAAGAACTGTTTAATATGATCCCAGTCAGCCTCTAAGTGAAAAAAAATAATCAAGTACTGTTTTAAAGATATATGCTATGGTGAGATTTGTTACCTAATAAAAGGCAACCATAATATAATACTTTTTATATTTATATAAAACATAAAGAATGCATACACTTTATCAAATATTTGAAAGATTATGATGCCATCTATGAAGGCTATTCTTGGTTGTCAACTTGACTATATCTGGAATAAACTATAATCCAGAAATGGAGGGCACGCATGTGATCTGTTCCTTAGTGCAAGAATACAACCTGTCTTTGATCTGGATCTTGAGGCTCGATGACATATGTCTTTAATCCAGACCATGAGGCTGTAAATCACACCTTTAATCTGGACCATACCTTCTGCTGGAAGAACAATGGAAGAAGGGATGGTGTATTCCTCCATTGCCTGTTTGCCTTCAACTTGTCAGCACATCCATTCTTTCACTAGCATTGAAGTTTGTTTATTTGGGATTCCAGCATAAAAAGGAGATCTTTGCCAGCAACATGTCTGCCTGCATACTGCCATACTCCCTGATCATGGTAATAATGGACTAAACTTCTGAACTGTAGGCTATCACTTCAACTAAATGTTTTCTTTATAAGAGTTTCTGTGGTCATGATGTCTCTTCACAACAATAGAAACCCTAACTAATAGAGCACTTAAAATATATTTTACATTTTAAATGATGTTGTATATTTCTTTAATATGTCATTTTACTGAATTAACTTTGGTGGCATGCACCCATAGTTCCAGTGGCTTGGGAGGTTAAGGTATGAATCTTTAGTTCAGGAGTTTTAGGCTGAACAGCTGGTACAACATAGTGAGACCTTCACGGAAAAGAAATTACTTTTCTTGCTTATTAGTCTTGAAACTGATATCTCCGTTGACTAGAAATCTTTGGAAAGATTTAAGCAAATGTTTTAGAATCTGTAAGACTTATAAGTACAGATTAGGCAAAAGTGATGTAGATGTAACTAAAACAACTGATGTGTAAGCACAAGAGGCTTAAATTCTAGTTTCAATGCCATAGCATTTTGCATGCATGACCTGATGCTATCATTTGAACATTCAATAAGTGCTAATTTTGTTCCTTCCTATGAATCCTATAATAATAAAGTGCAACCACAGTAAAGCTCAACAAATCAAACAGCTTTCTAAATCTGAATATTTTAATTGTGTTTCAGATATTTCCCTTGAGAGTTGTTTGGTCATCCACAGTGTTCCCTTCTTTGCTATGATCTACCACCATTCTTTTTCAGGGACTCATTGTGGTTGGTCTTATACTCTCAAAAAACCTCTCCTGTGACCAACTCTTTTAGTTTTCAAGGTCAATGACCCTGGCTTACTTATTGAATTCAGTCTCCTTCCCTAGTGCAAATGTTAGTAAGTTAGGTGCATATCAAATAAGAATTTTAATTCAGATCATCACATGTTTATGTATTTAAATTTAAGAGTCAAATTGACATAATTGGTAACATTATCCATTTGCTTTGATTTGAGATGCCAAATGATTGAAAAAATTTAATTTAGAAGTGAATTACCTTGCTTATTTGAATTTATCATTTTTGCATAATTAGAATGAACTAATTTAATTTGCAGTTATCCTTTTAAATGGCTTAAGTTACATCTACTGAGATACTCAAGGCCACCTGACTATTGGAGTCACCATGCAGACTTCTCTCTTTTCAAAGGATTAGGAAGGATTAAACTGTAAGTTTTGCAGCTGGAAATAGAATCTGCAAGCTTGATTGTCTTTAATATATCTAAGAAAATATGGAGAATTGATCTCGCTTAAAGATAGACCTATCCTCACAATATGGAGCCAGACATTAGGATGTGTGCAGATGGTTGTGTGCATTTCACGTGTGTGTGTTCACATTTCTGTTGAGCACACTTGAATGAGGTAAGGCCAAGACATTCAGAATCATTAGGTAGTAGGTTGAGTGAAGCTGTCTGTGCTTCTTGGATACCTGATAGCTTTATGGAATGCCTTCTTTGAATTTCTCCTCACCCAGGTGTTTCACTTCTTCCCCACAACACAATCCTCTAGTATCTTACACTGGCATCTATATCCCAAGCCAGAGGGTTAAGACTTTAGTGGTGAGCATTTAGTGGTGAGCCTTCTTGGCAGGGGTTCTCAGAAGTGCCTCTAATGTGTAGGATGGTTGTAAAAAAAGGTCATTGTTCTTGTCAACAGAATTGGAACATGCAGTTTCTGTAGCATGGAGTTCTTACTAACTTTTTTCTTTTTCCTGTTATTTCTTTTCCGTTTCTTTTTTTCAGAGTGTCCAAGGAGAGTCTGTTCTCACTCTTTTGCTGTAATTAGAAGCCTGGCTTACATTCTTCCTTGTCAAGAAGTGAGAATTGAATGGCTTTAGGCACAGATTTCGTTAGACCCTTAATGTCAGGTTTGGGGACAGGCATTGGTTCATACTTTTTTTTAAGGAGACAAGGCCACCCTAAGGTACTGTAATTTTTAAGCTGTGTGTATTATCTCTGCACTTTCCTTCAGAATTATGCAGTGGTTTAGGAAAATTGCTATCTTACTCTCCTCTGTTGTAGACCTCCATTTTTCTGAGAGTGCTGGGAAATTTGAATTATGAATGCCTCTTTTTTTCTGCATAAGATCTTTACTGTGACTGGCTTTAATGTCAACTTGCCACAAATAGGAATCACCTGAGTAGGGAACCCTACCTGAAGAAGTTTCCTGATTACATTTGATTGGTGTGGGGAGACCAACCCTAATTAGTCACCACTGTTTGGTAATAGTCAGGTGAAAATGGCATGACAGAAGGAAGATCATCTCACTTTTTGCTTCCTTGGTCTTCTCTGTTGCCACTGAGATATTTTGCCTCATCTCTGCTACTGCTAATTCCTATAGTGATATTGGGACCAGCATTTACATCATGGACTAAGGGCCATGGTTCCTCTCTTACTTCCAGTACCAGATTGCATTGCTAAAGCACTCAGGTTTGTGGACTAAGCAACTACTAGCTGTCACTGCCACCCAAAAGCCACCATAACCCCCCACCACCATGATGGAAAAGGAGGAAATAATATATCAGGATCTAACAGTGGCCCTGTATTGCATACCCTAACCATTTTGTTATTGGTCCCACTGGATTCCATCTTTAGTCTGGAACACACAGGAAGTTCTAGGTGAGCTTGGACCTCATATTGAGACTGTTTAAAAATAACCCATCTTCATAATGCATACACAAAGTTTCACTACCTCCCAGTAGTGTAATGGGCTGGAATCCATACAGAACACTGTAAAAATATTCCAGATGCCAAGTACAATGGACACACCACCAAAATACTTTGCAACCAAAGAATCTAAGGCCCAGGAAGTGGCCTGTTACTTCTCTGGTTCTAGAAATCCTTAGAATATATTTTCTTCTGGCAGTGTGAATTATAGGCTGATGATCTTTTGCACTGTGTCTAAAATTGATACATGAGTACATACCATGTTCCCCTTTTTGTGACTGGGTTACCTCATTCAGGATGGTTTTTTCAAGTTCCATTCATTTGCCTGTGAATTGTAAGACTGCATTGTTTTTTTTTTTTCCTCAGAGTAGTATTACATTGTGTAAATATGCCACATCTTCTTTATCCATTATTCAGTTGAGGAGCATCCTGGTTGCTTCAAGGTTCTTTCTATTACAAATACTGTTGCTACAAACATAGTTGAACAGATGTCTTCATTGCATGGCTGTGAATCATTTGGGTATATATGCCTAAGAATAGGATTGCTGGGTCCTGTGGTAGACTGATTCCCATTTTCCTGGGGAACGGCCATACTGATCTCCAAAATGGCTGTACAAGTTTGCACTCCCACCAGCAGTGTAGGAGTGTTCCCCTTTCTCCACATTCTCTACAGCATAAGTTGTCATTTATGTTCCTAATTTTAGCCATTCTGGCAAGAGTAAGATGGTATCTCAGAGTTATTTTGATATGCATTTCCCTGATAGCTAAGGATGTTGAGCACTTTTTAAAGTGTCTTTCAGCCTTTTTGATTTCCTCTTTTGAGATTTCTCTCTTCAGTTCTGTACTCCAGTTTTTAATAGAGTTATTTGGTGTTTTGTTGACTAGTTTCTTGAGTTCTTTGTATATTTTGGAGATCAGCCCTCTGTCAGATGTAGGATTGATAAATTTTTTTTTTCCCAGTCTGTGTGCTGTTGCTTGGTCTTGTCAACTGTATCATTTGTCTTACAGAACTTCTCAGTTTGAGGAGGTCCCATTTATTAATTGTTGGTCTCAGAGTCTGTGCTACTGAAGTTATGTTCAGGAAGCGGTCTCCTATACCAATTTGTTCAAGGGTACCTCCCACTTTCTCTCTAAGAGGTTCAATGTGGCTGGATTTATGTTGAGGTCTTTGATCCATTTGGACTTGAGTTTTGTGCATGGTGATAGACATGGGTCTTTCTTCAGTCTTCTACCCACTATCATCCAATTATGCTACCACCATTTGTTAAAGATGCTTTCCTCCTCCCATTGTGTACTTTTAGCTGTTTTGTCAAAGGTGTTCGTAAGTGTGTGGGTTAATATCAGGATTTTTGATTCAATTCCATTGGTCTACCTGTCTATTTTTGTACCAATACCAGGCTATTTTTAGAATTATAGCTGTATAGTAGAGGTTGAAGTTGGGGATGGTGATGCTTCCTGAAGTTCCTTTATTGTACAAGGTTGTTTTGGCTATCCTGGGTCTTTTATCTATAAAATTGAGTATTATCTTTTCAAGGTTAGTGAAGATTTGTGCTGGGATTTTGATGTGAATTGTATTGAATCTGTAGATTGCTTTGGGTAAGATTGCCATTTTTACTGTGTTTATCCTACCCATCCAAGAGCATGGGAGATCTTTCCATTTTCTGGTGTCTTCTTTAATTTCTTTAAAGACACAAAGTTCTTATTATATAGGTCTTTCACTTGTTTGGTAAGCATTAACCCAAGATACTTTATGTTGTTTGTGGCTGTTGTAAAGGGTGATGTTTCTTTGATTTCTTTCTTCTTAGTTGTCTGTATATTGTACGGATACTGATTTTTTTTGGGGGGGGGTTTCTTGTATCCTGTTAATTTGCTGGAGGTGTTTATCCACTGTAGGAGTTCCCCTGGTAGAGCTGAGCAAAGGATCCCTAGCGAATAATTCACACTGCCAGAGAAACTAGGATTCAACAAGGATTCTAAGAGATTCATACAAGGTCCCTCACAGAAGGGGGAAGGAACAAGATCTCCTGAGAATTTGGGAGTGGGGCAGGGCAGTGAGTGGAGAGGAGCCTAGAAGAAAGAGAAGGGGAGAGAGGAAAATACATGGACTAGGAAGATTGAGTCAGGGGAGGAATAGATGAGAGAAAGAGAGAGAGAGTGAGAGAGAGAGAGAGAGAGAGAGAGAGAGAGAGAGAGAGAGAGAGAGAGAGAGAGAGAGAGAGAGAGAGAGAGAGAGAATAAAAGGAGCCATTCTAGGTTTGAAGAGAAAATTGACTGTGGAGAAATATTCAGAGACCTACAAGATTGACCCCAAATAACAATTTGAACAACAGTGGAAAGGCTACCATAAATGCACTTCCCTGATAATGAGATTGATGACTAACTTATCCACCATAAATAGAGCCCCCATCTAGTAGCTGATAGAAACAGAAAAAGACACCCACAGCCAAACACTGAGCTGAAATAAAATCCAGATGCAGAGAGCGAGGACAAACCAGGCTACAGGAACCCACAGAGACAGCCGACCTGAAAAAGGAGGAGTTAATGAACAAGGAGGAGTTAATGGACCCCCAGACTGATAGCTGGGAATCCAGCATTGGACTGACTCAGACCCCCTGAACATGAGCCTCAGTTAGAAAGCTTGGGCAGTCTAAGGGACCTCTGCCAGTGGAACTAGGATGTATCCCTGGTGCACAAAAGGACTTTGGGAGCACTTTTCCCATGGAGGGATACTGACAGGCAGGAGGAATGGCCTAGTCCCTACTTCAAATGACTTGACAGATTTTCATGATCACTCCTGGAAGATATCACTCTACCTGTGGAGTGGGGGATGGGTGGGATGGGAAGGTGGTTGGGGGGCATGGAGGAAGGGAGTCAGGCAGGAAGTGAGTGAGAGGGAACTTAGATAGATATATTAAAAAAAAGAATGAAAAAAATTAGTGGAATGCAGTAGGTACCAGTGGCCCTTGGATGTCCTCCAGTCATTTCAACCTTTCTGGAGCTGACCAATCAACTCAAGACAGCTTCCCCCATCTCAGAGTTGCCCCAATCCTGAGAATGTTACTATGCAACTAGCAGACTCCCACCCAAATACCCTCTTTGATCTACCCTCAATATATGCCCTGTCCCACTACTGTTCAGCATCCTTCCTACTGCACCCTATCTGTTGGACTGACACAGTATCTGAGTTAATTCGTATTTTAAAAAGACTCCTTGCTTTTGTATTGGATCTGGTCTTTTTGTAGTTTTGGGGGTTCAGAGTCTGGGCACAACAATACTACTATATTTTTGTGGTCTGGCATGATACTGTTACAAGTAGGTTTTTCTCGGCAGCCTGGCCAGGTCCCACTGCCATGCCAGCCCCAAATGACACACTGAGACTCTGTATTTGATATAATGCTGTTGGCCAGTTACTAATTTCTCATTGACTAGCCCTGTCTTAATTATTAACCCCTTTCTATTAATCTAAGTATTTCCACGTGGTCTCATCTTACCGGAGAGATGGCCAGCATTCTGCTTTCTCCAGTCTCTACATGTTGACTCCTCCCTACTACTTCTGGAATCCTCCTTGTCTTCTAGTCCCACCTATCTTGTTTTCCTATTGGCCAACAGTGCTTTATTCATTAACAAATATGAGAAACATATTTACAGAATGACATCTCCCATCATCTCCTCATTTCTGTCTAAAATAAAAGGAGGGTTTTAACCTTAGTATAGCAAAATATATAACACAACAATTACCAAATAAGAATCACAGTTAACAATATTTAGTCCATTAACATTTAGTAAGACTCAAAGAAAATATTATATGTATCCATCCGATCTTTGTGAGTCTAAAGTCTTATATGGACTTAAAAAACATATATATATATTTTTAATCCTAACTAAGGAAAACTATAACCATAATTATGTGACTTCAACTCCTTCAAAGACCACAGAAGAATAATATATAAACTCTAGAAATGACACAGACAACCCCCAGTTACGCAAAGTTCTTCTGTAATGTTCCATCTTCAGCCTACAGGCCATAGTGTGTCAGGCAGACTCCTCAGCAAAGTAGGAAACTTTAAACTGTCCATCTGTAGTGACAGTTTGTCAGTCATTTTTCTCTGGTCCTGCAGAATGTCTTGGAGACTCTTCCATGAAGCAGGAATTGTGTAGAAATGTCCATCTTGTATTAGCAGTCACTTTCCTGTGGGTCCTGCATGTTCAGTTTATACAGCATAAAGTCAAACAGTCCAGACAAGGGCAGTATCTTGCCCCAATGGCTTGCCATATTTGAAGTAAATTTCATAATGCATTTCTTCAATATCCATCTTATTTTCTGACACAGGTGGTGTTGCCTGGAGCAGTTATGTCTCATTGTCAGGAAAATCCCTAAACCATTTTAAATGCCATATTCTGTAGGTCTTTGAACGGTTTGAAGAATGCCTATTCATCTTAAATATATCTCTGTATATCTAGAAATCCTAACTAACTTAACTATAAGTTCTGACCGTCATAGGTAACTATCTATAATCTGTATTGAATTATACATTGCATTTCTACACAATGCCTAAACAAGAGGAGAAATATACATATCTCAAAATTGACATTAAATTTGTATCAATAAATGAAAGTCCATTCCAAAACAAAGTATTCATATCTATACCATAATTCCATTTTTACCTTTAAAAATATTGGTTGTGGTCATTAACCATTTACAACCAACCCCATTTAAATGAAAACAAACATTTATAAATGACATTGGGAATTTGGGTGTTGTTCTTTCCAAACTACTTCCTGCTTTAGGGGGCACTGTCATGGGGATACTAAGAAGATGCAAAAATCCTGAAATCCTGGCTGTAGTGGTCTGTAAGGCTGCATTGTCCCATGGACATTGCTTCAGGGGGTCTTGCTTGATTAAACCATGTTAGTCTGGAAGGAATCAACAGTTACGCAAAGTTTCATTTCCTGTGGAAACAGAGATAGAAATTCTTTTCCCCAGTAACTTGTCCTTAAAAAATTTTGGAGTCAAAGCATTTTTAAAATATATAAATTGAATTAATCCAGCAGAATTTCCTTTAATAGTTGTTTCCTCAGCAGTCAAATGATACAAAGACAATATAATCGTTCACAGTATCCAGATTTTCTCCATCTTTATGTAGCTTTTTATTACTCTATTTTTTTCTACTTCTATTTTTTCATTTGTTGAGACAGGGTTTCTCTGTGTAAATTTTATCTATCCTGGAATTCACTTTGCATACCAGGTTTACTTTGAAATCACAGTGATCTGCTCGCCTCTGCCTTCCAAGTGCTAGAATTAAAGGCATGTGCCACCACACCCAGTTACTCTACTTCCTTTTTTCTTTTTTAAACCATTTTGTCCTGTTTCTTTTTCTCTTTCAAGGCTATATATATTTTAAAACACACTGTAAAACTTTAGTGGTTTTTCTTAATGTGAATCTGTCTTTACTGTAAATATTTTTTTCTGGCCATGGGTCTTCTATCTCTTAAACAACAACATTGCTAAACTGAAAGTCATAGCTGTGTTAACTGTGGTCTATCCAAGATGGTGGTGGGTACTTTTACTGCCAGTACTTAGAGCTGTGCTCACTGCCTTGGTCTATGCTGCCATCCAGCAGCATGTTGTTGGCTTGGAGATGTGGTCACTGCCATTGCCATCTCTCAGACACACCAATAAATTGTTAGAAGAACTCTTTAAAAGCCTTGAGTTTTTTTTGCTGCTTATGCTGAGTCAGGAAACCTTCCTTAATGGAGGTGACAAATCTCTGTCTCTAGCAAAATAGTCCAACTGAGAAAAATGCTGCTACCAAGAAGCCTTGCTTGTGTCTCTGTTCTTTTGTTTCTAAAATCCCTTTTTAAGCTTTTATCAAATTTTAAGTGAAAGTTCTCAGTTCCACTTTTGACACCATTTGTTATGAGCAGGTTTTTCCCTGCCAGTCTTGTCCCATCTCCATGCCAGCCTCCAATAACACACCCTTTACCATCAAGAAACTCTCAAAGGCCCCCATGTTTTTTTTTTTTTATTAATTTTAGGATAATTTAAAAGGTCAGATGTTAAAGTGTTATAAACAAAATCATCTGAAAAGCCATTGTAGACAAGGCATTCCTAGAAACAGTTTTTTTTTCTTCTAGAGATAGTTTCAACAGAAGACACTAGCCTTTTTGAATATGAAGAAGGTTTGGCAAAGGCCAGTATTGGACTGTTGAGTGCAGAAACATCTTGAAGGGTCTCTTGCAGGTCAAAGTGGACTAACCATTCCCTGTCAGCATTGTGGAAAACCATCAACAGAACAATTAAAAAAATTAGTGGCTGTTGTTAAAAACCATAGTGCTCTGAATGACAGAACAGCTTCAATAGATAATATGAAAATTTCAGGAGAATACTAAGAACAAGTAATTTGGCCAAGTTTTATAAACAATTGAATACCAAAGCTAAAAAAAAAAAACATGTACATGATATTGAAATTGAGGGTTGGATAGACACAGGTACAGATGTAACAATAATTTCACCAAAATCGTGACATTTGGATTGACATCCTCAGGAGGTAAATGTTCAGCTTCTAGTGACTGGAACTTTATCTCAGGTGAAAAACAAAGTGTAAGATGGGTGGAGGGTATATAGGGCCAGAAGGACAGACAGGAAAATTAAAACCACACGTTGCAAACATAGCTATGACTTTATGAGGATGTGATTTGCTACAGCAACAGAAAACACAGATTATCATTCTTCCAACCACAGATAGTATGTGCAAATTAACATATGCTTTTGAGAAACATATTAAAAGTTATTATAAAATAATCAAGGCATAATGTATCAACAACAACACATTTAAAATGGTTAACTGACAAATGTTATGGGTAGAACAATGGCCTTTGACATCAATAGTAGCAGTTAAATCATCAACATATTGTAGAATAACCAAGTCCTTGAATTTCTTCCATATTTTCTATTAAAAAGAAATCTGTAAAGTGGAGGACATTAACTGATTTAACACCCACAAATAAGATGATTCAGCTAATGGGTTCTTTACATCCTGGAATTCTCTTGCCTTCTTTATTAGCTAAGGGATGGTCTATTATAATGATGTTTTAGAAGACTATGCCTTTAAAAATACATAATAAAGAAATAGTTTCCTTTGCAGTGTCTACTTATAATAATTCTCAGCCTGTTAGAAGATACCATTGGAAATATTTTCCACCAAACAGGTTAAACACCCCCATCTTATGTCAATATTTTGTACCACAACCATTAGAATTAATTTGTGAACAGATTCCTCAATGTATAACTTATCTTTATATAGATAATAACTCATTGGTGGGTACAAACACAGCTCGTTTAGACAAATTGTTTGATGAAGTAACAAGAATTTTGCCTTGTTGGGGATTACAAATCACTCCTGAAAAAATATAGAGAAAAAATTCTATTAATAACCTAGATTATAAAAGATGTTTGTAAATATTCAACCTCAGAAACTGTGAATCATGAAAGAACAATTACGTAACTTTAATGATTTAAAAATTTTGTGGGCTATATTAATTATGGCCCACAATTGGATTAAGAACTCAAGAACTTAGTAATTGATTTTGAATGTTTATGAGGTTATAAGTACTCGAATAGTCTGAGAAAACTATCAGTTGTTATTAAGAAAGAATTGGCTTTGATAGAAAAGAAATTACAGGACAAACATGTGGATCACTCAGATCCAGAGCTTCATTGTATTTCGGTTACTTTATCTTCTATTTATTCTCCTACAGGAATTCTTATGCAGAGAGAATAAATTAGAATAGATTTTCTTTTTTCCCACATAAACAAACTAAAAAAACCCCCACTTACATAGAAAAGTTTTCTGAATTAATTCTGAAAGCAAAATTGGGACCTCATCAATAAGCATTAATAGACCCATTATAAATTGTGGTTTATCAATGATGAAGTTGCCTCATTATGGGCAGAAAATGAACAATGGCAAATAATTTGCAATTATTTCTTGGGAGTTATTAGCATAAAATATCCCAAAAGCAAGAGACTTCTGTTTATAAAAAGAAATAATTGGATTCTTCCTCATATAATAAAGGAAATCTTGATTTTTGGAGTTCCTACATTCTACTCTTTGAAAATAAATCATGAAAGGCAGGTTATAAGTCATGGAGATTATGTAAAGCAGCTTAAAGTCCCCATGATTCAGCTCAGAAATAAGAATGCATATGCAATTTCCATTGTATTACTAGATTTTCTAGAACTTCTAACTCAATATGAAGCAAAAGTTGTTTTGAGAGTTGAATTTCTGGGCTTATTCCAGATGATTCAGAATTATCTTTGTTATCTATTCAACTACAACAAATAATCAGAAATAGAACTCATACCTGTATATAATAATATTGGATCCCGTACTGGTTTATCACATACTCTAGCACAAGGTAATGATGAAATTAATCAGCTATTCGTAGACAAAGTCCTAGAAGACTCAGAATTTCATACAAAACACATGTTAATAGCCAGTATTTAAAGAAAGATTTTTGTATCACATGACAATAAGCAAAGGTAATTGCAAGAAAATGACCTATTTGTTCTTTGTATACCAAACACTACTACCTGCACAAGGTAATCAAAAAGGTAATAAAATAAATGGAATTTGACAAATAGATGTGTTTCACTGTGCTTCTGCAAAATTAAAATTAAAACATGTGTACTATGTCATAGATGCATATTCAGGATTAGATGAGCATTGCTTTAAGTCCTGAGAGGAGTGATTCTGTAATCCCTTCCACATTTATTAGAAGTTATGGCCATTATGGGGACCTCTTCAAATTAAGACTGCCAATGCTCTAGCATATATCCCTAGTAAAATTAAACATTTTAAAAACATATTACAACATAAAGAATATTATAGGTATATCACACAATCCTACAGGAAAAACAGTTATAGAAAGATCTAATTGCACTTTAAAAAGATATGCTTAATATAAAGAAAGGTAATAAAGGTGTCAAGAGACAGATTATACAGTGCTTTATTGACTTTAAACAGTTTTAAATGCTACTACAAAAGGAACAATGGTTGTGGAAAAACTGAATAAAAAAAGCTGTTGAATTAAATTAGTCTGTATATATATATATATATATATATATATATATATATATATATATATGTTAAAGATGTTTTGACCTTAGAATGGAAACAAGGATATGTTCAGGAAGATGTCTTCTGTACAAATTCATTCAAAGGTACCTCCTACTTTCTCTTCTAAGACGTTCCATGTGGCTGGGTTTATGTTGAGGTCTTTGATCCATTTGGATTTAAGTTTTGTGATATGGATTCTTATGGAAAGTCCTGTTACTTGCTAAAGGCAGTTTTGTCACAAACCAAGTAAGGATAGTCTTTGATAAACAATCACTATGTTTTAATGGTGAAGAAGGAGACTAACAAATTACGAGTGACAATTATTTGTTTTTCAATAATGGCAACTTACTCATTTTGTGGAGCATTTTTAGAATTCCTGGAGCCATCCATCTCAGCTATACTTTCTCAAAAAGAGTGTTGGCCTCTCTATTGCTTGTGAAGTTCACTTAGACAAAAGTTCCACCTTTCAGAGCAGCATTGGATGAAACCTGGCACTTGCTTAGGCCCTGCCAAGCACTGAAAGTTGATTTAGTGTTTTACAGAGGAAATCTCACATTGTTTATCTAAATTACATGAAACATGTGCAGATACCCAAGTGTCGGAGATACCTGTGGGGAGAGGGGCACAATCCAAATAATTGAGACAATAACTGAACTAGGCTGATTCCACGATTTGAAATGTCAATACCAACCTAGATTTTTGTAGTTCCATGAGGTCATCCAGGTGGAGTGTAGCTGCCACCTCTGTGCCAGCTTCCAGTGCTGTAACGTTATGGCAAAGAAATAAAGAAGGATTTCAGTGGCCAAGTGCTACCTACAGAACTTTAATCTCTCTCTCTCTCTCTCTCTCTCTCTCTCTCTCTCTCTCTCTCTCACACACACACACACACACACACACACAACCACAATATAATAAAGTGCTCTTTCAGACAGGTTATTTTTCAAATTTTATTTTTATTGTATTTTTCTCTATTTTGTTTTTAAAAAGAAATAAAAGAACCAATTTGCCAAATTTGTATACATATTTCATTTAATAGCATTCTCTAATGAAACAGAACTAATAATATAAATATTTGTGGATTTATTTCATTGATTTAAGTGGCATGGGCTTTACAGTGGAGTGACTGAGAACCCCATTACTGTCTAGTCTATGAGGGTAGAGGCATCAGCATTCCCAATCTTGCCTGGAGAGTTCCAGAAAATCCACTGGTATTTCATCCATGTTGAAAACCAGAAGCTGGGTTGCATTGCCAGTAAAGGGCTACAGCAAAGCTCTAACAGCAGAGTAGATTCTTTTACCATCAAGGAGTGAAGGTAGCAGGATTAATTCCTTTCTTTCAGAACTTCTATCTGGGAATCCTTGGGAGTTTCTGCCACTCTGGGGCAGGTCTTCCTCCCTTAGGCAATCCTTTTAACAAATCTCTCACAGACCCACCTGGAGGAATCAATCTTAGGTGATTCTGATCTTAACTGGCAAGTGAGTTTAACCATCACACTAGTCATATAACTGCCCTAACAAACTAATGTAAAATACTTTCCCAAAAATTAGGTTTCAATAAAAAACTTTGAATTTTTCCTTTAGACTTTTCATTGAACTCCAAAGTTTCCATGCTTTAGTGCCAAGAATTCTGCTTAGTTTATAGCTATTTGTGAAGCTCAAGTTTGTTTTATTTCTGTAGCTTAAGAAAGGCATCTGAGTATTTCAATTCTCATGATATAACTCCTAATGAGAAAAGTAGGTAAATGGATATATAATATTTATCCTATTAAAAGTGCTACATCTGAAGCTCTTTGTAGAGGAAATTCTTCGTCTTTTTTTTCTTAGTTTTTATAGACAGGGTTTTTATGAACAGCCCTGGCTGTGCTGGAAATCACTTTGCAGACTAGGCTGACCTCCAACCCACAGAAATCCACCTGCCTTTGACTCTCAAATGTTGGGATCAAAGACATGTGACAACACACCCAGCTGGAAGTTATTTTTAAAAGTGTGTGTGTGTGGGGGGTGTGTGTGCATGTATACTACACACCATTTATTTGTAGGTACCTGTGGAGGCCAGAAGAGAATATGGGTCACCTACACCTGCCCAACAGTGGTACTGAAAATGAAATTGAACACTTAAAGTCTGAACCAGAACTTATAGTGTAAATTCTTACAGGGAACTCTGAATAAGGGCTAATAGGGGAAGAAAGAGACAAAGTCTATCTCAGAGAGTGTGTAGCTTCTTTAAGTCCAGCCATACAAATCCTAGTGAACATTTGATTTTGGTCTTTCTCATGATGTAAGAGAATGTTCTCCATAAAAATATTCT
This sequence comes from Cricetiscus sungorus, assembly GCA_030556225.1. Taxonomy (NCBI): domain Eukaryota; kingdom Metazoa; phylum Chordata; class Mammalia; order Rodentia; family Cricetidae; genus Cricetiscus; species Cricetiscus sungorus. The sequence goes on from JANBXA010000734.1 coordinate 76,188,929, forward strand.
GTGGGCTGAGATGAGGAGGCAACTGACAGCAGGATATGAACACACACACACACAAATGTATATACATCCTGAAGACTTCAAGCCTAGTAAAAGTATAAGGCATGATTACCTTGTTTTTGGGAACAGCATGAGATATACCAGGTGAGGTACTGACACACAAATCTCACTTAGAATATTTCAACAGGGAAATTAAATTCTGTTTTTAAGTGATTGTTTCTAGGATATTCTTACTATGTAGACCCTATATCCCTGAATGTAATGATCAGAGGTGGAAATACTTGGAATTTTTTCCCTTTTGGATGCCATCTTGGGCTGTGAAACACATGGCTGGAGAATGAATGAGCACTTAGAAAAATCAAAAGATATTGTCTCAAAAGATGATTCCTGTGGCAAAATACCTGATTAAGCTTAGTTGAAGATGTTGTGGTGCATAGGGTCAGCAGTTACAGTTCTTTATCCATGGTAAGGCAGAAAAACATAGCAACAGGCAGAGGCTTTTCACATAATGGAAGAACAGAACTAAAAAGAGATTTAAAGGGGTCTGAGACGAAGATACACCCAAGATCATGCCCTGATGAGATGATCTAATCCTGTGGATAGCCCCTTCACCCATTTTCTATAGTCCTTCAGGATAATGGCATCACTCATGAGGATATGGGGGAGAGTTACCCAAACCACAGCAGATGGTGAGGGAGAATTTTGATCTATGCATATACTAGATAGAAAAAGAAGCCTATAAATTAAAATTTTTTACTTTTGTGAGAATTTAGTAATGTTTCAATACAGTGAGCCTGGATCCATCAAAGGCCCTTCTGTAGGTAGCTAGGGGCCAGGGGCCAGGCCCCAGCCACTGCACTTTAATTTGTTGAAGGCATCATGTTGGGAGACTTTTCAAGATTATTTATTAGGAATTTCATACACAAATGCTGTATTTATAAAATTTCACACCATCCACCATCTCCTCTTATGTCTGCTATCCCACTTGCTCTAAAAATTGTGATACCTTCTTATTCAGTTATTATTGTTATATGTGTGTGGATATATGTTTGCATATATGCATGTGCACATCTACAACCCACTGAGTATATTTTGTGTCACTCATATCTATATATTTAGGATTAACAGGTATCAGCATATGGTCCCTGGAGAAGATTGACTTTTCCCTCTCTCAACAGTGTTTAATTGCTTGTACCTGTTATGGCAGGTTTTTCCCCCCGCCGACCTCCTGATCCTGCCACCATGGTCCCCGCTGACACGTGAGCCCCAAATAATGCTCAGAGACTCTGTATTTGGTACAATCCTGTTGGCCAGTTACCATTATTGTTTATGGGCTAGCTCTGTCTTAATTATTAACCTATTTCTACTTATCTAAGTATTTCAACGCGGTTATCTTATCCGGGAGCCGCAGCCGACATCTTTCTTTCAGGTCTCCATCTTGACTCTAACTACTTCCTCTTTCCTCCTCCTGGTCTCCTAGCCCCACCTATCTTGTTTCCTATTGGCCACAGTGCTTTATTAACCGGTATGAGAAACATATATACAGAATAACATCTCCCATCATCTCCTCTTTTTTGTCTAAAGTAAAAGAAGGGGTTTAACCTTAACATAGCAAAATATATCATAAAACAGTTATCAAATAAGAATCACAGTAAACAATATTTAGTCCATTAACATTTTGTAAGACTTTAAGAAAATATCATCTATCCTATCTTTGTGAGTCTAAAGTCCTAAATGTAACTTATCTTTAATCCTTACTAAGGAAAACTATAACCAAAACATCTGTCTTTAACTCCTTCAAAGACCACAGAAGGATAATATATAAACTCTAGAAATGACAGAGACAAGTCATTGCCTGGTCAGTCACCCAAACTTCTTTTGTAATGTTCCATCTTCAGCCCATAGGCCATAGTGTGTGTCCAGACTCCTCAACAAGGCAGGAAACTTTAAACTGTCCACCTGTAATGGCAGTTTGTCGGTCATTTTTCTTTGTGTCCTGTAGACTGTCTGGCTGTCTGGCAGCCTTGTCCATGAAGCAGGAATCCTGTAGCAATGTCCATCTTGAATCAGCAGTCACCTTTTTGTGGGTCCTGCATGTCTAGTTTCTACAGCATAAAGTCAGACAATCCAGAAGAGCAGTACCTTGCCCAAATGGCTAGTTTTTCCATATTAGAAGCAAACTCCATACCATGTTTCTTCAATGTCCATCTTCCTTTCTGATGCAGGTGGTATTACCAGGAGCAGTTGTACCTCATTGTCAAGAAAAACCCTAAAACATTTTAAATGCCATATTCTGTAGGTCTTTGAAAGGTTTGAAGAATGCCTATCCATCTCAAATACATCTCTGTATATCTAGATAACCTAACTCACCTAAGTTTTGACTACTATGTAACTATCTATAATCTGCATTAAATTATACATTACATTTTCCAATGAGCTATTTAAACATGATACCTAAACAAGAGGAGAAATATGCATATCACAAAATTGACCTTAAATTGTATCAATAAATGAAAATCCATTTCAAAGCAAAGTATTCATATCTATACCATAATTCCCTTTTTACCTTTTAAAACATTGTTTGTGGTTATAGCCATTTATAACCAAGTCCATTTAAATGAAAACAAACATTTATAAACAATATTTGGGAATTTGGGCGTCGTTCTTTCCAAACTACTTCCTGCTGGTAGAGGGTGCTGACATGGGGATCCTAAGAAGACTCAGAAATCTTGGCTGTGGTCTGCAAGGCTTTGTCTCAACTGCTTTGAATGTTGGATCACCTGGGGAGCTGTTTCAGGGGGTCTGGCTTGATCAAACCATATAAGTCTGGAAAGAATCCACAGCTTTTCATTTTCTGTGGAAACAAAAATAGAAATCCTTTTCCCCAGTAACTTGTCCTTAGGCTTAAATTTTGGAGTCAAATCATTTTTAAAATATATAAATTGAATTAATCCAGCAGCATTTCTTATATCAGTAGTTATTTTCTCAGCAATCAAATAATTTAAAGACAACAGAAGTGCGTATAGTATCCAAAATTTCTCTGTGTTTTCCATCTTTATGTGGGTTTTTTATTATTCTATTTATTCTATTTATATTTTTACATATTTTGAGACAGGGTTTCTCTGTGTAACTTTTATCTGTCCTGGAATTTTCTCTGTATCCCAGGTTTATTTTGAAATCATAGAGATCTGCTTGCCTCTGTCTGCCGAGTGCTGGGATTAATGGCGTGCGCCACCATAAACATCCATTCTACTTCCTTTTTTCTTTTTTAAACCATTGTATCCTGTTTCTTTTTCTCTCCCAAGCCAGCGAATTTTTTAAAACACAGTGTAAAACTTGATTGCAGCTCTCATACACACCAATGAATTGTTAGCAGAGCTCTTTAAAAGCAAGGTGGCTTTTTGCTGCTTATGCTAATTTTGGAAACTTCCCTTAAAGGAGCCATGCAAATCTCTGTCTACAGCAAAACAAATCTGAGAAAATGCTGCTACCAAAAAGTCTTGCTAGTCTCTGTTTTCTTGTTTCTAAAAACTATTTTTTAAGGTTTTTTTAAGTTTCAAGTGAAAGTTCTCAGTCGCACTTCTGACACCATTGTTATGGCAAGTTGTTCCTTCCTGCTGGCTCCGTGGTAACTCTAATTCTTATTTGATAATTGTTGTGTGATCTATTTTACTATGTTAAGGTTTAAACCCTTTTTTTATTTTAGACAGAAAAGAGGAGATGATGGGAGACGTTATTCTGTATATATGTTTCTCATACTTGTTAATAAAGCACTGTGGCCAATAGAAAATTAGATAGGCTGGGCTAGGAGACTAGGAGGAGGAAAGAGGAAGTGGTTAGAGTCGAGATGTAGACTTGAAAGAAAGAAGATGCCGGCTGTGGCTCCCTGACAAGATAACCACGTGGAAATACTTAGATAAGTAGAAATGGGTTAATAATTAAGGCAGAGCTAGCCCATTAACAATGATAGTCATTGGCCAACAGGATTGTATCAAATAAAGAGTCTCTGAGTGTTATTTGGGGCTGGTGTGGCTGTAGGCCTAGACTGGCGGCAGGCGGGATGGAGCCGGTGGAAAGGAACAACCTGCCGTAACATGTACCTGTATAAAGATGTGGCTTTGTGAGTTTCCCACATCCATGTTGGCATGTAAATTGGTGCTGTAATTGTGCAGGTGTTGTTTAGGCAATTATGTTGTTGAGATTTCATGGATGCAGTTTCCATTTCTCCCTTATATATAAAAGGTACAGTCTTGCACCAGATGTCCTGGGCTCTGACACTTACAATATTTCTGTTCCACTGTCTATGATGGTCTCTGGACATAGTCATAGGAGTTGCATTGATCTGCATTAGTTGGTGTTGGAAACGTCCCAAACTTAGTTGCTCTCTCTATTTTGGTGGCTTTCTGTAATGGTGTCCCTCTGATATATAAAGAAGTTTCTGTGTTCAAGAATGAGAGGTATACTTACCTGTGGGTATATGTGTAAATATTAAGACTATGAATATGAATTAGACTGATTTGGGAAAGTGGCTATAAGGGCCTCTTCTAGAGGATCTATAGCTTCACTGGCTTTAGGTTATTGGCTAGGGTGAGAATACTAGGCATTGATTCCTTCCTTTTGAAAAGGCCTTAAGTCTAGTTATATAGATAGATTGGTTACTCCCAAGTTATAAGTGTTACTGTTTCACTGTTAGGGATATTTTGCCTGGATGGTCATTGTTACAGTTCACAGTTTTCATATCTGGGAACCTACTGATGACTTTGTTCTTCGGCAGCTTGCTTAGATCCTTCTGATACAATAAAAGGCCATCAATTATAATAATAGAAAATACTACTTTAGAATGTTCAGAGAGATTTCCTTCCCACTAAACAACTCATATATTGTTGAGACTATTCATTGCCCCCAAATAAATGTTCTGATGCAATGGTGGTATATGGGATTTTCCTCCAGGTGAAATATAATTATTTTCATCCGGAAATCTATGGTTACTGGAGTGTGGATCACATGGGATCGGGCCTGTTAGTATTATCAGGTGGAGTGAGGTGAAGGCTCACAAGGCCCATTCACTAGCTGGTGATATATAAGTGGTTAACATGCAGCTAAAAAGGAAGACTAATTATGTAGGTATCTATAATGTTTCCATTCTCTTATAAGAAATTTCATGTTTTTGAAATGACCATTAAAATTTTTTTTTGTTTTACAAAACTGAACTTGGTTGGTATAATTTATTTGGTCTGTAATTATACTATTTAGGGTGAATAGAATAGAATTCTTAGGAAAAACAACACAAGTGGAGTGTCTGTGTGTGTGTGTGTGTGTGTGTGTGTGTGTGTGTGTGTGTGTGTGTCTGTCTGTCTGTCCTGTGGGGGCATATATTTTAGGTGGCACAGGGCTTATGCTTAGGGAAATAGAGAAGTTGGTTCACCCTTTGTAGTTGTTTCCCTGTGCTGCTGAAATGATTGCCAATGTTTTAGAGCTTTAGTTGAAGCATGGTTGTCCCCCTAAAGAACCTTCATTCTCTATTAAAGTGTGAGTAGGTAGCTTGTCTTCCTGCCTCTTAGCGTAGCTATCATAACATTGTATGGTAGTTCAAGCCTCTCTTTTAGTGGCCATTTGATATCCCTGAAGAATTGCTTCCCCTAGCGTAAGTCATTATTATTTGTCAAAGACAAGTCAGTTTTTGAACACAAAATGTCATAGCAATATTTAGTTAATATTGACAGTGAGTACAAGTGGATCTTGAGTATTTTGATGGTATTCTTGCAGTGTACTATAGGATAGTGCATAGGAATTGAGTAGAAGCTGCCTACAGGAAGGACACTTACATCATTTATCACCTCAATTTCCTTTCTCGAAACCCTTCTATATAAATCTCATTTGAAAAGGTGCTAGGTAAACTTCCAAAGGAGGGAAGCAATCAGTAGTCCTACCCGTCAATGGTGCCTATGAACCAAAAAACAACCAGCATCACAGGAAAACCCATGGCACACATACCTTGATGGTAGCCAAAAATTTTCTAATTGAACTTAAGACCCACTCAACAGGAAGGAAATCATGCCTGGTACTGGAAACCCAGGGCCAGTGAAGCCATGTATCTTGAAGGAGAATTTTAAACTGTCCCTTTACTAAGCAAGCATAATTCATAACTTTATTCTAAATATTTGTCTTTATATCCAGAGATAAGTGTATTCTTTACCCTCCTCAAGGAAACTTCTCTTTGTAACAGATGGAGACCATTATGGAAACCCACAACCAATCTTCTAACATTATGGATATTTTCTTTTGAGTTTCTACCTTTCCTCTTTTGGTCTGGATTGAATTCTTTTGCTTATGTGTATTCTATTTCAGATCATTGATAATTTTTACCAGAAAAACTTGGGAAATTTAAGCTGGAATTTTTCCTATTTCTGTATCTCTGGGAGTTGAAAATCCTCCAGGAGTTGGGAGGAGTCATGCATCTTACCTTCTGTATTATGATTTTGATATCACTTGTAAAGTTTTGGAGAGAATCTTATTAAAAATTCTATTCTTGAAGACTCAAGTGGAACTGGCAGTGCCATTCACTGTGGAAGAAACACATTTGTGTAGTAATAGCAAAATTAAGCCTTGTAAAATACAGAAAGATACTTCAAGTCAAATTCACTCCACTAGTGTATAGGAAGAAACATTGTAAAATCAGTGTAGAATGTCATACACCATTAGAAGTAATTTAAAGTGTTGAAATTATAAATAAACAACATGAAGGAAGGAGCTCTAAAGATATATTCATGAAGGAAGGAGCTCAAACATATATTCTCTGTCTCCTGAGAAGAAGAGATTGTAGGCATATGGCACTATAGTTGGATCAAAATTCCTTTTGAAACAGAAAATGTTTTATTCAGATTCCCATACTTCTAGCCAGAGCATATGTTTCCAGGTATGTCTTATATTAGGCAGAAGGAGCTTTGTGTGTAAAAATGAAAACTGGACAGGTGAATAGTTCAGGGTGCAGAATTACATGGAATGCTGTACCATCTTATCCACTAAAGGCTTCCTGGGAATTATTAATTTGACAGAAGAAAGAAGTTTTAATTTGCAGCTGGTACTTTGGTTAATAAAGTGGATTAGGAATATTAGTTACTGGCCTTTAAATACTCTTGACAATGTTAATAGGAGGAATGTTTAAGGGGATTTTGGGACTTCTCATCACTCAGCATTTCCTTAGAAGTGATGGAAAAAATGAGTCTTCAGGATTGGTTATAAAAAGTTGAGTCTCCGAGACTAGTATAAAGGATCTTTGAGAGACATGAATCAGGTTTTCTTTCTATGACTCCATGCCTTCTTCATTTCCTTTCTTTTCCTCTTTTTCTGTCTTGATTTAATTTTATGAAAGTGCATTCAAATTTAATGACTACCATTGTGTTATTATCTCTATCAGAATGGTTTGCAGTTTATTGTGTATTTGCCCTTCTTATTAGAAGACAGAAGCAGTATTTATTTAACCCTTCTGATTCCAGTCCTACCATTATATCTGCCATGAAGCAACTAGTGTTTGTAGAATAACTTTCTTCTTCTTGATCATAATTCAAAAGTTACTTGAATATCAAAATCACCCAGTGTATCAATGATTTATGAAAATTCAAAGGAGAAATAACTTATGTATTTAAGGAGATGATGAACTCCAGGGTTCCCTCCATTTATCACAAAGAAAGATGAAAATCACTCTGTTCTGTGTGAAAACACTTCATTCAGGAATGCATTACAGGTTTGGCTTTATTCTTGCTTTTTATTCAAGCTTCCAACATCCTTATCACTGCTCCTTACTTCATACATACAGAGATGTATGAATGTGTCATCTATGGATCTTGGAGATTGTGCTGGAAGTATGTAGAAACTGCAAATAACTCAGAGACAAAAGTTAGGGGACCTCAGACAGTGGAAACAGGATCTATTCCTGGTGCACAAAGGGACCTTGAGGACACATCACCCATGGAGGAAATGCCCCCTTAACCTAGAGACAGGAGAGAGGTCCTAGTCCCTGCTTTAAATGACTTGACAGATTTACATGACCCAACCTGGATAGCATAGCCCTATAAGTGGAATGGGGGTGGGGGAATGGGAGGGGAGGTTGGCCAGGGTGCATGTCACAGGGGAAAGAGGGTATGAGGGAGGGAGGAAGGGAGGAAAAAGGGAGAAAGAAAGAGGAAACTGGGATCGACATGTAAAAATTTTAAATTACATTATTAATATAAAAAAAAATTTTGACTGAAAAAGATGCCCATGAATTTAATAATTTTCTTCTGGATTATAACTTTCCAAACAGTAGCCATGAATTAATCCTTCCTGTAAAAACAGGAATGCATAAAACGTTTTGTCAAGCCAAGTGCCTGAGCTTTTTATTCCTTCTTTCTTTCTTTTTTTTTTTTAATTTTGGGAGATAGATTTTGGGGGTAAGAACCTGAGCTGTTACATCTTTGACTAAATCACCCTGCTGTTCAATCCCTCTCCAACTTCATAATTCTGCAAAAGGCTTAATCACAGTCAGTGGAGGAGTGCCTTGGCTTGCTGAGTGTGGGAAGTAGGGATTTAATATGCCAATTAAAACACCATTGTTATTAAAAATCCTTGAGTTGTCCAATTTGCATAGGGAAAGCAACTCAAGTATGAATCTCTTTTGAGCAAACCTGCCGGGGTTGACAATTAAATGAACCCTGAGAACCATTCCCAGTGATTTTTGTGAGCCTAAGGTAGTCACCAGAACCCAGTGAGCCCTCTTGGAGGCACAGTGAAGCTACTGTTTTCTGGTCTCTCATATAATTTTATTCATAGAATGTACATATAACATAGTCTGACATATATATAGGACACACAAGACTTCTTCCACTATATTATCAGACTTAACTCTCTATTCTAGTCACCATCATTTTTATCCTGTCTACTCTGGCTAAAACTCAATAGGTGCAAAATGAAGAATTAGAATAATATTTCAGCACATGTGAGAGTTCCAGGCAGGGAAGTTATGTTGCACAGCTCTAAGTGGCCAGTAAATATTTCCTCTCTCAGATGTCAGACATTTCTTAAGGCTTTTGTAAAATTATGCACTTTCAACTTTATTGTTTTAGAATAGCAATTATCCCATTTTTTATATTAACATATTGGCATGTCATTCATGAAGTTTTGACTTAATAATTTGTCATTATTGATTAAGAAGTTGGTATTGAGAATCAATTATTTTAAAACTTCAGCTCAGTAAAATAATACTTATAGTCCAATATATTTTTATTTACTTACTCTAAATTAACAGAAGAGAGTGGAGTATTGGTATGAAGAACTCAGGTGTACAATGGAAGGGTAGTGTTTCCAGCACGACAGAACAGGAGAGACACCATCAATTGAGGTCAAAGACCCCCAAGACAGAAGCAATGATGACAACACCAGAAACACATACTCCTTCATCCTGTCATTACCTGTATGTGGAAGTAATTCAATATATATGTATTTGATTGAAAGTTTTTGAAGCTTACTTCTGATACATAAATTCTTAGTTGTATCCAGTTCTGTAGCTAATAAGAAAACTGTCAATACAAAATGGTCAACCAACTGCTGAGAGGGTGGCAAAGGATCTCAACCTACTATATGAGACTTTATTCTTAATTGTTGTTAAGTGCCAATATTGTGTGTGTGTAAGAATTAGAAATTACAACAAAATTAACTTACATAAAATGGTTTATAATTTGTTGAAAACATATATTGCAAACATATGTGTATTTTTAGCTTATAAATGCATAATATTCATTTTCAATGTGTATCTAGTCATATAGTTTCTGTTGGTATATAACATGAAATTTTAATGACCACTCAGTTGTCTTTATAAACCGATCAGTATAATTGATTAAATAGTTAGCATTCTTCTTTTTAAATAAATTAGTACTTTCTAAATGTATATTGTAAAATCTTTTTAGGGTATTTAAAGTCTATGACTGGGTAAGCAGCTGGGAGTTTCCATAATTATAGTATAAACTGTACATAGACACAGAACTCAAAAGCAGCTATTGACAGCTGTTTGGAGCTAGTCTAACATGAGATGATTTTGGCAAGAAAATTTCATTCTGTGGCTCTTGTTTTCTTGGTGGCCAAACACAATCAAGAGAATTTTTACACAATCATAGCAACTCAAAGTGAGCTCTTTCTCATGCGATCATGAGATGACTAAAAGATGTTTCTTATTGTTTATGAGAATATGAATTCTATGGAAAGAAGGTGAAATGGAAGGAAGAGTTTTGTGTGGGATAAGTGTATCTCTAATATTATACCAATACTCCTATGAATGGAAATATATATATTAACAAAGCACATGAAGACAACAAAATAGATATTGTTGTTCATTAGATAACAGATTGGCACTGTGCAGAATGAGGGATTATTAGAAAACTATTAAAAAAATATAGATGTGGCAGTATGTTACTGTAATCTCAGCAATCTCTCAGCAAGGTAAAATGAATTTATCTTGGAACTTGTATTAAGTCCTTCCTTGGAAATCCAATGAAATAAAGCACATGAAATCCAAATAACAGTAAAATACCACAGAAAGATCTACTAAAAGATCAATACAGTCTTTGCAAGTGCATATGTACATCAGTCCTGTCTTGTTTATAAGATATTGTTTTCTTTATGTCCTATTTTATTTTAAAATATTTATTTTTACCTGATAGGTCCTTAGCATATATATTATGATTTCCAGTTTTGTGTTTTTATGGAATTTTTGTATGTGCAAATATGTGTCTATGAGTCTATATGGTTTTCTTTGCCTCTTTCTTCTTGTTTGATTTGTCCTATTATGTTTATTGTATCTTATTTTGTGTTGTTATTATTTTTATATGCTTCTTTATTTTCTAATGAGGGATAGAAAGAAAGCATGGTGATTTCAGTGAGAAGAGAGTTGGAAAGGATATAGGAGTTAGGAAAGGGTAACTGTAATTGGAATCTATTATATAAGAATCTATTTAAAAATACATAAAAATGAGTAATACATAGTTACATAAAAGTAGTATGTAGCTTTCTAGGAAGTAGTAGATGTCCAAGAATTCCTAATTGTTTTTGTGCTAGGGTATTGGTTACTTATTCAAATATTTCCCAGATAAGAATATTTGTTGCACAGTAACCTCTTACACATTATGATTTCCTCATTACATATTTGTTGTTATAAATCAATATTTATTTGATTATTTTATGTATGTCCCTTTATCATGGACATTTCATTTTGGACATGAGGAACATAAGAATTATACAGATAATAATTGGATGAATTAAAGCATGAGGGTAATCTTGAAATTACATGTAAAAGAGATAGCAGCATCATAAATTATAACCCAGTCATGGCAGGTTTCATGATTAGTACTCACAAGTCCAGCTCACTTTTGTTGTTGTTTGAAGTAAGATGTTGGAGTGGGGATTGGTTTTAAATGTATTGAAGTAGAAAAGCAGCCTTTGGGTAGAAAGATATAAAAGAGTGGTGCCAAAGAGTGGAGTAGAAAACAAGTTCTCTTAGGGTTGATGAACTAATTTGAAAAACATTGTTTTCATCTATGGGTTGATTTCTTCATAGCAGAACCTGTGGTGAGGATTTGGAGATGCTCTCTTAGGAATTTCTTCAGGAAGAAAATAGCAAACGGTTTAGGCAGAAGAAAGTGAGCAAGAGTTTCTGTGCTGTGGAGACACAAAGTTTCAGGATCCTGGGGAGGTGTTCTGTGACATGAATTCCTGAAGAATATGTCCAGACCCAGGAAAGGAGCAAGGTTTTCAGCTTCTGGGCTTGAGGGGGATCAATTGCTGTCTCTAGAGGGTAGGAATACTCAGGCCTTTCTTCTTTTCATTGCAGGATGAGGGGTTAATGATCTCTAGTAGGTTAAGGCAACATGTACTAAGGGCTGTTAAAAGAAAATGGTACCTAAGAGAGGGATAGAAAAGCATAGCATCAATGTTCATGAGGGATATTGGTACTCAAATAAAATACTGGCAAATCAAATCTAATAACACATCAGAGAAATCATTAACCATGACCAAGTAGGCTTCATCCCAGGGATGCAGGGATGGTTCAGCATACACAAATCTATCAATGTGATCCACCATACAAACAAATTGAAAAAAAAAAAAACACATGATCAACTCACTAGATGCTGAAAAAGCCTTTGACAAAATTCAACATTTTTTCATGATAAAGGTCTTGAAGAGATCAGGGATAACAGGAACAGACCTAAACATACTAAAAGCAATATACAGTAAACCAACAGCCAACATCAAACTGAATGGAGAGAAGCTTAAGGAAATTCCTCTAAAATCAAGAACAAGACAAGGCTGCCCACTCTCTCCACATCTCTTCAATGTTGTACTTGAAGTTATAGCTAAAGGAATAAGACAACAAAAGGAGATCAAGGGGATCTAAGTTGGAAAGGAAGAAGTCAAACTGTCACTATTTGAAGATGATAGTGTACATAAGTGACCAAAAAAACCTCTACTAGGGAATTCCTACAGCTCACTAACACCTTTAGCAATTTAGCAGGATACAAGATTAACTAAAAAAAAATAATCAGTAGCCCTACTATGTACAGATGATAAAGGGTCTGAGAAAGAAATTAGAGAAACAACACCCCTTGAAATAGCCACAAACAACATAAAGTATCTTGGGGTAATGTACCGCGCCTGACCCTCGCCAGCAAGGATGGACGCCACTCTGGGTAGATCGTCTTCATGCAGTTTTAATCAGGATCCTTGAAACATGTTTCCTCTGACCTGCAAGAGAGCTGGAGTACCCCTGAACAGTCTTAAATACCCTAATCAACCCCAGTGAGCTACGTGGACCCTGCAGATAGGCTACTCTAGTGCGGAAGCAGACAGGCTGAACAGACTTAACCAATTAAGGGCTTGTTTATGCCAGAGAGCCTTCACCAATGGGAAGGTGTAAGGCTGGAAGCCAGTGCCACTTTAAGGCATGGCACTTCGTGGCTCTCTACAGGGTAATGCTTACCCAAAAGTGAAAGACCTATATATCAAGAACTTTGTGTCTTTAAAGAAATAAATTAAAGAAGATACCAGAATATGGAAAGATCTCCCATGCTCTTGGATAGGTAGGATAAACATAATAAAAATGGTAATCTTGCCAAAAGCAATCTACAGATTCAATCCCCGTTGAAATCCAGCACAATTCTTCACTGCCCTTGAAAGGATAATACTCAACTTTATATGGGAAAACAAAAGACCCAGGATAGCCAAAACAATCATGTTTTGGAACATCAGGAGGCATCACTGTTCCCGACTAAAACCTCTACTATACAGGTAAAGTCCTGAAAACAGCTTGGAATTGACACAAGAAAAAAAAAAAAAGACAGGTAGACCAATGGAATTGAATTGAAAATTCTGATACTAACCCACATACCTACAAACACCTGATTTTTGACAAAACAACTAAAAGTATACAATGGGAGCAGAGAAGCAACTTCAACAAATGGTGCTGATACAACTGGATGATGGTGTGTAGAAGACTGAAGATAGACTCATGTCTATTGCCATGCACAAAACTCAAGTTCAAATGGATCAAAGACCTCAACATAAATCCAGCCACACTGAGACTCTTAGAAGAGAAAGTGGGATGTACCCTTAAACACATTGGTACAGGAGACCACTTCTTGAGTATAACTCCAGTAGCACAGACACTGAGATCAACAACTAAGAAATGGGACCTCCTCAAACTGAGAAGCTTCTATAAAGCAAAGGACACAGTGGACAAGACTAAATGGCAGTCCACAGACTTGGAAAAGACCTTCACCAACCCACATCTGACAGAGGGCTGATTTCCAAAATATACAAAGAACTCAAGAAATAGTCACCAAAACACCAAATAACACTATTAAAAAAATGGGGTACAGAACTTAATAAAGAATTCTCAATACAGGAATCCAAAAAAGGTGAAAGACACTTAAGAAATTGCTGAACATCCTTAGCCATCAGGGAAATGCAAACCAAAACATTCTGAGATACCATCTTACTCCTGTCAGAATGGCTAAAATTAGAAACACCAATTGAGGAGGTAAGAACAACTGAGGATTATACATAACCAGAATGTACCTTATACATGGATAAAATTGTCAAAGTAAAAGCTCAATAAAAAGTTAATTTTAAAGTTCACTGGAAATGATATAATTATAATCCCCAAAATCACAAAAATCGCTAAAATTTATTTTAAAGGTTCATTTTATCCATTGTTCAAATACAGATGTATTTTGAGTGTTTACTTTGTCTTGCCCAGTTCCACTGCACTGGTTCTTTCCCACCTGCTGGTCTCCACAGATGCTTATTAAATAAGCATCCTGAGGCTTAATATGAATTATAATTGTTTGACCAATTGCTCAGACGTATTAGTAACTAATTCTCACTATTAAATTAACTCATTTCTATTATTAGGTATCTTACCTTGAGGCTCATGGCTTGTTACCTCACACCTTCCTTTCCCATAGTGTTACTTCAAATCTACCTTCTTTCTACCTGAATCTTTGCTTGGATTTCCTGCTTGGCTCTATTCTGCCTGGCTATTGGTCAAAAAAGCTGTATTGATCAACCAATAAAAGCAGCACATATTCAAAGCACACAGAAGGACATTCCACATACCAACATTTTCATTATGCTCTTTTCACTTCATTTTTAATACCTCTTCTACTCTTATATTCAAACTTCACAGCATTGAGATTTGTGTTTGTTTGTTTTCAAAACTTTAAGCTCCAAATAGAAGACATGAAAGGTAATAGAAAAATGAAAATAAGTCACCATCTGAAACTTTTTCCTTGATTCACATTAATACCTGTAATACTAATTCTCTGTCTGTCTGTCTATCTGTCTGTCTGTCTGTCTGTCTGTCTGTCTCTCTCTCTCTCTCTGTGTGTGTGTGTTTGCATATGTATGTGTGTATTTATGTGGGTGACTCTCTAAAATAAACTGGTAAGGGCAATTTTGTCCCTTCTACCTGTAGTGTGGTACTACAGAACCCTACAACCCAGGATGTAATATAAGACTTCTAATTGTAACACACTTGTTGCTTTCAATGCTTCAAGTTTTGTGACTTGAAGAATATACAAAGACATTGGTGAACTAGAGGAAAATAAATATGAATCATTATGTCTGACTCAATGTTTTAAATTTAGGTAGAGAAAGGTCAATTCCCACATTTGATCCATGAGTCTCGAGAGTCATCAGGGAATATCATTTGTGAGTGATGGCAACTTCATTCTCTGCCCACCTTGCTTAAGTTAGCTGCATTGATTTTATATAGTGGAAGACAATGTTCTTAATATTTAGAGAGTAATTAGCTTTGAGCACTCCTGTTTTGAATGTCTCTTTTCCCCTCTCTTTTGTATTTAGGAAATGCAGTTGGCAGCTATCCATATAACTTCTAAAAAAAGGAGTTTTCCCAGAGCTTTTCTCAAGAAAATTAGCTTTTATTATATGGACTTTTCAAAATAAAATAAAATAAAAATCAAACAGAATTTAAATTTCTAAAATAGTGTCTTCATCTGAAAATAAATTATATACAAACAACTTTATTGTTTTCATTTTCAATCAGCTTATATCTATGAATCAAGTTCCTCTTATTGCTTGAGTAGGTGCCATCTGCTCATCTGTAACTGAGCCAGATTTTACATTGGAGGCTGATTTTGTATTTGATTCTTATACATTAAACATGTACCTTCATAAGCAATGAAACTCTGGAAGATTTTAATACTTTCCTAAAATTTAAATTTACTAATTAGAAACAACATATATTTTTTCTAAGTACTTGTTTCTATGTAACCTACCCTAGAGGTATCAGCTATCCACTGACATAGTGTATATATACATATGTATATGTATATATATAAATATAAATGCATATATATATACACCTCCTCTCCCTCTCTCTCTCTCTCTCTCTCTCTCTCTCTCTCTCTCTCTCTCTCTCTCTGTGTGTGTCTGTGTGATTTTTATTCTTAGAATTGTCACAAGATGATTATACTAGCTAAGTCTATAATTCAACTGATGGTTTGTTGTAACTGGAAAGGTGCTTGGCAAGTCTCCCCATGTGCCTTTGGTCACCTGTAATTGTGCTAGTTGACCATGATGACCTTAGGAATGCTTTCTTGTATGTCTGGGATCTTGTTGGGAATGATGTACTGATGCACTTCTGATCCATGTGTCTAGTCTAGTCCTCTGGAAAGTTGCCCGGGATAGGGTAGAGAAAGAGCACTGATAGTGCCAGTCATCACAGAACATATACTGCACCCTGCACCCTTGAGACACAGACTTAGCCTGATAAAAATTACAGCTTTTGTTCTCTTCTTCTTCTTCTTCTTCTTCTTCTTCTTCTTCTTCTTCTTCTTCTTCTTCTTCTTCTTCTTCTTCCTCCCCTCCTCCTCCTCCTCCTCCTCCTCCTTCTTCTCTTCCTCCTCCTCCTCATTCTTCTCCTTTTCCTTTCTTTTGCTTATTTATTTATTTATTTATTTATTTATTTATTTATTTATTTATTTATTTATTTATCTAAGCAGTCCTGAAGGTTTGATGAGAAAGGGTCCCAGGCATATATTCATTCATGTAATCAATCTATATTTTAAGCTAAATATAAAAATGTGAACAGGACTCAGTTTTACATATCTAGATCAGATTTTTCTTCTTACAATTCATTCTACTACCATTACCATGATCCTGAATGTGTATTAGGAGACAATTGTTTTATAGTATGCTTTGATCACAATTGCTGTGTAGATTGTGGCAATAGGCTTGTGTCAATTTACCATAGTATTTAGTAGTTCTTCTCCATTTGATGTTAATGACAGATTGTAAAACAATTTATGTGACTGAAAATTTTTGTTGCTTTCCAAATGCTGTCACCATAGAGAGGTTCTTTATGCAGTTTATTATTAGTTTATTGCTTTCGAATATAACATCAGTTACTGGGATCTTAACTTATCTTAACAACTTGTATACTAAGAGGTTATTATTTGTTATAATCATAGGTTCTTTTTGAAAATAAAATTATGAAGAAAGACATAAACTTCAAGGTGTGTTTTTCTCATGCCTACATTTCACCACACATTGCTGCATTGCCTTGGTGGACCTGAAGAAGGCTGAAAAAAAGAGCTCCTGAGTCACAGCAGCTCCAGACAGCTCTGTTTTTGTTCCAAGATTTTTTGTCACAGTCCCTAAGATCATTCTTGCCAAAATTTGATTTGAAAAAGTAACATATTTTGAATATGACATATGTTTGAAATTAACAGGAAATGCAGCCAACGTTTGAAAATTAACAAGGAAAAGTTATTTCTGAAAATATTTGAGAGCCAAAATGTGTTTGGATTAAAAATTTAGAGTATTTCATTGTTTAGAAAATTCAGCAATGTTTTATAAGCCCTAGAAAGAATCATTATTTGCTTTGTCTGTATATCAAGCATTAAATAGTTTTTGTAATAATTGAACAAATACAGTAATTATAACTTATATGCAATTATTTTTAGGTGAGCTGAAAAAATCCTGTTTTCATTATTTCTAAAATAAGTTATGTGTTTATGTTTTCCAATATGCAAATGGGATATAAAATTGATCTGCTGCTTTCAGGATAGATAGACATAATTGAAGGAACCCAGAACAAATCCAGTGTGACAACTTTATAAACATATTGTGATTTCTTTAATAAATTTGAAAAAGTATTTTTATTCCTAATTGTCCTGGAATTTCTGAAATTCTTTATGTCAAGGCTGAGCTCATTCACTAGCCAGCTCTGTACAAGGCAGAGTCCAGAGTTGTAGATGCATAAACAGATCTAAGGAGAATTCAAGTCTCTTTGAGAAGAACAGGGTCTCATAAGTAGAAGTCTTGTTCCTATCAGGGACCTTTATATAGGAACAGAACATCTTTTAGGGGTTTAGGGATGTATGCAGAAAGATAAGTGATCCAGGCCATTCCCAAATGAAGATGTTGTTCACTCCTCTATGGGAAAATATAAAGATCTATTGAGGTGCTCATTGTGAGCAGAGAGAACACAGTATGAAAAAAATTTTATTTTGGGTACTCACTATGTCCAATGAATTGAAAAGACAATTCTCAGGGAAAGAAAGGCAAATGGTCAGTAAATATTTTGAAAAGTATTCAATACGCTTTGCCATCAGTGCCATCAATTAAACTTCTTTGAGATTCTTATACCATTCAATGTGGCTCTCATCAATAAACAAACAACATATATGTAATAAAATTTATTCATGTGTATTGAATGAAATTATGGTTTTCCTAGAAAATGGATGAACCTAGACATTAAAATTTATTAAGTGAAATCAAGCAAATTTATTAAGAAAAATATGCCATATTTCCCCTCATGTACAGGATCTAGATTTAACTTATAATATATTTTTATAGTATCTATAATATATAAAAGAATAAAGTTTATTTAATATTTTCTGAATTACAAAACAATTTTGTATCAATAGTGCTTTATATTTAAAGGCAATTTTTGACATTGTTTTCTTACTTAAGCACCATAAGAGTTTTGACATATAAGTGAGGCTCTTAGTTCTCCTTTATATTAGAAGAAACATGAGAGTTAAGAGGCCTGTTGCAATAGTCAGGATTCTCTAGAGTCACAAATCACAGAACTTATAGAATGAATCTCTCTCTCTCCCTCTCTCTCTCTCTCTCGTACACACACAATATATATATATGTATATATATATATATACATACATATTATGAATTTATTGAAATGACTTACAGGCTGCGGTGCAACTAATTAAACAGTTGCTAGCTATGAGTGGAATGTCCAAGAATCTAGTAGTTGTTTACTCTCAAAATGTTGGGTGTCTCAGCTGTTGTTTTGTATATCCTGGATCCTCAAAAATAAACTCTAATAGATGTTCCAGCAAGATGATGACGAATGAGCAAAGAATGAACCTCTCCTTCTTCAGATGTGCTTAATATACACCTACAGCAGAAAGTGTGGCCCAGTTTAAAGGTCTGCCTTATCACCCCAAGATCTGGATGAAAAGCCTGTCTTCCAGCCTGAAGATCCAAATCAAAGGCATGCTGTTTTTCTGCCTCAAGATCCAGATCACAGGTGTTACCCTCCCTTTCTGGATTGGGTTATAGTTCATTCTAAATATAGTCAAGTTGACAAGCAACAGTAGCTATCACAGCTGTGGAATACTAAACAATGATTATTAATTGGTCCAACATACAACTCCCATGCAAAGTTAACTGTGCTAACTTTCTAGGAAGGTGGTAAGCTTCTGTGGTCATTATCCCCTCTTCACTGTTCTCCAGAATTAACATTTTATACAGGTTTTCTTGGCATCTTAAATTCCCATATCTCTAAACAAGCCACCTCAAGATTCCCTTTGCTCGTGGCTAAGAACCTCTTTCCTGGGATTGGTTTGTTGTAACTTCCCATTCCCCTTAGTCACAGAATAGGGTAATTCTAAGAAATGCATCAAGATATCTCTTGCACTGCAGATAAGTTTGGGTCATTTGCTCCTGCTAATATTGTAAATCCTTCTTTAACCTATGGATTCAAGAATATGACATGATCAAAGCCAAATGGAAACCTTAGCAGCTAATTTAATACAATGATCATGCCTTGTGGCAGAGGTACTACTGTTTTCAGAGCCAGGATGTATTGATCATCAGAGCATAAGGCTATGGGAGCAAGAAGCAATAACTTGGCTTAAAGGTCAGTAAAGGAGATGATGAGTCACCATTCCCATTTCTATTAGTGCACATGGATTTTCTTGTGACATTTCTTAGCTGTCTATAATGTATTTTTGTCATATTCATTCAAGCATTATTTTCTTTTTCCACTCTCATTACTTTGCATCCAGTTTTTCTCTCCAATTAATCCTTGTCATGTTTTTATGTCTTCTATTCCCTTCCCACCATGACCCAGTAGATCACATTGGTGTTGCTTACGGGAGCATTAATTACAGGCTGTTTACAGCAATGTGATTACCTTAACAATGGCTCTGCAATTGAAAAAACTCTCTCCCATACTCAATAATATTAACTGCATAAAAACACATAGGGATGGATGAAACCTCACAAACTCTTTCCTTCTACGTGGCAGACTGTTGATGTACCAAATCAGAGCTACTCTGAATTGCAGAGTAAAATGTGTATGCCATTACTAAGAGCTGCCTTTCTACACTGTTTCCCTGTTTCTTCTGGCTCTTAAATTTACTTAACCCTTTCAGTAATGTTCCCTGAACCTTAGCAATAGAGAATTGATATAGATGCCACATTTATGACATAGTATTTAATTGTCATGAATTCTCACCACTTTGATCAGTTATGAGTCTTGTCAGTTACTGTTGATCACTATAAACAATGTAAGACAAAGTATATTTGACCAAAGTTGACAGGGATAATAATTTTGAGTACAAACATAGTTGTTTGAGTACAAACATAGTGGCATTTAGACAGTAGAATCAGTTCCACTTCATAAAATAAAATACATGGCTCTGTAACATTCTGGGCCAATTCTTCTGCCCAAGTTTTACAGTACCAAATGTGGATTCCTTTCTATGCTGTGGGCCTCAAATCCAATGAGTCAGTGGCTGGTTACTTTCAAAAGAGGCTTTCAATACTAGCACTAGTGGCACATCTTTCCTGACATGACAGTAGTGTTAGATAGAGCTTCCATTATCATGCTACTATTTTAAGAGTGAACACATCTAATCTTGGAGGTCAGTATTATAACATACAGGTTACCAACCTGGGTAAGACAACTAATGACTTTTATGTGCTCAAAGGGTTATTTTAATATACTTTTATTCAGATCTCCTATCATATATATATGGTTTGCAAATGCAAATTTATTTTCCTTCACATATATACCTGCTCAGTCTTTGTGCTACTCTTTAAAAATAATTATCATTCTGACACTCCTATAAAGAATCAGTTGGCATAGACATAATGAAGATTTATCTACTTTGATTTTTATATCTTTGGTCTGTATGTCTACTTGAAAGACTATAAATTATTGTTTTGTAGTTAGTATTGAATCTGAGAAGTGTGGGTTCTCTATTTTTGTTCTGCTTAAAGATTGATTTGGTTAACACGAACCGTTTGCAATTACATATGAATTTTAAAAGAAATGTCCATTTCTATGGATAAGTTTGTTGGCCTTTCATGAGAATTATTCTATATCTGTAAATAAGTATATTAATTATGCATCATTGATGTGACAAAATACCTGAACAAAAAACAACTTCAGCGAAATACTCCAGCCCATTATTGTTGGGAAGAGTGGGAAGCTACTTGTCATATTGATTCTGTAGTCAGGAATTAGAGATAGAACAAGAAGTGGGGCCAACCTATATAACATCAAGGCCTGGCTCTAGTAACCTGTTTTCTCTACCATGATTCTACCTTGTAAAAAAGTTCATAACCTTCTTCAACAGAACAACTAGCTGTTTTTAAAGTGTTCCATTCAAGGCAAAACATTTCACCTCATTGCTCATAGGCCTATTTACATCTCATGATACCAAATATATTTATTCCAGGTTCTAAATTGCCATGGTATTTAATAGTTACAACCATGTTCAAATGTCCTAAGTATTTCCTGAGACTCAAATCTCTTAAATGTGAGGTCCTATAAAGTAAAAATGCAACTTTCATACTCCAAACAAAGAATGGCAGAAGGAAGGAGGTATGATAGCATGCAAAAGTTATACTATAGCAGGACCTAATCCTTGTAGGGAAAACATTAAATCCTTCAGCTTCACATGTAGCATCCATTGCTCATAATGTGATCAATTCAAATCCAGGTCTTAGGAAGACTTGCCCTTCCAGATTTTCTGCCAGTACCATTCATATTTTTTCTTGGGTGGGCTCCACTCCTAGAGTGTAGCCTTATTTGTCTATCTTGGTGTTTCTTGGCCTCATCAGCTCTCTGGAAGCATGGGACAAGAAAGCATGACTATTTCATGTTGGGTTTTTTTATGCCATCAAAGTCAGTACCATGCAAATAGCAGTGCCAAATTCTGCTGACATCCTATGATGGAACTCAACCCTTTGAACCACCATGGCAGTTAAATTTGTGTGTTCAATTGGGGTTTATTTTCAGAAGTAGGGAATCCCTACAGAGTTGTAGATTAGACTCATTCCCTCTGAATGAATTTGAATTTTTATCAGTGTAACATAAGTTCTAATGGGCTTTACTAATAAAAGTCCAGTGTCAGACACTGGGTTAAATGCTGAAAGATCAAACAGACAAAAGGACCAACCTTATCTCCTTAATTTCCCTGCCAGATAGAGACTGAACTTTTGTCTCCTACTGCCCATTTTACTCTCCACTAGCTTTCTCATTAACTGCCTATGTTTGCAGACTTTCAGATCTCTGTGCTTAGTTAGTGGCCTCTGATCTTCAGGCAAGCTTTATTTGAACAAACCAGATATCACCACACACCAGTTGTACTTTTTGTGGGACCAGGTATTGACATTGGGTCACTTTGCCTACTATCATCATACTGAGCTGCAGGTTTGTCTGTGGTGACTAAAACCTCTTTACCATTTTCAGCACACAATTTGGAAATAGTATGAAATTTATTTGAGCCCTCTTTTATAATCCAAACATTTTAATAGTCCCTTTGTCTGACCTTTTATATCTTTTAATTGTGGATCTGAATTAGAGTGGACAGCATTAAACAAAACACCAAACTGAATGTTATTATGTCTTAAAATTTTCTTTATCAAACATATCGTTACTTATGCATAAATTTGATCTCACATACATTCTTAGGACTTACATAGAATACAGACAGATGCATAGCCAGAACATATCCAGAGTGACCTATAGGCCTGTTTCTTATAGAATCTCTATTACCTATTTAATCTCATGAATTGGAATTATACTATTTATGCACATTTCTATAGGCATTCTGGTTTTCTCTAATGCCTCTAGAATGCCCCATTAAGCTCTAATCACAGTAATTTAGGATTTTTAAAGTCAGTAGCTAAAAATTCTTCCATAGTCTTTTTATAATGCAGTTCCCAAAGTCTAATAAAACATCAAGTATTAGAGGTATATCTCAGTAGTTAAGAGCACTACCTGCTTTTATAGAGGAACCATGTGTAATTACCAGCACCCACCAATAGCTCCTAACATCTGTAACTCCACTCCTAGGGGATCTAACACCTGCTGCTGGCTGTCTTGTGTAACAGACACACATATAGTACACAAGCATAAAAAGAAAGCACCGATACACATGAAATAAATAAATAAAATATAAACAAATACATCAGAAAACAAACACCAAGGCTTATTCCTTACTTTCTTCAACCAAGATTTACTTCCTAAAGGCTCTACAGCCATCTCAAACAGTGCTACCAGCTGCATTTCAAGTGTTTAAACAATGATCTTATATGGCCATTTTACATTTACATCATACCAGTGAATATTACTATCTTAACAATTGGAAGTCTTTCAGTATATGAGCTTACCATTTCCTTTAATTATTTAGATCTTTAATCTCTTCATCAATATTATAACTTCTGTAATTTTCTTAAATGTATTATTAGTAGTTAATGCTTTTATGCCATTATAAATGTAATAAAGTATTTCTTAATCATTCATTATTGTTTCCCCATTCTTAACAGATTATAGGCTATTGTTTCAGAATTCTGGATCTTCATGAATGCCATTACCACTATGATAGATTTTCATATTCATTCATTGTGGAATTTTTACATGCTTTTTTGTTCATTGCTATTCCTTAGAATTCAGTTATTTTCTAATGAGATGGAGAAATGGAGTATATTTGGATGGGAATAAATGTTGGTAGGAAGTAGAATGAATAGAAGGAGGGACAACTATAATCGGTATGTATTATTTTATGAACAAATAATACAGTTTTAATAAAAGGGGGAAAGTGGCTATAATATGTAAAATCTGAATTCCAGAAATGATTTGAGGTCTAATTTGAGAATTTATTTTTTTCATTAAGACTTTTAATGTAGATGTAAATTAATTATTTTTAAAAAATTAAAGTTTCCATTTTTTTTAGAATAAAGATTTAGTGGACAAATACAGCCCAAAGCCAACAGAAAAATAGTTTTGCCCTGTCATTTCCTCAAGAAAGCACTGCAGCTACCTAGAAAAGTCTAAAAGAATAAAAAGCTCCCTTCTAGGTGTTCACAGAAGATGTTAACTATGTACAGTGATCTGATGTGCAAGAGTACAACAAATATGTACATATACATTCCTGTCTGTGCTAGGTATTCTAGAGTATCCATAGTGGATCAAGCTAGAGACTAGAAATGAGAAGAGACTGTTGCAGTGAATAGAAAAGCGAGGGTTACAATGGTTTGATACCAATAGAATAATAAATGTCTGTCTAATGAATTATTTTTAACTTTGGGGCAGACTAAAAATGTTTTAAAATAAATACATGTAAGGGATGCTTGATGCTTGTTAAATGTTAAATGTCAGTTTTGTTTTGTTTTTTTTTTTTTTGATAAACAGCACTGACCTGATTATATGGCGCTAATAACACAGCCCACATTATTCTGGAATTTCTCTACATAGCCAGTTGCAGCAATCTTTGTAAGCATTAGCAGATGCGCCTCTGTGATTTGAAACATCAGCATGCTCATAAACTCATAGGAGATGTCATTCTGTAAATATGTTTCTTGTATTGGTTAATGCATAAAACACTGTTCGCCAAAAAGGGAAGCAAGATTGGTGGGACTAGGAGAGAAGGAGGATTCAGGGAGCGGTAGGAGTTTCAAGATGTAGGACCAACAGGGTAGAATACCGGGCCCTCTCTCCAGTAAGATAAGACCTCGTGGAACTATTTAGATTAATAGATATGGGTTAATTCTTAAGACAGAGCTAGCCAATAAGAAATGTGAGTAACAGGCTAACAGTATTATATCAAATGCAGTGTCTGTGTGTTATTTGGGACTGGTCAGGCTGAGGGACCAGGCTGGCAGAAAAACCTACTTGGAACAATAACCTACACTTCTATGTGGCTACATCAGTTACTTGTGGTCCCATTGAAGTATAAAAGAGGATATAAGCAGCTGATAACTTCACAGAAGTCACAGAGATACCAAAAATTTTATGATCATCCAACTTAAACCAACGCTGCCTAGCTGCATTTTTACAATAGGCAGTGTAGTGGCCTCCATCCAGCCCGCTGCAGTGGTTTGAAACAGAAAACAAGTTATATTTCTTCAAATTGTTCTTTGAACCAATAACATACTGTGACAAGTCAAGATTTTCTAACGGGAAGTCCACAGATATTTGCAGCTTCTGTTTCCACCTGCCATCATAGGAAAATGGTTTGAGGTGTACCAACAGAGGTGGCACTTTCCAGATCTCTATCTTCTTTAGAGAGTCCCGCCAAGCTCGGCAATGGCTGCAGTACAATCTGCTGTTTTCTGTGAGATTTTCTTTTTTTGGAAAATTATCTAAGGCAGTCCTGTAATGTGCATTTACTTGTGGATGCTAGTGGCAAAGATAAATACATGACAGCCTCAATTTTCCAGGACTTTTTGTGACAGGCGAGACATTCTGCTGTGGATTTGAACTGACCCTGAAAAAGTGCAGCAATAATGAACTGATTGAGCTGTTTGTGTTTCTGACAAGCATGTTCTGCTGCTTTAAAGTCATCGAGGTGATTGGTGATCACTGTTTCTTCCTTATGCCTCTTCTGATTGTCAGCCTTATTTAGATCCTTGTAGAGGTCATCCACGACAAACAGAAGCAGTTCCTGGGAATCTTGCTGGCTGGATCCTGCAAACTGGTCATTAATCTTCCCAATGTTGTCTTTAAAGTCTTTTGGACTGATGTATCTATACTGTCCTGTTCACAGCGCTTTCATGATTATACCAAATTCTTCTGCCACTTCACCCTTATGCCCCAACAGATTTGAGCTGTTTATATTGTCCTGGTAGCAGTTCCAGTTGAAGTAATCAGCCAAATGTGGAGCATTACATAGGCACTGCAATATTGAGTTCATGTAACAAGTGTTCTCCAAATTACGAAATCCAGTAAGAGCTGGTCCAGATCCACCAAAAATAAGATTGACGTTCCGAGTCTGAGAAGCAGAAAGTCTTGAGATCTCAGATTTAATCTTGTTTTCCCCGTTGACAGTTGGCGTCACTGCTGGCCTCCTCTTCTCCTCCTCTTGCAGGGCTTGAGTGACTTCTGAGGATGAGTAGGATCACTTTGTAATACCCTCAAAATGAGGAGCTCCCTGTTTCGGTCAGTTCTCCCAAGAACTCAATGTCCAGTCCAGTTGATGCAACCAGCAAGAGGCTTTAATGAACGGAAATGTTTGCCCAAATGAAGCCAGCACACAGGCCAGAGTGAAGCAACATTCTCCTGATGCAGGTATTTTTAAAGGCAAAACCCACCAAGCTTAGGGAGGGGCCATGACCCTCTGACTGTTGAGTATGTGACTAGAGTCAGGGGCTCTAGCATGCTCTTTATCTTTTTAGATGGTCTCACTATTTAAGTCAGCAGACTTTAGGGTGTGCTAATCAATCTTGCCTAAGCAAACTGGTCTTGCAACAATCTCTTTTTTTATCTAGGTCCCATCTGGAAATTCTTGGTATCCCACAATCTTAGGGCCTTGTAAGGAAGAGGTTGCAGGTGGTTAGCAAATTCCATAAACTAAGTCACAATGGCCTTGGTCAGCTTTCTGGATCAGACTGCCCTGCATTCCAATTATTTGGGGTCCATTTCATTTCTTTGCTAGTTTAAGTCTTTCAGCTTCAGTTTGGATGACTCTTTATTCCACTCAGCAGTGATCTGGGGCTTGACTTTGTGAGTAGGAGGGGTGGAAGGAAGTGCAGAGGAAGGAGTCATTTCGGGTAGATACATATGAACCGTGTTGGTAGGTGAATGATAATATCGAAAGGTTCCAGTGATTGGATCAAGAAACTTGGCTCAGCCTGAAGGCAGTCCTGGTACAATTCACTTAGAGCTCTTGTCAAAGGTTCTCGTTGAGCCTTGCTTGCACTCAGCTCTCCTGACACAGATGAAGGGGACACATCTGCCCGCCTTTTCTGCACTGCTGACATGGGACACCTTTTACCTTCCATAGACATCTTGGCATCTGAAGCCTCATGTTCACTCTTACTTGGTCTTTTGGTTCCTGGGGCTTCCTGGCCCCCGTCTGCTGGGGGCTCTTTGTCTTCTGTCTTGGTCGGTTTGCTGTCTGTTTTCTGCAGTCTGTCCTTTAGTTGGTTTTCACTGATGTCATGTTCTTCTGAGTCCTTTGTCTTTCCAGCTTTGCGCTCTTGTTCCTCCCTCCTCAGCTTCTCTTTCTTTTCTTTCTCCTGCTTGTTTTTCTCCATGAGAAGGGCAATTCTTCATGAATACTGGCCTTTTCTTCATCTGTTAACATAGCAATCAGAGGGGGAAATACTGGCTTGGTAGAATGATCAGGAAGAACTGTTCCACTCTGATTTGTATTTTCAGATTTTATTTTGTGATCTTCAGGCAACTTCACTGCTGGTTTTTCTGTAAAGTCAACCTGTGGAGTAGTCTTTGTAGCAGGCATTGGCTGAATTATGGGTGAAGCTTGAGCCTTGAGAGGGGCTCTCAGTCCAGCTAGAGCTGACAGGTTCAGTGGTCTCGGTTTTTCATCTTGCCCAGTTTCTGCATTTTCATTTACTTCTATAGGTGGAGGAGGCATCTGGACAGGAAGTTTGGGAGAAGCTGGTTCTTCCAGTGAAGAACCAATGAGACTGACACCTCTTCAGTTTTGCTTTGTTATATACTGAGGATAGCAGAAAAGCCAACTTTTGTAGCCTCCCTCCAACACCAAAGGGTCATGGCACAGTATGGTTTTACTTTGCCACTTGAAACTTGCATCTTTTAGACTCCAAAGAGTGGTACCAAGCAGCAAATCCTTCGGTGAACTAAACCGGTCGAGCAGTACCACATAGTCCATAGTCCATGCTTCTCCTCTTTTTCCAATTGTCTTTAGAATCATCTGAGAGGTTTGCTTCAATCCAACTAGCAGTGACTCCTGGACTGATAGCTTCTTTAGGAACACTAAGGGAATGTGAGATCCAGGAATGCTGATAATCCTGTGTTTTTTGAGCATTCATTATAATTAAACTGATGTTTTTATCCGTCATCATCGTATGTAGTTCCTTTGCTGTGATTGCTCCTTTCCTCCTATTTCATTCTTCTCCTTTGAGTTTTGTTTTTGGAATCTGGTACATTTTCCAAAGAGCTTTTGGCCATAGCACCACTGTCCTCTCTTGCTGCCTTTTCTGCTGTTGTAGCAGCTCTTCCTCTCATCCGTCCTTTGCTTCAAGCTTTTTCTGAACTTCAGTCCCTTCATATCTGTTTAAGGCTCTCAGAGAGTCAGATTCTTCAACAGCTTTTTTTTCATTTTTTTTGGGGGTGTTTGTAGGTCCGAGTATTAAATAATAGTAATCCTGTTGTTGCTTGAAATCAGGGTTTTTTTTTGATAAGATTATAAACTGTCACATATTTCATATAAAGCACATAGGCCCTTTCTTCATCACGATCTAATCTGTTTCTTCTGCTGCCTCAAAGATCTTCTCAGCACTGTGTACATAATTCTTGGTGCTGGTTTTCTTCTGTCTTCTGTCTTCTTATTGAGGTCTTTTAGTGAAGAGCTGAGGTAGAGTTCTTTAGGAATGAAGCTATAGCAGGCATGACGAGTTATGCTCGCTTTCCTCCTTCAACAATGGATGGTATGGTTTATGAAAGTAGTTCTTTCTGCAGTGCCTGGGCTCTGCTAATGCCTGTCTCCTTGCCTGATGCCCATAGCCTATCACCCAAGAGAGAACCAGCCTTAACTCTCTGATGCAGGCCAGCTCATCCCCTCTTCCTTATTTGCCTTGCATAGTGTCTCTAGACCAGTATTTACTTTCTATGAATACTTTAGCACTTACTAGTTCCATGGACACTGTGAGATGAAAATTTCTGGTTACAACAGAAGTAAATGACACATCGATATAAAACTCTTAAAATATCCTCAAGAGAGTAAGATTATAACATTCATTCATAGAAATTATTCATAGGAAATAATTTTTCTTTTAAAATTTTAATAGCCATGACATTTTCAATAAAACTATGACCTTAGGAGATGTATTATGTTCCATTTCAAATGATGTAGTTGCTGCAAAATGACGGATTATGATCATTTATAAGATATATTATATTTACATTGACCATATATGATTGATAAAAAGAGCTATCAGAAATAAGTTTGACATTTTGGATGGCAAATCACAAGAATGTGCCAAAAGTGTATTATCATATGTTCAACAAATGTATGTGTTCTTTTGCAGCTGCTATTGCCAAAGAAACACAAACACGAGACTCAGCACCCACGCGGAGTTTATTGAGAGAGGAGAGAGAGAGAGGGAGAGAGAGAGGGGGAGGGAGAGAGAGAGAGAGAACAAGGAGCAAGAGAGAGGTGTGCTTGGCACGCTTGCTTTAAAAGGGGGGGCTTGCACATGCATAACTGGGTCCCCTGCGCAGCCAGGTAAAGCCTGATGTAGTGATGACATTGCCATGGGTGTTCCACCCATCATCAGAGGTGGAGTCAGGAGGCAGCAGGCTCCCAACAGTATGACAGAAATGACCTAAAATAACTTCAACCTTGGAGTTAAAATTCAAAATGCCACTCTCCATACATTCATGAATTTAATCAATAAACTTAGGTTATTTTCAAATGGTGACACTGAGTTTTCCAATTTGCTGCAGATGATGAATTATATTCCTTTTCAATGAAGTAACTTTCAGTGTAGGAGATTGTGGGCTAATTCTACTCCTTAGTTAGGTCTGTTTGTCCTTTTTTCCTTGAATTTTATTCCTGCACATGACGGCAGTTCTAGAATATTTTTGAAACACAACTTATTAACTCATCAGTCTGTCCACTCAGCTATCTTACTCAAAAAGTCCCTGTTCTAAAAAGGAAGAAAAATTTTGCAAAGTTGTCTATAGGGTTATAATGTTATTAGGTCAAAGATCTATTTTGTTGTGTGCCCCCCATTTGTACTCCTCTCAATACAAGAAATTTGCTCACTCAATAAAAAATTTGCAGATGGAATGTCTGGAAAAAGAAAATAGTTATACTGTGGCCAGCCAGTAACAAAGGTCAATGCCTAGTGTGATGCCTGGCACATAACAAGTACTCAGAAAACTAATTTACTGAATAAATTAATAGGTGATATTTAATGAGGATATGAATTGAAGGGAGCCCGTTCTTGTGAGTATGCAGATGTGATCACCTGTGAATGTATGTGCATATAGGCTATAGAGGTATTCTGTGTATCATCATTTACCATTTGCTCTATTTTATTGTCCTGAGACAAGCTGTCTCACTAAAATGGGGGTTCTCAGTATTTGCTGGACTGGCTGACCAATGAACTCTTGGGATCATCTTCTTCCCCAGTGGACAGTCATGCTGTGGGTTCTGGATCTTCAAATCCCAATGCTTGCATAAAAAGTGTAATTATCCATCAAGCCATCTTTCCAGTCGCAATGATATAAACGTTATACTAGTGTGAACTAGAAATTTGCTCTAGTATTATGTGTTGGTGTTTTTCATTTTTGAAGTGTTTGGTACCTGACTTTCTTCAGATCAAGTATCCAGTTAGTGCCTTCTTCAACTTTTCAATGAAGCAGTTAGCCATGATTAAGAATTTCACTATGATTAAGCCACCTAACTCTTCCTATGTTAAACACCACTGCTATGGAACACCTTACTTGGTACAGACATAACATTTTTGATATTTTACTGTTTTATGAATTTCCTTCCCAGTGAACAAAAGAAAACTTTGACATTTTGTTTGAATTAAGTGTTCCTTATATTATTGTATAATATTATTCTTTTTGCATTTTAAATTATTTTGCTGTGAAATTTCCTTGAGAAAATGTAGTCCATTTTATGCTTTGCCCATGTTTGCCAAAATTCTAAGTAGAAAACTAACTAGTTAATTGGCTTTAATAAGGATCTATTGATGAAGTGACTTCTGAAAAAAAGAATTATTTTCTGTAATTATTTTCTTCTCTTGCATTGTGAAGTTGTATAGATCAAGAAATGACTTTGCTTGTCGAGAATATAATCTGGCTTTACTATCAGACACAACTAAGTTTCACTTTCTACTTGGTACTTCAGTGCAACTTGGGGCAAGTTTTGTAATATAGCTTGTGTTCCATTATATCTTGCTAAAGGATGTTTATGGTGCTTACATATGGGAGATGTCATTAGGGCCAGGGAGATGGCTCAGTGGGGAAAGTACTTATCCAATGATTAAATAATTTTTTAACATAACTTAAATTTTGGAATCTTGACCTCAATGTAGATTATTGATTTATCCTGGATACCTGGGTTTTATTGTGATAGACTCTTATTTATTATCAAATCTATTCTCGAATAGAAATACTAACCAGATATTCTTTCATTGGTTGTGGAAATACAATTCACCCCTGCTAGATAGAGTCTGAGCAAATACAGCTCCAGAACCATGTCTCTCCTCCTCACCAGGTCCTCACCAACTTCACAGTTGAATGGAATCACATGCAACACCTAATAGACATTGGGTGTGTTCTGAAACATATTCTTAAGAATTAACTTTAAGAGTACAATGAGATTTGCCTAAGAGTAGAATTACTGGATCTTGAGGTAGAGTGATTCTCATTTTCCTGAGGAACCACCATACTGTTTTCCAAAGTGGCTGTACGAGTTTGCACTCCCACCAGCAATGAAAGAGTGTAGCCCTTTCACCACATCCTCTTCAGTATGAACTGTCTTTGGTATTTTTTATTTTAGCTATTCTGAAAGGAGTAAGATGGTATCCTAGAGTTGTTTTGATTTACAATTCTCTGATGAGCACTGTCTTAAGTGTCTTTCAGCCATTTTAGATTCCTCCATTGAGAATTTTCTATTATTTCTGTACCCTACTTTTTATTTGGATTATTTAGTATTGGTAGAATCAGTATTCTGTATTGGTAACTAGCTTCTTGAGTTCTTTGTATATTTTGGAAATCTGCTCTCTGTCAGATGTAAGGTTGGTGAATATCTTTTTCCATTCTATAAGCTGCCATTTTGCCTTATTGAAGGTGGGTGTTAGGAGGACTAGGCAGTCTATGGGACCTCTAGTAATGGATAAGTATTTAATTTATCCATAGTATACAAATGGACTTTGAGAGCCCATCTTACAAAGAATGATACTTTCTCAGCCTAGACACATGGGGGAGGGCCAAGGCCCCACCCCAAATGATAGACAGACTTTGAAGACTCCCCTTTGAAGGACTCACCTTCCCTGGGGAGCAGAAAGAGGATGGGTTGGGGTTTGGTGGGGGGTTAATGGGGGGAAGATGGGTGGGTGAGGGAACTGGGATTGACATGTAAAACAACTTTGTTTCCAATTTAAATTTTAAAAAAAGGGAAAAGAGAAGAATAAAATGAAGAGCCTTCAGAGTTATTCATAGGGAACACAAAAGGGGTCAGATAGGCTTTAAATCATCACAGGGAAGGTTTTCCAGGATGCAATTTGAGGTTTTTATTAGGCTGTTTCTGAACTCAAATAGCCATGTTCCTACCTGGCTTTCATTCACATAATTCCCAGAATTTCCTTAGTCAGATTTATCTTTCCACATGGGAGCATTAATCAAGATAGCCCCATTGAAATTCTTGCTGCACATTGTTTGCCATGTGCTGTGAAGTTTATTGAGAATTACTTCAAAGGAGTGTAAGGTCAGCATCTTGTCACCAGCATCTCATCTGTCATCCTGGCAATATTTGAAACCTCTTTTTATCTTTCAATGTTTTCTACATGTGGATTGTTATTACATAAAAAATTGCATGTGCCTCTTTTGGGCTTTCTTTATCATCTTCCTGCATTGCTAGTTTTGCATGCAGCTAACAGTAAATCCAGTGCAGATGGTCTAAGTAAGTTATGGAATAACCTAATGTGATTAGACAGATTCATAAAATGTAGTCAGATTATATACAGCTGAATAGATATTTATCCTTACTCTCCACCTCATGCAAGGCAGTGTGTTTGCATATA
Source organism: Cricetiscus sungorus (assembly GCA_030556225.1). NCBI lineage: Eukaryota > Metazoa > Chordata > Mammalia > Rodentia > Cricetidae > Cricetiscus > Cricetiscus sungorus. Next base: position 76,221,977 of record JANBXA010000734.1, read on the forward strand.
GAGCTACTCTAGGTGAGAAGCTTGGCCACACATTAAGAAGTTGATAAATCCAAGAGCACTCACCAGTCATCGAGTTTCAGCTCATGAATCAGTTAGAGCATACTATAAATAAGTGACCATGGGCTCATTCCTTGGCTGTCAGAGCCTTTTCTTGTGATTTGTTTTGAATCTAACAATAAGAACCAGTGAGATATTTCAGACATTTCATGCCATGCGAGTAACTATTCATAATTAGCTGTTCCTCCATTTTTTCTTCCTTGAAGTAGGACTCATTCTCCACATAATTAATAATTAAGTAGAGTAGGAGGTGACAAGATTTCTAGGTTCTAATTTTATGTCAGATGCCAGAGCATAAACCCTTATATGATCTTGCATTAATGTTTACTGATTTCTAAAAGGAATTTGTGTTACTGTCATAAAATGAACTTTAGCTAATTAGCTGAAATTTACTGTCTGGGTTCTGATTCCATTTTTAATGAGTTTAGCTTTTCTTGTATGGTGTGTTTACCTGAATTCTTCTGGATGTAAGTCACAGAATGCAAGTGAGATTGATTGGAGTGAAGGGGAGCTGATTGACTTATGTGCTTCTTGGACATGATGGTTTTATCCCCAAGAAAAGGCCTTCAGAGATCAGATTCACAATTTTCTGGTCCCACAATGGAGAATGACACTTTTTCTTGAGATTTCCTCTTTATATACTCTCCCAGGACTCCAATGAGTCATACCAAGATTATTTGCCAGAATACTCAGGGTGTGTGTGATTTTCATGTGAAAATTTCCAGATAGGAGAAACTGATGTCAGTAGGCTATGAAATTTCTTCTTCTTTTTTTTCCTGTGGGAGGAAACAAACCATTCTTCCATATTGTATCAAGGACCTTGTTGGATATTGGTCAATTAAGCTTATAAGACAGGACCTATAAGGGCTAAAATATGATATGTCAGAACATTCATAAAAATGTTTCAATTAAAACTATAAAGAAATGCACAAGTATCAGTTGTTATAGTTGATTTAACACTTCCCAGAAGTGTGATATTTACTCGTTTTGTTTTCATAAACAATTTAAAATCCTTTGGAATATTTCATTGAAGAAGAGTAGGAGAATTAATGATTGATACATATTGATTCCTTCCATCATTCTCTTTCCATCTTGTATCATGTTTGGGTTCTGATGATGGGCTGACAGGTGGCAATTATACTTAGTGTATGTTTTCTTATTGGTAGTGAATATCTCCTATTAACAAAGAGGAGGTCTTTTCCACTTCCCCAGAGTTACTGGTGCTAAGGTGTACCAAACAACTGCCTTCTTTTGGCCAAGGGCCTGCATCTATACAACCCTTCAGTTAGGAAAGCTTGTTAGAGAAAGATCTCATGTCTGTCACTCTGTTTATATCTGTCTCACATTTACATATTTATATTTGAGATCAGTTATCAAGTAAAGTTTTCCATTTTCTTTCCATTTTACCTGGGCTCTTTAAGTAGGGACTAAGAATACCAGGAGGGAGTATATTGACAAATTTCTAGTATAATATTTGGATAGTCCAATTTGCACAAAACTTTCATTTAATTTATTTTTACTGGAGGAGACCAGTAAAATATATATTAGAAATAGAAATTCAGAGAATGAGACTAAGAAGTATAGTATAGATTTTTTTTTCCTACAGGAACTTCCTACGTACATATATCACAGTAAGCTTTAGAAAGGGATGGAGTGTAGGTGACCCTGTGAGAATGAACAGTTTCACATCAAGAACTGGAGTAAGGAGTCTCAGATGAGGGCAAACATATAATGATTTTTCTTTCTGGGTCTGCGTTATCTCACTAATTGTGATCTTTTCTAGTTCCATGTATCTGTAAGTTTCATGATTTCATTTTTCTTTACAGAAAATAGTATTCTATAGTCTGTACTTAGCACATTTTTGTTATCCATCTATTAGTTGAAGAACATCTAGATTATTTCGATTCCTTAGCTATTGTGCATCTAATAGCAATGAACATGGTTGAGCAAGTAAGATGTGGAGTCCTTTGGGCATATACCAAGAAGTAGTACAGCCAGGACATATAGTAGCTGATTTTTAGCTTTTTGAGATGCCCCATACTAATTTTTAGAGTAATAGACTAGTTTGCAATCTCACTAATGGTGGCTGAGGGGTGCATTTTCCTTATTCCCTTCCCAGGATTTGCTGTTAGTTGTGTTACAGATCTTTGCCTTTCTGATTGTGGCAAAATGAGATTTCATTGTTGTTTTGATTTGTGTTTCCCTAATTGCTAGGGACAATGAACATATTTTTGACATATTTCTTAGTCTTTTTTATTCTTCTTTGGAGAACTCCATGTTCAAACCCCAGGCCCAGTTAACAAATTGGCCATTTCTTGCTGTTGTTGATTTAGTTCTCTGGTTTTTTTTTTTTTTTGAGTTTGCTATATATTTTGTTTATTAATCCTCTGTCAGATGGATAGCAGGGAAAGATTCTCTTCTATTCTGTGGGCATCATCTTCATCTAGTTGATTGGTTTTTGAATTTTTTTATTTTATTTTTCACTTCTGCAGAAGGATTTTACTTTTTTGAAGTCCCTGTTTTCAATTGTTGATGTTAAATTTTGGGCAAAAATTTCTGTTCAGAAATTTCTTTCCTACACCACTACACTTCTTATAGTTCCTTCTAGCATTCCCAGTGTTTCAGGTTTTATATTTAGATCTTTGCTCTGTCTAATTTGTGTGTGTGTGTGTGTGTGTGTGTGTGTGTGTGTGTGTGTGTGTGTGTGTGTGTGTGTATGTGTGTGTGCAAGACAGATATGGGTCTAATTGATTTCTTCTGCACATGGATACCCATATTCCCAGCACAATTTGATAAATATACTTTCTTTTGTCCACTACATGTTTTTAGAATCTTCATCAAATATTTAATGGCACAGTGATGGAATATGTCCTCCTGTATGCTGTGAATATATATATGTTTCTTTTATTGGTTGATGAATAAACTTGTTTTGGCCAATGGACAGGGAGGATTAAGCCATTGGGAAATTCAGGGAGAGAGAAAGGTAGTAGGTAGAGTTGTGAGAGAGATAACATGTAGCTACCAGGAAGGTATGATGTCTGGGCATTCTTTGGTAAGCAAAGACCACATAGACATACATAGATTAATATAAATGGGTTAGTAATAAAGAGATTAAGAGAGCTAGTACAAACCATTGTACTAGCCATTGTAAAAACAGTTTATAATTACTATAATTACTATAAGCCTCAGTGTACTTATTTGGAACTAAACAGTTGCAGGTCTGGGCAGGACGAAAACTTCCATCCACAAGTATAGTTATTTGTATGCATGCTCTCATCTTCAATTTTGTTCTCTTGGTCTTACATGTCTGTTTTTGTGTCAATATCAATTTGTTTCATTACATAATACATTGTAAGATGTGAAATTTTAATGCCTGTTGCAGTATTATTTTGCCTCTGGATTGTTTTGGCTCTCTGGGGTCTTTGTTATTGGTTCCATATGAATTTTAATGTAGTGTTTTCTATTTCTGTAAAGAATAATATGAGGATTTTGACTGAGATTGAATTTTGAATTTTGTATGTGTGTGAACTCATCTCTCTTATTGAAGTAGATTCTTCTCTCATACAATACATCCCAACCACAGTTTCCCCTACTCCCTCACTTTATAGTTCCTCCCAAACACTCCTCACCCCAAGAACCACTGCCCATCTCTTCCCTCTTCATAACAGGTCAGGCCTCTAAGAGACAACTTCCAGATAGGACAAAACAAGATACTTAATAAGACAAGGTGAAAGCCCTCATATCAAGGCTGGACAAGGCAACCCAATAGGAGGAAAATAATCTCAAGTGTCGGAAAAGCATCAGAGATACCCACCATTTGCATGCTTAGGATTCTTACAAGAGCACCAATCTAACAGCCATAACATAAACACAGAGGACCTTGTATAGATTCATGCAGGCCCTGTGCTTATCATTTTAGTCTCATGTGAGATGGGCTTAGTTTATTCAGTACAGCATGTTTTCCTGGAATCTCCATCCACTCTGAATCTTAACAGTCTTTCCTCCTTCTCTTCCCTGAGCTCCCAGATATTTGAGGGAAGGTACCCTATGGAGACCTCCAATTTAGAATCTCTCTCCTTATAATGTCTTGATGCCAGTTTCTGGACCTGTTCCCATATATTTCTAAAAGAAACCTCCCTAATAACAACTGGACAAGTCACTGACCTATGAATATAGCCAAATATTATTGGGAAATATTTCACTGATTTTTTTCCCTGGTTATGTTTAGTACTATCCCAGGTCTCTGGGCTATCCTGTCTCTGATTTCTGGCTATGTAGGGAGTATAGGACATGGACTTACTGTTTTTGGTTGGGTCTCAAATTGAACCAACCATTGGTTGATGAGTCCCAGATGTTCTGTGCCACTATTACCTCTGCACATCCTGTAGGAAAGATTGTAGGTAGAGGGTTTTGTGGCTAGGTTGGTGGTCAGGTTAGTATCTCCATAGGTTACAGAGTACCTTCCCATGCCAAAGATACAAGAATGTTGGGGTGAAGCCTCCATGCCTGCAAAGCTCTATTTTAATGAGCCAAACAAAATTTATCCCCAGTAATAGCGTACAGTAGTACAGCTGTCAGTATTTAGAGGGCAATCATCTGCTACAGCATCAGTCCAGATTGTTTAAGGATCTCATGGTAATTCCTTGGCCAATAACTCAACCAAATATAACCCTTCAAATACTGGAAGTTTTGCCTGGTTACAGAAGAAGGTCAGTTCATATTCTTTACTTTCCATTACTAGAAGTTCTAGCTGGGGTCACCCTTACATATTCTAGGAAATTTCCACTGGACTATGTTTCCATACCATCCCCTAAGAGTCGCCCAATTCTAGATGTCCTTCCTTGTACCCTCTCCATTCATCTCTACTCTACCTGATCCCTCCTTCCACTCCCATCTCTATTTGCACCCATTCCACCAACACAATCTTTCTACTTTCCCTCCCCATGAAAATCCATGTGTCCTTTCTATAGTACTTGTTTTTATCTAACCACTCTGAGGGGGATTATATAGCTTAATTATCATTTTCTTAAGAGTGAATATACAATTATAAGTGAATACATATCATATTTGTCTTTTGAGGTTTGGGTTACCTCACTTAGGGTGATTTGATTGTTTCTAATTGCATCTATTTGCCTGCAAATTTCATGATGTCATTGTTTCTAACAGCTGAGCAATGATCCATTATAAATATACCATAATTTCTTTATCCATTCTTCAATCGAGGAACATTTAGGTTGTTTCCAGTTTCTGGCCATTATGAAAAAAATACAGGAATAAGTACAGTTGAGCACTTTTTTGATAGGATGGGCATCTTTTGGGTATATGCCCAAGAGTGGTATAGTGGATCTTGAAGTTAATCAATTCCCAACTTTCTGAGGAACTGCCAAGTTATGGGATTCTTGATCACACATGTGAAGATGTATCTGTGTTTTATCTCACCTGCTTAAGCCACCTTCTGATTTGTTTAATAAAGAGTTGAATGGCCCTCATTTAGGAACCTGAAAAGTGGGACTTTGCCACTGGAACACAGAAGTCAGATTTAGAGTATGAAAGAGATGTTGTGAACCATGTGGTAGAATGTAGATTAATATAAATGGGTTTATTTAAGTGTCTTAGGGATGCTATTGCTTTGAAGAGACAACAGGACCACAGGAACTCATATAAAGTAAGACATTTCATTGGGGTGGCTCACTTATAGTTTTAGAGTTACAGTCCATTATCACAGCAGGGAGCATAGCAGCATGTAGACTAGTGGTGCTGGGTACATCTTGGTTTGCAGCCACCAAGTCTTCAACTGAGACACTGGGCAGTAAGGATCCTAAACCTAGGGAGCATCAAAGCCTGTTCCCACAGTGACACACTTCCTCCAATAATGCCATATGCAACAAAGTCACACCTCCTAATAGTGCCAGTCCCTATCAGATTATATGGGCCAATTATGTTCAAACTACCACATTAAGTTATTAGAGTACAAATTTGTACAGCCACTGTGGAAGACAGTATGGCAGTTTCACAAAATACTGGGAATTGGTCTACCACAAGACCCAGTTATATACTCCTTGGGCATATACCCAAAGAATGCTCAATTTTGCCACATGGACACTTGCTCAACTATGTTCATAGCAGCTTTATTGGTAATGGTAGAATATGAATGTGGATAATGAAAATGTGGTAATTTGTACAATTGAGTATTAGCTGTTAAAAACAAAGACACTAGGAAATCTGAAGGTAAATGGATGAAACTTGAAAAACATAATCTGAGATAACCCAGACCAAAAATCAAACATGGTATGTACTCACTCATATTTGCCTATTAGCTGTAAAATAAAGAAAAACTATGTGTGTTACAATCCATAAGACCCAGATAAACTAGGTAGCAACAAGGGTTTATGGAGGGGACATTCAGTTCTCAGGAAGGCAAAAGAGATTTGTGAGTGAGTAGATTAAGGGCGAGTGGGGGGTAGAAACATGAGCAACTGGGCTGTAGATGGGCAGTGACAGAGAGAACTGAAAGAGAATACTGGAAAGGGTGGGATAATTTAGGGTCAGATAAAAATATGGCTGTCGGGAATCTCTGATGAATCTATAAGGAATATACAAAACCCCAGATAATACCCCTATTAGCAGGGGTAGCATGAACTGACCATTTCCTGTGACCAGATGGGTACCTAGCCCAATATCATCAGAGAGGCATCATTCAGCACCTGATAGAAACTGGTACAGATTAAAGTCAAACATTGGGTTGAGTTCACAGAATCCTACAAAAGAGGGGGTACTGTAGGAGTCAGAGGGGTCAAGGAAATCACAGGAAAACTCAGAGAATCAAGTAAACTCAAAGAATCAAGTAAACTGGGCCCATAGGGACTCACAGGGGCTGAACTGAAAACTAAGGAGCCTGGATGGAACTGACAAGGTACTTTACATACATGTTACAACTCTTTACCTTGGACCTCTTATGGTTCTTTTAACAGTGAGAAAGGAGCTATCTCAAACTCTTTTATAGGCTTTTGGAACCTCACTCCTCATACTGGATTGCCTTGCCCAGTGTTAATACATGAGGAGGTACTTTGTCTTAATGCAACTTGATATGCATGTTTTGTTGATACTCATTGGAGACATAAACAAAAACAGAGGAGAAATTGGTTGGGGTGGGGACAGAGAAAGCAAGGGTAAGTGGAGCAGACTGAGAGGAGAGGAGGGAGGGGAAATTGCTGCCAGGATATAAAATAAATAAAAAAATAAATAAATAAATAAATAAATAAATAAATTTATTAAAATAAGATAAAAGAGCTAGTTTGGAAAATTCCCAAGCTAAAGATAAGCTTTCATAATTAATAAAATGTTTCCATGTCTGTATTCAGGAGCTGGAGGTCCAAAGAAAGTCTGACTATAATTGGCATCCAACAGAGAAGCACACATGCCCAAGCATAGAGCCTGTGAATAGAAGGGTGCACTATTCCTCAGGAGACTAGGTGGAAATGCTTGCCAAATCTCAAACCTGCAACTTCCCAGAGCTTTAGGTGGTAAACATGGCTCATGACTGTTGACCGCACGCATAAGGCTCAGCTCACATAAACCCAAATGTGGCAGAGCCAACCACCAGTGTAATGTGTTAAGCAGAGCCATGATAGGAGCCATGAATGCACAAAAGTGCTTTGTAATATTTTCCTGGAGCTAAGACATGTAGGAACCCTGCTCCAGACAGAGGAAACCTCTGAATAGGTACAGTGTGCTTGAAAATATGCTTAGATGCTGAAGAAAGAAAAGAAAGTGGGTATGGAAAGTCACAGAAGAATAGTTTTAAAATTATAACATGAAATTCATAAAGAGAGATTAAAATAATATAAACTAACATACCACATAAAGATGGCAAATACCATAACACAGGGCATGTGGACACTATATAGTGCTTTATTAACTTTAAATTTTTAAAATACTAATATTAACTAATACTAATACTAACTGAAAAATAACAGCTACTGAGAGATACTTGATTGTGAGAAAACCTGCTGAATTAAACCAACCTGTATATTTTAAGGATGTCTTAACTTCAAAATAAATATCAGGGAATGTGTTATGTTGCAGAAGTTATGACTTTATTTCCACAGGAAATGAATACTTATACATTCCTTCAAAAATTAACAAAGCTTAGATCTCAACAGGAAAGACCTCCTGCACTTATAAAGACTAACAAATACCTTTCATTTGATCAGGTATGAAAACTTAAAATTAAAAAAAAATGGTATTTCTGAATAATTTACCAAAGTCACACTTGCCTTACTGAATTGAAAATGGGTTTTCTTCTACCATGTGTTTTAATTCAATGTTAACATGTTAAACTGTAGATTTCCATGTGATCCATGCCATCTTGGACATCAGCTTTCAAGTTTTATCCTCAAACCAAAGCATATTTTTGTTGTTTGGTAACAAAAACCCAGTTAAGAGATTCAAAATGTTTTGAATAAATTCAAAGAATTGCTACAGTTCAAGATTGTGTTCTAACTATCTAAGATGTAAAGTTATTTTGATCTCAGATAAAATATTTGAGCATGGAAATGATAGCCTGATTTTTTAATCACAATAGAGAAAGATCTCTATAAATTAGCTGTTTTCTAAGTTCTTGACCTACAGTGAACAAGGTGGTGGTGGCATATTCCTTTACTCCCTCCACTTAAGGACAAAACTCTGATACAGCTTCTGAATATTATGCTGGCCTACTAGAGAAATCTTATACCACATTTACAGCTTATTATAATAATACTCCACAAAGTTACTGGAAATACAGGCTGAAATCCAAAGTAAATGTCCTTTATGGGCTAAAAATACACTTAAATCTAGAATTTATATATAAAAATTAGAATATATATATATATACTATATATATATATATATAATTAAGGTACCTTTATTTTCTAATTTTTAAAATTAAAAGATAATACTATCTATTTTGGTTACCAAAATAAATTTTGCCTAAACAAAAATATCACCTGCTAAAAAAGGAACTCCCCCCAAATTAGAGTTGGGGCAGGTTTTGTTTGTGTCTTTCCAGAAGAATAAAAGTATCCAATAAAGAAATCAGGTCACCATTGGACAAAAAAAGACATTTTCAGAAGAAGGATGAATCATCAAGAGAAAATGTCAAATGAAAAAGAATAAATTGGCATAATGATATAACCCACCTCCAACAGGGCAGACTGTTATAAATCTTCCTGAGTGCTTGTTTATGCTTTTTTTCTATAGACTAATAGAGAAATGGTCTTTTATGTGGTACCAATTCAATTAAAAATCAAAGTTGGTTTAGAGTTGGAGCATGATTTTTTGCTTCTCTAAACCCATGCATGTTTGTTAAAGGAAAATACCAAATCTTTGTCTTATGTCACAAGAGCACCCTGGTATGGTACAGAACAAAACAAAATTAAGGCAATATTCTATTGCTGCTTAAAATTATCATCCTTTGGTTTTTATCCAATTGTTTAGAACTTTTGTCAAGGTACAAATGTTATCTCAAAATCTACAAGATTATTATGTATGTATAAATTTCCTGTCATGATATTTGTTGTTATGTGTACTACTAATTCTAGATATAAGATTCATCTGATTTCCTGTACATGTTTTCAGGTTTGAGTCTGAAGCAGTTAACTAGAAACTAAGTTGTGTACGCCATATATACTTAGATTGTGGTCCTCTAACTACTCAGAGAACTGCTTCATATGGCATTTAAAATGTTTAAGTTTTCTGCAGTGAACTATAACCATTCCTAGATGTGACCTTTGAGGTTCAGCCTCATAGACTACTACAACCAGGACTTCAGTTAAGTCCTACAGTTTTATGTCTAACAGAGATTGTACAATAAATTATGTATAGTTTGCTCTCCTAGGCCTTGACAATCATCCCAAATTTTTCAGTCTCCCTTAAAGATGTCTTTACCTCTAGACAACAGGAAATGATTGTAAGAGCATGATGCCCACATTCTCAATAGGTGGAGTATATTGTTTTTCATTGTCAGTGGGATATGAATGTTTGTCATAATTTAGGGGATTTGGCTCCAAGTTGTTATTGGGCATGGTCATGGAGAAAACTAAGCAAAGGAGGTGAGATTCAGGAATCTAGTTTTGACACAAAGGAGGAAGAATAAGAATGATAGTATAAAATACTAATTATTGAATCTATAACTAAACTAAAAAGAAATGCTAGTCTCAATTTTTTTTTACACAAGTATGGAATTTTGACACAAAATTAACTTTATATTTGTTAAAGCATATTGCAAGGTATTGCACATGTACAACTCATTTAAAATTGTAATATAATGGAAGGAACTAAATATTACAAACTGTTTAGAATAATTAAGATAAAAACCAAACTTACAGTAATGTTTTAGATATAGACAAAATAACCTTTATTTAGTCTCATTCATTTGAAATAGATGGCTGGTCTTCAAACACTTCAGAATTCCACAGATATGGTATTTAAGATGTTTTAATGACATAAGGCTATTCATGACAGTAAGATATGTCTTCTGCCAGCACAAATCTACTTCAGAGAAGGTGATGGGCATCACAAAACCTCTATATGAAGTTTGATTTCAATGTGTCAAAGCCAGACACTGGGCATAAAATTTCCCTTACTTTCACTGCTGAGAGTATGCTTTTCCAATGGACAAGCAGAGCACAAAGGAGGTCAACTACTGAACTTTGCCAAGACAAGGTAAGCCAGGCCTTCAAAATTCCTGCTTCACAAAAATGTCTTTCAGACATTCTAGGCTTCAGGCAGAAAATGGATGTCCCAATGTTACAGAAAAACCTTGGGTGACTGTCAGGAAGCCATATATCTCTATCATTTCTATAGCTGTGGAAAATGCTTGCTCTGTACCTCCTGTTACTCAAGTAAGATTTTATCCTTCTTAGGTCTCTGATGGGGTTGAAGTCTAGATAGTTATGGTTTTCTTTTTTTCTTTTTTTTTTACCAAATTCAGAAAAGAATCTCACAAAAGAGGTATTAATTTTATAAAGATTGAGAAATATGAATGCTTAAGTTCTTCATCTAAGAAAATATTTTAAGGTCTAAAAAGATATTTTAGGTAATTAGGTACAAGTAATTTAGGTACAAAACAATGGACTCACCAAGTTAGAATAGATAGTAGAATACTTTCTCTGAAAGTTGTCATATGGACATTGTGAATGTAATTTTTACCTGACAATTGTTCATATTGTATATCGTTTTGCTGTGTTAGAGTTAAACACCTTCCTTATCTATTGATACAAAAAGGGGAACTGTCATAGGATATTTGTACATGGTGTGGAGATAGATCTCTGTTTTACCTCACTTGCCTAAGGCACTTTCAGATTAATTTAATAAAGAGCTGGATGGTCAATAGCTAAACAGGGTATGTGGGAGAGGGTATGTGGAACTTCCAGGGGGAGAAAAGACCTCATAGAGAGAATCTGAGGGAGAATATTTACCAGCAAGACACAAAGGAAGTCAGACACACAGTATGGTGGAGAGGTAATGTACCATAAGGCAGAATACAGATTAAACTAAAGAAGTTAATTTAAGTTATATGAGCCAGTTGGGGACAAGTCTAAGGTATCACCAAGCTTTCATAATTAATAAAATGTCTATTGTCCATTATTTGGGAGCTGACAGACCAAGGAAAGTTTGACTATTCTGCCAGTTTGATTTCCATAGTAGCTCTACAGGTTTGCACTCCCACTAGAAATGGAGGAGTGTTGTCCTCGTTCCAGATCCTCTCTAGCATGAGCTGTCACTTTTGTTATTGATCTTAGACATTATGACATATACATGATGGATCCTCAAAGGTTTTGATTTGCGATTCCCTGTTGGCTAAGGATGTGGAATATTTCTTCTGTTGAGAATTCTGTATATAACTCATTTTTAATTGGATTATTTCATTTTTATCATATAGTTTCTTTAGTCCTTTACATATTTATGATATTAGACATCTATTGTATGTGGAGTTCATAAAAAATATTTTACCATTCCATATTCTGCCTCTTTGCCTGATGGACAGTGCCCTTTACCTTGCACAAACTTTTTAGCTTCATGAGGTCCCATTTATCAATTGTTTATCTTAGTGTCTGCCCCGTTAGTCCTCTATTCAGAAAACTGTCTCCTGTGCCAACACATTCAAATCTTTTCCAAGTTTTCTGTTCCATCAGTCTCAGTATGTCTGATTTTGTGTTGAGGTCTTTAATCTTCTACATGCAAACATTCAATTTGACCAGCACCATGTGCTGAAGGTACTTTCTTTTTCCACATTGTATTTCTGGCTTCTTTTTTTAATCTAAAATCAGGTGTCCATTGGTGTGTAGATTTACATCTGGGTCTTCACCTGAATTTCATTGACCAGCATATCTGCTTTTATGCCAATGCCATGCACATTTTCTTATCATAGCTCTGTAGCACAAATAGAAATGAGGGAGGATAATTTTTTCAGCAGTTACTTTATTGCAACATAGGATTTTTGTTTTTCCATATGAAGTTGAAAATTCATATGGATTTGAAACCATTCATGGTCTAGAAAGAATTGTATTGGAGTTTTGACTGTATTGCATTGAATCTTGTTTTGTCTTCCTTTATGTTTCTGTTTTTTGTTGTTGTTGTTGTTGTTCTGTTTGTTCAAGACAGGGTTTCTTTGTGTAACCTGACTATCCTTAAACTCACTCTGTAGACCAGGCTGGCTTCAAAATCAGAGCTCTGCCTGCCTCCTAAGTGTTGAGATTAAAGGTGTGTGTCACTTCCATTTATTTTCTGATTTTATTAGCTTGTATATTGTCACTCTGTCATTCAATTAGTATCAATAAGAGTTTGTCTACCTTGTTGATCTTTTCTCAAAGATCCAACTTTTTTAACTTATAACATAATATTTTATTTAATATTTTTTCTTATTTTACGTATCAATCCCAGTTCCTTCTCCCTTTCATTTTGCCGTACTCCCCAGCTACCCCCTACCCTCCCTGATTCACTCCCAAGGGAGGGTGAGGTCTTCCATTAGGAAACATCAAAATCTGTCAAGTCATTTGGAGTAGGACATAGGCCCTCCCCAGTGTCTCTAGGCTAAGGGAGTATTCCTCCATGGGGAATGGACTCCTAAAGACTGTTCCTGTACTGGGATACATCCTGGTTCCACTGTTAGAGGTCCCATAGACTGTCCAGGCCTCCTAACTGAGACCCACCTTTAGGGGGTCTGGGTTTGTCCTATTCTGGGTTCCTATCTATCAGTCTATTGTCCATGAGCTCCCCCTTGCTCAGGTGGTTTTCTGTAGCCTGTTCTTGACCCCTTTTCTCATCACTTTTCCCTCTCTGAAACTAGATTCCAGGAGTTAATCTCAGTATTCAGCTGTGGGTGTCTGCTTCTGCTTTCATCAGCTACTGGATGGAGGCTCTAGGACAGCATATAAGGTAGTCATTAATCTCATTATCAGGGAAGGACATTTAAGGTAGCCTCTCCACTATTGCTTAGTGTCATCCTTGTAGGTCTCTGGACATTTCCTTAGTGCCAGATTTATCTTAAAACCTATAATGGCTCCCTCAATTATGGTATTTCTTTTCTTGTTCTCCTCTGTTCTTCCTCTGACTCAGTCTTCTAGCTCTCTCATGTTCTCCTCTACCCTCATTTTCATTAAAGGTAGCATCTCCACTATTTCTTAGATTGTTAGTTGGGGTTATCCTTGTAGGTATTTGGACATTTCCCTAGTGCCAGCTTTCTCTTTAAACCTATAATGGCTCCCACGATTATGGTATCTCCTTTCTTGTTCTCTGTTCTTCCTCTGATATAGCCTTCCTGCTCACTCATGTTCTCCTGTCCCCTCATCTACTCCCCTTCTCTTTCTTCTACCCCCCCACTCCAAAATTGTTCAGGAGATCTTCTCCCTTTCCCCTCTGTATGAAACCATGTATGTCTCTCTTAGCGTCCTCCTTTGTTTCCTAGTTTTTTTTTTTTTGTTTGTTTGTTTGTTTTTTTGTTTTGTTTGTGTTTTTTTTTCTGGCAATGTGGATTGTAGGCTGGTGATCCTTTGCTTTATGTCTAAAATCCATATATGAGTGAGTACATACCTTGTATGTATTTTTGTGAGTGGGTTACTTCACTAAGGATGGGTTGTCTAGTTCAATCCATTTGCCATTGAATTTCAAGATTCCATTGTTGTTGATTTCTTTTCCCCACTGAGTTGTCCTCAATTGTGTAAATGTATCACATTTTCTTTATGCATTCTTCAGCTGAGGAACATCTAGGTTTTTTCTAGGTTCTGGCTATTACAAATAATGTTTCTAGAACATAGTTGAACATAGTCTTTGTTGCATGAATGTGCATCATTTGGGTATATGCCTAGGTGTGGAATTTATGAATCTTGTTGTAGACTAATTCTCACTTTCCTAAGGAACCACCATAGTGATATCCAAAGAAGCTGTAGATGTTTGTATTCCCACCAGCAGTGGAAGAGTGTTCCTTTCTCTCCACATCCTCTTCAGTATAAGCTACCATTGGTGTTTTACTATTCTGGCAGGAGTAAGATGGTATCTCAGAGTTGTTTTTATTTGAATTTGCCTGATGCACTTTCTTAAGTGTCTTTCACTCATTTTAGATTCCTTCATTGAGAATTCTATATTTAGTTCTGTACCCCACTTTTTAATTGGATTATTTGATGTCTTGGTAACTAGCTTCTTGGGTTTTTTGTATATTTTGGATATCAGTCCTCTGTGAGTTGTGGAGTCAGTGAATATCTTTTCCAATTCTGTGGGCTGCTGTTTTGTCTTTTTGACAATATCCTTTGCCTTACAAAAGCTTCTTAGTTTTAGGAGGTCCCATTTATTGTCTATCTTAGCATCTGCGCTACTGCTGTTATTTCTAGGAAGTGTTCTCTTGTACCAGTTCATTCAAGGGCACCTTCTACTTTCTCTTCTTTTTTTTTTTTACTTAATTTATTTATTATCTTATTGTACATATTCATCCCATTCCCTCTCCTTTCCGCCCTCCCTTCTTTCCTCCCTCTCTTCCTCTCTCCTTCCCTCCCATGTGTCCCAAAGACCCTCCCATCCCATTCACCCCCACACTCAACAGAGAGAGTATGCCTTCCAGGAGAAGTAAAAAAATCTGTCAAGTCATTTGGAGTAGAGCCTAGGCCCCTCCTCCTGCCTCTAAGTTAAGGAATTATCCCTTCATGGGCAATGCACTCCCAAAGTCCTTTTTATACCAGGGATACATCCTGGTTCTACTATCAGAATCCCTTAGATTGCCCAGGCTTTCTAACTGAAACCCAGGTTCAGGGAGTCTGAATCAGTCCAATGCTGATTTCTCAGCTATCAGTCTTGGGGCCCAGTAGTTCCTCCTTATTCAGGTCAGCTGTCTCTGTGTGTTTCTGTAGCCTGGTCTTGTCCTTCCTCTATGCTTCTGGATTCCAGTTTGGCCAGTGTTTAGCTGTGGGTGTCTGCTTCTGCTTCCATTAGCTACTAGATGAGGGATCTATGATGGTGAATATTTATGATAGCCTTTCCACTGTTGCTCAAATTGTTAGTTGGGGTCAGTCTTGTAGGTCTCTGGACATTTCTCTAGAGTCAGTTTTCTCTTCAAACCTATAATGGCTCCCTCTTTTATGGTCTCTCTCTCTCTCTCTCTCTCTCTCTCTCTCTCTCTCTCTCTCTCTCTCTCTCTCTCTCTCTCTTTCTCTCTCGTCTATTCCTCTCCTGACTCAATCTTCCTAGTTCCACTTGCTTTCTTCTCATCTCCTCCTCTTTCTACTAGCTCCCTCTCCACTCACTGCCCCCCGCACTCCCAATATGCTCAGGAGGTCTTGTTCCTTTCCCCTTCTGTGAGGGACCTTGTGTGATTCTCTTAGTATCCTACCTTCCTGGCAGTATCTTCCTTGTATCCTACCTTCTCTGGCAGTGTGAATTATAGGCTGGTGGTCCTTTGCTCTATGTCTAAAATCCAAATATGAGTGAGTACATACCATGTTCCTCTTTTTGTGAATGGGTTACCTCATTCAGGATGGTTTCTCCAAGTTCCATCCATTTGCCTGCAAATTTCAAGATTCCATTTTCCCCCCACAAAGTAGTATTCCATTGTGTAAATGTGCCACATCTTCTTTATCTATTCCTCAGTTGAAGGACATCTATGTTGCTTCCAGGTTCTCGCTATTACAAATAATACCTCTATGAACATAGTTGAACAGATGTCTTTGTTGCATGGCTGTGGATCATTTGGGTATATGCCTAAGAGGGGGATTACCAGGTGTTGTGGTAGACTGATTCCCATTTTCCTGAGGAACTGCCATATTGATCTCCAAAACGTTGTACAAGTTTGCACTCCCACCAGCAGTGGAGGAGTATTCCCCTTTCTCCACATCCTCTTCAGCATAAGTTGTCATTGGTATTTCTAATTTTAGCCATTCTGGCAGGAGTATGATGGTATCTCAGAATTGTTTTGATTTGCATTTCTCTGATAGCTAAGGATGTTGAGCACTTTTTTAAATGTCTTTCAGCATGTTTGATTTCCTCTATTGAGAGTTCCTTATTCAGTACTGTACCTTATTTTTTTTAATACGGCTATTTGGTGTTTTACTAGTTTCTTAAGTTCATTGTATATTTTGAAGATCAGCCCTCTTTCAGATGTAGGGTTGGTGAAGATCTTTATCCAGTCTGTGGGCTGCCATTTGGTCTTGTCAATTGTTTTCTTTGCTTTACAGAAGCCTTTCAGTTTGGGGAGGTCCCATTTATTAATTGTTGGTCTCAGTGTCTGTGCTACTGGAGTTATGTACAGGAAGCTGTCTCCTGTACTGATGTGTTCAAGGGTACCTCCTACTTTCTCTTCTAAGAGGTTCAGTGTGGTTAAATTTATGTTGAGGTATTTGATCCATTTGAACTTGAATTTTTTTCATGAGTCTATCTGCAGACTTTTTTTCACCATCATCTAGTTGAACCAGCATCATATTTGAAGATGCTTTCCTCCTTCCATTGTATATTTTTAGCGGTATTGTCAAAAATCATGTGTTTCTAGGTGTGTGGTTTATTATCAGGATTTTCTATTTGATTCCATTGGTCTTCCTTTCTATTTTCATGCCAAGTTCAAGCTGTTTTCAGGACTATAGCTCTATAGCAGAGCTTAAATCAGGGATGGTGATACCTCCTGAAGTTCCTTTATTGTACATGGTTGTTTTGGCTATCCTGAGTCTTGTTTTTCCATATAAAGCTGTGTCTTATCCTTTCAAGGTAAGTGAAGAATTGTGCTATGATTCTGATGGGTATTGCATTGAATCTGTAGATTACTTTTGGCAAGGTTGCCATTTTTACTATGTTTTTCCTACCCATCCAAGATCATGGGAAATCTTTTCATTTTGTGGTATCTTCTTTAATTTCTTTCTTTAAAGACACAAAGTTCTTGCTATATAGGTCTTTCACATGTTTGGTAAGTTCTACCCCAAGATACTTTATCTTGTTTGTGGCTATTGTAAAGGGTGATGTTTCTCTGATTTCTTTCTCAGCCCTTTTCTCTTCTGTATATAGTAGGGCTATGTATTTTTTTTAGTGTATCTTGTATCCTGCTAGTTTGCTGGAGGTGTTTATCAGCTGTAGGAGTTCCCTGGTAGAGGGTTTTTTTTTTTTTGGGGGGGGGGGGGTGCTTATGTAAACTATTATATCATGTGCAAATAGTGACAGTTTGACTTCTTCCTTTCCAAGTTGTATCCCCTTGATCTCCTTTTGTTGTATTATTGCTTTAGCTATAACTTCAAGTACAACATTGAAGATATATGGAGAGAGAAGGCAGCCTTGTCTTGTTCCTGATGTTAGAGGAATCACCTTAAACTTCTCTCCATTCAGTTTGATGTTGGCTCTTGGTTTACTGTATATTGCTTTTATTATGTTTAGGTATGTTCCTGTTATCCCTGATCTCTCCAAGAACTTTACCATGAAAGGGTGTTAAATTTTGTCAAAGCCCTTTTCCGCATCTAGTGAGATGATCACATGGTTTTTGTTTTTCCACTTTCTCTTCTAAGAGGTTCATTGTGGCTGGTTTATGTTGAAATCTTTGATCCATTTGGATTTAAATTTTGTGTATGGCAACAGATATGTGTCTGTCTGCATCATGTGAGGGTGATTTGGCTGCTAAATTTGTCATCCTGTTTATCACCAGGGTTGATTTGGCTGATCTGGCTATAGAGGCAGGTGTTACATTCCTCCCTCATCACTCCTTGTATGTTCCTTCTTAATTTGTGCACTGAGTCAAAGTGGACAACCTTCCAGGAATAGAGGAGGACCGGTCATTGGTCAAAGATTTACAAGTAGCTGTGCTCTCCTGTGAGAGCCAAGCTCTCAAGAATCAACTCTTTATTTTTGCTGATTCTTTGTCTTATTTTCTTTGTTTCAATTGTATTGATTACATCCCTGAGCTTGATTATTTACTTCTATCTTTCCTGATTTTTGTGTGCTTACTTTTTTTTCCCCTAGAGCTTTTAGGTGTGCTGATAGATTTCAATATCAAATGTATTCATTTCCTAATAGAGGCACTTAGTGCTATGAACTTTCTCCTTAACAATGCTTTCATCATGTCCCATAAATTTGGGTATGTGTGTATTCATTTTCATTGAATTCTTGAAAGTCATTATTTCTTTATTGAGTCATTTTCATTGAGTAGAGAATTTTTAGGTTTCTATGTGTTTATAAGCTTTATGTTAATTCTGTTGTCACTATCTAACATTAGCTCATGGTGGTCTTGTAGGATGAGAGGATAGTTTCAATTTCTTGTACCTAGTGAGACTTGATTTGTGTCTGAGTATATGGTTAATTTTGGAGGAATTTCTGTGAGGTGCTGAGATGTATTCCTCAATGTTTGGGTTGGATTTTCTGTAAATATCTGGTAAGTTTATTAGGTTTATAACATCACTTTCCTCCAGCATATCTCTGTTTAGTTTTTGTTGCATGACCTATCTATTGGTGAATGTGGGCTACTGAGACTCTCTCCATCACACTTTGAGGGTCCATTTTTGATTTAAGCTATATTAGTATTTCTTTAACAAAGTTAGATACCCTTGTGTTTGGGGCATAGAGGTTAAGAACTGAAACATCATCCTGATGGGTTTATCCTTTGATGAATATATTGTGTCCTCCCCCTTCTTTTCTAGTGAGTTTTGGTTTGAAGTCCATTTTGTTAGTTATAAAATGGCTACACCAGCTTGCTTCTTAGTTACATTGCTTAGAGTAGCTTTTACGAAATCTTGACTCTGAGGTAATGTCTACCCTGATGTTCAAGTGTGTTTATTTTATTGCATTGTATTTGTAAATAGCTAATGGTAAATGATCATTTTCACAATGTTCTGCCAATCCATACTTATGTAATGTCTTCCAATTATTTAGGGTCTTTTTCTCTTTTTTATAGGTATTGTGTTTTTATTATAGAAGTGTTTCACTTCCTTGGTTAGGTTTATTGCTAGATATTTTTTCCTGTTGTTGTAGAGAAAATCTATTGATTTGTATCAGTTGATTCTGTATCCTGACACATTGCTAGATTTACCATTTCTTGATACTGTCTCTTAGTATTTTTGTGATCTCTAGCATTATGTTACCCTTTCATATATAAATAGGTATATTTTAAACTCTTTATTTCCTATTTGTATTCCTTTAATTTTCTTCTTTTAGCATATTGCTCCAGGTAATACCTCAAGTCCAATATTGAAAAAGACTGGGGATAGTGGATATCTCTGTCTCATTCCTGACTTCAATGGGATTGCTTCAAGATTTTCTGCATTTAGGATACTACAATCAGTTTTATTATACCAACCAAGACCACTTTCTCAGGGCTGCCACTGCCCATAATGAGCATTATCATCTTTTCTCAATTATTAATTAAGCAAACATTCCACAGACTTGCTTACATGTCAACCTGATGAAGCGAGAAAATTGAGAGAATGCCTTTGTTTTAAGTGAACATCTGGAGTTTGTGTTTAGACACATTAAATGGTTTCTACTTCATCAATGAATGCTATTTGGGGTGTTAAATATTCAAAGTGTTTTATCAACACAAGCAGGAAAAAGCCTATGCATTTTCAGGGTTTTCCTCTAAGAAGTCTTCTGTGGATGTGTCTGTCTCTTCTCTGTTTCTTGACTTATTCTGACAGTCTGAAGACTATGTTTCCTTGGTAAGATTAGATGTGATTATTCTTAAGCCATCAACTCCACCTCTAGCAGAACTTTGACTTACTTTCTTTTAATTTCTCAGAGTTCTTTTCTTTCATTTAACTAGTCAAGGAAAGCTGACTAGTTCTAGATAGGATTGCGTGTCCCTGCTTCACTTTGATATGCCTAGTTTAAAAAGCTTTCATTAAAGGTTATTTTCAAGATTTCTACTGTCTCTTCAAACATAAGTATAGAATGAAAAAATATTTAGCAAAGTTTGAAAATTATTCTACAAGTGAGTTTGATATAGGAAACTAAAACCTGTGTTCTAAGATTTAGAGACTGTCCATGTTAAAACATAGCTTCCTGTTTATAAAGCTAATAGAAGTGTTTCAATATCAAATTTTTTGTCAGAGTACTCTAAATAAACTGTATATTAGATCATAAAATTTCAAATTATTAAGAATATAGACACAGAAAATCCTATGTTTAATATAAAGAAGGAATATTGAACTATCCCTTTGTTAGGTACACTTGTAAATACTTCCCAGCAAAATATGTATTATATTATCAGAATTGAATTGATATAAAAATTTGGAATATTTTATTTTTCACATATCTTTAATGTAAAGAACACTGTTTTCAAATTTAATTATTTCATATAATAAAGTTAAACTTTTGTGAGAGCAACATATAATAGGCACAGGTCCTGAAATAATAAATATGTCACTCTATAGACAGAAAACAAATGTAACAGTACATGTGTGTAAGGTTAAATTTAGAAATATCTCAAGATCTATACAACTAGAACATCTGTTCAACTATGTTCATAGCAGCATTATTTGTATTAGCCAGAACCTGGAAGCAACCTAGATGACCCTCAACTGAAAATGGATGGAGAAAATGTGATACATTTACACAATGTAGTACTACTCAGCAGGAAAATACAATAGAATCCTTAAATTAACAGGAAAATGGATAGAGCTAGAAGAAATCATCCTCAGTGAGGTAACCCAGTCACAAAAAGACAAACATGGTATGTACTCACTCATATGTGGATTTTAGACATAGAGCACAGGTTTTCTAGCCTACAATTCATGCCACAAGAAAAGCTAGGAAACAAGGAGGACTCTAAGAGAAACCATACATGGTCCCCGGAAAAGGGGAAAGGGATAAGATCTTCTGAGCAAATTGAAAGCATGGAGGGACTGGGGAGGGAGTTAAGAAAGAGAAGGGGAGAAGAGGAGGGGAGAGGTGGGCATGAGGGAACAGGAAGATTGAGACAGGGAAAGAATAAAGAAGAACGAGAAAAGAGATACAATAATAGAGAGAGTCGTTATAGATTTAAGGAGAAATCTGGCACTAGAGAAATGTTGATAGATCTGTAGGGATGAACCCAACTAAGAATCTAAACAGTAGTGGAGAGGCTACCTTTAATGCCCTTCCACAATAATGAGAGTGATGACTGCCTTATATGCCATCCTAGATCCTTAATCTAGTAGCTGATGGAAGTAGAAGCAGACACACATAGCTAAATACTAGCCGAACTACTGGAATCCAGGTACAGAGAGGGAGGAGTGATGAGCAAAAGGGTTAAGACCAGGCTGGAGAAGCCCACAGAAATTGCTGACCTGAACAAGGGGGAGCTCATGCACGCCAGACTGATAGCTGGGAAACCAGAATAGAACTGATCCAGACCCCCTGAATATGGGTGTTAGTTAGGACGACTGGGCAGTCTATGGGGCCTCTAGTAATGGTTCAGTATTTATAGCAAGTATAAGAATTGACTTTAGGATCCCATCTCACCTAGAGGGATACTTTCTCAACCTAGACACATGGGGGAGGGCCTATGCTCTGCTCCAATTAATATGACAGACTTTTAAAATTTCCCATGGAAGGCTTCACCTTCCCTGGGGAGCAGAAAGGGGATAGGGTGGGGTTTTTTGGTGGGAGTAATAGGGGAGGATGGGAGGATGAGGGAACTGGGATTGACATGTAAAACAACATGTTAATAAAAAAATTAAACTTTGCTAAAATTGAAACAAAAAGAAATTCATGTTTAGTGGAAAACAGAATCTTTGAAATTCCATGCAATTATTTTTTTTAAATTTTAATTCATTTTACATACAAACTACAGTTGTAACTTCCTCCATCCTTGGGGAGTCTTCAAATCCTGGCACATCATGTTGAGGTAGGACCAAGCTGCTCCCTGCCCCCCTGCACTAAGGTTGTGTAAGGCATCCTACCATAAGGAATGGGTTCCCACAAGCTAGCTACCAAGGTTAGATCCAGGGCCACCACAAACAGACCAAGCCACGCAGCTGTCACCCACATGCAAATGGCCTAGTTCAGTCTCATGCAGGCTTCCCAGCTCTTAGTCCAGAGTCCTTATGGTTCTGTCAGCTGACTCTGTGTTTTCCCCAATCATGATCTTGATCCCCACTTTGATCATATAATCCCTCCTCCTTCCTTTTGACTGGACTCCTGGAGCTCAGCCCAGTGCTTGGCTGTTTATCTGTGCATCTGCTTCCCTCAGTTATTGGATGAAGGTTCTATGATGACAATTAGATTAGTCAACATTCTGATTACAGGAGATGGCCACTTCAGGCACCCTCTCTAATATTGCCTGGAGTCTTAGTTGGAGTCATCCTTGTGGGTTCCTGGGAATTTCTCTAGAATCAGTTTTCTCCCCAAACTGGCTCCCTCTATCAAGATAGCTCTTTCATTGTTTTCACTCTCCATTCCTCCTCCAAAAGTACCCTAATACCACTCACTGTTTATGAATCATATTGGGGACACAAGTGAAATGCATAGTGTCACCTATTATAATTTCAGTTCTTAGGTTGATGATAATCCTTAGAAAAAGTTATATCAATTGTCCCCTTACTAGCAGAAGAAATCTTGATTACTTGTGAAGGTAAACCTTTAGGAGTACACATATACAAACTAATACACCAAAGAATGAGGGGATACTGTAAACATGTACATTAAAATTACTGCTGTGGTCTCTGTAGACCATAGACTGTAGACTGTAGACTGTAGAATCAGTTTTCTGATTCTATGTGCTACTATAATTAAGTACACATATCCCAAGTTTCAAATCTAACAATAGAATATGGAAAAGCATATGCACAGTTTTTCTAACTGTGATTGGGTTGCCTTACTCAGGATGATTGTTTCTAGTTTCATCTATTACCTGAAAATGATATTTTCTCTTATAGTAAGGTGATATTCCACTGTGTGTATGTTTCATATTTTCATAATCCATCCTTCATTTGGTGAAGACCTTGATTTTCTATTTCTTGGCTATTATGAAGAGCACCAATGAACATAGGCAAGCAAGTATCTATGTAGTAAGACACAGAGTCTTTTGGGAATGTGCCCAGGAGCATGGTAGTGGTTTGAATACAAATGGCCCCTTTATGCTCATTTATTTGAATACTTAATCATCAGGCAGTACCACTATTTGAGGAGTATTTGGAGAATTAAGTGTTGTGGCCTCACTGGAAAAATAGTGTCTCTGAGGTTCAAAATCCCACACAAGGATGAACATATTCTCTCTCTCTGTTACTGTCTCTGTCACTGTATCTCTGTAAATCAGGAGATAGCTATTTGCTATTGTCTCCTGTTACTGTGCTCCCTGCCATGATCATAATCCCCAAAATAATTTGTAAGCTCCCAAATTTATGGTTTCCTCTATGAGATGCATTTTTTTTATTTATGATGTCTCTACTCAGCAAAAGAGCAGTAACTAAGACAAGTGGTGTATCTGGGTCACATGGACGATCTGTTTCTAGATTTTTGATAAACAATCTGTATTGAATCCAAAAGGGGCTTTACCAATTTGTTCCTTCACCAACAGTGAATATGCATTCCTAATTTCCTACATCAACATTGTTTTTCTTTTTGTTACTTTCTAAAGTGTGGATTGTAGTGAGATATTTACCTTGTCATCACCTGTGGCTTAGACCATGCCCATTGGAGGTGGAGACTGGGCAGACATGATCTGGGGGAAAAGGCTGAGGAGTGGGCTCAGAGAGCTCTCTTGCTTGCAGCACGGGGACAGGAGTACATCTGGAGGCATCCTTGGGACCAGGAACCTGCTGGTGTTCATCTGTCTATGTTGTGAATTATTTCTCCTTGAATAAACTTTTTTTCAGCCTATTTGTTTATGATGATCCTTATTAAACCACAATAGTGGATCTTATTTTTTTCTGAGACACGGTATCACTATGTAGATCCGGTTGACCTGGGACTCATTATATAAATCAGCATGGTCCCTAATTCCTAGAGATCTACCTGCCTGTGCATCATAAGTGTGTCTTTTTTCTTAAAATCTTAACTGCATAACACATCTTTATGAATATGTTTCAGTATGTCTATTATGAGTAAAATGGTATTTTATTCCATTGCTCAATTTCTTATTTTTCATTATTGGGGATTATTTTATGTGAAGTAGCTTTTATTCACACTGTCATTCATCCATGAGTTCTGAGCTTCAGTGAATTGTAACCTGGCATGATTGACTTCAATATGAGTGACTAGGAGTTTGTCTTAAATTCATATATAAGGGAATAAAGCATGCACATTCATAGGTAGAGTTCCTTCCTTGAATGTTGTGCTTACTCATACTTCCAAGTCGATCAATTTATTTTCCAATTTGTATTTTGTGGTAAACGCTGGAATCCTCTACCATTAAAATGTGTGATCTGATTATATTTCTTATTTTACTTACTAACATCCCTTTCAATGTCTCTCTCTTTTGCCTTCTCTTTATTTTATAACCATTACTGTCCACTTAGAAATTTATGCCTTTCAAGGTACTTATGAGTTAGTAGCTTAAAGGGGATGATGGAACCACATTTAGTCTATTCAAATAAGTTTTACCAGTTATATTTCAAAATACTGACAAATCCTGTTTAAGGGAAACATCCACAGCTCATCTGAGGATAGGCAACTCTTCCTTTGGTAGTGTGTATATTTGCTGTATTTTCAGGCCTTTCCAGATAAAAGCCTTTCAAACAGAAGAATCTGCTTGTGGTGAACATCTACCTGTGTTTGTAGGAATGAGATACTCATGTAGGGGTATTGCCATGACAGCAGATGTTACTGTATTACAGAATATGTTAATACTGTTATGCTTGCTTTTCCCAGCTGTCTTGGGATTATCTCATGTATAAGACAAGAACTCTTATTATGCTAATCTATAAATATGCTTAATTAGCATAGACAGATTTCTTGTCAGTGGTTGGTATATTCATTTGGCAAATCCTTTTTTTTTTTCTCCATCCTGCCAAATTTTCAGTTTTTGGAAGTCTGCCACTCTAGCTCTGATTGCTTCAAGTCTAGAGGATATTTCCTTTGGACTTCTGTGAAACAATTGCCTACAATTTCATCTTTATTGTAATTTATTTCTTTTTCTACTTCAAAATCAAATAAAGTTACTTCCTTCCTATGTTAGTTACTTCTTTTTGCTACTATGATAAAATCCATAGTATTATCAAGTTATGGAGAAAGTTCTTACATTCTTCATTATTTCAGATATTTCAATCATTCCAGTATGTAATATTGTTGTGGGCTGCAGATAAGGCAGAATAACATGGTACCAAGAGATCAGGGCAGATAAAGTAGCTCATCATTGTCTACAAAGCATAGAAAAAGAACATGTACAAGACAAGATATATCCCCCAAAACATGTCCCCAGTGACCTGTTTCTCCAACCAGCCTTCACCTCTGAAAACTTCCACCACTTCTCAATTAACTTCATTGCATTAGGAATACATTACTAGAACAACCCAGTGATAAACTCAGCCTTCCTCAGCTGCAACTGAGCTTGCAACACATGAGGATTTTATGGGAAATAATTCATAACCAAGTCCCCAAATTCCTCTATGAATTCAATTGCCTTGCTTAATATGAATGATATGAAACACTGATCATAATTTTCTAAGGCCTCTCTCTGAATTATCATATTTTTTCACAATGCAAAGTTTTCTGTGTTATGATTGTTTCTAACTCAGACTTTTCAGCCCCAAAGTGTCCTCTATTCCCATGAAGAATTTTCACACATATTTTTTCCTAGTGCATGATGACTGGCTTTTTGTTGTTGCTTGTTTGTTTTCTTCATGTTAGCTATTTGGAAATATGGCCCTGAGAATCAATAAATGATTTTATGAAGTATTTGAACATTTATTTTCAGCAATGTCAGATATTTTTAGGAGAATAAAGATAGTTTATTAATTTTTCACATGAAGATGTCCATTAATTCAAAATATATACAGTTCCAAGTTTATAACTCTGGAGCTGACTGGATGCAAGGTGATCCCTTAAAACTACCACAAGGAAGCTGGACTTTGAGATTTTAATAGGTGTGTTGGGGAACTGAATTGTTATTTAAACTTATAATTTCCTAATGGTAAATAATGGTGAACACATTTTCATATCATCAGTTTAAAATTCATTTCCTTTAGAAAATTTTACATTCCCTTCCTTACCTATTTCTACTTGGGATTTTAAATTTTATTATTGTTATTAGAATGCTTCCAATGTTTTTGAATAACATTTTTTTCAGATATATCATTTACAGATATTTTCTCTCAGTTTCTGGTTTATCTTCTCATTCTCTTAGCATTGTTTAGAACACAAAAATTTTTCCCAGAGTCAATCAATATTTTATTTTTGATTTTATAATTGTCAGTGCTGAGATTTCTTGTTTTTGTAAGTATATAGTACAAAATGACATTAACATATTTAAGGTCACTTCAGAAATTGTTGGAAGATAGAGCTAAGTTAAAATTAATTTAATATTTTTTAATAGAGGACTTATCCAAAGATTTCTTTTACTATTTATTAATATTATTTTTTAATTTTACATATATGTCCTAGTTCCCTCACCCTCTCATCCTCCCATGCCCCCCAACTGCCCTCCCATCCCTTTCTCCACCCACTCTAGAGGGAGGGTGAGGCCGCAAAGGACACCAGCCTACAATTCACACCGTGAGAGAAGCTAGGATACAACACCCACAGAAGAAGAAAGGGACAAGATCCCCTAAGCATATTGGCATCAGGAGGGACAATCAGTGGAGAGGGAGTTTAAGATAAAGACAAAAGGAGAAATGGAGGGGTGAAGAGAACATGAAGGATCAGGAGGATTGAGTTAAAGGACAAATAATAAGAAAGGAGATACCATGATAGAAGAAGCCATTATAGATTTGAAGAGAAAACTGAAAGTTGACACAATATTTTTTTATATACAAAATATATTATATTCTTTGCTGTATGGCTTTATGTAATAATAATAATAATAATAATAATAATAATAATAATAATAATAAATACTTAAGCAGTTTGGGAAAGTATATGTAGAAAGATGAAGTAGCTTGTGATATCTTCTCTTGATTATCAACTTTACTACATTTGGAAATAACTAACATCCAAATGGTTATGAACACTTGAAATGATTTTTCTTAATGATTTAAATTGGTGTGGGAAGACTCACTTAACCCATGTCTTCAGACATGGGAAGATCTATCTTTAATTTGGTTCAGACCTTCTGACAACAGAAAGGACATAGAAGAAGGAAGCTTTTTTTTCTTTGCCTACTTGCTCTTGCTGGAAAGTTTGTTCCTTCACTGGCATTAGAGTCTACTTCTTTTTAAGGAATGCTGAAGACCAGTTGAGACATTCAGCTTCATTAACTGAGTAACTACTGGACTAACTATTGATAGATAGTCATTGTTGGTTGGACTAGCTAGATCATATGCCATAAACCATTCTAGTAAACCCATATATATATTTCTTTTCCTCTAGAGGATTAATACAGTTGTGAACTATCTTAAATGTTAAGATAATAAGTGCTCACCCAGTTAATGATGTTCTACAAAATAGTCTGTATAATTGAAGAATAAAGAATTTAACTTTTCCCTCACCATTTTAAGTCTCAAGGCACTTCAAAGTTCCCTGGGACATTTTGTAAATCTTTAGAACAAAATAAATTCCTTGTATAATATTTTTAATATCCCAATAATATTGTCACTGCCAATCCTCTTCTTCTTTTTTAGTATCTACTTTAGTTTGAACTTAGTGTGTTTGTGTTTGTTTGTATAAATACACACACACAAGCTGAAAAGTACCTTTATTGCTTACTTGCTTATTTTCTGGTGTGTTTTCTATATTATGTGCTGAAAACAGGAAAGTTCTTTACTTCATTCCCAAATTTGCCTGACACTAGAAAATCATTTAATGCATGATTTTGAAGGAATGCTGTTTTGAATGAATTCAAAAGTAAATAGCTCTCAAAATATACTGTTAATATAAATAAATTATTGGGATGATAGTATGAAACTACTTCAGAAAATTATTTTCTAGTACATTGTGTGAATATTTCATTTTTCTGACATTGTCTATAGGAAGGAGGGTTAATACAGGTAAATTTTCTTTAATGGTTAGCTAGAAAATAGAGATACAAAAAAGGAACATCTAAAAGATAATTTGACTTTATTCTATCGAGGGCCTTATTATGTAGTTCTGTACTGAGAGAGTGTTAGTCAGCTTCTCACTCTTTGCATATCAACGTGTATAGATCTACCTTAAGCTATCGCAACAGAAATTACTTATTATGGCAATTAAATACTTATTGTCACAATGCAATTTAGAAATGGATAGTTGGGTCTGAAGAGGTAGCTTAGCAAGCAAGATCACTGTCCACATATACAGAGGAGTGATTCAATTCCCAGGACCAACTTGGCATCTAAGAAATGTCTGTAACTCCAGTTTCAGAGAATCCACTGCTTTCTTGTAGCTTCTGAATACATGAAGGCAGAACATCCATACTTATAAAATAAAAAAACTGTTCCCTCTTCTCTCTTGGTCCCTAAGTAGCTACTAACATCTGTGGTTTTTGTTTTGGTTGTGAGCCTAGCCTTTAATGGCCAAGCCATCTCTCCAGCTACTGTGGCTTTTGCAAATGAAAAACATATATCTAAAAGCTCAAATGTAACATAAAGAAAATATGGCAATTGTTGTATTTTTTTAAATCTGAGTTACATCACTCATGCTTATTGAACCAACTCCATTTACCTGAAAATTTGACAATAACATTTGTTCTTCACAGCTGAATAATTATATATGTGTAGTACTTTTCAATTATCGTTCATGAATAGTCTGCCTATCATGAATATAGCAGCAATGAACATGATGTGTATGAAACATGAAAAGTCTGGTATAGCTGGATATAGTGGAGTACTGATTTTCACTTTTTTGAGACATTTCTACACTAATTTCTATAGTGTACTACTTTCACTAGCAATGAATATGTATTAGTGTTCTCCTCTCCCCACTTCCTTGCTACCATATAAACAGTTTTTATTCTTGCCTATACTTACTAGGACAAGAAGAATATTCAAGCGGTTTTAATTTGTGTTTCTCTGATGGCTAAGAATGTTGAACATTTTAAAGTGATTCTAGCCATTTGTGTTTCATTTCTTGAGAACTTTCTGTTCAATACTATACCTTGTTTTAAAAATTGTGCTTTTTCTTGATGGTCAGTTATTTTACATATATACCCTTTCTCAGATCTATAATGGGAAAATATTTTTTTCTATTTTGTTTGTTGTAGTTTTACATCAACTGATGATGTCTCTTGTGTTGAAGATCTTTAGGTTCATCATGTCTCATTTGTTATTATTATTAATATGATTAGTAGCACATTTATTGATTGTTGACCTTAATAACAGTTTTGTCTGTGTCCAGTTCACAAAGTCTTCATGTTACAGTGAGCTCAAGCCCATTCTATAATTTTTGCTATACCAGATTCAGAATATCTGGTCTTTTGATGATATTCTTGATCCACTGGGAGTCACATGCTGTTCAGAGTGATAGATATGGCTCTAATTTTCAGTATTTTACATTCAGCCTTCTAGTTTGACTAATACCATTTGTCAAAGACTCAGCCATTTGTTCATTTTTATCTTCTTGGGGAATAATCTATTTGTTCTTAAAGTCACAAATAACTGTAGTCTTTACTTTTCTTTGAAACAGAAACCACTACAGAAAACAGCAACTAAACAAAATATGGAGTTGTGTGGCCCTTCAAATGGATGCATCCACAAAACACTTCTGTACATAAAACTTATGGAACATTACAGAAATGGGGGAAGAAAGGTTGAAGTAGTCTAAAGATCAGGCAGTTTGCTGTGGGATACTAAACTAGCTGGCATATGAACCCACAGTATCCACCTGCCTCTACCCCTCCCCATAATACACACAAATAAAGAAAGCATTTTGCTTCTTTTTTTGTTAAGATTATTTGCTTGACAAATATTACTACAGATATTATGGGGAATGTTCTTCTGTATATATGCTTGTCTTATTGGTCTGTACAGACAGGAAGGAAGTGACTTAGTTGGTCAGAATCAGAATAAGTAGAAAGAGAAGCAGACACTCACAACTAAACACTGAGCTGTGGGACCAGGCTGGTGTGGAAACTGCTTGTAACAAAATGGCTCCTACAAAGTGAGTACTAAGAAGTTCCACTTAAAGCTTGACAAAAGTTTAAAAAGGAATTTTACAAATAAACGAACAGAGACAGTGGAGAGGGAGCTAGGAGAGATTGAGTCAGGGGAGGAATAGATGAGAGCAAAAAACAAACAAACAAACAAAAACAAAAAGAGAGAGGAGATACCATAAAAGAGGGAGGCACTATAGGTTTGAAGAGAAAACTGACAAACTGACTCTAAGAAGTGTCCAGAGACCTATAAGGATGACCCAATTAACAATCTGAGAAACAGTGGAAAGGCTACCTTAAATGCCCTTCCCTGATAATGAGATTGATAACTAACTTATCTACCATCATAGAGCCCTTATCTAGTAGCTGATGGAAAGAGAAGCAGACAACCACAGCTAAACACTGAGCTGAACTGGAATCCAGATGCAGAGAGTGAGGAGTGATAAGAAAATGTGGACAAGACCAGGCTACAGACACTCACAAAGACATCTGCCCTGAACAAGGGGGAGCTCATGGATCCCCAGACTGATAGCTGAGAAACTAGCTTTAGACTGACTCAGACCCCCTGAGTCAGTTAGAAGGCTAGTCAGTCTAAGGGACCTCTGACTGTGCAACTAGGATGTATCCCTGCTGCGCAAAAGGACTTTAGGAGCACATTCCTCACAGAGGGTTACTCCCCTAAACTAGAGGCAAATTTTGTTGATCCCTCCTGAAAGGTATTACCCTTCCTATGGAGTGTGTGTGTGGGTGTATGGGATGGGAGGGTGGTCAGGGGCCATGTGAGGGATGTAGGGACGGAGAAAGAGAGGGAGACATAACTAGGATCTATATGTAAAATAAAATAAAATAAAAAAAACAGAGACCAGCAAGGATTCTTGGTAGCAGCATTTTTCTTGGGTGGGCTCTATTTTGCTAAAGACAAACAGAGACTCCTGCAGATCCTTTAAGGGAATCTTCCTGACTGGGCATAAGTGGCAAAAAAAAAAAAAAAAAACCAAAACAAAACTGTAGGGATCTTTTAAGAGGCCCTGCCAACAATTCAGTGTTGTGTATGAGCAGCTGGAAGTGGCAGTGACCACATCTCTAACCTGTCAGCATGCTGCTTGATAGCAGCATAGGCCAAGGCAGTGAGCACAGCTCTCAGTGCTGGTGGTAAGTGGAAAGCAATGTTGTGGTTTAGCAGATAAAAGACTTATGGCCAGAAAAAGATAAACATTTATAGTAAAGGCAGATTCAAATAAATAAAAACAGGAATCACAAAGATAGGATAGATATAGAATATTTTCTTTAATCGTTGATAATGTTAATGGACTAAATATTATAATTATAGTTCTTGCTTAATAACTGTTTTGTTATATGTAGTTTTACTATGCTAAAGTTAAAACCATTCTTATTTAGACAGAAAATAGTAGATGATGAGGAATGGTCTTCTGCATATGTTTGTCTTATTGGTTGATTAATAAAACAATTATTGGCCAGGAAGGGAGTGATGTAGCATGGAAGATGCTGCCACTAGTTAACCATAGTGGTTTGGAGGTCTGTACAGGCAGAAAGAAAGGGATTTAGCTGAGCAGAAAGAGAATACAAGCTGGGGCAAACAGGAAATCTCTCTCTTCTCTACAGAAATGTAGCAGGCAAAGGAGATGTAGGTTCAGGATTCCTGGGTAAGCTGAGCCCACGTGGGAGTACTTAGATTGATAGGAATGTGTTAATGTATAAGACAGAACTAGCCAATATGAAGCTTTAGCCATTGGCCAACAGCTTTATAACTAATAGAGTCTCTGTGTGTTATTTTGTTTGGCGCTGTCGCTGCTGTGGGACCATGCTAGAGTAAAGTGCTTATACCTACAAGTTCAAGCCTTGCCTATATGTTAAGTATTACCCAATTAATACCATAAGTTTGCCTAAAATAGCTTAGGTGGAACTGCTTTGTAATTTCTCAGAAATACGTTCATGGTAAAGTCCTTTGATCTTACAGGCAAGAGAAAGATTCTAGACACCCACTGTTTTCTTTTCATCTTCTCATACAAAGCAACTCAGAATTTCTCAGCATTTGTAATGAGAGCTAGGTAATTTTGGTGCAGTGCTCCTTGTTTGTATTGGAAGTGATTACAGGAAGACCTGGAAAATAATTTTTCCTTCATATAATTCTTTCTTCTTATCATTTAGATCTTTACAATTGTGAAGAATGTCCACTACAAAGGATGATTTAAAGAAAGATTATTGATGAGCAATACAGAGAAACACTAACATTTTATACTGCAGATGTGAAAAAACAACTTTGGATGAGCTACTTTTGAGGTTGGTTTTAGTTAAAACAGAGTATTTGTGGACTTTGAAACAGTCAGATATTCCATTTCTTTTGATAAACTGGAAGTTATTCATTCTGTATTGACAATATTTTTATTTTAATCATACAATATTTTATTCTTTGTTAATTACTATTGACTATTAAATATTGATGACTTAATGATAAACATTCACAGTTTATATAATGATGAGTTGTGGAAATATATAAAGTTATTTAAATCTTTCTCAACTATACATGAAAAAAATTGAACCAGAGACATAGATACAAAATTTAGAAGAAAGTTAAAGAGAAACAAATTCTACTTGTACAATGAATTCCACACTATTCTGTCAAGAAGCTAGCATTGTTGGTGAATTGGCAAAAGCTTACATTTTCAACAAGGCCTGAATTGGGAAGGCAATTCCACTTTTATAGAAAGTGAAATGTAGGGCCATGCAAACAGAGAATTGAGCAAGACCACGAGGGAAGCTGTGGTCAGCCTGGCATAAAGCCTAACATGCTAGAAAAGAGATTTATATTTTGTCTAGTAAGCCACAGGGAACCATCAGAAGGCTATTTTCTTTTGAGATATGTTTAGTTCTGCTGGTTAGTAGGCAGAAAGAGAAATGAGATAGGGGACAGAAGTAATGTTCCACAAAATACATGATGATTTCTTCCAATAAGGCAATGAAAGTAGTTACAGAAGAGAGACACTTGGCACAAAGATGTATTTAGATGCTGGAATGGATCTGCTTGGAGACTGAATCTGAAGTTAAGGATAACAGAAAATTAAGTCCTCTTAGATAAAAGGTCATTTACTTAAAAATAATTTAAAAATATTTTAAAAACTAGCTACCTGTATTGTTTTTCTGCTAGAGAATGTAAGAATCTGAACATGGGTCCTTTGGTTTGTCGATTTTTTTTGCCCTATAAGAATGTTCTGTGTCAAATCTGTTACTGTATTTAAATATATTGCCATGGGTTCACAGTTTGATTGTCTTCACAATAGCTTCTGGCTGAATAGTTCATTCTACTGGTAATTAAAGTACATGTATTACTATTAGAGAATTCATCTTGACATTTCAAAAGACAGTGCAATCAACTAGTAATTATAGGATATTTCTTAAGTGGTTTCTCAGTTCCAATTGGTCCCTTGGATTGCCAAAAATAAAGCTACTTTAACAGTATTCACAGTGTAAAGTTGAGTTGAATTTTGGAATATGTTAGGATGTCTTTTTCATTTAATCCATAATGACACTGTATTTTCATGAAACAGTTTTTTGTGTCATCACATTTGTGTCCCTGTCTGTCACAGATGCTACGCAAGCAATTTGATAGATAGCATTAATTTCTTGGTGGTCCAAAGTAAAGCCTTCTAATTTGAAGTGTGTGTTCCTATAATGAAAATATGAAACTGACTATAGCACATGTATAAATTTTCTCTTTGTATTTTTTCATATGCAACTATTATATAGAGGGCAAAAAAAAGGTTAAAAACATAAGCTAACACTCACAGCCAAACCTACTAAATTTAATGCAAACAATTGTATGACACCCTCATTTTGTTTGTCATGTTATCATTACAATGACTAGAGGCTAGGCTTATTTGTTAGATATATTTTATAAAGGATGGGTTACTTGAAGATTATATAAGCTTCAATAAATGAAATTAAACTGAACAGCATGGTTTTTCTCTATCGCTTTGAGTGCTTGTGTTGAGATAATACATTTGCACAGATGTTATTACTAATCTCTTGTATCAAAGGTTGGCTTTAAAGATCATTTATCAATAATTATTGCTGTAGCAACTGTGAATGTTCTAAAAGAGCAAACAAGCATGAAGATGGTTTATAAAATTTTCTTGTGGAGAATGGACAAATGTTTACTCTTGACAAATAAATGTGTTTATTGTTCACATTTACAGAACATAGGTTGTACATCATTTACACTAGCTTGAGTGACCCCAAGTCACTCATATCCCCTCAAAGTTCCATCTTAGTATAGAAAAGGATTTGCCCATAGCTGTCCATCTTTCTCTCCATGACCCCAATCTCTTCAGTTGTTTATGAAAGATATAGATATTCTTTTTCCATGTTAATTTCTTTTTTCCCCTGCTACTTGCTCAAAGTGTTTGTCAAACACATTAGTTTTTGCTGGAGTCTTCAGTTCTTATTCATATAATTTTATTTAGATGGGCTTGTTTTTGTTATGTGATTTAATGATTTTCTCTTGCATATTCCAGTATTTTTAAATTTCTCTCTATGTATATAGTATTTTATTTGTAATATGATACAGGGAAGTTAGTTTTAGTCTTGTTTATTTGGTGCTTTAAACACCTCTTCAATATGGTCAGCCATTTCTCTAGATTTTGGAAATTATCTGCTTTGGTTTAGTTGAATATTATTTACACCTTTGGCTAGAGTCATTCTGCTGTGTTCATAACTCAAGAATTTGATCTTTGAATGCTCTCTCATTAAACATGCTAAATATGTTCATATTTCCTTATTTCATTTTTTTCTATATTTACATATTTAATTTATTTATTTTGCTTTACATTCTTAATATTTTTGTCTTCAAGTTGTTCTATTTTATTGGTGAGACTTTATATTGCATTTTTTCTTTTTACTTACTGTAATTTCTATTTTAATATTAATTATTTTTAGTATTTATATCATTCTATTAAATTTGTTTGAGAGGAAACATTTATATTTTTGTTCATTCTTCTGTTCATTTGTATCCTCTGACAAACCATTTAGGGTTTTATTTATATCCTTCAGATTTCATTAAATATCATTTATGATCATTATTTTAAGTTATTAATCTAGGAGATTTATATAATTCTCTTTCATTGGAAGTTATTACCATGGAATTGCTATTTCAATGGTGGATGATATTAAGTGCTTATGAATAGTACTTATATAATGTTTAACTGCTATTAATACACATGGAGCTGTTTCATTGACTTGACATTTTTATCAGTTGTGTTCTTTCAGTTCAACTATTTGCAATATTAAAGTGGAACAGTTATAGTGAAGTTGGGGTAAAGAACTCAGAAATCAAATCTTTAGTGCATATGCTCAACAGGTTCCAGAGTAGAACATTCCAGATCATAACTTTTGTATAGTCCCGCTTTGGAGATGTTATACTGACTAATTAGGGATAGCTTTGCCATTCATTTAAATAACTACTAGATCAATGAACAAAAATTGTATGGGGTATGTTGTATTAGTTACCAGGAGTAGGAGTTGAGGAGTGCATATTTGGTTAGAAAATGCCGACTGAGAAAATACAAAGTGGTAAAAATATCTAAGAAAAGAAAATTGTGAAAATGTTACGTTTCACATAGTACAGAGATTAGTAAAGTTTTGTAAACATTTAAAATTTTATTATTACTATTTTTTTCAATTCTGAAGTCATATAATTTAATTGTTGACCATATAATTATGGTTTAATTCTACTGTTCCAAAAGTTTTACATGGCAATCTTTTTAAATTGCTTTTACATAAAGTTCTTGAATTGTAGCAATTCTTAAAACATAAGATTCATTTAAGAACTACTATATTTCATCAAAACACACATAAACATGTTAACTCCTATTCTAGGTGTTATAAAAGTCAATGTTTGGTTATAAAAGGGGTTTTCATGTAATTATTTTTATTACTTTAGCATTTCTTGCATTTCACAGCTGCTATAAGTTCAGAATTTTTTTTTGAAAAACTTAAAAAAACACATCTCTGGAGTGCAAACTCATACAGCCATTTTGGTGATCAGTTACCACAGTACCCAGCAATTCCACTCTTAGATATATACCCAAATGACCCACATCCATGCAACAATGACATGTGCTCAACTCTGTTCATAGTGGCATTATTTGTAATAGCAAGAAACTGGATGCAACCTAGATGCTCCTCAAATGAAGAATGGATAAAAGAAGCTGTGGCACATCTACACATAGGAATACTACTCTGCAGAAAAAAATAACAGAATCTTGAAATTCTCAAGCAAGTAGATGGAACTTGAAGAAACCATCCTGAATGAGGTAACCCAGTCACAAAAAGAGGAACAGGGTATGTACTTGCTCATATATGAATTTTAGACGTAGAGCAAAGTATCACTAGCCTATAATACACACAACCAGATGAACTTGGATACAAGGTGTATTCTAAGAGATTCATATATGGTCCCTCACAAAAGGGGGGAGGGACAAGTCCCCCAGAGCACATGGGAAATGGGGGGGCAGTGAATGGAGAGAGAACTAAAAGAAAGAGAAGGGGAGGAGAGGAAAACTCGTGTGACTAGATAGACTGAATCAGGGTGGGGGGGGAGACATAAAAGAGGAAGCCATTATTGGTTTGAAGAGAAAACTGAACCTAAAGAAAGGTCTAGAGAACTACAAGACTGACTCCAACTAACAATTTGAACAACCATGGAAAGGCTACCATAAAAGTCCTTCCCTGATAGTGAGATCATAAACTAAATTATCTACCATCATGGAGTCCTCATCTAGTACCTGTTGGAAACAGAAGCAAACACCCATAACCAAACACTGAGTCCAACTAAAATCCAGATGCAGAGAGAGGGGACAAGACCAGGTTGCAAAAACACACAAAGACAACTGACCTGAACAAGGAGGAGCTAATGCCCCCCCCAGACTGCTAGCTGGGGATCCAGCATGGGACTGACTCAGACCCCCTGAATATGGGTCTCAGCTAGAAGGACTGAGCAGTCTGGGGGACCTCAGACATCAGAAACAGGATCTATTCCTGGTGCACAAAAGGACTTTGCGGACACATCCCCCATGGAGGGATATTCCCTTAACCTAGAGCAGGAGAGAAGTCTTAGTCCCTACTTCAAATGACTTGACAGATTTACATGACCCCAACTGGATAGCATAGCCCTACAAGTGGAATGGTGGTGGATGGATGGGAGGGGAAGATGGCCAGGGTGCATGTCACAGGGGAAAGAAGGTAAGAGGGAGGGAGGGAGGTTTGGAGGTAGGAAGGGAAAAGAAACTGGGATCCACATGTAAAAATTTTAAATTATATTATTAATAAAAAAGGAAAAAAACACATCTCTGAAGGAAACCTTCCACATCATGTGGGGCTAGGCAAGCTTCCTGAACAATAGAGGCCAGACTAGTATCGTGTATCCCAGAGATCAGACCAATGCTCCGAAAATCAGGCAGAAGCTTTCTACCTCAACAAAAGCCTGGCCAATATCAGAACCCCCAGAGGATCCCCAGAAAGATCAGAGGCTACACCTATAGCAAGAATTTCAGCATCAAATGTGAAGAGCAACCCCCTGCTGAAGCAGAGATCATCCAGAACATTAGAAATACAAACCCTAATTCAGGCAGAGATCATCTACTCAACCGTAGGTCACAGGCACAAAAATACTGGAGAGAAAAAAGAAACTAGGGGGAAAAAATCTGTCACCCAAGAACGACATATTCATAATTAGTACTTAGACCTATAATCAATTCAAATGTAAACACCAGGGTACAATATCATCAGCAGAGCCTAGGCAACCCACTAAGAGCCCTTAGTATTCCTATACAGTACAAGTAAAATAAAATGATGTTACACCAAACTTTGTGATGATGATACAGTTTTTTAAAGAGATGAAAAAAATCCCTTAAAGAAATTGAAGAAAAGACAACTAAAATGTTGAAGGAAACCAACAAATCCCTTAGAGAATGCCAAGAAAGCAAAGGAAAACAGAAAAAAAAATAGGAGAAGGACAGTATTGAAGACAAGAAAATGGAAACATAAGTAACAAAGAAAACATCAATTGGAAGAATTCAGGAAATGAAAAGTCTGGGTAAGCAAATAGTTAACACAGATGCAATGACCATCAAGAGAATTCAATATATAGAAGAGGGGGTCTTACAGGTTGAAGACACAATATATGAAATAGACTACTTTGTTAAAGAAAATGTTAGACCTAAAAAACTCCTAACCCAAAACATACATGAAAACACAAAACTTAGGAACAATAGGAATCAAAGAAGAAAAATCCCAGCCCCAAAGCATAAATTATACTTAACAAATCATGCAAGAAAATTTCCCTAACCTAAAGAATGAGATACCTATATTAGTACAAGAAGCTCAGAGAACACCAAATAGATTCAATCAGATAAGAAATTCCCTGCAACACAAAATAATCAAAACACTAAATACACAGAAGAAAGAATATTAAAAGCTGCAAGGGAAAAAGACCAAGTAACATACAAAGGCAGACCTATAAGAAATGCATCTGACCTTTCAGTGGAGACTCTGAAAGCCAGAATAGCCTTGAAAGGTATTTTGCAGTCTCTAAGAAACAATTGATGTCAGCCAAGGCCAATATACCTTGAAAAACTTTCAATCACTATAGATGAAAAAAATAAGATTATTTTATGACAAAGTCAAATTTTAAAAATATCTATCCACATGCTGGGAGTGGTGATATATGCCTTTAATCCCAGCACTTGGGAGGCAGGGGCAGGTAGTTTTCTGTGAGTTCAAGTCAGCCTGGTCTACAAATCAAGTTCCAGGACAGGGTTGTTACACAAGAAGCTCTGTTTCAAAATACCAATCTTCATATCCACAAACACATCCCTACAGAAGGTACTAGAGGAAAAACTTCAAACCAAGCAACTTACCTAAATCCACATAAACACATGCAATGAATGATCTCAACCAACATTTTAAAAAACACACACACACACACACACACACACACACACACACACACACACCATCACTACCACCAAATTCCTGTACTGTGAAAACTAATTAGCCAAGAGGAAGCTTCCTAGTAAGTACCAAATTTTCATATCCTGTTACCAAAGTGTTTGTTTCTTCAGAAATAGTGTCCCAATGTTATTATTATAAAGATCTATCATCTGCCCAAATTTTCTACTTACATGGATTGTTTTATTGTAAAATATTAATTTCTTTTACTTTGATTCTCATTACCAACCTTATTCCAGTTTTTTAGGCTGAATCATAGCATTCTATGGACACTAAGTGGACACTAAGTCCTATACTCCCTTTCATTTACCTTGTGTCCTCATGAGTCAAGTGGTTGGAATTTTGCTCATCCTTTCCAGGTGTTCATGTGAAAGTTTGAGATTAATCACAGGATAATCAGAAACAGTGAAGCAGCTACTCTTCCATATTTATGTTTTCCCCTAACAGTGGAAATAAGTTATGTTGCAAATATTTTTGTAGCTATTTCCTTTACCTCAGTGGAAAAAGAAGCTCTCTTATTAATTTTTTAAGATGGTGAGTTATTAGGCTGTGAGAATCAGAGAAGAGACTTGTTTAAGTGAATGGTTTCTCCACTTTTTGTTTTAAAAATGAACTGTAATTTAGTTTTCATTTCTGGCAGGGGTGGGACCATTAGGATAAGTTTGAGTTTGTAGGCCTCCAGAAGATCAGCATGGGAAGCAGCACAGATTATGACACTGTAGTCAGTAAGTTGACATCATAAGTCTCAGTGCATTGTCTGGAGCTGCTTCTGAATTTGGTTCTATGCTCCTGGCATACCAGTAGATGCCTGAAAGATAGAAAGAAGATCTGTGGTAGAGAGAATGACTTCTGGCATGTGGGAGTCTGAGGGTGTGGTGTTGTTCTGTTGACTGAGCAACACATGATTTGGAGTTAGTATGTTGACAACACCCTCTTGGTATTCTCTATCTATGGTCAATATTCATGCCAGAGAAGGCTGATTTCTTCCAGTATATAGGTCCATGGGGGCAGGATCCATGTGTCATTTAGACTCAACAGTGTGAGGTGTGTGTGTGTGTGCACGTGCTTATCTCATAGTAAATGCAGGCTTTCTGTGTGGCTTGTCAGTTTTCTCCAGCCAATTCAAGCTTTTTTGTCCTGAATCTCATCCCATTTCGGGGGAGAGCAAAGCTCTAAGCAAAACCTAGACTCCTGGCCCAATAAGCTGTGGAAAGGAAAATCACAAGGAAGAGGCTTAATTTGATCACCTTGGTTCCTGCAGAGATCTGCACATAGTTGCTAAGTGCTCCAAGCAGGAAGATATATTAGGTGTCCTTGCTAAGAAAGTGAGAGAATTCAGAAGTATTTCATTCTTGCCTATATGCTTATCTCCAGCTGCTAAGAAACTGCTCTAAGACAGAAGCACTTCATGAGATTTGAAGGGTCGTCTATCCTAGCACACAGATCATGCTAGGGACACACAGTGAGCAATAGAAAAACAGAGAACATATTAAGATGGGGTAATATACTGTAGAGAATGGTATATATATTGCCTATATATCTCAGGACTTTTATAGGCCATTTGCATAGTACCCATCTTTCCTTGTGCTTATACATTACACACTTTCTCACACATGCTCTAGTTATTACATGTAGCCCATGTGGAGAAGAGATTTTATTTTTATTCTGGAAACGGGGCTTTTTTTATATGTTAATTATTGTGGTCTCTCCAGGTCCCTATGATCCTGTGACAGTGGGTTTGGGTGAGGTATGTTTTCCGGCTTGCTATCGGGCTGGGGACATTCACATGAATATATACCTTAATCAATTTTTATTTATAGAAAGAGGCAACATGACCAAATAACTTATGAAAGGAGTTTTAGAGCCAGCCACCTTCCGGGAAATTCCTGGAGCCCATAGGAGCACAATAGACCTACATATCCAAGCAGGACCACCAGTAATTTCCACCTGACAGGTCACTGACCCCACCACCGGTCTTCTACTGGAGGTCTGGGACCATCCAAGAGATCTGCCTATCTCTGCAGGATCACTCTGAGTTCCTGCAGGCAGGACCTCTGCTAAAAAAGGCCCTACTCAGTTGGAGAGTGCCAGCTAGACCCGCCTATCAGTGAGGAAATATCCTGAGCATCAGCCCAGCCTTTGTCCCCCAACACCAGACCTTGGCTAGAGGCCTTGGCTAGAGCTAGACCCAACTATACCGGAGGAAACATCCTGCAGGCTAGCCTCTGCCAAAGAGGCCTCAGCTCTCCTCTGCCGGAGCCTGATCTTTGACCTCCATCACAGGGCCACTGCTAAAGAGGCCTCACTCTGGTGGAGGATGCCAGCTAGACCTGCCTATCAGGGTGGAAACATCCTGAGTATCAGTCCAGTATTTGTCACCCATCACAAGGCCTTGGTTAGAGCTAAACCCTATTATCCCTGAGGAAACATCCTGTGGGCTAGCCTCTGCCAAAGTGGCCTCAGCTGTTCTCTGCTGGAG
This sequence comes from Cricetiscus sungorus, assembly GCA_030556225.1. NCBI lineage: Eukaryota > Metazoa > Chordata > Mammalia > Rodentia > Cricetidae > Cricetiscus > Cricetiscus sungorus. The sequence continues at coordinate 76,264,165 of JANBXA010000734.1, forward strand.
CCTGATCTTTGACCCCATCATCAGGCCCCCACCTATGGAGAGACCTCCTAGAGAACTTGGACCACCCAGAGCTACATACATTGAACCACTTACCCACCTAAGCCCATACATAGAGAGAGGGAGGACCCCAGCAACACGTACTGGAAGAAAATATGGGAAGACGGCAATACAAGAAAACACCTAACACCAGAAAGACAAGCATAACACCACCAGAATGTAGGGAATCTACACCAACTAGACCAGAACACAAAAAAGCAAATGAGTCAGAAGATAATGACTTAAAAATTATCATCATAAAAAGGATAGAGGCCCTCAAAGAAGATGTGAGAAAATCCCTTCAAGAAATGGAAGATAAAACAAACAAAAAATTTGAAGAAATGAATAAATTTCTTAAAGAAAGAACAGAAAACCTAGAAAAAACAATTAAACAGGTGAAAGAAATGGTTCAAGACCTGAAAACAGAAATGGAGAAAATAAAGGAAACACAAACCGAAGGAATGCTGGAAATAGAAAAAGTGGGCAAATGATTGGCAACTACAGACACAAGCATAACCAACAGAATTCAAGAGATGGAAAAGAGAATCTCAGGTGCTAAAGATAAACTGTAGGAAATAGATTCATCGACCAAAAAAAATCGTAAATCCAAAATCCTTAACACAAAACATCCAGGAAATGTGGGACACTGTGAAAAGGCCAAACCTAAGAATAATAGGCATAGAGGAAGGTGAGGAAGCCCAGCTCAAAGGTGCCGAAAACATATTCAACAAAATCATTGAGGAAAAATTTCCCAATCTGAAGAAGGTCATGCCCATGAAAGTACATGAAGCATACTGAACACCAAAATAGACTGGACCAAAAAAAAATACCCCCTGACATATAATAATCAAAACACCTAACATACAGAATAAAGATAGAATATTAAGAGCAGCAAAGGAAAAAGAACAGGTAACATATAAAGGCAGACCTATCAACATTATGCCTGACTTCTCCATGTAAACCCTCAAAAACAGAAGGTCCTGGATAGATGTTCTACAAGTCTACTAAGAGACCACAGATGCCAGGTCAGGCTACTATACCCAGCAAAACTCTCAATCACTATAGATGGAGAAAACAAGATATTTAATGATAAAGCCAGATTTTTCACAATACATATCTACAAATCCAGCCCTACAGAAAGTTTTGGAAGGAAAACTCCAACCCAAGGAAGTTAACTATGCTCACAAAGACATAGGCAACAGATAATCCCACTTCACCAGAAACCAAGGGTAAAGCAGGACAGATATATTTACAATACTACTGCCAAAAACAAATCTAAACATACAAGCATTAACAATCAATGGTCTTTACTCTCCCTCAACATTAATGGTCTTCACTTGCCTATAAAAAGACACAGAACAAAAAGAAGCAAACTCACCCCGGAGGAGTAGACACCAGGAAATAATCCATTTGAGGGCTAAAACCAATAAAATAGAAAACAGTAAGACAATACAAAAATTCAATTCAACAAAACGTTGGTTTTTTGAGAAAATCAACAAGATAGAAAAACCGTTATGCAAACTAACAAAAAAGCAGATAGAGAGATAATGCATATTAACAAAATCAGAAATGAAAAGTGGGATAAAACAATGGACAAAGAGGAAATCCAGACAACTTTCAGGTCATACTTTGAAAACCTGTACTCTACAAACTTTGAAAATTCAAAGGGAGTGGACAAATTTCTTGATAACTACCACTTACCAAAATTAAACTAAGAACAGACATACAATGTAAACAGACCTATAATGCCCAATGAAATTGAAGCAGTCATTGAAAGCCTTCCAACCAAAGGAAAAAAAAAAAAAGCCCAGGGCCAGATGGCTTCAGTGCAGAATTCTATCAGAAATTCAAGGAAGAGCTAAATCCAATACTCCTCAAATTGTTCCACACAATAGAAACAGAAGACACATAAGCCAACTGTTTCTATGAGGCCACAATCACCTTGGTACCCAAGCCTCACAAAGTTACAACTAAGAAAGAAAACTACAGACCAATATCCCTGATGAACATCGATGCAAAAATACTCAATAAAATACTGCCAAACTGAATCCAAGAATACATCAGAGAAATCATCCACCATGACCGAGTAGGCTTCATCCCTGAGTTTCAGGGATGGATAATCATATAAAAATCTATCAATGTGATCCACCATATAAAAAAACTGCAAAAGAAAAACCATATGATCATCTCCCTAGACCCTGAAAAAGCCTTTAACAAAATTCAACACCCTTTCAAGATAAAGGTCTTGGAGAGCTCAGGGATAACAGGAACATACCTAAATATAATAAGAGCAATATACAGTAAACCAACAGCCAACATCAAACTGAATGGAGAGAAGCTTAAGGTGATTCCTCTAAAATCAGGAACAAGAAAAGGCTGTGCTCTCTCTCCATATTTCTTCAATATTGTTATTGAAGTTCTATCTAAAGCTACAAGACAACAAAAGGAGATCAAGTAAATCCAAATCGGAAAGGGAGAAGTCAAGCTATCTCTGTTTGCAGATGATATGATAGTTTACATAAGTGACCCAATAAACTCTACCAGGGAACTCCTACAGCTGATAAACATCTTCACCAAACTAGTAGGTACAAGATAAACTCAAAAAAAAATCAGTAGCCCTACTTTATTCAGATGACAAAGAGGCTGAGAAAGAAATCAGAGAAACATCACCCTTTACAATAGCCACAAATAACATAAAATATCTTGGGGTAACACTTACCAAACATGTGAAAGACCTATACAATAAGAACTTTGTGGCTTTAAAGAAAGATATTAAAGACAATACCAGAAAATGGAAAGAGCTACCATGCTCTTGGATAGGAAGGATAAATATAGTAAAAATGGTAATCTTGCCAAAAGCAATATACAGATGAAATGCAATCCTTATTAAAACCCCTGCGCAATTGTTCACTGATGTTGAAAAGATAATAATCAACTTTGTATGGAAAAACAAAAGACACAGGATAGCCAAAACAAGCTTGAACAATAAAAGAACTTCAGGAGGCATTACCATCCCTGACTTTAAGCTCTACTACAGAGCTATAGTTCTGAAAACAGCCTGGTATTGGCACAAAAATAGGCAGACCAATGGGATTGAATAAAAAATCCCGATATTAACCTACATACCTATGAATACTTGATTTTTGACAAAACAGCTAAAAGAATACAATGGAAGGGGGGAGGAAAGCATCTTCAACAAATGCTGCTGGCACAATTGGATGATAGTGTGTAGAAGACTGAAGATAGACCCATATCTATCGCCATGCACAAAACTCAAGTCCAAATGGATCAAAGACCTCAACATAAATCCAGCCATACTGAACCTCTTCGAAGAGAAAGTAAGATGTTCCCTTCAAGAAATTGGTATTGGAGACCACTTCCTGAACACAACTCCAGTAGCACAGACACTGAAATCAACAATTCATAAGTGGAACCTTCTCCAACTTAGAAGCTTCTGTAAGGCAAAGGAAACAGTGAAAAAGATCAAATGGCAGCCCACAGACTGGGAAAAAATTTTCACCAGTTGTACATCTGATAACGGGCTGATCTCTAAAATATACAAAGAAGTCAAGAAACTAGTCAACAAAACACCAAATAACCCTATTTAAAAATGGGGTACAAAATTTAAGAAATAATTCTTAATAGAGGAAATCAAAGAGGATAAAAGACACTTAAGAAAAAGTGCTCAACATCCTTACCTATCAGGGAAATGCAAATGAAAACTACTTTGAGATACCATCTTACTCCTGCCAGAATGGCTAAAATTAGAAACACCAATGACAACTTATGCTGGAGAGGATGTGGAGAGAGGGCAACACTCCTCCACTGCTTAAGGGAGTGAAAACTCATACAGCCATTTTTGAGATCAGTTTTGTGGTTCCTCAGGAAAATGAGAATTAGCTTACCACAGAACCCAGCAAATACACTCTTAGGTATATACCCAAATAACCCACATCCATGCAACAAAGACATGTGCTCAACTATGTTCATAGAAGCATTATTTGTAATAGCAAGAACCTGGATGCAACCTAGATGCCCCTTAACTTAAGAATGTATAAAGATGATGTGGCACATCTGCAGAATGTAATACTATTCTGCAGAAAAAAAATTAACGAAATCTTGAAATTCGCAGGCAAGTGGATAGAACTTGAAGAAACCATCCTGAATGAAGTAACCCAGTCACAAAAAGAGGAGCAGGATATATACTTGCTCATATATGGATTTTAAACCTAGAGCAAAGGATCACCAGCCTATAATTCACACCACTATAGGAAATGGGATACAAGGTGGATTCTAAGAGACACATATATGGTCCATCACAAAAGGGTGGAGGGACAAGTCCCCTAGAGCACATGGAAAGCGTGGGGACAGTGAATGGAGAGAGAACTAGGAGAAAGAGACATGGGTGATGGGAGATGTTATTCTGTAAATATATTTCTCATACTGGTTAATGAATAAAGCACTATTGACCAATAGGAAAGCAAGATAGGAGGGACTAGGAGACTAGGATTAAAGAGGAAGTAGTAAGGAGGAGTCAACAGTGATGTAGAATGCCAGCCACTCTGGCTGGTAAGATGAGCCATGTGGAAATACTTACAATAGTAGAAATGGGTTAATCATTAAGACAGAGCTAGCCAATAAACAATGATTATAACTGGCCAACAACATTGTATCAAATACAGAGTCTCTGCATATTATTGATGGCTGGTGTGGCGGCAGGACCAGACCTGCCCTGCGGTGGAAAAACCTGCTCCTAACACATGGGAAGAGAGGAAAGCACATACGACTAGGTAGATTGAATCAGGGTAGGAATATGAGACGAGAGAGAGAGAGAGAGAGAGAGAGAGAGAGAGAGAGAGAGAGAGAGAGAGAGAGAGAGAGAGAGAGAACATCAAAGAGGGAGCCATTATTGGTTTGAAGAGAAATCTGAACCTAAAGAAAGGTCTAGAGAGCTACAAGACTGACAATTCGAGCAACTGTGGAAAGGCTACCATAAATGCCTTTCTCTGATAGTGAAATCATCAACTAAATTATCCACCATCATGGAGCCCTCATTTAGTACCGGTTGGAAACAAAAGCAAACTCCCATAACTAAACACTGAGTCCAACTAGAATCCAGATGCAGAGAGAGGGGACAAGACCAGGTTGCAGAAACACACAAAGACAGCAGACCTGAACAAAGAGGAGCTAATGCTCCCCACCCAGACTGATAGCTGGGAATCCAGCCTGGGACTGATTCAGAACCCCTGAATATGGGTCTTAGCTAGAAGAACTGAGCAGTCTGGGGGACCTCAGACAGCAGAAACAGGATCTATTTTTGGTTCACCAAAGGACCTTGTGGACACATCCCCCCATGGAGGGATACCCCCTTTAATCTAGACACAGGAGAGAAGTCCTAGTCCTTACTTCAAATGACTTGACAGATTTTCATGACCCAACCTACAAGTCGAATGGGGGTGGGGGGATGTGAGGGAAGGGTGGCCATATTGCATTTCACAGGAGAAAGAGGGGAAGAAGGAGAGAGAGTGGTAGGGAGGGAGGGTGGGAGGAGGGAGTGGGGGAGAGAAAACTGTCATCGACATGTAAATTTTTTAAATTATATTATTAAAAGAAAAGTCTTATTTCCAAATATTTCCCCATTCATTTTTAAATTATTTAGTGAATATACAATTCCAAAATGTCCACTTCAGTTTTCATTATTTCATTAAGTTACATATACATATATATATATATGTATATATTCTGAATTATGTAAGTCATTTAATATAATATAGTTTATATTAGAGACATTAGGCTTGATTTTCATATTATTACTGTACATTCTTTCCTCAGTCAAAATTATAGCATAACCAGACACTGAAAGAAATATTACCTATTTATTGATACATACTTTTGCAATTAAAAATAGACAAAATACAAAACTTCATCTATTACTAAAAGAATAATGTGATAAAATGGTAGTTTTAAATGTAAAACTATTCAATCATGCAAAACTGTGTCAGTTTAGTAATGCTAGACATAATAATCATTTTAATCAACTGCATGACTTCAAAATGGGAGCTTTAAATCAAATGAAACTTTAAATGTGATAACAGATGAAACATCTTTCATACTATTCTAACAGAAATGTCCTTTCTCAACCTGAACTGATTAATACCCCAGCATTTGGAGATCTTATTCAGAAAAACAATAGTGTTAAGCTCTACAAACCTTAAAATCTATTATCTAGTAGCTGATGGAAGCAGAAGCAGAAATTCAGAACTAAACCCTGAGCCAGGTACAGTTGTAGAGAGGGAGGAGGGATGAGCAAAGGGATCAAGACCTTGTTGGAGAAACCCACAAAAACAGCTGATCTGACGTAATAGGAGTTCATGGACTCAAGATAACACCTGGAGAACTTGCAAAAGAACAACCAGGCCCCCTGAACATGGGTGTCAGTTGGGCAACTTGGGCACTCTATGGGATCACTGGTAGTAGAACCAGTATTTATCCCTAGTGCATGAATTAGGTTTTTGGAGCCCCTTCCTTATGGAGGGATACTCTCTAAACCTAAATACATGGGAGAGGCTGGTCTTGCCCCAAATGATGAGGCAGGCTTTGATGATTCCCCATGAAAGGCCTCACCTTCTCTGAGGAGTGGAATTGAGTTTTGGGATGGGGGGATGGTGGGGGAGAGTGGGAGGATGGGGGTGAAAGGAAACTGGGATTGATATTAAAATAAGATTTTTCCCTTTTTTGTAATTTAAATTAAACACAAACTTGTTTCATATGTCAATCCCAGTTCCTTCTCCCTCCCCTCCTCCCCTGCTCCTCACCAGCATCCTATCCCACTCCCTTTCTGCTCCCCATGGAGGATGAGGCAGTCCATGGGGATCTTCAAAGTCTGTTACATCATTTGGAGCAGAGAAGAAAATTAACTATTTGATTTACTGATCAGTTTTTCAATCACAATTGGTTGTTCAATGCTGCAAAGTTTTGTGCATTGAACCCAACATGTTAGTATGATTTTGATGAGATCTTGGGAAGCATGGTTTTTGCATACTGACTAATCTGTGAAATGCACCTTCACTTCACTGTGGAATCCACTTTACAGACTTCATCACAGCAGTTGATGTTCCCTTCACTTTCCTAGAGAAAACTGTTATGTTTTAATTCAACAACTGTTCATTAGACGACCAATGCCATGGATCACACCAAAAGTGGAAATGCAAAAACCTATCAAGCATGTGACTTTTGTGATTACCCTTACAAAATATCTAGTCCAGCAAGAAAGAAGTATACAACTAAAAGCAATAAACTATAATATTTACAACAGACTCCTGAACTTGAAATCTCTTTGGCAAGTCAGTCACTAAAATACTAAATCTCAGATGAAAAGTTGCTATTTACAAGATAAGCAAAGCATGAGAGTCAAGACAAAAAATATGAATGAGTACAAGAGTGCAAAATAGACTGACATTGTAGCATTACTAGAAGCTACTGAGTTTTCCTGGAACTATCTAGTATGCAAGGATGATAAAATAAATGGTTGTCATCAGCGAGGCTGGAACAATCTACAGTAGCTTGATGGCAGAAGACCTTTCACAAAGACAAAAAAGAATAGAATCCATATATTTTATGAACAAGAAAAGTTATCAAAAGATTTTAAATATGACAATCACAGAAGTCTAAGGACACTATCCTAGCATGTTCAAGGCTCAAGATTCAACCTTCAGAACCACAAATGAAACAAAATAAACATCACAGAAACACAGGTTTCTCTAATTACTAAACAATTATGTACTTTTTGTTCACCTAGTTGTGCTAACTAATCTTATGTCAACTCGACATAGGCTAGAGTAATTGAGAATAGGGAGATCTCTATGAACTTGTCTCCATAAAAACAAGGAGGGCTCCAACAGAGACATACATGATCCCCCAGAGAAGGGGAAAAAGATGAGATCTCCTAAGCAAACTGGGGATCCAAAATCCAAGACACCTGGGGCAATGCAGCCTTGCAGACTACTACAGCTAGGATTCGGCCAGGTTTCTGGGTTTTCTCACAATTTCCATGGTATTAATAGCCGCCCTGAACCCCTCCCCCATGGCCACCCAAACAGCAGGAAGCAGTTTGGAGAGAACAATGTCAAAACTCCCAATTATTGTTTACAAATGTTTGTTTTCATTTAAATTGGGTTGATTATAAATGGTTAATGGTCGCAGCTGGTTTCTTTTTAAAGGAAAAAGAGGGAATATGGTATAGAAATGAATATTTTGCTTTGGTATGGATTATGATTTATCAACACAAATTTAAGGTGAATTGTTATAGGTATATTTCTCCTCTTTTTTAGGTATTGTGTTTATACAGCTCATTTAAAAATGTAACGTATAATTAAATACAGATTATACATAGTCACTTATAATAGTCAAAACTTATAGTTTTCCAGATATACAGAGATATATTTGAAATGGGTAGATAGTCTTCAAACCTTTCAAAGACCTCCAAAATATGACATTTAAAATGGGTTATTAGAGTTTTTCATGAAAAAAAGACACAACTGCTCCTGCCCACACCAATTAATTCAGAGAGGATGATGGGCATCGAGGAAACTCATTAAGGAGTTTGCCTTCAACATGGCAAGACTAGCCATTTGGGCAAGAAACTTGCCCAAACTGTTTGACTGTGTGCATAAATTGGACGTGCAGAACCCATAAGGAAGTGACTGCTGAACTTTCAAAACAAGATGGGACAGTCCTGAACGGTTCCTGCTTCATGGAAGAGTCTGCCAGACATTCTATAAGACACAGAAAAATGACTGACAAACTGCCAATTCAGGTGACCAGTTTAAATTTTCCTGCTCACTGAGAAGTCTACCAGACACACTAGGCCTATTGGCTGAAGATGGATGTTCCAACATTACAGAAGTTTGGGGGACTGTCCAAGCAGCAAGATGTCTCTATCAATTCTAGACTTTATATATTATCCTTCTGAGTTCTTTGATGGGGTTGAAGACAGAAAGTTATGGTTATAGTTTATCTTAGTTATGATAAAAGATAAGTTACATATAAGACTTTAGACTAACAAAGATAAGGTAGGTGATAGAATATTTTCTTTAAATCTTGCTAAATGTTAATGAACTAAATACTGTTAACTATAGTTCTTACTTGGTAGCTGTCATATATAATATATTAAAATTATATGCATATATAATTTTAATATATTAAAGTTAAAACTTTTTTATTTAGACAGAAAAGGGGAGTTAATGGGGGATATATCTGTATCCACCATGTATACATATATTTGGGTGATGAATAAAACAGTTTGGCCAATGAGGCACGAAGACAGATTGGACTAGGAGACAAGAAGTCTGGGAAAGGTAGGCAGGAGAGCATGCCAGAGATAGTCACCATGTAGAGCACAAAAGAACAGCAGGTGCAGACCCTTCTCCAATAAGACAAGGCCATGTGGAAATACATAGTTTAATAGAAATGGGTTAATAATTAAGACAGAGATAGGCAATAAGATGCCCTAGCCTTTGACCCACAGTTTAATAATTAATATGTATTTGTGTGTTTATTTGGGGCTCAGAAGGGTGGTGAGCATAGCTTCAGTTCTGGCAATGGTGACAGTTTGGTAAGTATTTATAATACCTTGAAATAGTTACAATGATATAAAGAAATAGCTTGATATAAAACATAAAGAGTGGTGTTTGTCTGAAAAGAGTCACAGGGATATAGGATCAAGGAAACACATAAAAATATTGTTTAGCAGGATATATACTTATAAATATTTTGTTTTATTTTGTGTATATGTTATATGTGTCTGTATGCACATGAAGTGTGAACATGCCCTTGTGAAACAACTTGCTTTCATTTATCACTTTATACCTTATTTTTCTCCATACATGGTCAATGAAAGAACTTGGAGCTTACCTTGTGGCAACACAAGCTGGCCAGCAAGTTTCAGAGTTCTACTTCTTTCCATTGCCCATCTCTAGTGCTTGGGTTATAAGAACATACTTCCATGTGCAATAATACAGATGTTCTTTTGTAATGGTCTTATTTATTTATTTTGAATATTTGACTATTTTGCCTGCATGTATGTCTATGCAACTTGTACATGCAGTGACTACAGATGCAACTTGTACATGCAGTGACTACAGATGCCAGAAACGGATATAAAGTCCCCAGGAAGTGGAGTCACAGATGGTTGTAAGGCATGATGTATATGCTGGGAATCAAACCCACATTCTCTGCCAGAGCAGCTGGTCCTCTTAACAACTAAGCCACCTCTTCAGTTCCTGTTGCTTTGATTTGAATGAATTTAGGGGATCAAAAATGCTTAACAAGGTATCCTATACTAGCTACTACATTTGAAGTTCATGTCTAAGTAATTTTGACTTATATGAAGTAGGGGCATGAAGAATAGGGTAGGTATAATCATTGTATTGTAGATTAAGAAGTCATGAGTCTAAATGTTTTGCCTGTGGTCACCTCACAGTACACACAGAGGGAGAACTATTTAGAATATTTCTCTTTGGCAGTTCCTGTTGCTTATTCTAGGTTGTCTTAATATAAAACTCTGAATCTTCCAGCCTCTGAGGAAGAACCAAAGCCAGTACTGCGTCTACATATACAATATCTGTGACAGTTTTGAAAACACTACCATGTGGTTCACATCATTAACTCTTTGGCACCCAAAACTGAGGATACATTTTTCTGCCCTCTTGTGAATAATAACCATGGGATTTGAAGAACTACCTCTACAAATCCATTGGTTAAAAGGCAAATAAGAATGTTTTTGAAGGTTTATGTATTGACTCACAGTACAGAAATGTTCAAGTTTTCTTTGTGTTAAAACACATTTATGCCTGGCATAAAGGGGGTTGTGAGGTACTTAAGTAAGAGAGGAAATTCAGGCCCTCATTTGTATCATACTAAAGCTAACTTCTTTGAAGAAACTTCATTAAAGGGGGACTTTTTATTTATTTCTCACTCTTTCTACAGGTTCACTGTCTATCTCACCAAACTGAATGCTCCCAGGAGACCACTACTGAATAACATCTGGTCAATTTTCTACACACAAAAACAGTCACTGAACCTCAGAGGTTATGTGATTTGTCAAAGGTTATTAATGATGGAGGTGGGATAGAATTTAGTTTCTTCAGGCTGACTGATGTCAGTGACTGTTCCAAAAGGAACCTAAGAAAGAATTTCTGGATTTCTGATTTGCTTTACTGTAAATCTACTTGTAAGTGTGTATGCGCATTGTATATGTTGTATGCTTTTGTGTGTGTAAGGGGCGATGATAACAACAGATATTGAAAAAAACCAGAAGAGAAGTAAATGTTCAAATTTACTTCTAGGCATATTTGCTTTACTTACTGGGATTTATTTTCAATTTCTCTGCATTAATGCAATTGAAGAGTCTGGTTAAAATTTTCTTAATTGGGTAATTGAAATTATTTAAGCTTGGCATGAGCACATGAACTTTGGAATAACATAAAATCTGAATATTTTATCAGGTTTTTCAAATAATGTCTGTACTTCTATCTCCTCACCTGCATCACTGTTTCTTAGGTACACACAATTTGTGCTTTCACAGGGAACTCGTTCATTTCTTTCATCTTCCTTTTTGACTTTTTCAGGGTTTGTGAAGGAGTTAAGGTAACAAAATAGCTTGATCCTATAAAACTTAGAGACTTTATTTTTAATTTCTGTTAAAATGTGACCTATATTTATGTATAAGAAAGGCTACCAATTATCTCATAATTTTATTGAATGTCTATCATCTGTAAAATACTCTGTAAGAGAAATACAAGAAAAAATCAACAGAGGCAGAAATACAGCTAACTATATATTGTTAGTGAACTGTGGCAAAATAGTTCCACATTGTTTCAGGTAAATATTCTGTGAAATAGTCCTAAAACTCTACTTTAAAAATAAATATTATTTGGCATTTATGTAAATGATAATGATTATCACTGTGATGACTAATATTGATTGTCAAATTAGAAAGTTCTAGACTCACCTAGGAGACTAACACCTAAGTACATTTGTAAGATAACTGATTTAACTGAATTTGAAAAAATGCACTGTAAATGTGACTGCACCACCCATGTACTAGAATCCAGAGTTAATTAAAAGAAAGAAATGAGTTGAGTACCAGTAGTCATCCCTTGGCTTCCTGGCTGCTAACTTTATCAATCCATGGATATTGGAAGTCTTTCCATCTTCTACTATCTTCCCCAATATCTTTTCAGAGATTTAAAATTTCCATTACAGAGGACTTTCATCTCATTGGTATAAATACACATATTGCTTATTTAATTAAATAAATAATACTTTAAAAATTCTTAAACACAGACACACAGAGAGAGAGAGAGAGCTATGAATGGGCTTATATACTGTGATCTCTGATTGCTATATAGAAAGGCTACTAATTTTTGCACCTTGATTTTTGTACACTGTATTTTTATGGTAAGAAACAAGCTAAAGGTTTGTTTTTATAATGGAACTTATTTATTTAGAAGAATGATGATGCCTTTAGCTGACCTCGAAATAATTTTAGAGTGCTATATCATAGCACATTTTAATATCAGACTTTTGGAAAACCAGATGTACTTTAAAAGTTCAGCTATTATCATATAACCAAACCCAGGTCACCAACCTAGAGAACCTGAAAAACTTGCCAATGGAAATTAAAGGTATATAACATTACTGACAACATAAAAGACCCTTACATCTATGATAATTTGTGTGAAATGTTATTTTAGATAATGCATAATTTTTTATTATCTCACCACATATTTCTAACACTTACAGCAATACTAGTTGAAATGTAACAATTTATACTAAAGGACTGCATTCCACAAAAAGAAGGGATAAATCAGATGACAATTTAATAAGCCTTTTGAGAGTTGCTATGATTCACCATCATCAAGACTAGTTATGAGCTGATGGGAACTCCACAGTAGTCAGTTTAAGGCAACTCATTTGAGACCCATTATCATTAATTTACATAAAAAGAAAAAAAATAAATGCTAATAAATTTAATGTTTTTTCATTTCATTTTTATGTATATTGCTTTTTTTCCTGCATGTCTGTCAGCATACCACATGCATGACCTGGTGCTCATAGAGGTCAAAAGACAATATTTTAGAGTAGGAATTGTAGGTAGTCGAGAATCACCATGTAGGTGCTAGCAATTGAGGCCACATCCTGCATGAGTGCAGCTTGTTTTCTCAAATGCTGAGCAATCGTTACAGCCATAGGAAAACAAATTGTTCCTGGTTTTGTGAAATAACATGAAACAAAAGAGTTATGAATTACACATTACATCATTAATTACATATTAGCATTTTTTTTACTGAGTTAAGATAACTTAAGGTACCATATGAGAGATATGTTATTTTTGGTGCATGTACATAATGTGTAATAACAAAATCAAGGTAATCAGCTTATGCATTCTATCAAATATTTACCAGATTTGAATAGTGTGAACATTCAAATCTTCTATTCTAGCATAAAATATACAATGAATATTTGCAGCCATAGCCATCTCATTCTTACTGTGCTATAGAACACTTAGAACTTACCAATCCATTCAGCTGTGTTCTTTTATATCAGTCATTTTATATTAGGCCAGTTTAGCTTTTATTTTTTAGTTATTGATGTAAAATTAATCTTTTCCACATAGGAGCTACATTCTTATGATTGGTCTCATTGTGTGTGAAATCAAATAAGTCAGATTTCATGATCAATTAGGTCTTTATTAAGCTATTTTCTCATTTGGGGAATACTATAATTAAGTCTGAAAATTAAGGAATGGACATAACCCCGAGCAACTTCATCCAGTATTGTATTCAGTGGTCATCTATTTATATTTGAACTTGAATATAAGTTAATTTAAGTTAAATTACTTTAAACTAAACATATGACTTTAGTGAAATTATAACGTAATTTCCATTACTTATTCTCATTGCTCATGAATTAAATCTTTCATGGTCAAATGGACTACTGCCTCCCTATTGGACTTACAGAAAGAGAGTATTTCCATCATGACATAAGGCACTTCTCTGCAAGATAGCACTGAACTAACTATGATAGCAATGATGAGGAATTTTAGTGAGTTAGCCTGAAGAAGTGTGTGGGATATATCTTAATAGTCACAAATTCTACAAAAAATTATTGGATTTGCTCTGCCGTTTCTGAAAGGTAGAGCAAAGGTAGCTCAGACAAATTAAATTGACAAATATTTACATGTTTTCATGTGCATCTCTGCCTTTGTGAAAAAAAAAAAGAAGCCATGGAACAAAATGAGTATGCATAGTGAACAAGTATTTTTGAGTTGTTGATAAAAATGTGTAGTAGATAATGATTTCTAATATTAAGGGTAAGAATTTCATATTAGTCTCAGCATGCTGCTTTGGGAATTTTCTCTGTGAACACAGTCCATGATGCTCTCTGCTTTGGGTAAAGGACTATCATTCTTTTGGTTAGACCCTTGCCAGCTTTACTCAATGGAAGTTTGTTTAGATGCTGACCCATGTGACCTGTTAAACAGATGGAGCACAGCCTCCTTCACTTAAGCTTCACCCACATCTTGGGAAAGCACCCTGGTTCTCCAGTATAGACTTACTCAAGTCATTCACAGGAGCATACTCTAAGTACCTGGTCCACCCAACATCTGCAAGAAGGTGAGAGATTCAGTACCCCTTTCCTTCATTAGATACTACCTCCCCAGTTCCATGCTCTCAAAACTCTTCTGTTGTACCTTGTGATTCTAGTCAACCACATGGCCCTAGCAACAGCATTATCCCTTTGATATTGCATAACCATCAAGCCTACCTTCTTTCCTGTTAGAGATAGAAACTTATATCAAGAAATATAAACAACAGCTTAATTGCAGATGTCAAGGTTTCACAGGAAAACATGAACAATGTGAACAACTAGAAAATATGTCTCCCCCCCCCCTCAAATTGTGAATCTCGTAGTAATGGACCTGATGAGAAAAACTTAAAAGAAAACAAGGACTTCCAAATCCAAATGAGTAGTTATAATTCATTTCCAACTTCAAGGTGTACTACACAGCTATACAAATAAAAAAACATGGTATTGGCATAAAAACAGACATATTAATCAACAGAATAGAATTGAAGATATAGAAATAACTGCACATACTTTAGACACCTGATTTTTTTTAAAAATGAAGATTCCAAAATTACATATAGGAAAAACGACAACTTGAATAAATAGTGTGTCAAACTGGATAACTGTATCTTAAAAAATAAATAGACATATATCTATCACCTTCGGTAAAACTCAACTTGAAATGGGTCAAGGACTAAACAGAAGGGCTGATACTGTCAATTAGATAGAAAAGAAAGTACGAAATATGTTTTAATTCATTGACACATGTAATGATTTTCTGAACATAATTTCAATGCTGCAGGCATTAAGACCAATGATCAATAAATGGAACTTTGGGAAGAAAAATCAGCTTCTGTGAAACAAAAAACATCAACAGTTAAATAAAGAGGTTTCTTACATCTTATAGAATGAGAAAATTCTTTACTGATTATATTTCTGACATAGGATTATTATCTAGACTATGCAAATAGCTATAACATCATCAAATAACTCAATTAAGATATGAAGTATAGAACTAAATGGAGAATCAAACAAACATACAAAACAAACAAACAAGAAAACCAAAACAAACAACAAAATCACACAAATAAAATAGAAACACTTAAAAGTATTCAACATTTTAAGCCAAAAGAAAAATGTTAATCAAGATTGCATTATTATCTCAGTTAGAATGGGCAAGTTTAATAAAACATATAACAAACAATGGTGTAGATGGACTTTCTTTTCAGCTAGGTCCAAGAGCCGTTTAGTCCCAAATATATCCACAGAGGCTTTTATCCATTAAAAACTTTTGGCAGATAGCTCAGGCTTCTTATTGGCTATCTCTTAATTATTAACCTGTTTCTATTAAAATATGTAGTGCCATAGAACTGTGGCTTTTGTGTAACAGCCTGGCATGTTATTCCTTCAGTAACTACATGGAATTTCTTCTGTCTTCACTTCCCAGTATTCCTAGTCTGGTAGCCCCACCTATACTTTCTGCCTGGCTACTCACCAATCAGCATTTATTCACCAACCAATAAGAGAAACATATTCAAAGCATACAGAAGGAAATCTCCCATCAGATGGTGATGAAGGTACCTGGAAAGGGAACACTTATTCATTACTGGAAGAGGTGTGATCTGGTACAATACTAAAGAATGCTCTGTGAAGTTTCCTCAAAAAGTTGAAAATTGACCTACCACAATATTCAGCTGTATTTCTTGTAGTGGTTAATCTTGATTATCAACTTGACTCTAACTGTAATTAATTAAACTCAATCAGGTGGGCACATCTATAAGGGATTTTCTTGATAGGATTATTTCAGGTAGGGAGACTCACTCCAAATCCAGATAATTATAGGTAAGAAGAACCAAACTACATCTGCTCTAAACCTTCTGGTAGACGCCAACATAAAATGACATAGAAGAAGGAAGCTTTCAAATTTGTCTTCTTGGCCTCATTCTTGTTAGCAAGTTTATCTATCCTGTTTCTGAGGCAATACTTCACTCTATTAGAACATACTTCTTTGGGATCCCAGTGAAGACCCAGGAGCAATTGAGACATCTGCCTTGTAGACTAAACAACCATTACATTTTTGGTTTTTCTAACAGAAAACAGTCATTGTTAGACTATCTAGGTCAAAAGCCATGAGTTGTTCTACACATAGATTTATTTTGTCAATTCTATTCCCCTAGAAAACACTGACTAGGATACCACCCATGACCAAGTAAACACTGGCAACTACAACTTTTTGCAAAATTGCTTGCTTATCCATGTTCAATTATGCTCTATTGATAATAGCCAGAAAGTTAAAAAAACCTAGACATCCATTAGCTTATGAATAGATAATAAAAATATGATACATTTACACATAGAATATTATTCAACTGTTAAGAAAAATGAAAATTAGAAATTTACTGGTAAATCCTTAGTGAGGTACCATAGAAGCAGGAAGATAAACATTGGGTTTCTCTCATATGTTGGTGTTAGCTTTTATGCTTCAGATATGTGTGCTCATTAAAATAAACAGAGGTCAGGTAGCTAGTGAATTGTGAAGCCGGAGAAGGTAGCTTTCTAATTATGGAGCTATAGATTGCAGTATTCTAAATGAACAATTAGAATTAGGGAGGATTATTAATTTTGTTTAGTTGTAAAGAAAAATAAAATTATGAGAGTTGCAGTTGAATAAATGAAACTGAAAAACATTGTACTGAATATACTGAATGAGGTTACTTAGGCATTAAAAAGCAAACACCATACATTCACTATTTTATGTGGATTTAAGTTTTGAATAATTAGTCTTTGGTGTTTAATTTAGAGTTCCTTTAAAGTAATACAATTGGAATTTTACAATTTTTTAATATTTTTTATTTAAATTAGAAACAAGCTTGTTTTAAACATCAATCCCAGTTCCTGCACCCTCCAGTCCTCTCCTGTTCCTCCCCATAAACCCCCATCCCATCCCCTTTCTGCTCCTCATGGAGAATGAGGCCTTCAACGGGGAGTCTTCAATGTCTGTCATATCATTTGGAGCAGGGTCCAAGCCTTCCACAATATGATTAGACTGAGGGAATAGCCCTTTATGTGGAATGGGTTCCCAATATCCATTCTTATATAGAAATAAATACTGATCCACTACCAAAGGTCCCATAGACTGCCCAGTCCTCCCAAATAACAGCACATTCATGGAATATGGGAGTGTCCTATACTGGATTTCCAGCTATCAAATTTGAGTGCATGAACTTCCCCTTGTTCAGGACAGTGATTTCTATGGGTTTCTCCAGCCTGGTCTTGACCTCTTTTCTCATCACTACTCCCTGTCTGCAAATATATTACAAGAGTTCGACTCAGTATTTAGTTGTGGGTGTCTACTTCTGCTTCCGACAGCTACTAGATGACGGCTCTAGGAAGGCATATAAGGTAGCCAGCCATCAATCTCATTATCAGGAAGGGCATTTAAGATAGCCTCTTAACTATTGCTTTGATTGTTAGTTGGAGTAATCCTTGTAGATCTCTGGAAATTTCTCTAGTGCCAGATTTCTCTTAAAACCTATAATGGCTCCTCTATGATGGTATCTTTTTTCTTGTTCTCTATTCTTTCCATGACTCAATCTTCCTTCTCTGTTATGCCCACCTCTGCCCTACTCCTCTCCCTAACTCCCTTCCACCCCCTTCATGCTCCCAGCTTATTTGGGAGATCTTGTCCCTATCCACTTCTCCAGGGAACCATGTATATCTCTCTGAGGGTCCTCTTTGTTTTCTAGTTTTTCTGGCTGTATGGATTGTAGGTTGGTAACCCTTTGCTCTATGTCTAAATGCCATATATGAATGAGCACATACTATGTTTGTTTTTTTATGTTTGGGTTACCTCACTCACGACGTTTTCTCTTAGTATCATCCATTTGCTAGCAAATTTCAAGATTCCATTTTTTTTTGTTTTTTGTTTTTTTTTTCCAGCTGAGTAGTATTCCATTGTGTAAATATATCACATTTTCTCCATCCATTCTTCAGTTGAGGGGCATTTAGGTTGCTTTCAGGTTCTGGCTATTATGAATAATGCTGCTATGAATATAGTTGAACAGATGTCTTTGTTGTATGAATGTGCAACTTTTGGGTATATGCCGAAGAGTAGAATTACTGGAATTACTGGATCTTGAGGTAGACTGATTCCCATTTTCCTGAGGAACCAAATACTGATTTCCAGAGTGGCTGTACAAGTTTGCACTTCCACTAGCAGTGGAGGAGTGTTCCCCTTACTCCACATCCTCTCCATCATACACTGTCTTTGGTGTTTTTTATTTCAGCCATTCTGACAGGAGTAAGATGATATCTCAGAGTTGTTTTGATTTGCATTTCCTTGATTGATAAGAATGTTGAGCACTTTCCTAAGTCTTTCAGCCATTTTAGATTCCTCTATTGAGAATTCTTTATTTAGTTCTGTACCCAAATTTCTAATTAGATTACTTGATGTTTTGGTAACTAGCTTCTTTAGTTTTTTGAATATTTTGGAAATCAGCCCTCTGTCCAATGTGGGGTTGGTAAACATCTTTTCCCATTCTGCGGGTTGCCATTTTGTCTTATTGGCTGTGTCCTTTGCCTTACAGAAGCGTTTCAATTGTTGATTAATTGTTGATTAATTGTTGATCTCAGTGTCTGTGCAGTTGGTGTTATGTTCAGGCCTCCTATACCAGTTCACTCAAGGGTACCTCTCACTTTCTTTTCTAGGAAGTTTAGTGTGGCTGGATTTATGTTGAGGTCTTTGATCCATTTGGACTTAAGTGTTGTGGTTGGCAATAGAATTGGATCTATTTGGAGTCTTTTACAGAACAGGGTCCAATTATGCCAGCGACATTTGTTGAAGATGCTTTTTTTTCCCATTGTATAATTTTAGCTTCTTTGTCAAAAGTCTGGTGTTCATTGGTTTGTGGGTTATTATCAGGACTTTCAATTCAACTTGGTCTTCCCATCTATTTTTGCACTAGTACCAAGCTGTTTTCAGGACTATAGCTCTATAATAGAGCTTGTCGTCAGGCATGCCTCTGGAAGTTCCTTCATTGTACAGGCTTGTTTTGGCTATCCTGGGTCTTTTGTTTTTCCAAATGAAGTTGGGTATTGTTCTTTTAAGGTCTGTGGAGGATTGTGCTGAGATTTTGATGGGGATTGCATTGAATCTGTACATTGCTTTTGACAAGATTGCCATTTTTTACTATGTTGATCCTATCAATCTAAGAGGATGGAAGATCTTTTTTTTTTTTTTTTTTTGGTTAGTGTTACCCCAAAATATTTTACGTTGTTTGTGGCAATTGCAAAAGGTGATGTTTTCTCTGATTTTTTTCCTCAGTCATTTATTGTGTGTATGTAGTAGGACTACTGTTTTTTTTTCTTTTTTTTTTTCTTTTTTTAATCCTGTATCCTGCCACATTGCTAAAGGTGTTTATCAGTTATAGGAGTTCCCTAGTAGAGTTCTTTGAGTCACATAAATAAACTATCATATTACCTAGAAATAGTGACGTTTTGACTTCGTACTTTCCAATTTGTATCCCCTTGATCTCCTTTTGCTTTCTTATTGCTCTAGCTAGAACTTTCAGTACAATATTGAAGAGATATGGAAAGAGAGGATACCATGTCTTGTTAATAATTTTAGAAACATAGCATTGCAATTTTCTCCATTTAGTTTGATATTGGCTGTTGGTTTGCTGTATGTTGCTTTTATTATGTTTAGGTATGTTCCTGTTATCCCTGATCTCTTCCAAAATGGGTTTTGGATTTGTCAAAGGCTTTTTCTGCATCTAGTCAGATGATCATGTTTGTTTTCTTTCTTTCTTTTTTTTTTAGTTTCTTTATGTGGTGTATTGCATTGATGGATTTTCAAATGTTAAATCATCCCTGCATACCTGGGATGAAATCTACTTGGTCATGGTGTATGAGTTCTCTGATATGTTCTTGGATTTGATTTGCCAGTATTATATTGAGTATTTTTGCATCAATGTTTATGAGGGATATTAGTCTCTAGTTCTCTTTCTTAGTTGTGTCTTTATAGAGCTTGAGGAGTAGGTAATTGTGGCCTCATAAAAAGAGTTTGGCAATGACCCTTTTGCTTCTATTGTGCAGAACACTGAGGAGTATTGGTTATTAGCTGTTCTTTGAATTATTGGTAGAATCCTGCACTGAAACCATCTGGCTCTGGGATTGTTTATTTTTTTTTTTTGAAGACTTAAAGACTGATTCAATTTTATTAAGGGTTATAGGTCTATTTAAATTGCTAATCTCTTCTTGATATCTATCCTGAAAATTGTCCATTTCCATTGAATTTTCAAATTTTGTAGAATACAGGTTTTCAAAGTACCACCTGAAGGTTCTCTGTATTTCCTCTGTGTCCCTTGTAATGTGTTACTAGCATGTTTTCTGCTCGTCCCAGGGCCATGCCAGCCCCAAATAACACAAAGAAACACTGTATTAGATATAAAGCTGTTAGCCTGTTAATAGCATTTCTTATTGGCCAGCTCTCTCTTAAATATTAACCTGTTTCTATTTCTCTAAGTATTTCCATGTGGTCTGTCTTACCAGAGAGGGGATCTGGACCTCTGTTATATCAAGTCCTACATGTTGAATCTCCTGCTACCTATTCCCAAATCTCCTTGTCTCCTAGTCCCGCCTATCTTGCTTTCCTATTGGCCAACAATGCTTTATTCATTAACCAATAAGGGAAACATATTTATAGTATGACATCTTCCATCAGTAATGTTCCCATTTTCATTTCTGATCTTTTTGATTTGCCTGTTCTCTCTCTGCTTCTTGGTGAATTTGGATAAAGTTTTATCTATCGTGTTGATTTTCTCAAAGAACCTTCTCTTTGTTACATTGGTTCTTTGCATTGTTTTCTACTTTATTGCTTTCTACCCTCAATTCTATTATTTCCAGGCATCTTCTTTTCCAGGGTAAGTTAGCTTTTTTTGTTCTATAGATTTCAGTTGTGCTGTTAATTCTCTGGTGTGACTATTCTCCAGTTTCTTCATGTGGGCACTTAGTGCTATGAACTTTCCTCTTAGTACTGCTTTCAAAGTGTCCCATAAGTTTTGGTATGTTGTGTCTTTATTCTCATTGACTTCTAGGAAATCTTTATTTTTTTTCTTTATTTCTTCCTTGACCCAGGAATGGTGCAACTGCAAATTGTTCAATTATCATGAGTTTGTAGGGTTTCTGCAATTTGTGTTGTTTGTGAATTCTAACTTTATAGCATAGTATTCTTAATTAAAACAAATCCCTAACACAAAATATCCAGGAAATATGGGACACCATAGAAAATACCAAACCTAAGAATAATAGGTATAATCCTAGCTGTCTTGGAGAGTTCTCCTCCAGCAGAGGGCAGGCAATTGGGTCCAAAAATCAGGTGAGTGTGGCCTCAAGGTGGTCCCACAAGGATAGGTGGGTTCAATGTGAACAGCGCAGACTCAGGAAGTTCCATGGAAGTGGAGGGCTTGTTGGACCCCCACTCTGGCCCAATGTTCACCTGGAACAACAGACAAGCAGAACAAAGGGTGTGGGGATGGCAGGCTCCGAGTGGTATATGGAACAGAGTACCAGGACT
The DNA here is from genome assembly GCA_030556225.1 of Cricetiscus sungorus. Classification (NCBI taxonomy): domain Eukaryota; kingdom Metazoa; phylum Chordata; class Mammalia; order Rodentia; family Cricetidae; genus Cricetiscus; species Cricetiscus sungorus. The sequence continues at coordinate 76,286,405 of JANBXA010000734.1, forward strand.
GTACTATCTAGGGCCAGGATACAGGTAAGTTCTGCCAGAGGTGAGTCTGGGCCCAGTTCAGGTGGAACCGCCCCCCCCCCACACACACACATCTCATTCCTACCTGTATCCTTCCCTTGTTTAAGTCTGCATCAACAGCACAGATCTTTGAAAACTTCTTTGAAAACAATTTATTCTTCAGAGAACAGAGATTTGGAATCTTGATTGGTGTTCAGAGCTATTGAGTCAGGTCTCAGGAAGCTTGGAAATTGATCTGGATAAGTTTACATGAACTTGACACAATTAAAGTCATTAGGGAAGAAGAACTATAAGTTTAGAGAAGTCATTTATAAGAGTCCTGTAGGCAAATCTGTGAGGGATTGCTTTGATTAGTTATTGATGTGGGAAGGTCCAGCTCATGGGATGGTATTGCCATTTGTGGACAGGTGGTCTTGAATTGTATAAAAAAGCAGTCTTAACAGTCAAATAAGAATAGTTACTCCCTTCATCTCTGCATAAGTTCTTGCCTCCAGGTTTCTGTCTTGCCTCCAGGTTTCTGTCTTGACCTCCTATACTTACTTCCCTCAATGGACTGACTACATTATGTAGAAATAAACTACTTCCTTCCCAAGTTCCTTTTGGTCAAAGTGTTTTTTTTTTTCTTTTTCTTTTGTTTTTTGTTTTTTTTTTTGTTTTTGTTTTGCTTTGGGTTTTCTTTTTTATTTTCTTTTTCTTTTTTTCTTCACAGCTATAGAAATTCTAGGACAGTCATCCTTATATAATCCAAGACCATGGTGGTCTTGAACTTACAAAAATCCACCTGCCACTGACTCTGCCTCACAGGTTCTTGGATTAACGGCATGTACCACCACATCAATTTATCCTTCTACTCTTTCTAGATCAGTGTTTCTTTCTGAAGTACAAGGGAATGATGTGTTGGACACAACATTTTGCCCATCTATAGGCCTATTCTTGTCTATACCTAGAGATGATATATTTCTTCTTATGATTCTGGCCAATTCTCAGAAAACAGACATTATTTTCCAAACAGGACTCCAAGGATGCAGCTCTTTTAAAGCTTCATAATTCCTTATGAACCTGAAAGAAAAAGTTTAAGGAAAAATTTGAATATATTCTCATTGTCAGACAGTAAAGGATTTGTTCCTTGATGGGGAAGAAGTTGCAACAACATAGTAAGTTTATTGTGGAGTGACAGAAAGATGTCCATGCCAGTACCCAAGGGAAACAACATCCAATACATCTCAGTAACTGGGAAAGTAGGGTTAAGGAAGATTTCCTAGAAGATACAACATTTAAGCTGGATCACAAATGATTTATTGTTAAAGGCAAAAATATTAAGTTAGGGGAAGTTCTGATCATTGTATGATGGGGTCCTTATGGTATGTCCTGAATGCCAAAGAGCGTTCCGTTCTGTCAGAGCATAAATACCAAATTATTGTATAATGAATGCTTTAGATACAAAGAACATCAACCAAATTTCTCTGGATTTCACATGATCTCTTGTTCTTAGAGTGTTATATCCCAGAGGAAAAGGTCAAATAAGATATATACATATGTACACAATATCAAGAAAATACTTGTTCTGAAAACAAGATAATGAATTTTAGAAACTTCTCCATAAAAAAATATTCTGTCTCCAGTGCCTGACAAACTTTTGACTTTGGTCTTGGCAAAAGTGAAAATTAGAGCCATTAGCTAGTATGTCAGAGTTTTAATGTTGTAAGAGCCAATGACAGCAAAGAAAAAAATATTATGCCTTCGGAGAAACTCTTATAAAATAGTATTTTCACCTCTAGTAGAACTTCAAATGCTATAACAACTATTTCTAGGCCTTTTTGATTTCCCTGTTTGCTGGTCTTGTTGCAAAAACCACTGTTGAACTAGTAGAAAGAGCAACTATTCCCTAGTTTTGAAGGAGGAAAATTTTCTTTTGTGGTTATGGGCCTTTGTGTAGACAAGTAACAACATCTAAGGCCAGCCTTAGTTATAGATTTCTGTGTTCCATATCCCACCCTGTCTAAAATAGAGAAAAAAACACCAGAAGGTAATATCTGTATAAGTTAAAATTCTATCCCAATACTTTAAAGATGCAAGCTTCTCATATCTGACACAGGGGTTTTCATTAGATTGTCTTTGGCTCTTGGAGAGAGCATTACGTGCCCAGAAAGGAAAGTTCACTAAAACTGTGTATATATATTTTCATATGGGATTAAATTTATTATAGGGCTTCATTTTAAATAAATAGTTAATGAATGAATTCTTGTGACTTTTTTAGACATTCATGTTATTTTACCATGGACTTCTGCAGTGAGATATTCACCCTACCTGCTCCTGTTGTACTGACCATGCCCACTGGGGCATGAGGACATGCCCTGGGGGGGGGGACTAGGTCTGGGGTCCCAGACCCCAGCTTGCTTTCTTGCTTCCTGGTCAGAGACGGCATCTGGAGGTATCCTTGAGATGGGAACCTGCAGCCGTGTCTGTTTCTGGTGTAAGTGATGTCTCTCCAAATAAACATCCATCAGCCTATGATTTTCTAGGTTTCCACACAATAGACTTCCTTCTGTATTTACCTTCTGTCCATTCACTAAGAAGCCATATTTTCTCAATCATCCTCCTTCAACCTTCTTTTGTATTTACCTCATCCTCCCAACCCCCACCAAAGTCCCCATTTCCTTATCAGATCACGTGCATGCTGATATTCCCCTCTCTATTGGTCCTCAGCCTCAGTATTCTGGCAATGTTCCCATGTTACTTTCTTGGTTTATGTAGTTACTATAGACTATGTACTCACATCTGAAGATTTGGAGCTAGGAATTTCTAATGAGAAAGATTTCCCCATTAGCAGCCTTTTCAAACCCATGTATGATTTTTATTTTCTTTCACAGCACAGCATAGAAACTGGAGAACTTATGATCCTGATAAAATCTTGTGTGTGTGTGTTTTGTGTGTGTGTGTGTGTGTGTGTGTGTGTGTGTAAGAAGCTTCTTGTATCTTAAAATTATGGTTAAGAGAAGCATAAATAAATCATCCAGGAGCTGAGATCTTGTTTGGATTTCAGTGGGAAAATGCTTTTGTGCCTATGGTTGAGTGGCATCCTTTGGCAGGCTTGGGTAATGAACAGTTCCCCACAATGTGAAGTTTAGGAGCTCTACTAAGTGGACTGAGTATGCTCTGCCTTGCATTGAAAGAAATTCAATCCACATATTTTATTGAAGCAGGATGCTATGTTTTGGTTGTTGCTCTGGGAAAGATGTTTGGTGGTGAGTTTCAAGACACCTGGGCAAACATAACCACTGTCTGAGTTTCTGTAGGGTTTCCTAGGGTGAAAAGCAAGAAGCTGCACTGTATATTTCATATACAGAAAAATATAGTGAGAAGAAACTCCATAATGACTTGCCTGGTACCCTGTGTAAGATAAGGACAACATGTACATTAAATAGGCTAAGAAACAGACTGACTTAGGAAAAGTGAATGCCAGGTTTCAAAATGAGCTTTTAGACTTTAAATTTCTCACCCACCCCTTTGTAAATGCCAAAGTGGAAGAACGAAAGCAGAAGAAATATAGGACAGTTGCAGCAAGGGAAAAAATGGGCTGCTACTGATATGAACATTTGTAAAAATGTACAAGGAAGATGTTAATATAAACCAAGAAAGTATCATTGAACAGTATAATTGGGACTCTCCTTAGATTTATATAGTTTCTTCCTGAACATGATTGTGACATTTAGCTACATACATTCAAATATTATGAACCTTCAATTCTCTATAGAAGAATATTCTGAATTTGAGGTAAGGGATGGTCATGGAATAACATTATGTAGTATAGTAGGAGGATGCAAAATGCAACCCATTCACCTCAAGATACCTACATACACTGTCCACAATTATCTGCCTTGTCTATTAAAATTTTAAATAGAAAGTTAATAGACGTAAATTGAAAAAGAACATATGAAGATGATTATGTTGAGGGTCTTTAAAGAAATTTTTATGCAAGGTTTTTGTGGGCTCTGAGAAAAGAAAAGAAAGCATAAGAAATTTAATTTATTTTTTGAGGGACTGAAGAAATGGCTGAGCAGTTAAGAGCATTCTCTAGTCTTGGAGAGGCCCTGAGTTTTGTTCTCAACACCCATTTATTGGCTCTCAACTGTCTGTTACTCTGTTGAGGAGATTTGGTGACCTCTTCCTGAGCTCCAATTGCACCAGGCCTGCACTTGGAGCACAGACATACTGCCATACAAAACTCTCATACACATAATAAACACAAAAATATTCATGTGCATGCAATTGTGTGGCTTGGTCTTTTGTGGGGCCCCTAGGAGTGGGACCAGCATCTGTCCCTGATGCATGAGCTGGCTCTTTGGACCTATTCCCTATGGTAGGATGCCTTGTCCAGCATCAATGCAAAGGGTGGTGATGATCCTGTTTCAACTTGATATACTATGCTTTGTTGACTCTCATGGAAGTCCTTACCCTTTGTGAATGGAGACGTATATGGGGAGGGGGAAAGAAAAGTACTGGAGCGAATTTGAGAAAAGGAGGGAGTAAAAACTGTGGTTGGTATGCAAAACAAATGAGTAAAATAAAATTTAAAAATTAATTTTGATTTATAAAAATTGTGTGTGTGTGTGTGTGTGTGTGTGTGTGTGTGTGTCCATGTGTGCATGGGCACACATGTGTATGGGCACATATATGTGTCACAGTGCATGGGTAGAAGTCAGAGCACAACTTTTCAGGGGTCAGTCCTCTCATTACACCTTCATGAAGTAGTTTTCTTTGTTACTTCTGTCCCTTCCTTGAATCCCCTAGACTAGATGTCCTTTGGGCTTCTGGAAAACTTCTCCATGATAGTGTATTGATTAGAGTTACATATGTATACTTTTACATGGGTTCCAGGATTAGTGTTTAAATGAAAATGCCTTTAGAACCCTAACTGGAGCATTTGTACCAGCCCTGGAAATGAAAATATAAAATGTATTGTATATTACTCAGAATATCTTAATGGGAGGTACAATATTTTATTTATTTATTTATTTATTTATTTATTTATTTATTTATTCTTTGTGTCATTCACATAGTGCATCTCAATTCCATTCTTCTCCACATCCCTTTGTATCCACCCTCTGTCCTCTGTCTTCTGCCCTTGCAATCCCACCCAATAAAATAAAATTTAAGAGAAAACAAATGAAGAGAAAGGGATGCAAAACAAAGAATGAAAATTCTCATAATGGAAATTATAGTGTGACACTGTGAGGTACAAAATAAATCCTTGAGTCCATATATCTTCACTTACTAATGTTCATTGCAAAGAGTCATTGGTCTGGTTTGACACTTCTCGTTTCTACATCATCATCAGAGTGTGTATGTGTGTGTGTGTGTGTGTGTGTGTGTGTGTGTGTGTGTGTGTTATATTTCCTGATGTTCCATTCAACTGTGTATAATTAAGTCCTAATTGAAATCCTTTAGACTAATTTTAGACTAATAATGTTGACATTTATTATGAGCTTCCAGTGTTTGAGAAAATAGCAAATGGAAATGGATATAGCTTGTGGTCCCACCCATTCTAAAGGTGGATGGGTGAGGCCTATCATCTTATGCACTTGAAAGATATTTCAGCTCTAGGAGTTTGGTTCATTTATTGTCTTAATTTCTTGCTGTTTAATTCATTCAGTAGTCTGCCAAGTTAAGATGCTATCAAGTATGACATGCCTCCATTGCACCCTTGAAAAAATACAGAGGCTATGACTTGGCCCATTCCTCAGTTCTCTTCTGTTAATTAGAATTCTCAGGCTTTCTTCATAGCTCTGATTTTTCCCTACTGTGCTTTATAACGAAGAAAAAGAGGCCATGAATTTGAAAGAGAGGAAAGGGGAGAAGCATGTGGGAGAATTTTTCGAAGGAAAGCAAGAAGTTATATAATTATATTATAATTTCAAAAAATTTAAAATGCTTAAAAATTCACTTTATGTGTCTACAATATATGCCTACTTACTGGAAACAATGGGATTTCAGAGTATTGGCTTAAATTCTATTGGGGAAGGTAGATCTCTGGGACTGTCCTCATTTTAAACTTTAATTCTTGAATCATAATTCAGCCACCCATAGCAACTGAAGACATGAAGTCTGGGAACCAAGACAAGACTGAATACATTAATGTTCAATGCCTGTACTTACTGAATGAGAGTAAAGTAGCCTAGCTGACTATCTTACTGAAGAGAGTTAAAAAACAAACAAACAAACAAACATGAAACAAATTTAGAGTACTGGAGAGGCTAATTCTGAGTCTTGGGGAAATGATAATTCCTTTTAATAGAGCTGTAAGTCAAACTTAACTGTTTTGGAATTACAAAAGCTACAACACAAAGGCATGAAAATAGCCCAAATTTCAGATGGAAGGCACTGACTGGATGGATCATCTAGTCACTGTAAAAGTGACTAAAAGTAAGTTCATAAATGTTATCCGTGAACCGCTGCAAGCCTATGAATACTTGACTTTTATAAAAGATACAGTCCAGGGCATCCTGTTTGTGAGAAAAGATGATTGCCAGGAATGAGCATTTGTTGGTTTGAACAAGCACTAGTTTGTTAAGTGTCTAGGGCAGTGGTGACCATTTAGTAGGTACTGCATCGCGTTCATATAATAAACAGTTCATAATTATAAATAAATTATAAATATAATAAATCTTGAGTCTGGAATCTTCCTGACTTCACCTCCTAGATGCTGGTGATAGTAGATATTTATGCCACAGTGTTCACTGTTGTCTCGGGGCTTAAATTAGACAACCATAAACTAACCCTGTGTCAATTATGGGGCATAAAAATAATGCTTGACTACTTTGCTCTATAAGGAGTACAGGGCTGGCAGGAAAGCAAGGGTAGATAATTACCACAACTGGCTTGCACTTAGGACCCAGCTCCATTTTTCTAGTTGTGTTGCCTTGCAAAAGTTCTTAAATTACATGTAGCACTAGCTTTCATATTTGTTAAATTTTAACTACTCCTGCGTTTCAAAGTTTCTATGAGATTTAAATGTAGTAATGAGAATGAGCAAAGTGATCAGTAGAGAGATTGCTTTTGCAAAGATTCTCCAGTTTATGTGATTTTTCAGTTCAACTTATTGGGATTACTATCACTGTTGCAAAACATTTCGGCTATTTCTTGATAGACTAATCAATCAAATTCTATAAGTCATAAGTTTTCTATGTGGCCCAACTAAGTCATTATTTATGTGACCTGATTTTCAAGATGATAAGAAATTCTATACACAATCATTTTTCTGATCAGTGTTCTCCTGAAGGAACTGTAATTTCACCATTAGGCTTTGGAAGTGGTGAGAGGTGTGAAGTATGTTTTTTCCCTGTAATCAAAATATTCTTAAAATAAGGGTATTTTGATGGAGAAGAGAAGAACTGAAAAAGGAATGAAATTTGGGATATACACTCCAACTCTTGCAATATCTTCCAAATAGGGATCCATAATGGTATATCTATGAAAGCAGATGCCAGAAGATGGACCAGTGTTGTAGGAAATAGGATAGTTCTGGACTCAACCATGGTGCTATTAGAGAGCATGTTTGTTTCAGAAATGAAATGACTCTTATACAAGAGAATCACCTGGAAACTCTATAATGCTCATATTTACTGGTTTCAGATTCAGCAGGTCTGTTTTGGTGCTTGAATACTTTTCATTTATATCAAACTGAAACTAATGAGAATCTTGATTCAATGTTATGCACTAAAACTGTGAGTGTGCTTAAGGATATCAACAGTACACAGATAGAATTCACATTTTGCAACAATGAGTCTTATATTTTCTTGTACAGATGATGCATGATGTGTAAATGATTTAATGGGGGAGACAATATCACAACAGTATTTATATAAGCGCCAGGTATTTTATATTATGTCTCACCTGTTTTGATCTAAAATCAGCATGGCTACAATTCTTTAAGGAAAACACAGCTAATGTACACTGTAGATCACAGAAAATATGTGGAATTGTCATTTACTACATGTGTTAGAAGTAATCCACAAGCATTTGTGTAGAAGTGGAATTGAACCCTAATTATAGCCCATTAGAGAGAAGAGCAGATGAGTTTTCTCTGTAAATTCTTTGTATTTAGCTGATGTTGCCTACATCTTATATTTCAGGCATTATGTTGATTATGTGAATTGAAGATGCATTTCATTTGCTTTGAAGTTTTGTCTTATTTATTTGCTGAATCTGAAGTCATCTAGTTAATAACGGATGATGTGAGATGAATGTTCAGTCAATGCCCCAGGGTAGAGTGTTCTGCCACACAGCTCACAGAGACGATGGAGCAGAAAGCAAAGTAGAAGGTTGTAAATCCCTTAATGAAATTTTTAATAAAAGCAGCTTTGAATACAAGCTTTAGTTTTTTTTCAAATCACTGCATCCAATCATTTCTGAGATTCAAATAACTGATCAAAAGAATATTCACGATGCCGAGAAAAAAGTACAATTAAAGAGAAAGGCCAGTCTGGGCTTGAAGGCCAGAAAGCAGTTTTGATCCTGGGCCAGAGTATTTTCATGGTAGCCAGTTTTCATGGAAAGTTCTGGGGTTTCTGTTCTTCTTTTTTGACCTTGAGGAGTAAAGTGAAATAGAAACTTATGGCCATCCCCATTCTCCTCTCTTCCTAGGATTTTCTTAATGAGAGACCAAACCTTGTCAGGAGGGTTCTGGGAATGAAAAGCTGTGAAGAAGCTGGATGTGTGGGAATGCCTTTGGAAAGTCATGTAGACAACCTCACTTCCCCCTCATGCTGCTGTCACTTCTCCAGCCAAGCACTGTTTTCCAGATATTTGTGGTGTAATCTGAGTTCATTGTCACTATAGGATGTCAGGTACTCCTTCTCAAAATGGATGATGAGAAGATGGGGAGGGGTCTCACTAAAGTAGAGCACATCATATAAAGAGCCCAAACTTTTCCTATCTCACAGTAAAAAAGACGATGGACTTGTTTCAAAGAAGGTTTAGAGGATTCTGCTCCTTATTTCTTCTCTGCAAATAATGAGTTTTTCAGCCTTCCTCAAAATTAAGACAATTAAAGGCCTTCCTAGTATTTCTTAACAAATGCTATTATATATTTAAAAAGTAAAATAAAATAAGCCACAGAAAGCTTTCATAATGAGTACAACAATGAATGAGGGAGGCAGAGTTTTTATTTAAGTAGTCATCTGTAGAAATCACTAATTTCACTTCCTGTCTGAAGTAGCAATCAAGCGGATGTTTAGCTGCTGCCCAGAAACAGCTGTAGTCAGTATAAGATTAGAACTGAGGGATGCTTGTTGTATGCATACCCTCCTGTAATTTTTGAATAAGCCTCTGAAGTACTAGATTGGTTTGTTTCTCAGGAGGCCTCATACACCAATACTTGTTATAATGTGAATTGTCATGTCCCTCTTCTCCACTTGAATTGTCTTTTATCAAAAATAGAATGAAGTATATTCTCTGAATGTTTACACAGAAAGGGGGAATCTTCAAAAGATCCGACTGAGGTAGAATTTGTTATAGTCTGTTCTATAGGAGAGAGAAAATAAAAAAAAGGGAGAAAAATATTCAAAATAGGATTTTGTGGCTTTTGGCACTGTTGATAATTTGTGTGGAAAATAATGTTTTCCTGTGTGTTTAATCCTGTGCCAATGCAGCTGCTGGTGCAGAAGCATTTTCCAACAAATTAGAGGGCAGTTAAAGTGAGATTTTCCACCATCAAGAACAAAGCCAGGCTGGTTAGTATGAGGACAGCTTGTTCTAGTTGCTAATGTGCTTAAAAACTTGCTACACATAATTTAAAACAGCCATTGTGTGACAATGGCACAGCTCTGTGTCTGAGGTCTAGTTAGAATTTCAGTTCAAATGAAGACAACTAGATTAGAAAATGAGGAATTGGGAGCTGCTATCTTCCACCCTACCAAGAAGAGAAATTTTTCACTATTTCTATTAATGAAGTTAATTCTCCTCAATAGTTAAATTTTTAATGGTGACAGATATGTGAAATGTGCAGCCTGTAGCTCTTGTCTAGAGAAGGGTGCCTTTTATGGTGTGGTGTCACTAATAAGATTACAAATGGCTTTAATGTGCATTACCTTTGCTGAAAAAGATGCAGGCGTGACTTTTTAAAGGCCATTCTGAATCTTGACAATTTTAATTGAAGTATCCCTCAATTTCTTATGACTCCTAGTGAGTTTGTGCAACCTGTGAGATGTACTACTCAAGGGTCAACATATTATGCTTGGAACAGTTTGTATGGCTACCAAGTTGTGCTTGAATTGTTGGTGTTTACATAAATAGACAGTGTACAGTCACAGTGATTAGTAGTCTAAGAAGATCTATGAGGTTTTTGTGTTGACTGGATTATATAATGGTTATAAAGGAGAACCACGGCTTAGATAGCTAATGTATTTATATGCCCATAATTTCTTGAAGTTGTATCCCAGAAACAAGGAAGCTAAAAGAAACAAGCAAAGGGCAAATCAGTTTTAATGGTGAAATGAGAAAATGGAGCAGTTTAGCCTACAGAGAAACACAGTGTTTCTTAACCAGATAGACTGAAAGCTTGAGAGCATAGTGGATATTTATTGAGAATATACTGGAAAAAAAGCCTGGTGCCTTTCAGAATTTCTCTATAGCCACTCCTCACTGCATAATCAAACATTCATTTGGATTTCCAATTTTCCTGTCTTCCATGAGTATCATTTCAAACAATTGTCCTGTCCTTCTCATTCAGCTTGTCTGTTATGATAGAACATATTCAAGGACACATTACAATTCCTGTCCTGCAAACCTTGACATTGAAGTAAGAGACAAATGCTAAGTGAGACCCATTAATTCCAGAAGAAAGAGTCTTGGGAGTTTAGAGAAGGTATGGATCACACATGGTTGTAGTCAGGGCTGGCTCAAGCAGTTTTCTGGAGACTGTCTCAATAGTTGTTGAACTAATGGAAACAATTGACACTAGAACTGCATTTCAGGGATCTAAAAGTCTTGGGAGCTATAAAATTTAGGTAAAAGAATGAGGATCATAAAGACATGGAGAAAAGATAACATGTATAGAGAAGGACACTTCATACCACAGGAACAATCCATCAAGATGAAGTCTCAATTCTAAACATCTATGACCCAAATACAAGAGCATCTACATACAAAAAGTTTAAATCAAACCAAAACCCTCACACAATAATAGTAAGAGATTTCAACATCCCACTTTCATCAATGAACAGGTCTTTCAGATAAAAACTTTACAGAGAAATAAGAAAACTTACTGATGTCAATGAGAACTTACATGATTCAATAGAAGAATCTCAAATGGCCAAAAGACACTTGAGAAATTGCTCAGCATTCTTAGCCATCAGGGAAATGCAAATCAAAATGACTTTGAGATACCATCAGTCAGAATGGCTAAGATCACAAACACCGAGGATACCTTTTGCTATAGAGGATGTGGAGTAAGGGGAACACTTCTCCATTGCTTCTGGGAATGCAAACTTGTATAGCCACTTTGTAAATCGGTATGGCAGTTTCTCAGAAATTGGAAATGAATCTACTCCAAGACACAGGTGATACAACTCTTGGACCTATACCCAATGGATGCACACTCATACCACAAGGACATTTGTACAACTGTATTCATAGAATTATTTGTAATAGCCAGGTCAAGATCATTTTGGGGATACCCACAGGAACAGCTGACCTGAAATAGTGGGAGCTCAATGACTCCAGATTAATAGCAGAAAAACCTGCATAGGACAAAACTAGGCCCTCTGAATGTAGGTGACAGTTGTATGGTTGGGCAGTCTGTGGGGGCCACCGGAAGTGGGACCAGAATTTATCCCTAGTGCTTGCACTGGATTTTAGAGCCTATTCTCCTTGGGGGATAACTTGCTCAGTCTACATATTGGTAGGGGGCTTGTTTCTGCCTCAATGTGATGTGCCAGAATTAATTGACTCCCCATGAGAAGCCTTATCCTGTCTGAGGAGTGGATGGGGAGTGGAGTGAGGGATGGTGGGGCAGCAGGAGGAGGGGAGGCATTGGGAACTGGGATTGGTATGTAACATGACAAAAAAATTGATTGTAAATAAAAGAATGATAAATTCAATTTAGAGAGTGGACCCATTAGTCTGCTTAATGCATATGACCTGTCCAAAGCTCTGAGGTGAGGTCAGTAGCCACGTGGAACTTCCAGGTTTAATTTAAGGCCTTGCTGACTATTTGAGCTACAGATGAAGGTAAAGGCAGGTGAAGTGAAGACAGGCTCATTATGTGATCCAAATGACAGGGGCATCTGCGACCTAGACATAATTTCTTGTAAAAGGAGTTTTGCACACTGTCAGAAAAGTTTTCCTCTGGGTAGCAAAGGGTTTTCACTCAGCTTGAGAATGGGGCACAAACATTTACAAATGTTTAAACAAACATGAGGAGGGGTAATCTTTGAAAAGTTAAGTTTACATGTTTTATTAGTGGCCAGTCCCCTCAGAATAACAGCAGGAATTCATTTTCACCCCTTTCTTTTGTTGACCTGTATGCAGGAAAGGCATTTAGAGACAGCCTGAGTGGCCATCTCTCAGAGTTTCAGAATCTCTTACCTGCAAAATGATAGCTCATTCAGACTGGTGGCATCCAGATGGGCAGTCTGTGCAGTTGTTGCATCAAAAGCTATTTAAGAGCCACAGGGGGATACTTCCTGAGTCTAAAGAGATCTTCTATCTACCTATTTGGATCCTGTTTTATATCTGGGGAGTGGGTATTGCCCTATTCTGGGGATACATGGGTTGGAGATGGAGCTGTGAATCAGGAAAGCAATGGGGAAGAAAGAAAAGTCTCCACAGGCATCTCTACTGCTTGCCAAGCTGTCTGATCTGCTCTCCAATTTTCTTGGGCTTCAGGTATGTTGGCTGTTTGATGTCCTCTGCAATGGATAACAGCTATCTCCTTAGGAAGCCATACCACTTTAAAGATACCAAAACAATTTTAGTTTAATTTTTGACATTTTTTCAGTTAATAGGCCTCTTTATAAATCACAGCATGAACATGATGAATAGCAAAGTCAAACCTGTAATTTGTATAAATGTTCACTCAATTGTCTTTTCCCCAACATAGGATATGATATAGAAAAATTATCTCTGCCTTCTGTGCTGATGTGCTGTGTGGCAATGCCTGTGCCTATACGGTGACTCACTGGGTAGTTACTACTGCTCAAGCTTTCCTGACTCCATTGATGACCAGGGTACTTCCATCAGTAAAGAAATTGTACTCTCTATCAGCTAAGGGAATGTGTTGGAGGTCTAGTGCACCAGTTTTAGAAGTGTCCAACAAGTTCTCACAGTCATGGAGCCCCAGGGATGCCAGGGCTATCATTAGTCATCAATGTCTCAGGGTTGAAACTCTTTACAGAACTAAAAGTAAGATGAGGAGTGATGAAGCAGGAGACTCTGATATCGACTAATGTGGACTTTCACACCCACTAGTTAATTGCTCCTCTTAGATGGGTTCCCATAGCATGAGTAGCCATTAAAGTCAGGTGCTATCCCATAGTAAGCTTGCCAACTTTCCTTACTAGTATAGAAGGTATGACTATGACACACAAATAGGATATCCCATTGAGACCCCATGGATCCAGATGCTTTAACAGATATGCTACAGGACTCCATGAGGTTCCCAGTGCCAAAATGCCCTTTACATAATCCCAAGTCCCATGGATTTAAAAGTGAAATACTCTAGTGACATCTGGTAGGGACAAAGCCAGGGTTTGGGTTAGAGTCTGCTTTAGTTCTAGAAAGTTTTCCCCCTTGTTTTAGTTCACTATAAAATCTGGTCTCCCACAATGGCATAATAGAGGGGTTGGGCTATCTTAAGAAACATAGCAATCCAGAGCCTGCCTGCCATATGCCAATGCCCCCAGGAATTTGTGTACCTGATTTTTGGTTTTGGGTGTGGTGATCTAGAGGATACTATCCTTCCTAGCAACACTGAGTGTTCTCCTACCTTGAGAGAGCTTGTATTAGAGTTAGAAGACTTCTGTTTGGAAATGCTGAGCCTTCTTATCAGAGGGATGAAATCCTAGCTCTTAGAGTAAGTCTTTGTGTCCTTCAAAGATATGGCAGTGTTGGCTGTGGCCAATAGAAGATCATCTACCTAATGAAGCTGAATTGAATTGGGGCATAACAGCTGAATCACATTAAATGTTTTTGTAATGTTTTCCCAAAAAGGGTAGTATTGCGATTTAATAAGGATCAGGGTAAACAATTATGCCGAACAGATGTTTATTAAGGGAGAAATAACTCACAACATAGGCAGATGTACACGGCGGGTTCCACAGGATCCTAAGCCTTTCAGCGTCCACCACCAAAAAGGGGCGGCCCAACCCTTTCCCAGCCTTTTCTCCCAGCTTCCATCCAGCCCTGTCTCCACCCCAATGGGCATGTCCTAAGCCACAGGTGCAGACAAGGTGAATATTTCGCTACAGGGTAGAGAAATTTTTTAATCTTTTGATACTCATATCCAGTTTAGCTGACTAGTCTCATAACTATTGGATCCATCAAAGGCAAATATGGGATATCTAACTGGTATCAGAGGAATAGGAAAGAAACCATCCTTGAGATCCAGCACTGTATAGACCTGGTGGTCTGGTAGGAGACTGAGAAAAGTAAAGACTATGGTATATAGTAGGATAAATGCTTTGATTGTGTTTATTTACCACCAAAGATCTTGGACTGGACTAGCTGGCAACCTGAGGTCTCTTGTTTATAGACACACAGAAAAAATATATTTCAAGATGATTGACAGAGAGTAAGGATGTGAGCTTCTAACAATCCTTTAATATGGGGGAGCAATTCCTCGTCTAATATTTGGTTTAAAGGATTTTGCTGGACTCTTATCCTTAGTGTGGCTGTAGACAACAGATTATCCATAACTGGTGGCTTGTGCACTGTCAAGCCACACATTGTGGATTTTTTTAATTTCATACCTTAGAAAAATGTTGTAGAATGTTCTGAAGCTGGATATGTTTCAATTTTGGAGTCTAGAGTTTGGAGATCTAGAAGATATTATTCAGACAGAGGTAAAATGAAGCTGCATTGATATGCAGGTAAAAAAAAGGAAATTTAAGATTCTTGAGGAGTAAAAGTGATGGTGATGGCTAATTTTTAAAGATCTCTGATTAAACAGGAGAAAGAACAATCTGGTACATCAAGAAGAAGTGAATAAGCTGTTTGTGACCTTGGCTAACTATTATTTCAGGTGAGCCATCACAGTCTTGGATTGTGTCTGTGGCTCTGCATACAGGCATCTCTCTATTAGTAACTTGCCCCATTGGAATTTTTGAAACAGAAACTTCTGCCCCAGTGTGTAACATAAACTTAACTGAATGGCTTCCTACTGATCCAGAGATCATGGAATCTTAGAGGCCTAAATGAAAAGCAGTCTGACCCCTTTATTCTTATTTAGTATCCATATTCCATGTGGTTGGGAGGGCCATAACTATACTGGCCTTGGGACTGTTTGGACCTTCAGTCTTCACATGTTCCTTTTCCTTACAATATGAACCTTGATCTCTTTTAAATTAAGCTTTTTTATTTTATTTTATTTTATTTTATTTTATTTTATTTACATTTGAGGATCTTGCTCTCTGACAAGAGCAATATGAGCAGTAGGGTGTCTCAGAGTGGAGTGACTTGAAAGCAGCTACAATAATATTTTTCAGCTTATCCTTAGTTTATTAATTGTTTTGTATTTAGCACGTTTATATACCTGGCAAGAAAAAAAAACTAGGTAAACATGATCATCACCAAGCCAAGGGTGATTATATCATATAAATAACTTTTAGTTTAGAATGAAATGGGGAGTAGACATTTTTCATATCTTCTAAAATCATTAGAATTTACTACTACAACTACAACAACTACTACAACATTATATGACTTGGTTATTTTACTCTGCATAATTCTGTAAGGTATTTATTACAATTGGAACCATTTTATGGCTAATGAAACTGAGGCTAAGAAAAGAAGCAATGAAGCAAATATTTTATAATAGATATTTCTTTGGGCCACTAGCTCACAAAAATGACCAAGAGACTTCCTAATTTTGAAAGCTTGGCCTTAGATTAAGCTTATAACTTAACTAGTTCTCATAGTTTTCAATCTACATTCCTTTCTATGACTCAGTTACATTTACTCTGTACTCTATCCTGCTACTACTCCATCTTGTGAGCATCTCCTACTGTATTTTCTCTGACCCTAGAAGCCCTGACTAACCTAGATAGATATTTTCTGCCTAGATATTGGCCACTCAGTTCTTTATTAAACTGATCACAGTGACACATTTTCACACAGTGTAAAGGAATATTTCACATTTACCTTTTTTTGTCTAAATAAAAATAAAAGTTTTAAAAATCTAACATAATGCAACTATAAACAATAAGAACAATTATCAGGTAAGTACTACATTGAAAATGTTCAGTCCATTTTTATTTGACATATTTGGAGAAACTACTCTAACCTATCTTAACTTGATTTCATAAATACAAAGGTTTATATCTAAACCTTTTTTAAATCATAATTTCTATTACAATTTTAAAACTATCCTTTTAGATGTCAAGACATTTCTTAAATAAAAATTTAAGTTTTTTTTGTCTCAACCTTGTACATAACTTTTCTGAGAGTTTCTGTTTTCATTTTGGTAACAAAAAGTATCTAACTGTAACTATCTAATATTCAATGCCATCAGAGACTCCAGAAGTATATAATATTACAGGAAGTGCAGAGCATGTTAACTTCCAAAACTAAGAAATGACAGACATCTGGACGACTAGACAGCCACCCAAGGCTTTTCTATAATGTTGGGGCATTAATCTTTGGGCCAGGGACTAGAATATCTGACACATTTTTCTGTGAAGCAGAAATTTTGAAGGACTTGTTCACCTTGTCTTGGCAAAGTTTGGCAGTATTATTCCATGTATCTAGTTTGACCAGTGTGTACAGTATACAGTCAGCAGTTGAGCCAAAGGCAGCTTCTTGCCCATATGCCTAGCTCTTGTCATAAAAAAGCAAATTCCAGTTAAGGGCATAGAATGAGGATGGATTCATGGAGAAATAAAGAGGCTTGTCATCAAAACAATGTGATTCCATTGAACCTTGATGGGCAAGCAGAATTTGTAGAAGCAGATTATACACAGAATTTTCTTTTGGGGCCACCAGCTCACACAAAGACTTACTATTATAAATTATGAAAGTTCAGCTGATAGCTTAGGCTTGTTCTAACTAGCTCTAATAACTTAAATCCATTTCTATGTATCTACTTGTTGTCATATAACTTGTGGCTTTTACCTCTGCCCCTGCATGTCTGTTCCCTCTCATCTGCTGGCAATTCCTGGCATCTCCACTCTTCTTCTTCACAGAATTCTCTCTGCCTAGAAAATTCTCTCTATATATTGGCCATTTAGCTTTATCATTAAACCAGTCAGTGACACAACTTTACACAATGTAAAGGAATATTCCACATTTCCCCCTTTTTGTCAAAATCAAAAGGTTTTTTTGAATGCAATGTCTCCTTCCCTCACACTGCTTTTATTTCATTTGACATCACATTGCAACACCAGTGTCTCCAAATACTCTGTTAATCTTCAGGAACAAGTCCTGTTTCCATGCCTTTCAGCATCACACAACTGCTTTTCACATGGGATTTCTTGATGTTTCTTAAACTAACTTTGATTATGGTTTTATCTTACTTTCCCTATCATGGAGAGATCCTCATTCAGTTGAGGTTGTGTTCTGCATCTTTGTAAGAAGTATTATTCACTTCTGTCATTGAGGACATGAACTCCTGTGGTGCCCCCTGAATTTGTCCTTCACAGCAAGGCATAGTTAGAGTCTCAGAGTCACAGGAGAGTCACACAAGTGCAAATGATGTAAATGGTGTGGTGACCTATAGTGTCAGCCACTGGTAAGGCTGGTACAGGGGATTCCAAGTTTGATGCCAGCCTGGAAAACTTAATGATATTTTTGTCTCAAAAATATTTTTAAAAGTATAAAGATGATTTGGGGGTGCAATTCAATGGTAACATACTTGCCTAGGATTTTTGAAGCTCTGTGTTCAGTCTTCAGCATCTGTATGATAAATTTATAATGATAGTGTGTTTCCAAAACTGAACAAGAAGTTTGTACACAACCTTTAAAGGCCAGCAAAACTGACTCATGCTTAGGAATATCATCAGTGAGAGACCTAATTGTCCTTGGGGCAAAAACCAGCCCTGCCTATCTATCTTTCCTGTTTCTCCTGATGATAAAAAATTTTCAGAGCATTAAAAAAAAGCAAATTCCATATGGAAATTCATTGATGCCTATCATCCTTTTATAAGTAAATTGGAGCTGCCAGGAGCATGTGTCTCACTGTCATGAAAAGTCTTATTTTATTAAAAATTTTTAAATGACATATTTGTAGGACTTTGAAGTATTTGAAGGTCACCTGCCTATTTAAAATGTATCTCTGTTTGACCTTAAAAATATACTTAACATGAGTACAACTCTGACTATTGTAGGTGACTATTAAATTATATTTTTCTTAATATAGTTTGTTATTATAACTTTCACATATAAGAAATTTACCTTATATTGATAAATGAACCACATAGGTGTAGCTTGTATGTTTCCGCCAGCCCACCAGTCTGGGCCCACAGCCACGCCAGCCCCAAATAACACTCAGAGACTCTGTATTTGATACAATCCTGTTGGCCAGTACCATTATTGTTTATGGGCTAGCTCTGTCTTAATTATTAACCCATTTCTACTTATCTAAGTATTTCCACGTGGTCGTCTTATTGGGGAGCCGTGGCAGGCGTCCTGCTTCTTCCCTGGGCTACATCTTGACCCTGCCCCCTACTTCCTCTTTCCTCCTCCTGGTCTCCTAGCCCCGCCTATCTTGTTTTCTATTGGCCACAGGGCTTTATTAACCAGTATGAGAAACATATATACAGAATAACATCTCCCATCATCTCCTCTTTTCTGTCTAAAATAAAAGAAGGGGTTTAACCTTAATATAGCAAAATGTACCATACAACAGTTATCAAATAAGAATCACAGTAAACAATATTTAGTCCATTAACATTTTGTAAGACTTAATTTATCATCTATCCTATCTTTGTGAGTCTAAAGTCCTATATGTAACTTATCTTTAATCCTTACTAAGGAAAACTATAACTATCTGTCTTCAACTCTTTCAAAGACCACAGAAGGATAATATATAAACTCTAGAAATGACAGAGACAATGCACTGCCTGGTCAGTCACCTGAAGTTCTTCTGTAATATTCTATCTTCAGCCCACAGGCCATAGTGTGTCTCCAGACTACTCAACAAGGCAGGAAACTTTTCTCTGTGTCCTGTAGACTGTCTGGCTGACTGGCAGCCTCTTCCATGAAGCAGGAATCCTGTAGCAATGTCCATCTTGCATCAGCAGTCATCTTTTTGTGGGTCCTGCATGTCCAGTTTCTACAACATAAAGTGAAACAGTCCAGACAAGAACAGTATCTTGTCCATATGGCTAGTCTTGCCATGATGGAAGCAAACTCCATAATACGTTTCTTCGATGTCCATCTTCCTTTCTTCTGTAGGTGGTACTACCAGGAGCAGTTGTGCCTCACTGTCAAGAAAATCCCTAAACCATTTTAAATGCCATATTCTGTAGGTCTTTGAAAGGTTTGAAGAATGCCTATCCATCTCAAATACATCTCTGTATATCTAGAAATCCTAACTAACTCCAAGCTTGACTATCATAGCTTGACTATCATCTAATCTGTACTAAATTATACATTACATTTCTAAATGAGCTATATAAACACAATACCTAAACAAGAGGAGAAATATACATATTACAAAATTGACCTTAAATTGTATCAATAAAAGAAAATCCATTCCAAAGCAAAGTATTCATATCTATACCATAATTCCCTTTTTACCTTTAAAAAGATTACTTGTGTCATTAACCAGTTATAACTAAGCCCAGTTAAATGAAAACAAACATTTATAAACCATATTTGGGAATTTGGGCGTTGTTCTTTCCAAACTACTTCCTGCTGGTAGAGGGCGCTGTCATGGGGTTCCAAGGAAGACGCAGAAATATTGGCTGTAGTCTGCAAGGCTTTGTCTCAACTGCTTTGAATGTTGGATCACCTGGGGAGCTGTTTCAGGGGGTCTGGCTTGATCAAACCATATAAATCTGGAAAGAATCCATAGCTTTTCATTTTCTGTGGAAACAAAAATAGAAATCCTTTTCCCCAGTAACTTGTCCTTAGGCTTAAATTTTTGAGTCAAAGCATTTTAAGAATATATAAATTGAATTAATCCAGTAGCATTTCTTTTATAAGTAGTTATTTTCTCAGCAATCAAATAATTTAAAGACAACAGAAGCGCGTATAGTATCCAAAATCTTTCTGTGTTTTCCATTTTTACGTGGCTTTTTTATTACTCTATTTATTCTACTTCTATTTTTACATATTTTGAGACAGAGTTTCTCTGTGTAACTTTTATCTGTCCTGGAATTCACTGCATACCAGGTTTACTTTGAAATCACAGAGATCTGCTTGCCTCTGTCTGCCCAGTGCTGGGATTAATGGCGTGTGCCACCAT
The DNA here is from genome assembly GCA_030556225.1 of Cricetiscus sungorus. NCBI lineage: Eukaryota > Metazoa > Chordata > Mammalia > Rodentia > Cricetidae > Cricetiscus > Cricetiscus sungorus. Next base: position 76,307,043 of record JANBXA010000734.1, read on the forward strand.
ACCCATTCATTTTATTTTCTTTTTTCTTTTTTAAACCATTGTATCCTGTTTCTTTTTCTCTCCCAAGCCAGCGTATTTTTTAAAACACAGTGTAAAGCTTCATTGCAGCTCTTGTACACACCAATGAATTGTTAGCAGAGCTCTTTAAAAGCAAGGCGGCTTTTTTGCCGCTTATGCTAATTGAAAACCTCCCTTAAAGGAGCCGCGCAGCTCTCTGTCTATAGCAAAACAAATCCAACCAAGAAAATGCTGCTACTAAGAAGTCTTGCTAGTCTCTGTTCCTTTGTTTCTAAAATCCCTTTTTTAGCTTTTATCAAGTTTTAAATGAAAGTTCTTATAGCCACATTGGGCGCCATCTGTAGCTTGTACGTTTCTGCCAGCCCGCCAGTCTGGGCCCACAGCCACACCAGCCCCAAATAACACTCAGAGACTCTGTATTTGATACAATCCTGTTGGCCAGTACCATTATTGTTTATGGGCTAGTTCTGTCTTAATTATTAACCCATTTCTACTTATCTAAGTATTTCCACGTGGTCGTCTTATCGGGGAGCCGTGGCTGGCGTCCTGCTTCTTCCCTGGGCTACATCTTGACCCTGCCCCCTACTTCCTCTTTCCTCCTCCTGGTCTCCTAGCCCCGCCTATCTTGTTTTCTATTGGCCACAGGGCTTTATTAACCAATATGAGAAACATATATACAGAATAACATCTCCCATCACATAGGTATAATACCTTAAAGAAAATTAGAAACATATGTACAGTATGTTCTACCAAAAATAATATTAAATTTGTATAAATACACAAAATTTCATACTAGTGTAAAATATTTGAGCTAGTGTTTATTCAAAAGTAGACTCGACAATTTACCCTTTATCCCATCAGTTTTATACTATATCCACCCTTTTCCCTTCAGAAAGAGATCTCTGAGTCTAACTTCATTTTCTCTAATCACATTTTTTTCAGCTTTCCCCTGTTCATGACCAGTAACAATTTGTAACCAGCCTCTTCAAATGATGACAAACACCATAACCCAATAAACAACCAAAAACCACCCAGTACACCTGCTAGGAATGTGGGCATCATGTTCTCTTTACTGTCTCTTGCTGTCTGAGGCCAATGACATCTTTGGGGAGCCATGAGAAAATTAGGATAATAGTCAAGTTCTGGAGATCTAGCGATAACCACTTGTTGTCCAGTCTCTGTGCAATGGGAAAGCAAAAGGCTTATCTCTGGGCGGGTGAAAATAGCCTATGAGGCTGGACAATCTTGGACAATCCAGCAGCCTTGAATCTCTTCTGGATGTAAAACTGTGAGGAAACAGCAATATGGAATCTCTGAAAGTCTGGATCACTTGGGCTACAGGTTTCCATTGGTGTCTGGTCCCCTTGCTCTGAAAACATACAATTTTTAAAAAGTGACATACATACTCATATTAATACAAAACAACAACAACAACAAAAACAATGGAATCTTGAAATTCGCAGGTAAATGGGTGGAATTTGAAGAAAACATCCTGAATTAGGTAACCCAGTGACAAAAAAGAGGAACATGGTATTCACTCAGTCTACGGATTTTAGACATTTAGCAAAGAATTGTCAGCCAGAGAAGCTAGGATACATGGAGGAAATTAACATATTCATACAAGGTCCCTCACAGAATGGGAAAGGACAAAGAGCTCCCGAGTATACTGGGAGTGGGGGGTCAGTGTGTGAAGAGGGACTTGGGAGAAAGAGAAAGGGAGGAGAGGAGAACATGTGGGACCAGGAAGATTGAGTCAGAAATAGGTGAGAGTTAAAAGAAGAGATACCACAATAGAGGGGGCCATTATAGGTTTGAAGAGAAAACCAACTCTAGAGAAATATTCCAAGACCTACAAGAGTGACACCACCTAACAATCTGTGCAACAATAGAAAGGCTACTTTAAATGCTCTTCCCTGATTATGAGATTGATAACAAACTTATATGCCATCATAGAGCCCTCATCTAGTAGTTGTTGGAAACAGAAGCAGACACCCACAGCTAAATAGTAAGCCAAACTCCTGGAATCCAGTGGCAGAGAGTGAGGAGTGATAAGAAAAGGAGTCATAACCAAGTTACAAAAACCGACACAGATAGCTGACCTGAACAAGGGGGAGGTCATGGAACCCCAGACTGAGAGCTGGGAAACCAGTATTATACAGACTCAGACCCCCTGAATGTGGGTCTCAGTTGGAAGGCCTGGGCAGTATAAGGGACCTCTGACAGTGGATCTAGGATGTATTCCTGGTGAGCAAAAGGACTTTGGGAGCACATTCCTCTCTTAGCCTAGAGGAAGGGAAGAGGACATAGACCTTACTCCAAGTGCCTTGACAGATTTTGATGATCCCTCCTTGAAGGCATCACCCTCTTTGTGCAGTGTGTGTGGGGTGTGTGAATTGGATGGGAGTAGAAATCAAGGGACATGGGAGGGAGGGTGGAAGAGAGAACTGAGATCAATATGTAAAATAAGAAAAATAAATAAATAAAAAACAAGAAAAATGACACAGAGACTTTGTATTCATTATGCAAGCTCACCTTAGCTTATGCTTGTTCCTAAGTAGTTCTTATAACATAAATTTACCCATAATTTTAATCTACTTTTTTTGTGTTACCTTTACTCTATACTCTGCATCTTGTTTCTTCTCTGTCTGTCTGGTAATTCCTTTCTTCTTCTTAGAGATATCTCTCCTATGACGTCTTGCCTAACTTCTCCCTTTCTAGGTATTGGGCCATTCAGCTAACTATTAAACTAATTACAGTGACAGATCTTCACGTAGTGCAAGTGAATATGCCACATTTTATTATATAATATTTTAATATAAAATAATTTATTACCAAGAAGATACTATAAAAAGAATGAGAAGAGTAGCCATATACCAGAAGACAATATTTTTAAAAGATATCTGATAAAGGCCCTTTAATATATAAAAAATCCTCAAAAGTGCAACAATAAGGAAATGTAAAACCTGATTACAAAGTGATCAAAAAACTTGCACAGATGCTTTACCAAAAAGATACACAGATGGCAAAGAAACATGTAAAAATGTACCATTCCACATGTCACCAGAGAATTAACATCAAACAATATATTACTATATCTGTTCTATTAAAGTAACCACAATCTGCAACACTGACAATACCAAGTCTATTGAAATGTGGAACAAAATGTTTTAGCTACCTGGAATTCAGCTTGATATTGTATTATAAAATACTGAACACACTCTTCCTAAGCAACCTGTCATTTTCACACCTTGGTGCTTATCTAGTAAGTTTTAATGTGTGATTTCACAAAATTGCAAACACAGAAGGTCATAATAAGTTTAGCCATAATTCTCTGTAACATAGAAGTGACCCAGATGTTCTTTTGTAGATGAATGGATAAATCAACTGGTAACATAGAAAATAGAATACAATTCAGGACTAAAATATGTAATCTTGGGGATAAGTATGTAGGTCATTTATAGAACATTTACCTACTATACCTGTGACCATGGATTCAATTTCTATCACCAAAATAAAATAAATTAAAACAAAATTAGCTAGCTATTAAACCCTGAAAACAAGTGTAGGAAACACAAGTGCATAGTGTTAGGTGGAAGAAGTCAATTTGAATAGGCTTCACAATAGTTTAAACCACAGGGCATTTTGGGAAAGCAAATTCTTTATGGCAGTTAGTGGATTAGTACTTGTTGTAGTGGGATATTCACTGTGTCTACTTCTGTGGCACTGACCACACCCATTGAAGTGTGGAGCCAGGGGCAGAAGTGACCTGTGGGACTTTGTCTAAGAAGGAGGTGGAGAACGCTCTCTTTCTGGTGGGACACGGAGAGAAGAGCATCCAGTTCTAACTGCTGTGTTCATCTGTCTGTGTTGTGAGTTGTTTCTCCCTTAATAAACATCTATTCAGCCTATTTGTTTATCCTGACCCTTATTAAACTGCAATATCTGGTGTCAGAAGCAGGATCAGGATTTTCACGGCACCTACCCAGGTGCCACAGCAACCCTTCCCCCCACCATCCCCAAATGGGCAGGTCTCTTGCCTAATTAGGCGGATACACCCTGCCCTAGAACTCCTTTTATCTCCATGTTGGCCCTGAGACCACTGCTCATCTTCTGCCCATTTCCTCAGATTGCATTCACACCGAGCCCTGCAGCATTAGCCCTGCCTTTTGTGTTGCTGCACAAGGCCCGGACTTGGCCTGCTCTGTTTGTGTGCTTACGGGCTCCAGCTCTAGCAGCAGTGGCAGCAGTGGCAACCCGTGGGCTAGCAGAAAATATACACGCTGCACTTGCAGGTGACTCCTGTTATCCCTGTGGTCTCAACAATTTGTACAAAGTTCCTTTCACTCCTTCATTTAAAAAAGTTTTGCTTGCCTAGGTTTGTTAAAAGCTATTCTACAGGGGCCGGGATCAGAAGGATGCTCTGCTGCTGGAAGCTATTTGGTGGTATACTTCTGGATACTATTTGGTGGTACAATTCCGGGTAAAACCGGAATTGGAAGGGTCCTCTGCTGCTGGACACTTTTCACTGCTAGACCTCCGAGTGTAACTACAGCAAGTTGAGATCTACAACTAAAAGCATCAAAGCTCCAGGACAGAGGAATTACACCTAAGATAATTGTAACATCTTTTGCAACTTAAGATGATATAATATCTGAGATCAATTGTTCCATAGCTATGGCAGATAATTTTACAATGCAGAATTTTAGGAATTTTTTTACTTCATATATAGAAGGAAACTTAGCAGAAGAAAATTATGACTGAATCAATATATACACCTTTTCTGTAATAGTAATGGGTTTTATCATTAATAAGATATTCTTAAAGAAATGGTTTGAGATTAGTGCAAACAATAAGGGACTTGTACAAACCATAGGAGACTTAGTAACAAGGATTCAAAACATTGAAAATGACAGAATGCAAAACATAGAATGTTTAGGAAAAAAGGTTCAGAATATTGAAGATGGCAATAGAGAGCTGACAGGTAGAATACAAAACATGGAACGTAAAAATGACCAAATAGAAAACAAAATTTGTTCCATTTCTGATGTTGCCTCAACAACCAAAACAGAAACAATGCAATGCATTAACATGCTAGCAGAAACAGATCATTTCTGGTTGGATGAAGCTACTAATAAGGTTAAAAAGCTGGAACATCAGATGGAAAGAGTAGTAGATAGAATCTCTTCCATGTCTGAGGATAATGGCAAGCTAGCAGATAGAACATTATTTCTGGAAGGCAGTTTACTTGCCATCCTGATAATATCTAAGAATGAGAATATTAAAAACATGGAATCATTCGTAGTTGGAGAAAGTAAGAACCTGACTGATGCAATGAAGGCTCTAGAAAGGGATATGCTTCAAGAAGTTCAGACACTCAAAGAAGCAATGATTAATAGACTTCATGCTTTAGAAGACCTTCAATCTCATACATCAGAAGAAGAGCTCCAGGTAACAGGGCATGAAAAAACTTAAAATTTTCCACACCATTTAGGGTTAGGGGAGCATTCCCTGTATCTATTAATGAAAAATCAGCAATGAAAAAACACCCAAAAGGTGGTGTTGCTTATCAGTGGGAACCAATATGAATGAAAGTTTTAAAAAGTATAAAGGAAGCAGTAGTCTCTTAAGGCATGCACTCACCATATGTGAAGAAATTAATAGAATCATGGGCAAGGAAAAAAAGGTAACCCCTAAGGATTGGGATCAATTAATATCAGCTGTCTTTGAAAACTCCTCTCAATTAGAATGGAGTGCTTTATGGATAGAGGAAGCAAAGGCTCTTGAACTTCAGGGCTTAAAGAAAGGTTATGAATCTCCCAAAGATAAAATTCTTGGTGAGGGAATTTATGCTGACCCAGAAACCCAAGCTGCCTATGATGAACATATCTTGTCTCTATGCATTACGGCAGCTCTGAATGCTTGGGATAAGGTTCATGAACTAGGGTAGAGGATAGAATCTTATAGCAAAATAAGGCAAGGACCAAGAGAATGCTTCAGTGTGTTTCTAGAAAGGTTGTCTAGAGCAGTACAATTAGAGGTAGCTGACATAGATTCTAGGCAAATACTCATAGAATCATTAGGTTATGAGAATGCAAATCCTCAATGCAAATAAGTGCTTTGGCCTTTAGAACTTCGATCAGCACCTTTGGATGAATGGGTTCTATATACAGCCAACACTGAGTATAATGGCAATAACACTGAAGCATGGGTAAGAGAAGCTATATCTAAAGGTTTGAGAAGTCATCAAGATAACAGAACTATGTAACTATGGTGACATAGAAGCTTGGATAGGAGAAGCCATCTCCAAAGGTTTAAAGAGACATGAACATGTCAGATGTTATAACTGTGGTAAGATAGGATATCTAAAAAGAAATTGTAGGCAAAGCATCTCTAGAAATAATACTCCCAAGAATGAATCAAACAGAAGGCCCCAGCCTCCTGGGTTATGTAGAAGGTGTGGCAAAGGCAGACACTGGACAAATGAGTGTAGACCGACTAGAGACAAGCAAGAAAACCCTTTACCTCCGGGAAACTCCTTGAGGGGCCTCTCGAAGGCCCCCATGTCAAAGGTGTTCCAAACATTCCCAGTCACAGTGGAGGACAATCTCCCACAGGACAATTAGAAAATCCTTTGCCTGTTGTAAAAAGTCATACCGCTCTGGATGACACACTAGTGACAGAAGTTGAATCAGACATGACAGAAGGAAATAAAAAACGTATATATTGGCAAACCTCTATAAACAGTCAAAGGCCTAGATTGATAGTTGAATGAATAACAGACTGTTTGAAGGCTTACTAGACACAGGGGCGGATATAACTATCATAACTAATAAATTATGGACTCGAAATTGGCCCCTGCGAGAGGTTAATGTTCAATTCTTAGGGTTTGGAGCCCTGTCTCAGGTAAAGCAAAGCACAAGATGGATTGAAAGTGTAGGACCAGAAGGACAGCGAGGAAGGTTAAGACCATATGTGGCTGATGTAGGGATAAATTTATGGGTCATGATCTATTACAGCAATGGAATACACAGATTAACATTCCTCCAGTATTAGATAGGAACCATAAACGACCTCATGATTGTGCAAAGAAAAGCTATAAAGTACTATACAAAACAGACACCAAATATCCAGGCTGTACAAAGACAGAATGCAAGTGCTGAACAAACAGAGGAACCAAAAGCCCTACCCTTAAAATGGTTAACAGAGGAACCTGTCTAGGTAGGGCAATGGCCTATGACCTCTAAGAAGTTAGAAGCGTTAGAAAACCTGGTTCAGGAACAGCTAAATGATGGGCATATCGAGGAATCAACCAGCCTAGGAATTCTCCTGTATTTGTTATCAAAAAGAAATCTGGTAAATGGAAACACATACAGACCTGAGAGCCATTAATAAAGTTATCCAGCCAATGGGCACTTTACAGCCTGGAATGCCGTTGCCTTCTCTGATACCTAAAGAATGATCTATTATAGTTACTGATTTAAAGGATTGCTTCTTCACTATACCTTTACAAGAAAAAAATAAAAAGAAATTTGCCTTCACAGTACTTATGTACAATAATTCTCAACCAGTGAAGATATCAATGGAAGGTTTTGCTACAGGGAATGCTAAATAGCCCCACCCTGTACCAATGTTTTGTAATAAAACCACTGGAAATAATTCGTAGACAGTTTCCACAATCCATAATCTATCATTACATGGATGATATATTGTTAGCTGACTCTAAAGCAGAAATATTAGAAAAATGTTTGAGAAAGTGAAGGAAGTTTTACTTTGCTGGGGATTACAAATTGCACCTGAAAAAATAAAAAAAGGAGACTCTATCAACTATTTAGGATATAAAATACGTCTACAGAAAATTAGACCTCAAAAAGTACAGATCAGGAGTGATAACTACCAGACTCTTAATGATCTTCAAAAATTACTAGGAGAGATTTCTCAACTGCAAACCATTATTGGAATTGAAGGGTATGATTTGAAAAACTTGAAAATGGCCCTAAAAGGGGACAAGGATTTGAATAGTCCATGAATACTATCATCTGAAGCGGAAAAGGAAATAGAATGGGAAGAAAAGAGGGTATTAGAAGTACATGTGGACTGTGTGGATCCAAATCTGGACTGTATTCTGGTTATATTACCATCTAGAGAATATCCTTCAGGGATTTAGATTCAGAGAGAAAACATCATATTAGAATGGATATTCTTACCACATAATCAGAATAAAAAAATAAAAACATATATAGAAAAGATCTCTGACTTGATTTTAAAAGGTAAATTAAGACTTCGTCAACTAACAGGAAGGGATCCAGCAGAAATTATAGTACCTTTAACTAATGAGGAAATTTCCTCCTTATGGAAAGATAATGAATATTGGCAGAGAGCATGCAGTAATTTTTTGGGAATAATTTGCAACAATTATCTCAAAAGTGAAAGAATCAAATTCATAAAAAAAACGATTTGGATCCTTCCATGCATTGTCAGAAAAACACCTATCTTTGGAGTTCATAAATGCTACACTGATGCAAAGAAATCTGGTAAGGCAGGATATAAATCAGGAGAAATAAGCAAAGTAGTTCAAAGCCCTTACAATTCTGTACAAAATGCAGAATTGTATGCCATTCTCATGGTACTTTTGGATTTTACAGAACCTCTCAATATAGTTACTGAATCTCAATATGCAGATAGCATAGTCTTACACATCGAGACTGCAGAATTTATTACTGATGATACAGAATTAACTTCATTGTTTATACAGTTACAAGATACTATCAGAAAGAGGATTCATCATATATATATATATATATATATATATATATATATATATCACATCAGATCCCATAAGGGTTAAGAAACACCATGTGAACAGCAAAGGATTGAAAAAGGATTTTTCTATCACTTGGCAACAAGCCAAGGAAATAGTAAGGAAATGTCCTACTTGCTCATTCTATAACCAAACTCCTTTACCACCAGGCAGTAACCATACAGGTATAAGTAGAAATGAAATATGGCAAATGGATGTGTTTCATTTTGCAGAATTTGGAAAATTAAATTATGTACATCAGACTATATATACATTTTCAGGGTTTTTATGGGCTACTGCTCTGAGCTCAAAAGGCTGATTCTGTTATCACACACCTTTTAGAAGTAATGGACATTATGGGCATACCTGCACAAATAAAACTGACAATGCTCTGGCATATATTTCCAGCAAACTGAAACAGTTTTTTGAGTATTATAACATAAAACACATAACTGGTATAACACACAATCCTACAGGACAAGCAGTAGTTGAGAGATTTAATCGTAATTTAAAGGAAATGCTCCATAAACAGGCAGAAGGAACCACAACACCCAAACACAGATTACATAATGCTTTATTAACATTAAACTTTCTCAATGCTGATGAAGAAAAAGGAAAAACAGCTTCAGAAAGACACTGGACAATAGAAAAAACTTCTGAACTAAATCAGCCAGTGTATTTCAAGGATGTATTGACCTCAGAATGGAAAGCAGGATTTGTGTTACATTGGGGTAGGGGTTTTGCATTTGTATCTACAGGAGAAGAAAAGCTATGGATACCATCTAATTTAATCATGATCCGAGTTGAACAAGAGAAACCTCTTAATGAAGAGAAATGACAAGTCATCCAATAAATAAGGTCCCATGAGATGTGCAGAGACTTCTCAAAGGTAGGCGAAGTGTTCTGTTCTTGTCCTTACAGGAAAACAGAGAATACCTATCTTCAAACAGCCAAGAGATAATGAACATGTAGGTACCTACAGAAGAGAAGACTGCTCTCCAGAAAGAATCATTTAATGAAGAGAAATATAATTTATGGTAAAAATATTTAAGTCTAGTAAACTGTTTATATACTGAAATCTTATTTCTCTTTACTATCTAATATTTCTTTAGTCCCGATTCATGTAAACCAATGCTGGCTTCGGAGTTGGATTTGGCTTTCCTTCTCTAAATTCAAGCATGTTGTTATGATTAAATTCACAGTTTCTGCCTTATATCAAGAAGCCAATTGGTGTAAGGCAGAAAAACACAACATCTAAGGACTCATTCACTTATTCGCAATTTTCTCTCTGAAATTCTAATTTTCTCATTTACATTTTAATGCTTATTGTTGCCTTGCCCTAATGCATACCGTCAACATTAAAAATGTTACCTTTATATTGATATTTAAGTTTTCCACAAGGAATATAACAGTTCTCAACAGCAATCTTTGAACACCTTGGAAAGAGATGGGGCCCCAATTAGACATTTCCACTTGACTCAACCTGATGCATCTGGACTACAAACTTCATCCTAAACCAGTTTGAGACTGCTTTTCTCGAGACAACTCATGACTAGCTAGCTGTATTAGTGCACCTTCTTATTACAACCTGGCCAGAGTTTCAAGTAGAATTCCAGTCATGCATTTTCTCCCACACAATGACTGCCTACATATGTTATAGCCAGTTGTGTTGAGAAATTTGGTTGCTAAAATTTTCTTCCAACAGGATCCTATGGAGAAATCATTGTCCCATTTCAGCAGGAAGTAATCTTAAGATAACGACACCCCTTTCCCCCCTCTTGAAATTTAGGGATAATATTCATCTTCATATGACTATTATGAAGTCTTAGTTACTTGGGGTTGGGTTTGGAAGGTGATACTTTGACTTGGTTATCTCTTTTAGAAATGAATAGTGTATGGTTGGGAAAGGTATGGTTCAGAATGTATATAGGTAGATTAGCCTTTTTTCTTGTGAATTACTTAGTAAGAGTGAGACGTTAGTATTACAGCTTACATTGCTATATATTCTTATTTGTGGTAACCTGTGTAAAATTAAAGTTTATTCCCTTCCTGGAAGAATTGTATATTATATTTGTTATATTATGTGAAATCTTTCTAATTATGATGTTTTATGCACATTATACTTGCCATATTCTATGTATGTATACTTCTGCTTGTGTTCAAGACATTTTGTATATTGATACAATTTGGGATATTTGTCTTGCTGCCCTTTAGAGCTCTACCTCTTGTTTAGAAATTTTAATTCTACCTCTACTTTAGGAATTTACGTATATGTGTGTGTGTGTGTGTGTGTGTGTGTGTGGTGTATTTATCCTTGCTTTACTCAAGGATTTTTATTCTGTTTTTTTTTTTTTAGCCAAGTTCCTGAGTATTACAGATTATCCTCACCCATGTTTCCTTTGCCCATGAGATTAGTTATACATAGATGCTTAATCTTCAATCACTTCATAGACCTGCAGAACATGGCATTTAAATGTTTTATATTAGTACTCTGGTGACATGAGACACTGTTGCTCCTGACAGCACTGTGCACTTTGCTGAAAGTATGTTGGACACTGTTGTTGATCCTTCTGGAGTTCATCCTTGCTTCGGCTAATGGCCTCTTGTGCAAGGAACTGCCTCGACATTGCCCACTGATTTGGACATGTAGTCCTATGTGCTTGCACACATAGAAGACTGTTGAACCTTGCCAAGTCAGGGTAAAACAGCCTTTCTACCTCCCTGCGTTTGTTGTGGTCTGTCAAATACTCCTGGCCTTAGCCAAAACTGGCTGTTCCAATGTTGCTGTGAGACCTTGGGTGACTGTCCAGGTAGCTTGCTCTTTCTGTCCTTGCTGCACCTTTTGGATGTTGCCCATCCATACTTCCTCTCTACCCTAGTATAGTTATTTTCCTTCTCAGGTCTTGATGAGGTTGTAGATTAAAGTATTATACATATTATTATCTCTTCCTAGTTAGATATATTAGGTACTAGACTTAAGCTTCCCAGCTTAGGACAACTCTATTATAAACTCCCTTATGCCTTCACCCTAGGACTAGGTATGTTTGTGGTTTTGTTCTCGAATTTTCCTTTTCTTAGAGCACACTTGTTATTCACTGTTTTGTATATAGCTTTGTATCAAGCTTCAATCTTTTCTTTAGACTAAAATGGGAATTGTAGTGGGATATTCACTCTGTCTGCTTCTGTAGCACTGACCACACCCATTGAAGGGTGGAGCCAGGGGCGGAGGAAGTGACCTGTGGGACTTGGTCTCAGAAGGAGGCAGAGAATGCTCTCCTTCTTGAAGGACACGGAGAGAGGAGCATCCAGTTCTAACTGCTGTGTTCATCTATCTGTGTTGTGAGTTGTTTCTCCCTTAATAAACATCTATTCGTCCTATTTGTTATCCTGACCCTTATTAAACTGCAATAACGTGTCTGGAGTTAGAGAGAGGGTAGGGATGAGAAAATAGATGTATTTTAACAAGAAAACAGATATTTATGGCACTATATAAAATTATATTTTTCCACAATAATATAGAAAAACAAGGCCTACAATGTTATCTTTAGTGACCCAGACACACTATCATTCATAAATAGATAAGCTTGAAATAATATCCTTTAAGAAAAAAATAAAATCAGCTTTTCTGGTTTCTCTAAATGTCTACTTCATGCCTGAATATTTCTGGCTATTATCAACCTACTATGATGGTTATATAAGAAAATCCAGAAGAAAGAAATCATTCAGGAGAATACACTGAAAAATCTCAGGACCCTGCCATTTTATAATATGCAGAATCAATTCCAGCCAAGTGTTCAGCCCTTTTGCACCATTGGGCTGTAAACTGTTCTAACATCCTATTCAATTTATAATTTGACAAATAGCTTTGGCCCATATGTGCAAGACTGAGATCCAAGAGATTCAGACAATATGCTCTCTTGAGCTTTATCATCTCCAACATTTTATTTTATTTGTGAATTGACAAGCAATTCATGGCTTCAGTGTTCAAATCAAAGAAGAGACTGTAAACATGCCAATTACAGTAGGTTAATCAGAATTATGGTACAGCAAAATGTAATGCAAACATGACCAACAGGGTGAGACCATGCAGAGGCTCAGGGTTAGTCTCATTATTTTTGAAAAGATTCATTAAAAACTCATTGGGATTATCTGATCATATAGGCCCTGTTCAAAGCAAGCATGACCAGAAAATAATCTGTTATCCCCCAACTGTGGAAGAAAAGTACTATTAACAGTAGAGTTTCAAAATCAGTAATTTAATATAGTGAGGATTTCTAAAGAGAAAATACTCAGGCATACAAACTTACTTTTTATAGTTGAAGGGATTTGAAGAGCTGTTTCCATTTAATTTAAGCTTCCAACATTTACCTGAGGTTTGGTTAGGAGTTAAAAATGAATGGAGTCATAAAATTATAAAGCTCTACTAAATAAAATGCTTCTATCTACCTTGACTTAAGAAAAATAAACAAAATAATCTGCTCTTGGAACCAGTCATTTTTAGAAAACTGCCTTTTTGGTATATACCCAAGTGGAATTACTGGATCTTTGTGTAGATTGATTCCATTTTCCTGAGGAACTGCCATAGTGATTTCCAACTGGGCTGTATGAGATTTTTCTACCACCAGCAGCATAAATGGTCTTTGGTTTTAGCCATTCCGACAGGAGTAAGATGGTATCTCAGCGTTGTTTTATCTGCTTTTCCCTGATAGATAAGGAAGTTGAGCACATTATTAAGTGCCTTTCAGCCATTTTAGATTCCTCTATTAAAAATTCTCTATTTAGTCCTATACCCCATTTCAAAAATTGGATTATTTGGTGTTTTGGTGACTAGCTTCTTGAGTTCTTTGACTATTTTGGAGATCAGCCCTCTGTCAGACATGGGGTTGGTGAATATTTATTTCAATTCTGTGGGCTGCTGTTTTGTTTTGTTCATGGTGTCCTTTGCCTTACAGAAGCTTCTCAGTTTCAGGAGGTCCCATTATTAATTGTTGATCTCAGTATCAGTATCAAGAAGCAATCTCCTGTACCAATTCATTCAAGGGTACCTCCAACTTTCTCTTCTTAGAGGTTCAGTGTGGCTGAATTTATGTTGAGGTTTGTGATCCATTTGGACTTAAGTTTTGTATATGGAGATAGACAGGGATCTATTTTCAGTGTTCTACACACCAGCATCCAATTGTGCCAGTACCATTTGTTGAAGATGTTTTCCTCATTCCATTGTATAATTTTAGCTTCTTTGTCAAAATTCAGGTGTTCCTTGCTTTTTGGCTTAATATCAGGATTTTCGATTTGATTCCATTGTTCTACCTGTCTATTTTTGTGCCAATACCAAGCTGTTTTCAGGACTATAGCTCTATAATAGAGCTTGAAGTCAAGGATGGTGATGCCTACAGAATTTTTCTTTATTATACAGGGTTGTTTTGGCTACCCTTGGTCTTTAGTTTTTCCATATGAAGCTGAGTATTGTTATTTCAAGGTCAGTGAAGAATTGTGTTGGGATTTTGATGGAGATTGCATTGAATCTGTAGATTGCTTTTGGCAACATTGCCATTTTTACTATGTTGATCCTATGACTTATTAAACCCAAGACTCATGAAATTCCAGCAAAGAGAGGTATGTTAGATATGAAGTTGCATCCATAATAGAGGCTCTGTTGGCAGTATTTAAGTTCTGAGAAAAGGAAGAAAAGGAAGGTCTGTTATTTTGAAGAGTATAGCTAAGTCACCTTTTTTTTTAAAAAAAAAAACCTCTTCTTTTTTTTCTTTCTTTCTTTTTTTTTTTGCAGCTGGGTCAAGACACAAAAGCTGCATGGTAAGGGAAGGGGGGATTCATCTGGGAAGTGTTAGGGGGTGAATATGTTAAAGTCTCATTGTATGTAATACCCAAAAAGCTAATAAAACTTATAATTAAACACACTACAATATATATGGTTCTCAGAGAGTATCTCTTCTGAGAGCTGTCATTTTTCAAAGTTCAAGATAGTTTATGAGATAAACCTACCTTCCTAAATCATGAAAATAACCAGGGGCGGTATGATGGTAATTCTTTGTAAACTTAACACAAACTAGAGTTTCTGGGAAGATGGATCTTCAATATAAAAATTTCTTCTTTTAGATTGTCCTGTAGGCATGACTGTGGGGACATTTTCTTGATTAATAATTTACATGGGGTTTCTCAGCCCATTCTAAGGTGCTAGTATTGATCTTTTGTGGTTTGGCCTGCATTGTATAAGAAGTGTAACTGAGGAAGCCAGGTTGAACAAAGCAGGAAGCAATGTTCCTACAGAATTTATATTCAAGCTCCTTCTTTGTGATTCTACATGGCTTCTTTTCATAATGGACTGTAATATGCAAACAATCTTTCCTCTGTAGGTTTCATAGAGAAGACTTGAGTTTAAACTCTTTTCCATTCTTTCTTTATGATCTTGAGTATTCATGAATTTATACCTTTACATAAGAAAATCATGACACTTGAAAGTTTAATATGATATTTTGGAAGCATACATGAATGTTCTTTATATACTATGTTGACTGATTTGCATAGCCAATTATGGAACAAATTCTGAAAATCAATGCTGTAGTCCCTTATCTTCAGGTCATCTGATTCTGTACTTAAGTTCGTTAGTGTGATCCCAGTCACAGTAATGTTTGGAGATGAATGTTTCTAAATAGTGTCGTGAAAGCTGTAACAGCCCAGAAGGTAGAATATGTTGAATATACAGACACAGGAGGCTCAAATTTGAAGATTGCCTGACAAACACTTCTCGAAATGTGGTATGTAGCATTGCATGCCTTAAATTGCAGTGCTTGGGAGTAGAGACAGGTGAATCTCTGTGAGTTCAAGGCCAACAATGTAGGGAGCTTCATGTCAGGCATGGCTACATAGTATAATCCTGTCTCAACAAAACAAAACAACTGTCAGTATGTTGCCAAGTAGGTTTTTTCTTTTCCAAGTCTACTGCAAATCTTGCACTAACCTATGTCCAAATGGAAGAAAATGGGATGAATTGAGCATAACACAATTGGAATCCTTTTCTCAAAGTAAACAACTATCCAAATCATGCAGAATGAGCTTTTGGAAATGAGAATTGCTTTAGTATTTGTAGTAAAACAAGAGATACAAATGAGAAAGAAGAAAATAATACAGCAATGCTGAATTTATTCATTATGGAACTGTCACCCCATTCAACTGGTCTGTAACCTGATAAGTTTAAGTAAAAGGAAACAGAATTCCCAGTATACACTGAACCAATAGGAAAAGATTTCCAAATTAGGAAATACTACCATCAAGCTAACTCCAGAAGTCCTGGTGACAGCACAAAACCACAAACACCAATAGCCAAACAGTAAGTACCCAAGAAAGGTGACTTGAATGATGTCAGAAAATTAATAGGGGTATGAAACAGTGAAGACACAAACAAATGGGCTAGTTGTTTTAGTTAGGGATTTTACTGCTGGGAAGAGACACCATGACCATGGCCAATCATATAAAGAAATAATTTATTTGGTATGGCTCACTTACAGTTTCAAAGGTTCAGTACATTATCATCATGATAGGAAGTATGGTGGCATGTAAGCAGACATGGTGCTGGACCTGAGAGTACTACATCTTGCAGGCAACAGTAAGTCAACTGAGATACTGGAAAATGTCCTGAGCATAAGAACATCAAAGGTTAACCGCACAGAGACTGTACCCATTCAAACAAAGTCATACCATCTAATAGTGCCATTCCCTATGAGATTGTCAGGGCCAAATATATTCAAACTACCACATCATGCAAAGATAATTCAAGTTTTTTTCACAATGTACTTGCTAACATTCCATTGGATCAAAATAAGCCAAACGGTGAAAAATTTACATCAAACTTTTTAGTAAGAGGAAGTTTAAAGTGATACTGTAAAACACCAAGAAT
Source organism: Cricetiscus sungorus (assembly GCA_030556225.1). NCBI lineage: Eukaryota > Metazoa > Chordata > Mammalia > Rodentia > Cricetidae > Cricetiscus > Cricetiscus sungorus. The sequence continues at coordinate 76,323,770 of JANBXA010000734.1, forward strand.
GGAGCCACTGATAGATGCCATTCATCTACCTTTGAAAACATACAGACCTATTGTATCATTTCTCACATACATTTACATTGGCTTTCCTCACAAAATATTCTTGAACCTAACACTCTTCTCCTGGGAAATTAATCTGTCTTTCTTATAATTAAATATCTAGGAGTATTCAGTTTAATGAAACTTGGTGTTTTTCAGGGACTGGTATAATCACCTGTTATCTTGTGGAAGCAAATTCATGAGCTCTACCTCATCACGACCGAACCAGAAATTTTGGTACATGGCATAGGAATCTCCATTAAAATTATAAAGAATTTTTTATAGGTGATTTGAATGTTCAGTTTGTGCTGGCCAGTTTTGCTTTGTTTTTACAAATTAATACAAGCTGTAGTCATTTGGGAAAAGAGAATCTCAACTAAGAAAATACCTGCCATCAGATGGCCTAGTGGCAAGTATACTGTGCATTTTTTGATTGATGTGGGAGAATCATCTTATGGGGAATACTACCACTGATAGGAAGGTTTTCCTCAATTGTATAAGAAAGTAGACATAGAAATCCATGAGGAGCAAGCCAGTAAGCATCACTCCTCAATGGCTTCTGCATTGCTTCTTGTCCCCAGGTTCTTGCCTTGAGTTCCTGTCCTAAATTATCTTCTTGATGGACTGCAAATGTGAGATGAAAATAAACTCTCTGAGTTGATTTTGGTCTGTTTTACAACAGCAATAGGAACCTAATTAAGAGAGAAATTGGTTGAAAGTCATGGGACATTGCTATGATATATCTGACCATGTCTTGGGGAAGGTTATGCAAGACTTTGGAATGTTGGGCTAGAAAAGCCATGGACTGTGTGAGCTACTGTGGAAATTATAAGGCTTAGAGGAATGCGGATGACAAAGGCCTGATGTGTGATGTTTAAGAGTAAAGTTTGAGAGTCCTTTTAAGACTATATTAGATCCATTTGACATTTTGAATTAAGAATCTCAAGTACTGGTCAGCTGGTGTTATAGAATCAGCTGTGATTACGAAGACATGAGCAGCATTGAAGAGAGATCTTTTGGGAAGTGTTTCCTCAGAGTCATCACATTGAAGCTGTAGTACAGATAGGGCCAAGTCTGTACCTCATGCTGGTAGCCAAACAGTACTATGTACAAAAGTTTACTGGGTAGTACTGGATTTGAAGGTATGAATATATCATGCAAAGCAGTTGAGGCTTGGAACTCTGAGAGAGCAGGACAGGCAATTGGTGAATATGTGGCCTTAGTTGCAGTAGGAACTCAAGCATATTAGTACCATGGAATCATCACTGAGAAGAGCAGAAGCTGTGGACTAGAGCCAGCCTAAGCCTATGACTAAAACTATGTTGGACTGTAGTTTTTGTTTGATATGATTGTGATTGTGCTCTGAATCATCTCTCTTGGATCAATGAAATATGCAACTTGTTTTGTATTGTGCAAGAACCTTCAGTTGAAGGATTTTGGATATTTTAGAGAGACTTTGGATATTTTAAAGAAATTTAACTTTTATCATATTTGAGTTTTTAAAGACTGCAGGGCTTTAATACATGGAATATTTCATATAGTGATATTAATATTAATGTGACATCTTGGAGATGAGAAAAGAAATTATGTAGTAGAATAGTGATGTATTTGTATGTTAAGCTGAGAAGTGGTCGATTGTGCTGGCTAGTTTTTCATCACCTTGATACAAGCTAGAGTCATTTTTAAGAGGAAATGTCAACTAAGACAATGCTCCTACCAGACTGTCCTGCAAGTAAATCTCTGTACCATTATTTGACTAATGATTGATATAGGCAGTGTTAGGTCTCAAATCAAGAACAAATAGATAAGATACCTATTTAACATGTCAATGTGAACCTGGATGCTGGTTTCCCAAGAATGCTGCAGGCTCTACCTTTTATAGAGTATGTCTGGCATACCTCACCTCCTACCTTAAACTTCTCCAGCCTTGGGGCTAGGCTTTTGTTTCCCCAGTTGCAGTTGCCCCTACCTATTTCATCCAGCCATTTTGGTTATGTGGCCATTTTGTTGACCCTTTATCCTCTTGGTCTTCGGGTTCTCCCCTCTCTCCTCCTCATTGTCCTTCTCACACAGCCCAGATTAGGGTCATATTCACTCTAGACTCTCCTAGATATCCTTCCCTCTAGGTATGCTCTCCTCATATCTGCAATAATCCTTCTGCTTCACCATACTTAGGAGCATTCATGTCTACCTTTCATTTTATTTTTTTTTCATTTAGTCCCATCATATTGGCTGGTGATACCATCCTAGCCAGATGGTTCTTAATTGAACTAGAAATCAGGCTGAGCAAACTATAGAGAATATTAGTTTGCTACCCACCTTGCAAAGAATCACATGGAGACTTATTCTTTCTTATGAATTCCCAGACTCAGCTTAGCTTGTTTCTAGCCAGCTGTTCTTAAATTATTCAATCTACCTTATTCTATATAGCTTTCTTTACTTCTTACTCTGTAGCTTGCTATGAACCTGGGTAGCTAGCCCCTGATGTCCTCCTCTCCTTTTTCTTTTCTCATTCTTTGATCTTCTTTTTCCAGATTTATCCTCCTGTTCATTTTCTCTGTCTGCCAGCCCTAGCTATCATTTCTCTTTCCTAGCTATTGGCCATTCAGCTCTTTATTAGACAAATCAGATATTTTATACAGGCAAAGTAACAGCATCACCTAGTTAACCAAATTCCATAAAAAGAATGCACCACACATTTGCATCATTAAATATTTCAAAGTGTAAACGAATGGAACATATCATCAACTAATATTGGACAACAGGGGGATAAACCAGTAACCAGAATTCCTCCATGGCTTCTACTTCAGGTTTTGACCTCCAGGTTCCTGCCTTCCTTTTGTGTCCTGAATTCTCTCCATAATAAACTTCAACTTTAAGATAAAATAAATCATTTCCTCTTTGAATTATTTTTATCAGTGTTTTTATCATAGCAATAGACACCTAACTAAGATACCCACAAAGTTGGAAAATTCACAAACATGGATCAAGCTTTTGCTATGGTATTACTGATGAACTCATCTTTATGTTACCTCCCCTTGTTTTGTTGAATTTGGATAATGATAATAGTAAAAGTTGCATCCTACTTTACTGTGTGTGAAGCTTTCTGATATTCTACTTTACTGCAATCCTATACTTTAGCACAGGATGTATGGAAAGCAGCAAAAAAGTGTTAACATCTAGGCAAACATTTGCCCTGGCCCTGACTCTTGGAGTTCATGGAAAGCAGTACCCTGTCTCTGTATGCAGGTATAAAAGATCTCTTTAAGAGACTAGGTCCATCCACTCCAAATCTCTCTTTTCCTGCTGTTTCTTTGAAGAGGCAGGCAGGTCTTTTCCTCTTTCTTTCTTTCGCTCTACCCCCTCTCAGTTTCTTTTCTTCTTTATTTCTCCTTCCCTCTCTTTCCTTCCTCCAGTAAAACTCCTTATGTAAGTTCTGTGTGCCTGGCAAATTAGTCCCTCATTTGCCATGAGGCCTCCACCAAGGTCCCTCTTGAACTGTATTATAATAAAAAGGACAATCACCCCTGGTGCACAGAGCCTCATGTTGAGCACAGAGAACAATAATCAGAGGTTAGAGGTGTATAATTGATGGGAGGTACATAACTGAGCTATTTAATTCTATACCCAATAGATACATTAGTTTAACAGACATCACATGAGTGCTACCTCATTAATAGTAATGAGAATAAAAAGCTGGTTTCCAATATTTAGATTGCAAACCACAGTTATGTGGCTGGAAAATAAAGGGAGAATTATAATTCTTTTTGTCAGGTCCCCCAAGAAGTCAATTTTCACATTGTCAGGGAAAGCTAGCCTTGCCTCAGGGGATTGTAGAAAGTTCAAACTTGTTGAATGGAGTCATTCTCCTTACCTCTGGCAAATGGACATGTGCCTATTACATTGACATAAGGCTATGATGCCTATTAGCTTGTCAAGGTCAATGTTAGCCTCTAGGCCCCCTCAATCCCTGCTCTAAAGCCTCCACTCCAATTTACAGTTCCCCTTCTTCACATTATTCCATTATAACCCTGGAAAATTTCCCTGTAACAGCTCTCTACTTTTACTTTTAACTTTTTCCTTTTCACAACCATGGAGTGGCTGGTTAATTTTGGTTTATTTATTATGCCCATTTCATTCACTTTTCACTGAAAATGTTCTGGCTAAGCACACAGAAATCTTAGCAGCAGTAGCACACTCCCAATATGACAGCAGTCACATATTTCCATATAGTCATTAATAAATTATTCATTTTGTAAAACAGTATTGTCTGTGATATTTAACATATCTAAAGAAAGATATTGTTTCTCTGTTGCTACCTCACTTTCTGGGAGAAAAACTGTGTTTATAATCAGTGTTTAGTATCAGCACAATAATTCAAAAGTGAAAGTAGTGTCAGAGATCAGCATAACTGTATGTTGACTGTCTTGGAATTCCTGCCAACGTCTTGGAAGTTCATGCATTGTAACTTGTGTTTATGGTGCCACTTTTAGGAATGAACAAATTATTAACACAACAGTGTTTTATACAGTGAAGAAACTTTAGTCTGATAGACCAAGCAAACACATACAATATGAGAAATGTATAAATCATCACCATGGCTGATTATATGTATGTGGCCATTAACATATTGATATAGAGAAAGTCTCATTCTTTTCCTTATGTCTCAGGGTTTATATAAATCAGTCTAAGTGATGTTAATCTTGAGTTAGCTGTGACTGACAATGCAAAAACTAGTTTTTGGTCTGGTTTTTACATAAGTGTAAAATAAATAACCTTCATATTTGGATTTACATTGACATTCCATACAACAATGTGTATATTTTAAAGACAAAGGAGAGTAAAAGAGTTCTAAATTCCTGGAAAAGTTTGAAAGACACTGCATTAACATAACATCATTTCCAGTCAGTTCTGCTGTCACTATTTTAATAATTCAGTAGTTTAGGAGCAAAATTTGGAGTCACTCTTCCCTTATTCTTCCTATGTTAATCTGTGTAAATCCCAATTTTAATCTATCTTAATCCACCCTAAATTTAAATTTTCTAAATTCAATCTTGCCAAATATATTTAGCTGGTTTCCTTTATAGTTCTTTGTCATTGATATTCATGAACTTGTGAAACTTTGAGTTATAGCTTTCCATTTTGTTCTCCTTATCCACCAGGAGTATTTTTCAGAGGGAATGCTCAAGATGACCTGGTGAATGGCATTTAAGACAGACAGACAGACAGACACACACACACACACACACACACACACACACACACACACACTTCTTCAGAAACTAAGACATATTATTACTCAACCTAAGAATTAATGGGGTTCTTATCATTTGTTTTTGTTTTTTGTGTCACATGTGGAGTTTAAGTAGGTAAGAAAAAAATGATGTGGGACAATGCTTTTGTGCACTATAAAGATTTGCTACTCCTACTGTTTTAATAAAACACTGATTGGTCAGTAGCCAGGCAGTAAGTGTAGGCTGGGCTAGCAGACTAGAATTCTGGGAAGAGGAAGGCAGAGACAGAGTTGTCATCCAGATGCAGAGAAAGCAAGTAGAGAATGCCTTACTGAGAAAAAGTACTAAGCCACATTGTTAAACATTGATAAGAATTATGGGTTAATCTAAATTATAAGATTTTGTTGGTAAATAAGTCTGAGCAATGAGCCAAATAGTTTATAGTTAAAATAAACCTCTGTGTAATTATTTGGGACTAAACAGCAGGGATTTTGCAGAACAGAAACTTCTGTCTATAAGTGCTTATGAACAAGCTTACAGGTGTACTATTCAATTTTCATAAAAAATAACATTCACAAAATTGAGGAAGTGGTATATGAAAAAATTAGGAAGGGAAGAAATGGAATTTTGCTTTCTGTCATCTTGATTCAAGCTCTGTTTCAGATATTATGAAGCTGAAGCTATGAAGACATAATTAGATACAACAAATTAGCAAAGAGTAGAAGTTATCAAGATATTTATCATAATTTTTATATAAAGAATATTTTTTAATTTTATCATCTATGCCTTAAAATATTTGGTAATGATAATTCTCAGGTTCAAAGCAAGCTCCCTGCTACCTCCACCTCCCAGAAAATGGTAGTGCTGGTTACAAAGAAAATATCCTAAAGAAGGACAATGACTGAGTAAACAAAGCAAAGAGTGGTTTCTGACAATAAGAAATTGTCACTGGTGCTGGGGTAATAGTTTTTAGTGATACAGCAATTTGAGTGCCATCCATTCTTCTATAGGTGTTTCCTTGGCAATGCCATGTAGTAACCCAAATAAACTCATTCGTTTCACAAGTAGAACTTGGATAGACTAGTTACATGTTCAAAACTCAATGCCTTTTGTTATTTCCATTGTTGAACTCAACCTGCTGTTCCTATGGAGCAGTTACAGGTGTTGGACTTGAGGATGATTTGAAGTGATGTTAGTGAATGTTTTGGCATTAGTCCTTTGACCAGAGAAAAGGGGAGAATGAAGGGCTAATGAAGAGCACAATTTATAAACCCACAGCTCAAGAACTGCCACACAAATCCTTCAGATTGGAATATGGATATGGCTCAGTTGTAACTGAAATTCTAGGCATATGATGTGGAATAATTCATGTCTGGGCTTGAGCAATAATAGCAGGATATAGATAAGCATTTAGGAAGTTCTATGACCTTTTTGTATATCAACTAGGAGTATGGAACTCTCTTTATATTTCTATCTGTCTTTTAGCTGTAATCTGTAAAAACAGGAAGGAGGCTGTTTTCATTTCCTTTCTTGGAAACTAGAGATAGCAATAGGCAACACCACATGTTAAGAATGAGTTTGATTATTGTTTGTTTTTCAGAAAGTATTGTTTTTTGTTCTCTATTTCCATTGTATTTATTTTGATGAATGGAAAATATATAATTTGAAAGTTGAAAAAAAAGAAAGTTGATGAATGAGTACCCTGCTAGGTTATAAATTTAAGCCAGTAAAAGTTATGAACTTAGGACCTAAAGGTCCAAAGGGGGTTTTAATTTGTTTTAATCATTAACATTATTTTTTATCATTATAGTGATCTATTTATTTCCATGAATAATTTTCTTCTTCTTCACCATCCTTTATTTCCTTTTCATTAAAAATAGATCTATTTTCTTTCTCTCTTTCTTGTTTCCTTCATTCTTTTCTCCTTCCCTCCTGTTCTTCCTTCCTTCCTTTTTTGATAAAGAATAGTTTACTTGGTTTATGGTCTCAGATGGAGAAGACTCCACGATGTAGGGGAAACATGGCAGCTGGATCAGGATGCTAGCAACTCACATCTCAAACCACAAGCATGAAACAGAAAGAACAACTAGAAATGGTACAGATTTTTAAATTATCAAAGAATGCCTTCAATGACATATTTCTTCTAACAAGGTCATACATCCTAAGCTTCCTCAAAATGCACCAGAAATTGTTAAACAAATATATGAACCCATAGGGGACATTGTTGTTCAAACCACCACACTATTTCATTATAAACAATCTCTCTCTCTCTCTCTCTCTCTCTCTCTCTCTCTCTCTCTCTCTCTCTTGTGAAACAGGGTTTGTCTGTATGGTTTTGTAGCCTGTCCTGGAACTAGTTCTGAAGACCAGGCTGGCCTCAAACTCAAAGAGATCTGCCTGCCTCTCCCCTTCTTCCCAAGTGCTGAGATTAAAGGTGTGTGTCACCAACACCTTGATAGGAGATGTTATTCTGTATATATGTTTCTCATACTGGTTAATGAATAAAGCATTGTTGGCCAATAGAAAAGCAAGATTGGAGGGACTAGGAGACTAGGAGACTAGGAGGAAAGAGGAAGTACAAGGAGGAGTCAACATGGAGAGCCCAGAGAGGTAGAACGCCAGCTGCTCTGGCTGGTAAGATGAGCCACATGGAAACACTTAGAATAGTAAAAATGGGTTAATCATTAAGACGTAGCTATCTGGTAAGAAACTATTAACTGGCCAACAGACCAGGCTCTGTATCAAATACAGAGTCTCAGCGAGTTATTGCGGGCTGGTGTGGCAGTGGGATCTGAGCTGCAGGGAAAAACGTCCCATAAAAACACCTGGCTAAAACAATCCCAGTTTATATTTTTTCTTACTTCCTATGGATGTTCAATCAATTGGCCTTTAAAAACCCTCCCAAATCCATGAAGATGTTATACTCTTCCACATCAGCCCAGTGACTATATGAAAACAAGTGTTTCTTACTTCCTTTACTCCTGATCTTGTTTCCTACTCTGTCTTCACAATCCCTGTAAAAAGGTTCAAAAAACACTCCTAATTCTATCTAATAAGCATGTCTGCTGAGGTATCTTTATTTTTAATTACAACTAGAGCAAAATCCACACATTAAAACCAATGAATTTATGAGTGCTATAATATTTTCCTATTTCCATCCACCATTGTTCTATCAATAGTGAACAGAAATCCATGTCAGCTTCGAAAATACATTTGTTTTCTTGTATTTACATTTTGATTATATTTTTTTCTTCCCCAATTCCTCCAAGATCCACCTCCCCATCTAAATTTATACCCTTGCTATGCCAACTCTAGACTCAGTTTTTTTTTATTCAATTAGTGATTGTGACATTGTACCCTTCAGGAATTCTTATTTTAAGCATTTAGTGGTCCAGATCCATGAAAGATTAAAGTCCTTATTAGACATGTTTTTCTTGGTTCTGTATCCTTTTTGATAATACTACATTTAGAAAAGTATAATGAAGGTTTGTCTTTATAGACAAAATTAAATAAACTGAACCATTTGTACAGCTCATTTATTCATCTTTATGAAATGTTAGTTTTTATCTAGAAGAGTTTACAGAACACCATTATTTAATTGGAATTTATTTGTTCCTAAATAATTTTGCTGATGGACTGAGGGCCCCAGCTAATACTCTAATCCATTTTCTTCCCTATTATTTTACATCAACTTTATTCTGGAAAGTTGAATTGACCATATGATTTATTTTAGCCAGTGATACCATGTATCATATATGACACAAGCAGTGGATTCAAGAATAATTGAGATATTGTGTGCTCCCTTAAGAATATGCATAGGGTCAGGCAGTGGTGGCACACACCTTTTATCCTAGCACTCAGGAGGCAGAGGCAGGTGGATCTCTGTGTGTTTGAGGCTAGCCTGGATCTACAAAACTACTCAGAGAAACCTAGTCTTGAAAAAACAAACAAACAAACAAACAAACAAACAAAGACTATGCTTAGAAACATATTAAAAGAAGTGGTGGTACATGTTTTTATTCCCAGCGCTTGTAAAGCTGAGATAGGCAGATATCTGTGAGTTTGAGGCCATTCTGCTTCGATGGGTGAATTCTATGTCAGCCAAGCTAAACAGAGAAGCCCTTTCTCAAAGAAGCATACTACATACATACATACATACATACATACATACATACAAACATGTATGCTTAGGGTAGTCTTGACTTATCTTGATAAGCTGACAGTCTTGGAGCACATTCTAGATTACTATATGATTGTTGAACCTTGCAGAGATCATCAAAACAACATAAGTAGCAAATGTTTTATCAAAATAAATTTGATATGCGTGGAACACAATTATTGTAGAAATGGGAATAGATGCTCCTCCTATGAACACTCTAGCATCACAAAATGAGCTGTACACTTCAGTCATTTATTCTTAGGGGAAATCACAGTTAAATGGTGTTGTTAGAATTCTTATGAAACCTATCCTCTGCTCTTGTAGGGCTCCAATCAGAGATATGTAACATCATTTTATTTGTCTACTTTTACTTCATTCAGTACCAAGAACAGCCATTTATGAACATAGAGTGCAAATGCTGCCCCCTATTCCTCTTCTGTCCTTTTCTACTTACTTGTTAGAGGTTTGGTTAGTGGGATCCTTGGGTTATAAGTCTGAAGCAATCTTGTGAGTGACAACTGTAATGCTCCATCTGAAAATGTACTAAAAGTAGCATCAATTTCCAAACATGCATGAGTAGGGCAGAAAGTCCCTGAGAAGATCAGCCTGCCACTTGACAGTGCATCTTAGAAAAAGCTTCATCAACAACCTTCATTACTGCCAACAAGCATTCTACTTCTCTACATTGAAGACAAGCCATCTCTCAACCCAACTCGAAGGCTCAACAGCAACAGATTCACAAACCAAACATTTAATTTCTGACTCTAGAGGTTTTTTACTGAGTTAACAGGCAATGCCTCTATTCCTACAAAGTTACCATTATGGATTAGAGATGAGGGCCTTTGTCTCAAGCAATGAAAGCAGGCATGAAATAAACTGGATCACAGTGCAGTGGCACTTTGATAGAAATAATTAGAGATTTACTCATCTACACTAAATTGTGATATTTGTACACATTGGTATATAAAGTAAATAATGTCAAATAAGTAAGGAAAAATGGCGTACATCAAGCAACTGGAAAATTATGGTAACTCTTTGCATAGATGCTTTATATTTAGTTGGAAATTTTAAGTTCTTCCTTTAGGTGGCTGACTACAAAAGCTTGAAGTTTAATACTTTTTAGAACAATGGAAGTGTTATAAGTGATAAAAACAAAACAAAACAAAAACAAAATAAAAGAAGGAAGCCTGGGTCTTTACTGATGACCAGTTGCCAAGTGCCAGTGATTGGTAGATAAAACAAAGAGGAGATAGTAACAGCCAGGATATTTGCTAGACATTTTTCTACAGATAAAGGAGTCTTGAATTGCCTGGCCATACTGTATGAACTATGCACATACATAGCATATCATGTTGGGCTTTATTACCTATTCTCTTCCAGTTGCTTTTCCTTCAGTTTTTTGTCTGTAAGCTGGGGTATGGAAACATGTGTGATTGGTCCCACATGAAGATAAAGGGTGGAGCATAGAGCCAATTGGACTGAAATTTAAATTTACATTTCTCCATCTTTGATCTTCACAGCCTTGGATGGCTCAGAGTTTCAAGAATTTAACTTATAAGGTGAAAAATGGGAAAATAGCAATTAACATGGGTTACTGAAAAGAATTAAGGAAACCTATCCCTGTTCATTGCTATTCACAATAGCTAGGGAATGATGATGGACTAGATATCCATTAACAGATTAATAGGTAATGATATAGTGGCATATTTACAAAATGGGATATTTTTCAATTGCTAAGAAAAATATGAAAATTCTCAGGTAAATGATGGAGCTGGAAACAGTCACTTTGTTTTAAGTCACCACTAGAATAGCTATTTGCCTAGGTTTTACGTCCATGCATTTTAACTTCTAGAGAAGTTCATGGTTGTGGTAGTGAGGCCTGAGAACAAAAGATAATTTTTAGTACTAAGATTTCAGAGTGGTTCTATGAATCTACAAAGTAGCTAATATAGCCCCATTTCTTGGGCATTTTCCTTTTATGGCTGGCTGACCTGTTAACTGAATTTTATAATATGTTTAAATTTCTTCTATTCATTCAGTAGCTAATGGTTATTATCTAGATGAAGGACATCAGTTGAGAGAAAAAAAAAACAGATGTGTTTAAAAGATGATAACTTTCTTTTTTAAGAAAATCACTTTTATATTCTGTGTTTGTTAATTTGGGCTATGGGGGAATGATAGTTATGTAAGAAAAGTGGGCCATGACCCACACCCTGTGAGAAAAGTTGCTTTATTTTTTAATTTATTTTGGCTGTATTTTCATAAGACTTTCATCACCTGATAATTGCAAGACCAGAGGAGGCTGAATATCTGAGAATTACAGTCTGCAGAGGGAATGTTGATCATATTTAAATCAGAATGGAAAAACTGTAGCATTCCCATTTGTCTAATTTAACTATTTTATCTTACCATTAAGGTTTAAATTATTATCTGTAAAGATGTCATAGCATTTTGATTAATTCCCCACCTCTTGAGCTAAGCTCAGAACTATCAATCTATTACAGAAAGGGCTCTTCTGTTTGCTCTAAAATGTTGTGTACCTGTTTTAAAATATAAGCATGCAGAAGCCTTTCCTAGGGCTCTCTCCAGGGGGATACCTATGCAGCTATAAATAAACCATATTAGAAGTAACTACTAGATTTCCCTTTAAAATGCAGACAAGAGCAATTGTTCTTAATTTTTTCTGGATAGTAATTTTCTGTTATTATGAGAAGGAATAAGGGATTAGATGCATTATAAAGATGTAAGACATTTCTTTCTTTATCCTTTTATCTTTCTTCATATCAGAAATGTTTGTAGAATATAAAACAAAGCACCAAAATTGGGGAAAACCCCCCTCAGATCTAGACTTTGGTATACTCACAAAGATGGATACATTTTTATTTCTTATTGGAAATTACTTGATCTAATAGCAAAAAGTCTATCTGTAAGTTCCTTCTTAAGGGATATGGGCAAGGAAGGTGCCTTGATTGAAATGGTACACATAGGCACTAGCCATCCAAGTTTCAAAACAGCTTCATCTCAGATCCCTGGAGGATTTGCTACAAATACTGATGAGCTGTTTGTTCTACTTTGACATAGTGACACATACACACAGGCACCTTCTGAAGATAATTTCTGTTAAAATCATTTTAACCTTAAGAAGTTATTCTGTGTGCTTTCAGTGACAGGGAAATTGTCTGCCCAAGAGTCCAGTGTTTTCAGAAGTGTTTCCTTTGTCAATCAACAATGTATTTGTGAAATCATTTCTTCTGCAGAGATTGTGAACAGTGATGTTTGTGTCAGAATGGTAGCTCCTGCTGAGTAGGACATGACTTTGAGGGGAAGAGAGGGAAATCCAGCCAGAAGCAAGGTATTCACTAAGTTCTAATTTGCACAGGATCTCACTGTTTGTTGTTTTGTGTAAGTGCCCATTTTGAAGCAAATGAACAGCCATTTATGTCTACTGTTGCATTCCAAATAATGATTTTTCAGTTTCTCAGTCAATGGTTACTACAAGTGTACCTAATATAAACAATTTAATTGTAAAAAAAAAAAAAAAAAGGATAAAAGTGAAATCCTTGAAGACTTCCTGTAGTGGTAAAAACGTAGAAATAAGTATGTTTAGAGGAGTTCTCAATAAATCAGGAAAGCAAAGAGGCTTTTATGAAGACTAATGAACTGTAACAGAAAAATGACAGAAAACTCCAGACAGGCTAGTAAACTGCTAATTAGAATTTTAATTTACTGCCATGTTGCAATAAACAAACACCTTGAAGCTCAAAGACTTAGACTGTGGGTGGACAAGGTTTACAGGCACTGTCAAATTACACATGTTACCTGTGCCACAACCCCTTGAACTGAGTACTTCAAGGGTCTCTTACATATTTAACCTGCTGGAACAGACAACTGGCCTACTAGGCATCTCACATTCTGTTACCCTACAGACATTCTTTTTTTGGGGGGGGGAGGCTTACTAGAATTATTTTCTGGTATATCAAGGGTTCCCAATATACCAAATGACAATCTGGGTCTTCTCAAGGTGAAGCTCAATCAGAGACACAGTGCCATTTACCCTACAATCCCCTGATTAAAGCAAGTTCCAAGTCAACATAGATTTATTGTATAAAAGGATTATACAGGGAAGTAAATATTTGAAGGTCGTTTTACTGGTAAAAAAATCTTAAGTAGTAGTTATCCCACTCAATGATAATCATATCAACAAATTGCATGATTAGGATATGTCTGATAGTTCTTTAGCTACTGAGCACTCATAAATACTGTAAAATACATATTTTAAAAAAACAACATTATTTTAAGGAACATCTCTTGACTGAAGCAATGACCATGCATGTGTTCTGGGAATTGAGGACTGAAGAAGTGAGTTGTCTTCTCTTGCTTCCTTTTGCTGTTGAAGGTAATAGAGAATTCTAAGACACACTTGACTTTATGTCCTGATTTACCTGAGATAGTCTTAGCTTTAATTGACTATTATAGAACAATTTTAAACTATGCCATTGTTTAACTCTCTCCATAACTATCAAGCATCTATTGCCAAGAGTTACACGATGATGATGGCATCTTCACATCTGAGAAGGTGCCCAGATTGTAGATGTCCCAAGGAGGAGAATATGTACACTATTTTGTTGGGGTACCATCATCCGCAGCACTGACTCTCACCTAGAGGTAAGAATATGAATTATGGTCATGTTACTGGCAGGTTTTTCCAGCCGGCTGCCTCCGGTCCTGCTGCCACAGTCCCGCTGCCACGTGAGCCCCAAATAACACGCAAAGACTCTGTATTTGATACAATCCTGTTGGCCAATTACCATTATTGCTTATGGGCTAGCTTTGTCTTAATGATTAACCCATTTCCACTTATCTAATTATTTCCACGTGGCTCATCTGATCCGGGAGCTGCGCGGGCGTCTTCCTTCCTCCCTGGTCTACATCTTGACTCCTTACCACTTCCTCTTTCCTCCTTGTCGCCTAGCCCCACCTATCTAGTTTGCTATTGGCCAACGGGGATTTATTAATTAACCAGTATGAGAAACATATTTACAGAATAACATCTCCCATCATGGTCAGATAGTAATTGTTCTGTTGGGTGGTACCTCTCTATTCAAAGGACAATTATAAGAAAGGATGATGATGAGGCTGAGGGAGTGAGTGGAAATTGTTATCTACAATTAGTTATAATTTATAATAATAAATAGCTTAACTCTATAATTCTTGTATCTTATTAGCAAATGAGTGAACTCCCTGTATATCACTCCTTACCGTAAAGACAATTCCTATGCCCATATTTCTTCTGGAGGTGATTTTAAACATTATTGTAGGTTATTAATAATCATTCAAAAGAAATTTCATGAGTCAACTAGTGAAGTCTGAGTCCCAGTCTAAGCTTTTCCAAAATTGGATGCATTAGCTTTTATTGTTTGGTTTCTTCTGGGACTAAATGCTATTATGTTACTCAGGTGAGCCTCAGTTCTCCTTCCTTAGTCTCCTTAGGCCTGGACTTTAGAACTATCAAATAGTTGCTGGGAACCTAGCTAAGGCTCCCTGCAAGAGCAACATGTGCCACCTTTCCAAGCCCCAGCATTAAATTTTAATTCTAATATAACCAGAAAAAAATGTATAGAAAGTGAGAGACTTTGTAGCATTCAGTTCTTAATGAAATGTCTTCATAAATTCTGTCCCCTCAAAGCACAAGAATCTATGTTGAAGAGGATTTAGAAAGGTTGTTAAGTGCCAGAGATGGCAGATGACTCCAAAGTAACAACATCTTCCAGACAAAATAGAGCTCAGGCACTGATGCATTCAGAGAAATGGTGCATCATGCATCAAGATCAGCATAGGTTCAAGCTAGACAGGATCCCAGCACTGAAAGGGGGAATGGACATGGGTTCTGTTTCCTAAAGACGAAGCTATTCATAGTTGATAGCTGCTGGGAAATGAAAAACATTTTTTTCTTCAGTTTAGATTCAACCACCCTGCATGGCAGGCTCTACTCCCAGAAGTAGTTAGCCAAGACAAGATGAATACCATGTTACCTCCCACCCACCCCACCCCCTTTTTCTTTTGGCTTTTTTTCCATTTTTGTTTTATTTGGACATTTTTGTTATATTGGGTTTTCTTTGTTTGATTTTCATTTTTGTTCTTTGTTTTTTAGGAGAGCTCACATAAGTTGGGTAGATAAGGAGATAGGGAAGATCTGTGAGTTGAGTTAGGGAAAGCATGATTAAAGCATATTTATAAAAAAAACTTAAGTAAGAGAGAGACCTGGAGTCAGAACAAATCACCCACCATCAATTGCCATTCCTGTCTTGCACTTCCATCCTCAGGTAGAGAGCTGAGTAACAAGGGCTCCTCCAGCCCACCTCTCCCTCTTGAAGTCCCCTGATCTGCTATGGCCAGATTCTTCCTGCAAGCAAATCCCTCAGAGAGACCTGGAGGCAGAAAAAAAGCATCAACCATTGGCCAACATTCCTGTCTTGCCCTTGCACCCACTGGAAGAGAGAAGAGGATCAAGCTTTGAACCCATAGCTACCAAAAGAGAGAGAGACCACAACTGTACACACTGGAAGAAGACAATATAAGAACACATTCAACAACAGAAAAGCTTATATGACCCCACCAGAGTCTAGGGATTCCATGACAGCAATATCTGAACATCCCAACACAGATGAAGCAGAAGAGAATGACCTTAAAAGACAACTTCATGAAAATGATAGAGGCCCTCAATAAGGATATGAGAAAATCCCTTAAAAATAGAAGAGAAAACAAAAAACATCAAAAGAAAGAAAGAGTGGAAAAAGTAGAGGAAAAGATCAAGCAGGAAATTCAAGGAATGAACAAATCTCTTAAGGAAAGCAAGGAAAGCCAAGAAAAAAAAAACAATCAAACAGATGAAGGAAAACATTCAAACAGTTCAAGACCTGAAATCTGAAATAGAGACAATAAAAAAAAACATTAAACGCGAGAATGCTGGAAATAGAAATGCTGGATAAACGATCAGGAACTACATAACCAACAGAATGCAAGAGATGGAAGAGAGATTCTCAGGCACTGAAGATAAACTAGAAGAAATAGTTTAATTGACCAAAGATAATCTTAAATCTAACAAATCCTTAATACAAAATATCCAGGAAATGTGGAACACCATGAAAAGACCAAACCCCAGAATAATAGGACAAAAAGACAAATCATTCTAGCTCAAGGACACAGAAAACATAGTCAGCAAAATCATAGAAGAAAACTTTCTCAATATGAAGAAGGACATGCCTATGAAAATACAAGAGGCTTACCAAACACCAAGTAGACTGGACCAAAAACAAAACAAAACAAAATAAAAAGTCCCCTCACCACAGGATAATCAAAACACCAGACATACAAAATAAAGAAAGACTATTAAGAGCAGGAAAATAAAAAGGCCAAGTAACATATAAAGTCAAACCTATAAGAATTACACCTGACTTTTAAATGGAAATTCTGAAAGCCAGAAGATACTGGATAGATATTTTACAAACAATAAGAGACCACAGGTGCCAGCCCAGACTACTATACCTAGCAAAACTCTCAATCACTATAGAGGGAGTAAACAATATATTCCATGAAAAAACCAGTTTTCCATAATACATATCCACAAACTAGCCCTACAGAAAGTTCTGGGATGAAAACTCCAACTCAAGGAAGTTAATTACACTCACAAATACATAGGCAATAGATAATCCCAATTTACTAACAGCCAAAAGAAAAGTGGGGTAAATCTACACACAAATCCACTACTACAAACAAATCTAAAACAAACAATAATTTGCAATCAATGGTCCTTAATTTTCCTCAACAACATTACTAGTCTGAAGGCAAGTTAAAGGAAATCTATGAACACCTGCATAAAAAATTAATAGATATTTATTTGGGAAGTACTCACACAATCATTGTAAATAACCACCTGTCTTCTGCTCCTGGGAGTGCAGCATCTGTCCTGCAGGATACTCCAACCACAACCCTAGAGAGGTCTTAAACAAACCCTTCCTCTTCTTTATAAGGAGTCCACACACTGAAGCCATACTCTAAGGCCATTCCCTCAAGTCTATTAGTGGAATGAGATGTTACTACATAAGTCCAAAATAACAGCCAAAATTATTCCCTGGTATTTTCTCTGCAAAACACTTACCTGCCTTATATGCATGTAGTGAAATCCTCCACAAAGTATTTTCTGCTTAAATATTTCTCTACTATAGCCACACATGTAAAGACAAGTATTTCCTCTCCTAAGCTTCAGGGTTTACTGAATGCTTGAATCAAACTCCCACACCCAAATTGCAGACTTTCCATTTAGAAAGTTGAACCAGCATTAATGAACCCATCTGGAAGGGAGCTTAAAATAGTGCTTATGAGGATATGGCTAATAGGGGCTCATCAATCAGAAGATAAAATTAAAATCCTGTGTGAAAACTGCTCTTGCTAGAATGGGTAGATTCTGGAATTGTTTTTTTTTTCTGTTAGACACTCTTGTGTTCTTTACCAGCATATTACAGAGATATGTTATGTCTTGTTAACAGTAATAGAATTGATGTAAGTAAGCCCATTGTCTTCTGAGCAAATATTTCAGGGGAAGAAGAGGAAGCCTTGAGTGCAATCTATGTGAACTTTTTGGAGCTGTTTGCTGTCTGTCCTTGGACACTCAATAGTTTCCTCGGAATGTGTGTGTATGTGGTGTATGTGCACATGTGTTTATATGCAAGTATGTAAATTTGCATATATGTTTGCATGTGGATAAGTGCATGCATGTGTGCATGTGCTTGTGCATGTAAGTGTGTGTATGAATGGTGTGTGTGTGTGTGTGTGTGTGTGTGTGTGTGTGATTCTTCTCATCCAAGGCTAATGAAATGAAATCCTGGACTCTGAAATAGGACTTGTTAATTTTTCTGTATAGTGTCTCCTAACATCCTGCTTTAGAATTTATTAAATCTTAAGAGTGAAAAAATATCTTGGTAAGCTAAAATGAGGAAAGAGAGTAAGTGGTACTCAGCAAGCATCAAGTGTTCCAGCTCCAAATAGAGACAAGTTGTTTGAGATGAACAGCAGAGAGACAGCCTGTGCATGTGCTAGCAGCAGTTCAGGAAATTAAAACTCCCTGTGCTCACAGGTGGCTTCCATGCTGATGCTCTTGCCTTGTGGAAAATAACATGTTCACCCCACCCCCATCTTTCTGTCTCTAACAGATGACAGTAATAATGAAATCTAAAATCACTGTATGAAAAGGAACTATTTAAAGAAATAAAATGGCATCATTCAGTGCCATCTGCTAAGGTACAATGATGTTTCTTAACAGAAAAAAAACACATTGCAAGGTTTCTTCATCTGTGCCTGTCCTTTTCCACTAGTTAGGACATAGTTCTGTTCCTCCTGTCTGATGTGGATCCTTGAATCATGTAATCACTTCTAATTGATCTCTAATGTTAAGTGTTTCCAATGCAATTTTAATTGAGATTTTATTAGGTACTTATTTTACCATGTGTCAAATGATAGTTGATTATTCTGGGCAAGGATAGAAAATTTGAAAGAAATAGTGGGAGAAGGATGTACCTCTCAAAGCTGCTGGTGCTCAATAAATATCTTTAAAGAAACAGTTGATATATAATTAATGGAAGCAATTAGTGCAATTAAACTCTATTTATGGAATCCTGCTGTGATGTTTTTGATCTTGAACTTAAACATGATTGTTGCTCTTTTTTTCCAAATAAAATTTATGTAATGAGAGAAAAACAAAATAAATACAGGCTTGAAGAGAAGAAAGGAAGTATTTTTATTTATGAAAGCAAGGTGGGAGAATAAAAATATTTCTATGGTCACCTCCAAGTGTAAATGAATTAGGCATATACAACACACCCTGGAAAGTAGGAGAAGTAGTGAGATGTGTAATGTGTACCTGGATTAGATAAATCAGGTTGCTTCGCTGGATAGCCGAGTATCTAGAGGCCAAATCTGTGACTCTAAATGCAAACACACACACACACACACACACACACACACACACACACAGACACACACACACACACACACATTGAATGTTGTTGTTTCAATTTGTATTCATAGCTTTAGTACTGAGGGACCTAGCAGCTGATTATTCTGAGAAGTTCATGTTCCACAAGTAAGACTGGATCATCTGTATTGAGTGACAATGATCATGGTTGATTCAGGAAAATTTGTGGACAACAAATTAATGAAGGTCCCCAATAGACTCAACCAAATGTGTTCCCTCAAAGAAATTGAGCATTTCTGACTCTGCTTCTGGGAAATGTAGGTAATATACATCAGACTTGCTCACTTCAACTAATTTGAAACACATCATAAAAAAATAATTTGAAGTAATGTTTTTAAATTACTGGCTATCAAGAAACAAAGGATGATTCCTTGAAGGGAATCAGTATAGAAGAACCACATGTCTGCCGTGGCCTGATTAATCTAAAAAGGGCTTTAGGTTGTGGCATAGAGGACTAAGCCTGGTGGTATCTCCTATTGAAACATATGGAACTAGGAACTTGAAAGATCAAGGTATCTAGAGTTTGCAGGACAGGGGATCAGAGAGGAGAGGCAAGAACAGAGAACAAGCATGGGAGAAATTCAGGACACCCTAGTACAAATGTAGTCTAGTGATGATCAGTATTTCTGATAGAAAAACTTCCTGAAGCCATTGAAAGAGCTATCTGAAAAGTTTTAGGAGGAATGGCCACTAGGATACACAGAGCCCAAGAAGTCATCCCTACTCTTACAACCAAGAGTGCAAAAATGTTAAGACAAGATCACCATGAAGAGAATTTAGATGTAGCACACATCAAATAAACACTGTTCTCCTCCTAGTTAGCACAGAGTAAAAGGATGACTCTGCATAATCAAATTATTTCTGTTCATCTATGCCTTAGAATAAAAGAATACTTGTAGAAACACTAAGCGCCTCACATCTAACAGGGTAAATTCCACAATGCTTGGAATTTAATTAAAAACTATGTAATAAAGCAGGGAAGTACAACTAGTAATGAATAGAGTTTAGCTTCCCATTATTGTAAAGAGAGGAAAACTTTCTTTTTCAGTTGTACCTATAAGTCTGGATAATTTTGCAAGAATACTATCATTTATGATAACATAAATCAAATCAAAACATGAAACATTTATTCATGCAAAACTACTAAGCTTTAGTTATGAATGTGTTCCTACCACATCCTGGCCTGCAGTTAGTTCCTTTCCAGTTTGTTTGATATGGTAGGTCTAATATACTGAATCAACTGAGAAACATTGTGGCTTTGCTACCACAAGAAAGTTCTATGATTTTGATTTATTAAAAGCACACTCTCAATAGCATTGTTGGTAAAAGCATTGACTTTGAGAGAAGCAAATAGGAAATGCCAGCAATGACTCACTGAAGGCAGAGTCTTATGTAGATGAGCAACAAGCCAATGGATAAAGTAGAAAAGTAAGCTAAGAAATAATACATATAGGATATTGAAAAGGAGATTGAGAACACATTTATATATCAATGTGGAGGTCACAGTTACAAAGACATGAAAGGCTAGCTAATTGGACAATTACACATTTATATAGCATAATACAAAACAAAATAAGTATTGGGTTAAGATTGAAATCCCCTCTGTGATTCTTATGCAATACTGACAAATTTTCAACTCATGTGCTTTCTAAAATAAAATGCCAGCAATGAAGTACCAGAAATAACAGCTAGTATTAGAGAAATATTAAAATTCAGGGTAAATATTGTTTTTTTAAACAAGCTCAATTTTCAGCAAAACAATGAAACATAGAGAGAATCAAGGAAAGGTGACATGGTTTCAGGGAAAAGTAGTCAAAAGAAATACTTTGAGTAGGTCCAGATGTTATATATAAGAGAGACGTTTTCAAAGCAGCTAAAGGCAGCATGCAAAAACCAGGAATTGGGAATGAGAAAATAGCATTAAAGGATGCAAGTACAAAAAAAAGTACATGAAAATGTTTCAGGACAAAGGAAAACTATCTTAGACCAAATTCATTCTAAGAATTCAGCAGGAACTGAAGAGAATTGATATAATAGGATCCTAGGTGCAGATGAGCAAGAAAGACCTGGAAAGAGTATTTTAACAATAATTAAAGAAAATTTCAAAAATGTTGAAGAAAAACAAAACCAAACTAAATTCTAGAATAATGAATCTGAACAAATCCCAAGTGGAAGAAACAGTAAAGATAGGTATACTGGATGTTGTCCCAACAGACAATTCCCAGTGAGAACAGCAACTATTTTCCCCTTAGGCAACAGATGGCAGAAGACACTGAAATGCCCACCTGAATTTCTGAAAAACCAGCAACAACCACAACAAAACCACCAACTACGAATATCTTATTTAAGAAAGTTATCCTCTGAAATGAAAGTGTAAAAGAGGCAGTCTCACATAAGGGTGGAGACATTTCGTTATTAAAAACAGACTTTAATCTGAAAGGAATGGTGCAATGTGAAAATTGACATCCTTCATTATTAACAAGAATAAGAATTACAAATGATTATGTAATTGGGTGAAATAAAACACTAAGTGCATTTTCTCTTCTTGAACTTTTGAAAAGATACAGTACATAAAGCACTATCATTGCATTGTGGTTGTTTTAACACAGAGGCACGTGCACAAATGGGGATAGGAGGAAAGTTTCTATATTTTACCAGAATTAAATTGATATTAGTTTGAAGAAGATTATAATGAATTAATGTGCATATTAAAATTCTTAGAACAATTAATTCTTATTCAGAAGTTTGTTTATGTCTAAAATTATTAGATATGCATACATTTGGAAATAAAACACAGCCTGACTTTCTAACAGTATAGAAACTATACTGGAAAAAAATAGGGATCAGGTATGGCAAAAGAAACAAAGAAACAATAATTCTGTACTCCATTCCAAATGAATTTAGAGTAATGTAATAAGGCACTCCAAATTTCTTAAGGAACAAAACTCTCTGTCTCTCTCTGTCTCTCTGTCCCTCTGTCTCTCTCTCTCTCTGTGTGTGTGTGTGTGTGTGTGTGTGTGTGTGTATGTGTGTGTGTGTGTGTGTGTGTGTATGTTGACAGATGGGACTTACCAAACTTGGAAGAGACATAGGCAGTAAATCAGATTTCCCATTTTTGTGACAGACTTTATCATGAGGGATGATTCTAAATGTAAACACAGTGGGTAAAATGCCACTTAGAGGGAATCTAATAAAGATACTAATTTAGGCCTCAGCAAGAGAGCAACTAAATATCAAAAATAATGATATACCACAAATCAAATTCTCAGGATGTCTATTTTAGTCTAAGAGGAAACAGAACTCTTTATCCTAATCTTGGTGTAATGCCTTTGTTTTCTTAAAGTATGTGATCTTGTTAAAATACAGGATTAGAGTGAATGCATCATGTGTGCTTACAATGGAATAAATGACATGCTTGTGATTACTGCAAACAAAATGAAGTCAGTGAAACAAAAAAGAGATCATGGACCTGATAATGTTTGTGTTTCTGAAAGCCTCTAATCCTGGAAACAGGAAGATATTGAGATAAATAAACATTCCTTGTCTGTGGGAGCCTCCAATTATACAAGTCTTTGCCTAGTCCCTTTAACAAGTTTAGAGACATAAGGTCTGGAAAGATTGAAAGTGTGTAAAGTATATTGTTTCTTCCACTATCTTTTCTGCTTCCTGATTATGTGAAAACCTACTGATGCTTAGCATTTGGGGCCTCAGATGGAGTTAGGGAAGAGTGAAGAATAATTCCTACTTCAATTCTTTTTTGGAATTGTCCTTCTCCAACAGCTGTCTGGATTAAGGTTTCATCAGCTGTCACTGACTCACAAAACACAGAACACAAAAGACTTTAGTGAATTTTGTGAAAATCTACTCAGCATCATTTAACTAAAGCAACAGATACACTCTGAATGAGAATTTGAAAAAAAATCAAAATATTGGTTTATTAGGAATCAAAGTAAGGTAAGTAGTGAACTAAAAAATAGGGGGATAGCTTATTAAGACCAGTTTGAACCATGGAGGTACTTCATTAAATCACCAGTGTACAATATTGAGGAAATTGGAACGTCATAAACTATGCTTGGAACTAAAACACATCATTTAACCACAAGCCTTACTTTATGAAATCTTAAACTGTAACATGAAGAGTAAGCTAATTTAACCCATGTGGACTACATGTTTGATGTCAGCAGCTTTTTTAAAAAACTGTCTAGGGTATGCAGTGGAGATTTTAGTCTGTAATAAATTTAAGCTACTTCCTGGTAAGTCACTTATCTTAATGGTTTCATTATTTTAAATACCTTCACTGATATTCCAGGGATTTCATGGATATTTCTCTATTGTCTTCTACATTTTCACAAGGAACAATTAAGCACAAGTCTTAAAGCATTAGTTTCTTATACAGCTGGTGCATGTGAAACTGGATCCTTAGGGGACAGGAGTGCCCTCTCTCCCTGTGAGGTTCATAAGAAACAGGGAGAGGCTTAATCTGACAGATAAACACTCATTATAAAAAATACTTTCTAGGAGATCTTGTTTATTTTCTCTTCTGTAAGAGACCTTGTATGATTCTCTTAGGTTCCTCTTTGTATCCTAGTTTCTCTGGCAGTGTGAAATATAGGCTGATTGTTCTATGCTCTATGTTTAAAATCCATATATGAGTGAGTACATACCATGTTCCTCTCCTGAGCATATTGGGAGTAGGGGGAAGTGAGTGGAGAGGGAGTTAGGAGAAAGAGAAAGGGAGGAGAAGAAGATTGAGTTGGGGGACATATAGACAAGAGCCAGAGAGAGAGAGAGAGAGAGCGCAAGAGCGATAGCAATAGCGAGCCAGAGCGAGAGAGAGAGAGAGAGAGAGAGAAAGACAGAGAGAGAGAGAGAGAAAGACACACACACACAGAGAGAGAGAGATAGAGAGAGAGAGAGAGAGAGAAAGAGAAGGCATAATAGAGGGAGCCATTATAGGCTTGAAGAGAAAATTGACTCTAGAGAAATATCCACAGCCCTACAGGGTTGACCCCAACTAACAATCTGAGCAACAAAGAAAAGGCTACCTTAAATGCCAAACTCGATATTAAGATTGGTAACTAATATATATCTTATATGCCATAATATATATCTTATATGCCATAATATAACTCTCATCTAGTAGCTGATGGAAACAGAAGCAGATACCCAAAGCTAAACACGAGCTGAACTTTTGGAATCCAGGTGCAGAAAGGGAAGAGTGATACAAAAAGTGGTCAAGACCAGGCTACAGAAATCCATAGAGACAGCTGTCCTGAAAAGGGGGGAGCTCATGGACCTCCAGACTGAGAGTTGGGAAATAAACATTGGACCAACTTAGACCTCCTGAATGTGGGTCTCAGTTGGAAGGCCTGAACAGTCTAAAGGGCCTTTGATAATGGGACTAGGATGCATCCCTGGTGCATGAAAGGGCTTTGGGAGCACATTCCCCATGGAGGGAAACTCCCTTAGCCTAGAGACACAAGGGAGTACCTAGACCCTACTCCAAATGACTTGACAGATTTTGATGATCCATCCTGGAAGGCATCACCCTCTCTGCGGAGTGGGGTAGGTGGGATGGGTGGGAGATCAGGGAGCATGGGAAGGAGGGAGAGGAAACTGGGGTCTATATGTAAAATAATAAAAAATAATAAATATATATTGATAGGAGATGACATTTTACAAATATTTTTCTCATATTGGTTAATGAATAAAGCTCTTTTGGCCAACAGAAAAGCACAACAGATAGGTGGGACTAGGAGACAAGGAAGAGGTAGGAGGAGATTTAACATGTAGGGACAAGAGAAAGAGGTCCTGACCCTCTCTATGTTAAGGTAAGACCACATGGAAATATTTAGATTAATACAAATGGGTTAATATTTAAAACAGAGCTAGTCAATAAGAAACATTAGTAACAGGCCAACAGCTTTATATATAATACAGTGTCTCTGTCTGTTATTTGGGGCTGGCATGGCTGTGGGACCAGGCTGGTAGGAAAACAACTTGAATATATATATATATATATATATATATATATATATATATATATATATATATATTTGTATTTTTGTATGTATGTATGTATGTATGTATGTATGTGTATCTGTATATGTATAAAGCCACATAGAGAGGGGAAATACACAGAGAGTATGGATACTGTATGCTATTTTGTTGTCTTTGTATTGCTGAATTGATAAGGAACAACAACTGCTAAAACACACTTGATAATAAATGCTGCTAAATTAATCAAACTTATATATTCTTAAAATGCCTTGACTTCAAAATTAAAGTCTAAGGACAAGTTACTGGGGAAAAGAATTTCTATTTTTGTTTCCACAGAAAAGGAAAGGCTATGGATTCCTTCCATACTTACAGGGTTTGATTAAGCAAGACCCCTTGAAGCAGTGTCCCAGGTAATCCAACATTCAAATAAGACAGGACAAGGCAACCTTTCAGACCACTACAGCCAGGATTTCTGTGTCTTCCTAGGATTCCCATGGTAGTACAGTGTCCTCAACCAGCAGGAAGCAGTTTGGAAAGAACTATGGCCAAATTCCCAGATATTGTTTGTAAATGTTTGTTTTCATTTAAATGGGGTTGCTTACAAATGGTTAATGATGACAAACAATCTCTTTTAGAGGATAAAGGGGGATTATGGTATGCACATTAATACTTTGTTTTGGAATGGATTTTCTTTCATTGATACAAATTATAGTCAATTTTGTGATATGTTTACTTCTCCTCTTGTTTAAGTATTGTGTTTATATACCTCATTTGAAAATGTAATGTATAATTATGTACAAATTATAGGTAGTTACCTAAATTAGTCAAAACTTATAGTTAGGTTTGTTAGGTTTCTATAAATATATAGAGATGTATTTTAAATGGATAGGCACTCTTCAGACCTTTCAAAGACCTACATAATATGGCAATACAGCATTTAAAATGGTTTAATGTTTTTCTTGACATTAAATCAAGAAATTGAATCATAATTGCTCCTGGCAACACCACCTGTATTACAAAGGAAGATGTAGATGTACATTAAAAAAAACTCATGGAGTTTGTTTCCAATATGGTAGACTGTGAAGATGCTTTCCTCCCCCTCCCATTGTATTCTTTGGGCTGTTTTGACGAAAATCAGGTGTTCATAGGTGTGTGGATTAATATTAGGATTTTTTATCTGATTCCATTGGTCTACCTGTCTACTTTTGTGCCAATACCAGGCTGTTTTCAGAACTATAGCTCTGTAGTAGAGCTTAAAGTCAGGTATGGTGATGTCTCCTGAAATTATTTTATTGTACAGGCTTGTTTTGGCTATCCTGGGCCTTTTGTTTTTCCATAGAAGTTGATTATTATCCTTTCAAGGTCAGTGAAGTATTGTGCTGGGATTTTAATGAGGATTGTATTGAATCTGTAGATTGCTTTTGTCAAGATTCCCATTTTTACTATATTTATCCTTCCAATCAAGAGCATGGGAGATCTTTCCATTCTTTGGTATCTTCTTTAATTTCTTTCTTTAAAGACACAAAGTTCTTATTGTATAGGTCTTTCACATGTTTGGTAAGTGATACCTCGAGATATTTTACATTGTGTGTGGCTATTATAAAGGGTGATGTTTCTCTGATTTCTTTCTCAGCCTCTTTGCCATCTGAATAAAGTAGGGCTACTGATTTTTTTGAGTTTGTCTTGTATCCTGCTAGTTTGCTAAAGGTGTTTATCAGCTGTAGAAGTTCTCTAGTAGAGTTTATTGGGTTGCTTATGTAAACTATCATATCATCTGCAAATAGAGACAGTTTGACTTCTTCCTTTCCTATTTTGATCCCCTTGGTCTCCTTTTGTTGTCCTATAGCTTTAGCTAGAACTTCAAGTACAATATTGATGAGATATGGAGAGAGAGGATAGCCTTGTCTTTTTCCTGATTTTCTTATTTTCTTATTTTACATATTGATCTCAGTTCCCTCTCCCTCCCATCCTCCCATCCTCCCATACCCCCCATCACCCCCTACAGTCCTATCCCATTCTCCATCCACTCCTCAGGGCAGGTGTGTCTTTCCAGGAGGCATCATCAAAATCTGTCAAGTCATTCAGGTGAGAAGTTGTCCCTCCCTTGTGTCTCTAGGCTAAGATAGTACCTGTCCCTCCATGAGTAATGTGCTCTCAAAGTCCTTTCATTACTAGGGATAAATCCTGAATCCACTGAGACCCACATTCTAACTGAGACCCACATTTAGGTTTCTGAGTCAGTTCTATGCTGGTTTCTCCTGCTTTCAGTCTGGGGTACATGAGTTCCCCGTTGTTCAGTTCAGCTGCTTTTGTAGGTTTCTGTAGCCTGGACTTGACCCATTTGCTCATCATTTCTCTCTCCCTGCAACTGCTCAGTTTTTAGCTGTGGATATCTGCTTCTGTTTTCATCTGCTCCTAGATGAATGTACTAAGATGTAATATAAAGTACTCATTATCAGGGTAGGGCATTTAAAGTAGCCTTTCCACTATTGCTTAGATTGTTCATTGGGGTTATCCTTGTAGGTCTCTGGACATTTTTCTATGGCCAGATTTCTCTTCAAACCTGTAATGGCTCCCTTAATTATGGTTTCTCTTTTCCTGCTCCCTTCTATTCCTCCCCAACTTAATCTTCCTGCTCCCTCATGTTCTCCTCTCCCCCCCTTTTCCTCTTCTCTTTCTCCTACCTGTCTCTCCACTCACTGTCTGTTCTCTGTTCCCAATATGCTCAGGAGATCCTGTCCATTTCCTCTTTTGTGGGGGACCATCTCTTGGGGTCCTCCTTGTTTCCTAGCTTCTTTGACAATGTTAATTTTAGTCTGGTGATCCTTGTTTGCTCTATGTCTGAAAACCATATATCAGTTGAGGGCATCTAGGTTGTTTCCACATTCTAGCTATTACAAATAATGCTGCTGTACTCATATTTGAACAGATGTCTTTGTTGCATGGATGTGCATATTTTGGGTCTATGCCTAAGAGTGAAATTGATGAATCCTTTGGTATACTGATTCCCATTTTCTTGAGGAACCACCTTACTGATCTCCAAAATGGCTGTACTAGTTTTCACTCCCACCAGCAGTGGAGGAGAGTTCCCCTCTCTCCATATTTTCTCCAGAATAAATTGTCATTGTTGTTTTGTATTTTATCCATTCTGAAAGGAATAAGATGGTATCTCAGAGTTGCCTTGATTTGCATTTCCCTGATGGCCAGGAATGTTGAGTGTCTTTCAGCCATGGTGGATTCCTCTATTGAGAATTCCCTATTCAATTCTGTACCCCACTTTTTAAATGGATTATTTGGTGTTTTAGTGACTAGCATCTTGAGGCCTTTGTATATATTATAGATCTGCCCTCTGTTAGATGTAGAATTGATAATTTTTTCCCACTCTGGGGCTGCCATACTCTCTTATTGACTGTGTCCTTTGTCTTACAGAAGCTTCTCAGTTTTAGTAGGTTCCATTTATTAATTGTCTATCTCAGTGTCTGTGCTTCTGGTGTTATGTTCAGGAAGCAGTTTCCTATACCAATTCATTTCAGGGTACCTCCCTCTTTCTCTTCTAAGAGGCTCAGTGTGGATGGATTTATGTTGAGGTCTTTGATTCATTTGGACTTCCATACACCAGCATCCAGTTATGACTGTATCATTTGTTGAAGATGCTTTCCTCTTTCTGTTGTATAATGTTTGTCTGCTTTTTCAAAAATCAGGTGTTCATAGGTGTGTGGGTTAATATCAGGATTTTCAATTTGATTCCTTCAGTATCCCTGTCTATTTTTATGCCAATACCAAGCTGTTTTCAGGATTATTGCTCTATAGTAGAGCTTGAAGTCAGAAGTTCCTTTATTGTACTGGGTTGTTTTCATAAAACATTTTTTAATCATGTTCATGTCCCTCTCAAAATTCATTCCTGATTGTCTCCTGACTTCATACTCTTTCTCTCTTGCTGTCTCTCTGTCTCTATCTATCTCACTCTCTGTGTGTGTCTCAATCTCTTTTAAAACCATCAACTCAAGTTTAGATCTACTGATTATTTCTGTGTATGAGGCCTATTTGTAGTCACTAGGTGCTATAAACTTTCTTCTTAGGAGACTTTGTATCTCATAAATTTTGGTTTGTTCTGCTTTCATTTAGTTCAATAAAGTTCATAAGTTTTCCCAGTTTCCTTCAGTACAGAACAGTTTTGTTGGCATGGTTTTGTGTACTTTCTGCAATTTCTACTTTTTTACTATGTGGTTTGATAAAAACTAAAGCACACTATGTTATTTCAATTGTCCTGTATTTCTTGAGCATTGCTTTGTATTATAATATGGTAAGTTCCATGTCTTTTGAAAGAAATTTTGTTCTTTAAAACAAAAAAGTGGATGATTCTACATAAATCTTTTAGATTCACCTCATTTGTGATGCTAATTTAACTTCAAGGTTACTCTACTAAGCTTTTGTCTGGATGACCTGTCCATAGGTAAGAGTGAGTTATTGAAATCATTTACCATCACCACATTAGAATCAAATTGTGATTTTTTTTTTTAGGTCTAATAGATCTTCTACAGAGGTCACAATGTTTAGAATTCTAATATTCTCTTGGGTGATTTTTTCCTTTTATGAGTATGAATTGACGTTCTCCAACTGTTTTGACTAGTTATAGCTTGAAGGAATTTTTTGTCTGATATTAGACAAATGTGGTCTAATATGTGGTGGTTTGAAATAAAATGGCCTCCCAAAGGCCATTAGGAGGTGTGGCTTTTTTGGTGTAGGAGTTGCTTTGGTAGAGGAGGTGGGTCATTGTGTAGGTGGGAATTGAGATCTTTTACATACCCAAGCCACATAGAGTGTCAGTTCACTTCCTATTGTCTTTAGATCAAGATACAGAATTCTCCAGCCCCTGCATTCCTTCATGCTCTCCACCATGAAGATAATTGACTAAACCTCTGGAGCTGTAACCTACAATGTCAATTAAATGTCTTTCTTTATAATCATTTCCAAGGTCATGATGCCTGTGCCCAGCAATAGAAACCTTAACTATGACATTATGTGTCCTTGTTTCTTAGTTCTATTTGCTTGGAATAAACAAAGCAGTGGATCCAGTATTATAATCTAAATTATTAGTCTGTATCTTTTTATTGGAAAATTCAGGCTTAATAATAAGATCTATCATTGAACATATTTTATTAATTCTCTCTCTCTCTCTCTCTCTCTCTCTCTCTCCTGTGTGTGTGTGTGTGTGTGTGTGTGTGTGTGTGTGTGTGTGTGTGTGCGCGCATGTGCGTGTGTGTGTTTGTTGATATCTGGTCCTGTCTTAATTGAATGGGCTTCATTCTGGGGTTTCTGTTGACTACTTTGGATTTTAGGCAAGGGTGGTGGCCGTTGGATTCTTTGTAGGGATTGCTTCTTGCAGTCAGCAAGTGACATAAGAAATACACACAGACTAAGAGGAAAGAGCTAAATGGAAAGGGAGAGAAAAAATGGAGGGCTTAGGGGACACTTTCAATATTGAGGGTCATACTTTCCAGGGAGTGGAAGTAGGATAGAGCCACAGATCATGAAGTTAGGCTGCCATTAGACAATGCATAAGTTTGGAGACACAGGAATGAAAGGGGCTAGGAGCACTTTATGTCTGTATCAAGAGCTAGACTTCCCAGAGAATGGAACAGATTTCACATTTCTTCACTAATTGACTTGTGTCTTTGACATTGTCTTTGAGACCTTATAGTATTTATTCTACTTGGTCAAATATACTGAGAATTATACCTTGGCTATGTATTTGACTTTCTGACTTTTTCATTTCAGGTTTTATTTCAATTTGGCTAATATTCAGAGATTCAATTTCTTTATTAAATTTAATTTTCATATATTGAATTGTTTTCATTATATTTTGAACTGTTTGAATTTTATCAGCCATCTTTCATGTATTGATTTATATATTCATTGAGCTCCTTGGACATATTTATAATTATTATTTTGAAATCCTTGTATATATGCTAAATTAATTTTCTTGAGACGTGTTATAGTAGGGGTGCTAATATCTAGAGGAGACACATTCTCTTCACTATTCATTTTCTTTGTGTTTTTATGGTAACAATATTGGGATCTACAGTTAGGTTCTATGTGGCTTTTCTTGATATGAATATCTGGTCTAACATTTTTAGATATGTGCATCATTGCTATTACACTATTATTTTGTGGATCAGCTGTATCTTCACACATCAGTCTTGGAACCATTCTGTCCTCTAAGTTTAGATTCTTTGTAGTTCAAGATCTGTGTGAGGACTGGAATGTCTGCTAGCTAAACAGGCAGGGATAAATCCAATTAATATCAACCATCAAATGAATCATGGTATATTATATTTTGGATGTGTTCTTTGTTTCAGCTGCCAAGTATTTTTCTGAGAATTGTGCTCATTGATAGTACTGGTCTGCAGGGTTCTTTTGGGAGGTGTTATTATTGTTTCTTCATTATATTCATCAAAGGAGTTTAGAAATATTACTTTCATTATTATTTTATGTAATAAATTGAGAAGCATTGATTGTTGGATTTCTTTAGTTGCCTAGTAGTATTCTTCTGTAAATCCACCTGGACCTGGACCTGGACTGATTGGAAATATTTTTAATTACTGCAGCAATCTCCTTGCTTATTACAGGTCTTGTAAAATACTTTAAGTCATCTTGGTTTACAAAGGATGAGTCAGATTCACCTATAAATCAATTATTTTAATGAGGTTTTCCACTATAGTGACATATATTATTCTGCAATATGCATTTTTGATTTTTCAGAACTTCACCCCCACTTTTAAAATTTAAATTTGAAACAAGATTGTTGTTCATGTCAATCCCAGTTCCCTTTTTCTCCCCTTCTACCTGCCCACCCTCCAACTCGCTATCCCATCCCCTTTCTGCTCCCTAGGGAGGTTGAGGCCTTACATGGGGGATCTGGAAAATCTGTCATATCACTTCAAACAGGGCCTAGGACCTCCATCCCCCATGTTTCTAGGCTGAAAGAGTATCTCTCTATGTGGAATTGGCTCCCAAAGTCCATTTGTATACTAAGGATAAATAATAATCCACTACTTAGGCTCTATAGATTTCCCAGGCTCCTAACTATCACTCACATTCAGGGGGACTGGGTTGGTCCTATGCTGGTTTTCCAGCGATCTGTTGTCCAAGAGTTCCCACTTGGCCAAGTCAGGTGTTTCTGTGCATTTCTCCAGCCTGTTCTTGGTCACTTTGTTCATCACTCCCCGCTCTCTACAACTTGACTCCAGGAGTTCAGCTCAGTGTTTTAGCTGTGGGTGTCTGCTTCTGCTTTCATCAGCTACTGGATTAAGGCTCTAGGATGGTATATAAGGTACTCACCAATCTCATTATTGGTGAAAGGCATTTAAGGTAGCCTCTCCACTATTGCTTAGATTGTTAGTTGTGGTCATCCTTGTAGGTCTCTGGACATTTTTCTAGTGCCAGATTTCTCTTTAAAACTATAAGTATACAAGAGATGGAAGAGGGAATCTGAGGTGCTGAAGATACACTAGGAGATCTTCCTTAATTTCTTTGCTGTCTATTCTGATCTCTCTTTAATTTTATTTAAGTCTTTTCTATATCACTCTTAAGTAATTTGCTAATCAATCTTATCTATATTTTCAAAGATTCAATCATCTATTTCACTGATGTTTTTATTTGTTTTAGTTCCACTGATTTGATTTCTTCTGTGTTTTAAGTGTTTTTATTATTAATTTCTTTTGATTTTGTTATTGTTTTTCTAAGTTTTGCATTATATCATCTAGATACTTATTTAAGTTTTTTTCTGAATTTGCTTTGAATTTTTGAAAATTTCTTACATGATTATAGTTGTACTTTGTAATAACTACCAAATAATGTCCCTCTATACTACCCATAGATCATTTCAGCACATCTTCCCAACTCAACAATACTTTAAAAAATATATTAACCCATTACCAGAAACCAAATTCAATAAGTAATTTGAATATCTTTCTTATCATTCATCAGCTGCTCTTAACTCCTCAGATAAAGATGAGGATTCTAGAGTCAGTACCATTTTGATGCTGAAATTTTGGATAATGTGGTAAGATTCAGGTAACCACATTTGCTGCAAGTTTATGTGTGCAATGGCCCCCATCCCCAGAAAACAGAATTTCAAAGACCACTTCCCTACTCTCACCTCTTACATTTTTTCTCACCTGCTTCTGTGATGTTCCTTGAGCCTGTTTGAATAGACATTAATGGATACAAATTACTTACAGGTGACAACTTAGAGTCACATATTCTTGGCACTTTGGCAAATTACGAATTTTTTCATTAACCTCTGTACAAATCTATAGGTAAAAATATAAATATTTAGAACATACTTACCAATAAAAAATAGCATTCTTCACCTGGGCCCATGACCTCCCTAGGCATGGAGTTTTGAAGGGGTTTCCAGTATCAAACATGAAATATTAATGGCGAAAACGGTCTCAAATCCAATACAAAAGCAGTTGGTCCTACCCATTATTGCCAAGCCAATATTGCATCAGTAGACAGATATTGCATGGCAGGTCAAAACTCTAGCATGGTCCACTCAGTTTTGGGTATTATCATCAATGCCTTTTCTTCAGAAGCAGCCTTGCAGCCAACATATCATATTCTAGCATTACAAAAATCTCACTAGCAAATACAGTTTCTTGGACAGTTTAAGATAATTCCCATTCAAGTATGAAAAGGCATGGACTTTGTTACCCTTAATGAGTGTTTTGTGATGTTTTTCAAAGATGATGGTTAGTGGAGTAAAGTCTCAGATTTTTGGAGCAGACATTGCTCTGTATAAGGTGTTAAGGTGGTAAGTGTTTGGATACTGATGTCCCATCTGGCTATGACCTCTGACCTAAGGAATTTGGGTGTTCCAAGCAAGCCCTGAGACAGCAGGAGTAGATAAGGTGTGGTAGCTGACAGGTAGTCTATGATTGGGGTAGCTGCCTGTTGCTTCCACATAGGTTCTGACACGCAGGGATCTGAAGGCAGATTGGAATATGGGGTGGCCTCTATCCATAGTGTGAAAAGGTGATCAAAGTATAGCCTGAAACAATAGGGTTATACTATAAAAAAGGTGATGGGTGAAGCCCCTTCTATGATGAGAGAAATAACTTCATGAAAATCCTCTGATGGTAGAGCTTAAATATCAGAGAGATAGTGAGGTAAAAGCCTCCCTTTCCCCCAGAATTAAAAACAAAACAAAACAAACAAACAAACAAACATTTGGTTCATATTCTCAGATTTCAGGGGTTGGTGCCATAGATTATGTGAAACCTCCCTTCAGAGGAAGTAGGCACTCTTAAAGAATCCTGAGATTTTGGGGAAGGTTAGCATACTGCCTTCATGCTTCTTCTACAAATAAACAAACAAACAAACAAAAAAAAAACCCAAACAGGTAACCAATTTATGTCCTCAGAAAGTAGGATTGGGGATCCTGAGTGGGTATGATGTGCAGGGTACAGTTTCAAAAATAGAAGTTCTGAAAAAGGAGCTGAGTGAGTGCTCAGATGATGGAGTTAGAGTACCCACAGGAGGAGACGGAAAGACGCTATCTGTAAAGCAAATGGTACTAGAGAGAATTTGACTGGCAACATTTTCAGAAGTTTGGTTTGAGGTGTCTAAGGGAGAATATAGAAGATGTAGGGTTCTAGTAGTAACAGGAGTAACAGGAGTTCTAGGAAGGAGGGGCTAGGATGCCAGAAATAGAACAAGGGTAGGCCCTACAAACAGCAATGTGTACAGTAGTATTTTTGGAAAACAGCATTTGATTGTCTGTGGGATAAGGAACAAGATATGCTATGGTAGCAACATAGGCAGTGCAGACACCCAGAAGGTCCATGTTTTAATTTTTTAAACATGACTTCTGGTTATCAAACTCAAGATCTTTACATTTACATGGCAAACATTTTACAACAAAGTTATCTCTTCTGAAATACTCCATACTAGAGTGAGGTTAATTGAGACACAGTAAATAAACAATCCACACATTTCAAGCAGTCCTTGAAACTTAAAAGACACCCAAAGCCCCTCACTCACAAGGCTGTATAAATAATAAAAATTATTGAGGACAGGTGACTCACCAGCCTTTTGAGCTGTTGCACATTGTGTATGGAGACACAGGAATGTAACTTTTATGAGTCACTACTCATGCTAGGTTGAGGTTTTCATTGATGAAGCAGCTTTTGAGTTGTTTATGCTCATACAAATAATTCATTACACTGTGCTTCTTAAAGTAACTCTCATAAACTTTGGGTTTTACAACTTGTACTTAGATTTATTTCTTTGGTCTGCCCTGGGTCCCCTCTTTCTGGTGACCATATGTTTCTTTAAAACTACTCAGAAAAAGTCAGACAACGCAATTGACATCTGAAAATGGGGTAAAACAACCAGGATGATCTTGGGAGAATTGGTTGCATGAACCCTGCAATGGGTACTTAGCTGTACAGCTAAGCTTGATATGTGTGAGGGTGGAAATCTGGGGGAGGGGGACTCTAATACGGCTACTCTTTCTCATGTGGTTTGAAATGGCAGGCCTCATTTTCATAGTGTAGCATGTTTTCTGAAACGTGTGATGAGACATGCAAAAAAGGCTGTGTTGCATGAGACTGGGATGAAGTTAGGGTGGCCATGATATATATTGGAATTCCTGCATGATGAGTAGAGTTTATCAAAATCATTTGGAGAGGCCCTAACAATGATGCAAGGTCTAGAAAAAATACTGCAGTTTTCAAGAGAAGCATGTAAGGGATGCAATTATTGACAAATGCTTCAGATATTGCCTGGCTGTTGTAGTATGTAATAAGATGTCAAGTGGAAAATGAAATGATTCCCAGAGGTACTCTGCTTGTGTTCTCTTGGGAGTACAATGTGTAAAGGGCAAGGCTGTAGCATCTTTTGCATTGGCCTCTGATTTGGTCAATACAATGGATAAAACTGCTGGGTTCTATTTCTTATTGTTAGGAGTAGATAAGAAAATAAAAACATAAATTTTGTCTATACTATAAGTTCTTGCTAAAATTCTCCAACAAGGAATATGGAGGAAGAACTGGAGAGTAAGGAATATAGAACATGGTGAAAGTTATTGAAAATACTCTCCCAGTATAACTTCCCATAGAAAGGAAACAAAAAGCCATGAATAAAAATGCACCACTTTTGTGTGGTTCAATATAAGAAATTACGATAGCAGGAAATGCTCAGTGCATGAACATGAAATTCATGAATTTGGAATGATTCTTAGGTGTGCAATAAGAAGCTGCTATAGCCTTGCTTTTGGAACTTGGAACATGTATGCAGGCAGGATTAGTTTAGAAATCAGTATTAAACCACTTATCCCTGTAGATGGAATTTTCTGTCCCATCTGGTCCCACAGCCATTTAGTCCCAAAACACACACAGAGGCTTTTATTACATATAAACTTTTTGATAAATGGCTCAGACTTTTTACTGTTAACTGCCTCTTAATTATTAAACCTATTCTATTAATTTACATATGTCCATGTGGTACTGGCTTATCAATGAATGTCCAGGCCTCTAACCTTCCTGGGTATATCTATGGTGGCTTACTCTCTCGATTCCTCTTCCCAGAATTCGCCAAGTCTGGTAGCCCAACCTATACTTCCTGCCTGGCTACTTTCCATTGTCTCAAACAGCTTTATTCAACCAATAAGAGAAATATATATTCAAAACATACAGAAGGACATCCCCTACCACATCTCTCACGGCAATGTCTATATAAGCTAAATCGGTACAATATATCTCATGCCCTGATGGATGGACTAACTTAACAACCCATTAGACACACTTGTTTTTCATTAGTAGAAGTTCCCATAGACATTAAAAATGGGTCCAATAGAATAGTAGAAAGCCTTTTCAAGAAAACTGAGCATAGCATATGCAGTATCTGATGTTCAGTAATTAAACAAAAACCTTGAGACTGTCTTGGAGCTTCAGTGGAATTACTGATAATATTGGTAAAGTATGAGTGCTGTGAAGTATGATAGGCTTGGTCTGACATTAGCTAGGTTTATAAGGTACCAAACCAAGAAAAAATAGTGAAAATGGGAAAAGCAAAACAAAGGGCATCCTCCATGTAACACAAAGCCAAATGTGAAGAGGTTGGTATAAATATGGATTCTGCATGGAAAAGATAAACTGATGGACACCAAGTGTGCTATTGAACTTTTGAAAACCTCTAAGCCCTCCCCAAGCAGTGCACCGTAGTAAAGGAAACAGAAAGCAGAGGAACATGTCATTCCTGCACAATCTGTCATGTAGGACAATATCATTTTATCAATAGGAGTTGTCATGATGAGAATGACAATCACCAATGACTTTCCTGAAGACAAATGACTATTGCTTCATCACAGTTCTTCAATGCTTAGTCTTAGTTAAACATCTATACCAACCCCTGAAAGACTTAGAAGAAGAAAAGGAAGATGATGTGGAAAGAAAGTGAGAGCTGGAAAAAGGAATGGAACATTGTATAGCAATTTCTCTAGAATATTTCCATTTTAGAGGAAGGTTCATTAATTTTCAGAAAGAAAACAACTCACAAGTCTCAAGAAGGCACTGAAGCTCAGAAGATGCACAAAACCTCTCTTTAAAGCTCTATTAAGTCTTAAGGACTGCTAAGGAGAGGAGACTCATGAACCTGTTCAGTTGCATCTATAATATGCACAGAGATACATGTGCAGTATGTATCAATCACAATCTATGCTAGAATATGCCTTTCTATGATAGAGCTGCCTTTGAATTGCTTGTACTTATTTAAATAAGATCTCACCTCATAATTATGGAAGGGACCACAATAAACATATTTTTTTGAAGTGTGGACATTGGTGGGATTGTTTCTTTGGTTTGTCTTTGGTGGCCTATCTGTGTTGAGTAATATTTGTTCACATTTCTTCCAGAAAATTCACAACAGTTACTTATGTACCTTTTACATGTTAAAAAGAAGCCCAAGTGATTAAAATTGGTGAATAAATTCTCAACAAAATGCTTGCAAACTGAATTCAAGAGCACATTAATAAGATCATGAAGATATTAAAAAGTTCACACAACACGACCTGGTAGGTTTCATTACAGAGATGAATGGTAGGTATGACATATGTAAATCAAGATACTTAACTCAAGACCACAGACTGGTAGAAGGTAAGATAGGCTGCCTGCCAACCAGACTACCCCACACACTTACTCTATCAGGATATGCCCAAAATATCCTCAGTCCATGCTCTTCCAAGTTGTCCTACCACAGCCTCCAAATGGAGTGGAGACTTGGAGAAATCTAGGTAGGCTGCCCACTAAAGAAACACTTTCACTCTTCCACTATCTCAGAAATCCCATACACTATCCCGAGTCCTATCCTCTACCCTGGTTTCCATAATTCACTCCCCAATTGTGGCAGAGATTCTCTGCTCTGTCAGAGAACAAACTGACCATCAAAAGCCAAGCCCTCAAACAGGGCAGAGACTCCCCCTGTACACTCTACCAGAGACCTTGCTGTCAAAACTTGCATATTCGCTCACTGTACCAGCATCCTACCACACTATCCCCAGTACTATGTCCTCACAGTTGTCCTGGCCCAGCCTCTAACCAGCTTTATTACAGATCCTTTCAACTGCAAAAGGTCCACACCAACCTAATTAGAAGATCAGAGAAGAAGAAAAATAACAGAACAAAATAACCATCTATTAAAGACAAACTCAGAAATCAGTACCTAGACATAAACACTTCAAACCCAGATATCTAGAAGGCATTATAAGGAAACAATCAACAACAGTCAAAGCACTACATAACCAACAGAACCTGGCTATCCTACTACAGTAAGCCCTGAATATTCTAACATATCAGAAGCACAAGAAAAAAGAAATTAAAACAAAATTTATGGAGATGATTGTGATTCTTAAAAAGGAACGAATAGGCTGAGCTGTGGTTGTACATTTATTTAATCCAAGCATTTAGGGGACAGAGGCAGGTGGACCTCTTTGAGTTCAAGTCCAGACTGGACTACATTGTAAGTTCCAGGATAAGCATCAAAGGTTCACGGAAAAACCAGTCTTGGGGAAAAAAAAAGAAGAAATGAATAAATTCCTCAAACAAAGCCAAGAATAAAACAAATAATTGAAGGAAACAAATAAAACTGCCCAAGACCTGAAAATGAAAATTGAAGCAATAAAGAACACACAGACTGAAGGAATTCTGGAAATACATCATCTAAGTAACGGAGTGGACAGTAACCACAGACACAAACATCACCAACAGAATATAAAGGATGGAAGAGAGAATCTTAGGCATTCAGATACTATAGAAGAAATAGATATATACATCAAAAAATTGTTAATATAAAAAGTGTTAGACATAAAATTATTCAGGAAATTCAAGGCACCATGGAAACTCCAAATCTAAGAATAATAAGAATACAAGTAGGAGACAATTCCATCTCAAAGGCCTAGAAAATATTTTAAACAAATCATAGAAGATTTTCCAAAGCAAAAGAAGGATTGCTATATAAGGATGCCTATAAAGGCATAAAAACTTACAAAATACCAAATAGATAGGAAAAGAAAATCCCGTCACCATATAATAATCAAAACACTAAATGTTATTAATTTTTTATTTAAATTAAAAAATCTTATTTTATATACCAATCCCAGTTTCTTCTCCC
This sequence comes from Cricetiscus sungorus, assembly GCA_030556225.1. Lineage (NCBI taxonomy): Eukaryota > Metazoa > Chordata > Mammalia > Rodentia > Cricetidae > Cricetiscus > Cricetiscus sungorus. Next base: position 76,363,902 of record JANBXA010000734.1, read on the forward strand.
TCCTATCCTCCCATGCCCCCCACCAACACCTCATACCACCCCCATCAACTCCCCAGGGAGGGTGATGCTTCTTACGGGGGATCATCAAATTCTGTCACATCATTTGGGTTAGGGCCTAGGTTCTCCCCCATGTTTCTAGTCTGAGACAGTATCCCTGCATCCTTTTTTTGCAAAAAAAAATGTAGAGAACCTCAAAGTGCCACACCTTAAAGATGGCGCTGGCTTCCGCCTTCCACCTCCCTGTTTGTGAGCACTCTCTGACATAAACCAGCCCTTATTTGGTTAAGTTTGTTCAGCCTGTCTGCTTCTACATTAGAGTAGCCTATCTGCAGAGTCCACGTAGCTCACGGGGGTTGGTTAGTGCAAGGGTATTTAAGCCTGTGCAGGGGTCCCCCGGGTCTCTCTCACGGGTCAGAAGAACATGTTTCAAGGATCCTGATTAAAACTGCATGAAGAAGATCTTCCCGGAGTCACATCTTCCTTGCTAGTGAGGGTTAGGCGCAGTACAAATGGTGGCCCGTACGGAGAATTTTTCAGATCAGAACTTCTTGCAGTCAGGGCAGCACTGGCAAGTTCCCAAGGTAAGGTGGGAGCAAATTTAAGGCCCTCAGTAAAGAGGCAATAAGGTCTCCGGTATGGAGCAATAAAGTCCCAGGTAATTTGCGACCAAATTAAAGACCGTGGACATAAGCGGCAATAAAGTCTCAGGCATTGAGCAAGAGGTTGTAATGAACTGAAAGTAAAATTTTTAAAATGGGGACTTCTCAGTCTCATCCAATTTTTTCTGGCTCTTCAGGAGCTACTTTTGTCAAAGAAACTTAAAATAAAGAAAAGCACACTAGAAAGATTTCTAAGCGAATGTGATGCCATTGCACCTTGGTTCGCAGTCTCGGGAGACCTCATGGTAGAGTACTGTGACAAGTTAGGCAGGGATGTTGACTTTGCTTGGGCACAAGGGACGCTAAAGTCCGGAGTCCAACCTGTTTGGAAGTTAGTGCATAGCTGTATCGAAGACAAGAGGTACTGTAAAGAGGCGATGGAAAAAGGGAAAGTTGTGCTAGAAATGTTGCAAGAAGAAAGATCAGAAGAGGGAGAAGCTACAGAGAGAGATTTTGGCATTACTGCAGCCATAGTTGCAGTTATCTCTTTTGCAGTTGTGGATTCAGTCACAGCTGCCTTAGCTATGAGCACATTGGTGCAGACAGACTGTAAGTTAAATGAGTTGTCCAAGAATGTAGCTACCGCCTTGGATGGTCAATTCACAATTGGTACTCAACTAAAAGGTGGCTTAATGATTGTAAACCAAAGTATTGATCTGGTGCACGAGCAAATAGATACCTTGTGGCAGCTGGCCCAATTGTGATGTGAAATTAAATATCCAGATTTGTGTGTTACCAGCATTCAGTATGAGAACTTTACACATGCTACTAATTTGTCACGACAGTTGTCTAGCTATCTTTTAGGAAATTGGTCTGCTGACTTTGATGACCTGATGGCACAGCTGCAAGTGCCCATCATTGCAGAAAATTCGACACGTGGGGATGCGGGACTGGCTGCTGGATTGTCATCGTGGTTCCCGTTGCCATGGATCATCTGAAAGAGTGGGCGGGAATGGGAGCCATGGCTGTCCTCTTGTTACTTATCTCCTTTGTGGGCCTGTGGTGCCTTTGCACGATGAGGTTTCCTCAGAAGTGATATGCAGCTATGGTTGTTCAGGCATTTACAGCCATTGATGCAGGACAGTCCCCCAAGCATGGCTCGCAGTCATGAACATGTATTAATCCTTCACGCTCATGTTGTATGAGTTAGAATTGCACTCCGAGTTAGCTCTGGAAGTGAGCAACTCTGAGAAGGGCAAGTTTGGTTGCATGCTGGTTGGTGTCCGAGGCCCTACCTCCAGGAAAAAGATGTCAGATGGGTGTGGCACTGACTTAGCTGACTACCAGGATTCAGGGTCATTAAAATGTCCACTGCTTTACTGGAGATCAGACCACTACCCTTGCCTGTTGTGTTGTTAAAACAAAAAGGGGGAACTGTAGAGAGCCGCGAAGTGCCACACCTTAAAGATGGTGCTGGCTTTCACCTTCCACCTCCTTGTTGTTGGTGAGTGCTCTCTGGTGTAAACAATGTAAACAAGCCCTTATTTGGTTAAGTCTGTTCAGCCTGTCTGCTTCCTTCCGCGTTAGAGTAGCCTATCTGCAGGGCCCTCGTAGCTCACTGGGTTGGTTAATGCAAGGGTATTTAAGGCTATACAGGGGTCCCACAGGCTGTGGCAGGTCAGAGGAAGCATGTTCAAGGATCCTGATTAAAACTGCATGAAGAAGGTCTTCCCAGAGTCGCATCTTCCTTGCTGGTGAGGGTTAGGCACGGTACAAAGAAACATATATTCCTGTCCCTTTCTGCATGGAGATGGAGGAGTGGTAGATGGGGAGGGGTTTAGATGGGAGTCAGGGGGAGGGAGTTGGAAGAGAAGAGGGAGGGTAAATGGTTATTGTTTTAAATAAACAAAATATCTTAATTAAATAAAATGCAATAAAAATACACTTTAATTTTAAAAACAGACATTATCTCAGAGTAAACTGTTGGATAAAGTTATTTTTTTTAAGTTAAATGAACTGAAAGGACAAGCTGGCGTAGCCATTTTAATATATACAAAAATTTATTTCAAACCAAAATTAATCAAAAGAGGCAAGGAAGGAAACTTTATTTTCATCAAAGAAAAAAATCCATCACGATGATTTTTTTCCAATTCTTAGCATCTCTGTCCCAAATACAAGGTTATCAGGTTTGTAAAGAAAAGCTGAAATCACACATCAACATTGAAAGTGAGAGACTTCAACACCACACTTCACCAATGGACAAATCATCCAGACAAAATCTAAACAAAGAAATACTACAGGTACAAGGCCTTATAAGCCAAATGGAACTAAGTTATCTACAGAGCATATCATAGAGGCACAAATACATACAACTCTCAACATATTGTGAAACATTCTCCACAACTGATAACAAACTTGGGCATAAAGTAAGAAGACTCAGCACAAATAAGACAACTGTAATAAACCCCTCCATCCTACTAGACCACCACAGGATTAAATGTGGTCACACTTTAAAAAGTTGTACTCTCTGAAACTGAATATCTAAGAGAAATGAATAATTTTATTAATAGGTACCAATTACCAAAGTTAAATCAAGCTAGGCATCCCAGGCCCAGAAAGACAAATATGGCATGTTCTAACTTATAATTGGATGTTAGCTGTTAAGTAAAGGATAAGCATTATGCGATTCACAGATTAAAGAATCTAAGTTACAAAGATGGCTCACAGTGGTCAATTGATGATTGTTGCAACTTTAGGTCAATACATCAAGAGAGGTAATTCACAGCTAACACTGTTTATATGCCCAGGAACCAGAGGCTGTTTAATTCAGAGACCCAGGATAGAATCAAGAACAACAGGCAAAAAAAAAAAAAAAAAAAAACAGAAAAAAAGTAGTCAATGAAATGATTCTTAGTGATATTCTTCTATACTAATAGACCAGTGCATAATCCAAATGTCTAGCAACTAATAGGAACAGATGCAGTGACTTGTAGCCAAACACTAGGTGAATCCAGAGCATCCTGAAAGATGAGTGGGAAGAAGGATTCTAGGATCCAGTACACCATGAGGACTGACTTCTCAGAATCAACTAAGTAAGGCTCATAGTGGCTCAGTGAGACTAAAATGAAACTCATAGACCGCCATAAGTCTGAGCTTAGTCCTCTGCATTTACATTACGGATGCATAACCTTGTGTATTTGGGGACCCCTGTAGAGAGCCGCGAAATGCCATGCCTTAAACTGGCTCTGGCTTCTGCCTTATACCTTCCCATTGGTGAGGGCTCTCTGGCCTAAACAAGCCCTTATTTGGTTAAGTCTGTTCAGCCTGTCTGCTTCTGCATTAGAGTAGCCTATCTGCAGGGTCCACGTAGCTCACTGGGGTTGGTTAGCGCAAGGGTATTTAAGCCTGTGCAGGGGTCCCCCGGGTCTCTCTTGCGGGTCAGAAGAACATGTTTCAAGGATCCTGATTAAAACTGCATGAAGAAGATCTTCCCGGAGTCACGTCCTTCCTTGCTGGCAGGGGTAGAGGCGTACAACCCCAAACAGTAGTAATGAGAGTTATCTCTTATTTTTTTGACCACTCATGGGACTCTTTTCCTCTTGCTAGGTTGCCTCATTCATGTTGCTCTGCACTAAATAAAACCTCCAGTGTCAAGAATGACTCAAATCTTGTTGAGTGATTGGCCAGTGGGGTGCCATGGAAATCTCTAAACCTTGGGTATTGGTTATTCTTCAAAAGCTGATGAAGATGCTCTGTGGTTGTTATGAAAGAAAAGTTCAGCTGGTGCTAAAATGGCTCATCACTATTGACTAGAATTCATAGTGCTGGAAGGTATTCTCATATTACCAGGGGAGAAAGATAACTGCCAACCCAGCTACAAATCTTGTAATTTACAATGCTCCCCTGCCTGACAGAAACAGTATTGTGATGATGGTGAAAGTCTTAGGAGAATACACCTGCCCTCTCATGGCTACTCCTTAAGATGGAATCAATACCAAATATTATTAAAGGGCCAGAGACTTGAGGCTATATAGTTGAAGGACCTAAAAGAAAACCTACTACTATTATTGTTAAATTAATATAGCAATAAAGTCTATTTATAATATGATATTACTATAACATATGTGTATAAATCTCAGCTGTTCTTTAAGATTATGAAAAGGTGGGAGGGTCACACGTTTAGAGTTCTTAACTTTCATTTGGGCTAAACTATATTAGAACTTTTTTTTAGCCATCTACCATGGTAGTCTCTCATGAGCATTTTCTCATTTTATTCCAGTATTAAAATCAATGAAGGTAAGGATACCTTTCCTACATATACATGATTAAATTAAAGAACCAGAAAATAAAGTAACAAAAGTAGATTTTATTTAGTAATTATAGCAACAAGGAAGACCATATCTATGTTGAAGAACCAGGGTCCATGAATCAATAATGACTATTGTCCAAGACAATAGAGGGCTATGAGCAAACTTACTTGACACCATCCCTATGAAGGGAAGCCCATGGTGATCAGCCATCCCCACAACAGGGAAAAGGAACTAGACAACATACACAGGAACAACATACTCAAGATGATTAAATACTAGTGTCAAGTGACACTCAGTAGGATTTTGGTGTTTTAGATACCACCACCCTGGTTCCATAGCTTCATCATCCCCACATTTCAGGCTTACTGAGGAATGTCTGACTTGCAACTCCTTTGTCTGCTACATGATAACTGCTCAGCGTCTCTGCAGAAAAGAGAACAATTTCCTGTTATTCCCTGCTTATACCCTGATTCTTCCCAGGTACATCACTCTGTTTGGCCAATTAGCCAATCATTGTTTTATTCATTAACCAATAAGAGAAACATACACAGAAGAACATTCCCCATAATTCTGGAGAACATCTGAAGATGTTTGAAAGGATTGTAGAAGGCCAAAGGTCAAAACCTAAATAGAAAAGAGTATTCAGAAGGATCTAACTAAAGTTTTCTCTAGGAGCTCTTTCAACATATGCCATACAAGTGTAATAACCATAAAAGTGTGGGTAGAGTATGAGTATAAAATATAGATGTTTTTCCATTGAAACTTAGAAAGAATCTGGTTTTGTTAACAAATGAATTTGGAAAAACTCACTTTTCTGAGATCTTTGGATTTCACAAATGTGGATCCTTTAATCTTGGTATTTAAAAGGAGGAAAACAGCAAAAGAATTCATCCCAAAGTTGTTGGTACTATTATTTATATTTCAAATCTTTTTCAGATTTAAAAAGTATGAACTGCAGAAACACCTTTCATGATTAATCACATGTTATTTATTCAGGTGAATTATGGAATGAGTATGCAAAATAGGCTAAGGGGATATATAAAGAATCCTTCACATTACTGTGGAGTTCTTTTTATCAACATGAGCTGTTAAGTTGTAGTGCAGTGCAGTACTATTTGGAGTAAAGACATTCTTTATGTGAAGATTTCTAAGAACACTGAACTGTTGTGTGGCAATTTTCTAGCCCAGGCTTTTGTGGCTTAGTCTGAGTAGGACATGTGGCTAAATGGAATGTGTTATATAAACGGAAGCTTGTTTTTGCATTTCAAGTAGCTATTTAGATACCTGGTCTCTAGTGCATTATTGTCTGATTTGAAAGGGTTTCTTTTTCATTTCTATCCAGTCTCCATGTCAGCCAGAATATGGTAATAGAGACAATTATACCATTGAGTTTGCAGCTTTGTGGTCAGACCTCAGATTCACACCTGGGAATCATTATTTTCTTCCGTGCCTACTTATTACTTAAGAACTTATTATTTGAAAATCTTATAGTACATAAGTAATTAGGGTAGCCAAGGGTATAATGTTAAATATATTTATTTTGTTTTTCTAGTTTTTTTTTTAATGTCCCAAATAGTTTGATCATTCCAATATATTCATTGCAAAGTGTTTTTAATCTGATAGCATTCTTTTACTCAGAAACAAAATTTCTACAACGGCAAATGGATTAATAACAAACATACACATTAACACAAAAAAGAGAAGAGAGACTTCAGACTAATTAAGTTATTTTCCCTACAAACCATTACTACAGCCAAAATAAATTGAATTTTTAAAAATTTTTAATTCATACCTTTTCCATACTTTTACTATTCATAAGGGAAAATTTCCTCCTTGGAAACTAATATTGCATGTTCCAAATCTCTTAAAGTCACTGTGTGAGTAACAAAAAATTACTGTAAACATTCAAGAAGTGGCCTATACTACAGGAATATTTTTTGGTTGTTTTGACTTCATAGGGGTATCTTTTCTACATGTTTTATATATAATGAACTGTTTTCAAATTTTGAATTTTATTGTGTAACTACTGTAATCTCTTCTTTGCAGAGTTTATAAACACAAGAAATGTAAGAGTTTTTCTCTTTGTTCCCAGAAGCTGAAGTTTCAAATCTTAGAGAAAATAAAGGTAGTGCCTCACAATTTGAAAGAGTATTATTTGAAGATAAAAGAGCCTTATTCCCAAAAACTAAGAATAAGAAATACCTTTTTTTCTATTGGCCACTATAGCTGTTTCTGTTACTCAGTAGCCCATAGACCAAATCGGAAGCATATTGAGGAAGTCAAATCACCTTGTAAAAGTTATTCATGTACTGAATTAAGTCCAAGTTTAGTACTCTTTCCTTGAGCTCAAAGTTTTGACCTGTCATGTGGTTAAAGAGAAATTAGGAAATCAAATGGCACATTCTACCTTTCAAACTGACTGATTTTCTTGTTGTTTATATATTGATAAATGATACACATAGAGCTCTTTCTTAAGGTTTTTAAGAATCTGCACTTCATTGGGTACTATATTTAAGTCTCTATTGTTCTATTTTATCAATATAGATGCAGAAGCCAGATGCTGGTTTAAAACCTGCTTTCTCATAGGGGCAGAAAGCCTCCAACTTATTTATCCTCTGCAGTCATCCCAGAAAAGGCCTTTTGTTGTGTCAAACAAAACTCCTCAGACTCAATGTCTACCTCCACTTCCTATATATCTTTCTATCCATCCAAATGACTCCCTCTTACTCTTTATGATTATTTTTATGTTCACTCACTGTCAACTTGTTGCTTGTTTCAACTATTGACCTATGGTTGACGTTTTATATATATATATATATACATATATATATATATATATATATATATATATTTACAATAAGCAGAAAACTCTTGGATTAAAAATGTGGCTCTTCAGTTGAGCCAAATCAAAACTATAAATAGGTTTTTCTGGTAAATAATGCAAATATTTGGATTTACAGTGTGATCAAATATCCTGCAAAAATTGGAGCATTGACTGGTGTGTGATGGCATTATTTTTTTTTACAAATAATGAGTCCTTAAGCACTCCAATGGGCAAAATAATTTAGATATGCTTGGTAGATTAAAAACCTATATTTTAAAGTATCACTGATAGGTCCTTATGTGCTTCTGATGAAGTTAATTTAGGTGTTTAGTTCTCAAATTTGTTTTTCTATTAAATTCTGAAAAAAAATCTAAGTCTTATATTAAACCGATTTTCAAATTAATTAAAATTAAGAACACAGTGAGGGTCATCTATATTGTGTCCTTTTCAGGCAAAAGTTTCTTAAGAATAATAATGGCTCTCCTCAGTTGTTGCTAAATAAACATACAGAGGATAAGGGTCATAAAATAGCACATCAAATACTATTGTACTTGGGAATGACATTTGGGAATTATAAACATGAATAGGTAACATAATAAAAATATATTATGTTGCCAAAATCTGTACTTTGTCTATTTTACAACAAAAATACGCAACAAAGAGAAAATTTTGGCTTACCAAAGCAGCATAAAAACACCATATAGGTGGTGGTTGAAATATAGATTTACTTATGCATTAATGGATTGTCTGAGATCAGATGAGATTGGTTGCACTCAGAATGGTATGGCCTTGAATGAAATGGCACAGGAGACCATTTCATGAGCATAACACCAGTAGCAAAAGCACTGTGATCGACAATTAATAAATGGGACCTCCAGAAACTGAGAAGTTTCTGTAAGGCAAAAGATAGTCAATAAGACAAAATGGCAGATCACAGAATGGGAAGACATCTTCAACAGCCTGACATCTGAACTAAAGAAAATATACAAAGAATTCAAGACACCAAAACACCAAATAATTCAATTAAAAAGTGAGGTACAGAACCAAATAGCAAATTAACAATTGAGGAATCTAAAATTGCTGAAAGACACTTAAGAAACTGCTCAACATCCTTAGCCACATGGGAAATACAAATCAAAACAACTCTAAGATACCATTTTATACCCATCAGAATTGCTAAAATGAAAAACACCAATGACAGTTTATGTTGGAGAGGATGTGGAGAAAGGGAAACACTCCTCCATTGATGGTGGGAGTGCTAACTTGTACAGTACTTTGGAACCATCTCTCTGGAAAAGGAGAACCAGTCTACCTCACAATCCAACTATTCCACTATTAGGCATATACCCAAATGATACATATTCATACAACAAGGACATCTGTTCAAATATGTTAATAGCAACATTATTTGTGTAATAGCCAAAACCTGGAAACAACCTACATGCTCCTCAACAGAAGAATGGATACAGAAAATGTGGTACATTTACACAACGAAATACTACTCAGCAGAAAAAATAATCAATGAAATCTTGAAATTTACAGGCAAATGGGTGGAACTAGAAGAAACCACCCTAAGTGAGGTAATCCACTTAGAAAGACAAACATGGTATATATTCACTCATATACAGATATTAGACACAGAGCACAGGTTTACCAGCATCACAATCCACACATCCAGAGAAGCTCGGAAACAAGGAGGACCCTAAGAGAGACATACATATCCCCAGTGAAGAAGAAAGGGACAAGAACCCCTGAACAAATTAGGAACATGGGGGTGGGTGTGTAAGAGAGAGGTTTGAGAAAGAGGAAGGGAGAACAGGAGAGGGGAGGAGAATATGAAGGATCCAGAAGATTGAGTCGGAATATGATTAGAGGAGAGCAAGAAAAGAGACACATCAATAAAGGGAACCATTATAGGTTTAAAGAGAAACCGGGCACTAGGGAATTGTACAGAGATCCACAAGGAAGACCCCAACTAAAAATCTAAGCAATAGTAGAGAGGCTACCTTAAATTCTCTTCCCCTATAATGAGAATGATGACTACATAGAACCTTCATCCAGTAGCTGATGGATGTAGAAGCAGAGATACACAGCTAGGTCCTGAGCCAAACTCTCGGAAGCCAGTTTCAGAAAGGAAGGAGTGACGAACTAAGGGGCAAGACTATTCTGTGAAAAGCAAAAGAAATAGCTCTTTTGAGAAGCCAGAACTCATGGAGCTAGTCTGACAGCGAAGGAAACATCATAGGACCAAACCAGATGCCCTGAATATGGGGGACTGGGCAGTCTATGGGACTCAGGCAGTGCACAAACGGACAACTGGGAGTCCATTCCCTATGGAGGGATACACTTGCAGCCTAGATACATGGGGGAGGGCCTAGGCCCTACTCCAAATAACTTAACAGATTTTGATGATTCCTCATAGAAGGGCTCACTGTCCCTGGGGAGTGGATGTGGGATGTGATGGGGGGGGGTCAGTGTGGGACATGTGAGTGAGAGGGAACAAGTATTTATATGTAAAATAAGATGATTTATGATAAAATAATTTTTAAAATGGACTATAAGAATTTTGATGATACCTGTGATTGTTAACTATCTTAACTGAAAATAGCCTTTTCTAAGGTGTTTTCTTTTCGACAAGGTATTTATTGTGCGCTTTTGGCATGTTCTTGAGGACTCCTGAAAAAACAAACAAATACATTACACCTATGGAGTTATCTCTAACACAGAGAACTAACTTTTATTACATTGCAAAATTTTGCAATCAAACCAAATGTACTGGTTTGCATTTGTAAGCTAAATACTTGAGAGACAGAAGTAAGAGGATTGGTGGAAATATTACAAGAGCAAGGGCTGGATAATTGGTTCCCAGCTAGATAGGTCTATGTATCAACTTTGTCCCATGAAATCATTTAAATAGATTAAAATTATAAGGAGTAACACAGGTCAAATGACTCATGAATTAAATCGTGTTGAGTCAAATATTATTTATATATACATGTACACACAATGCCTATATGGAGAGGCAGAGACAGGGACAGAGAGAATTAAATTCTTCTCTGTTTTCAAGAAAAATACTGTGGGTTACATAAAATATTTTTTTATCTCCTTGATATTGAGGATAGTAATATTGGAGATTAAACTTCAGGTCTCCAGCTGTTAGGCAAGTACTCTTATCACTGAACTACATTGTTGACCCTCATGTGTAATTCATTTAGATATTTAGATCCCAAAAGTTGGGAGAACAGTAAATATATGTGAAATTGAAACACCTGTGGATATTTGAGACTTGTTAGGTACAACAAGATTAAAATATATTTGGGCTTTCCTTAGTCTCTTAAGTACATCAATTGTATATGGTTAATGATTAGTATTTAGTAAATATTTGGGGATGGATGATTGAATGACTAAATGAGTACAGCATTTATACATCTCTTTGTTTTTAATATTCATGCTTATTACAAAGTTACACTTATGTGGCTTCATTTCTTTTACTTGTGTTACTCTGCACAGTTCCTATGCTTTGTTACTAATTATTAGCACCATTTGATTTTGCTCTGAGGATTTGGAGCCTTCTGGCCCAAAGGGCCTGGCTATGATACTTGAGCATAATCTATACTTTATCTTGGTTCTTTCTCTTTTGTACCCTGCGTGTCACACTCACCACCTTGTTTCTCCTATGATCATCTTTTAGTGAGTCAACTGTAAGTTCAGGGCCTGCTTCCCAGAGAACTGATGAGAGATTATTTCTTAGACTATTTACTGTTATGTACAAAGTTATTTTGCAAATGTAAAACAAGCAACTTAAAGAAAATTCTGTGTTGGAGGAAGTCTATTTTTCCCCAAGTTTTAAGCAGTAAAAACTTTATTTTTGTGTGATACTCAAGAGGAACAGCTCAGCTTTCCTGCCCAACAAACTATGTTCGGGACATTGTGGCCCACAGAAATGGTTCAGCATGGTACATTTGGAAGTATAGCCACAAAGGAACTATACTAACTTCCTTACAATGTGGTACAGATTTTCTTGATAAAGAGAAATGCAGTATGTCATGAATTTTCCTCTGCTATAGTATTTCTATAAATACTAAAATTGGCTTTACCTTTTTTTTTCTTAGAAAGATTATAATCTCATGATTGAGTTATATTATTTCCAGACTTAATTCAAGATTGCCTTCTATTTATCTAGGCAGCATATCTTGGTTTGCTGTGAGTTAGAAAAAAAATCTATGTTCATTTTCTATTTTCTTCCTAGCATAGCTTCAAAATTCAGTATGTTCAATCAACAGGAATGTATTATTTTACCAAGCTTCTGATATTTGGAATCTTGGTACTGTTATGAGCACGTTTTTTTCCTGCCGGTCTGGTCCCGCCTCCCCGCTACCACGCCAGCCCCCAATAACACCCAGAGACTCTGTATTTGATACAATCCTGTTGGCCAGTTACTATTATTGTTTATGGGCTAGCTCTGTATTAATGATTAACCTATTTCTACTTATCGAAGTATTTCTATGTGGTCATCTTATCTGAGAGCAGCAGGCCGGCATCTTACTTCCTCTAGGCTCTACATGCTAACTCCTCCTAACTACTTCCCCTTTCCTCCTTGTCTCCTAACCCGGCCTATCTTGCTTTCCTATTGGCCACAGTGCTTTCTTTATTAACCAGTATGAGAAACATATTTACAGAATAACATCTCCCATCATGGTACTATTTGCTGTGTGCCTTAGGATCTGGGGGTCTTTCATAAGGTTGTGTTCAAACTTTCATCCAGGATTTCAGGTTCTGAAGTCTCATTGAAGTTGAAGAATCTGCTTCTAAGCTCATATAACTGTTAGCAAGAAACTTCCATTCCTTAACTATAAAGAACTGCCTATAGCATGACATAAATAAACATTCTGAGAGTATAATAGTAAGAGGGAGTGAGAAAGGAGGAAGGGAAAGAGTAAGGACAGGAAAGAGGAAAGGAGATATAGAGAGAAATGGGGAGAGAGAAAGAATAGCTTTCCAAGATGAAGCTAAAGTATTTATGATGTACTAGCCTACAGTGATTTAGTTGTTCATTGAGTATAATGTACAGTCCTCATACAGAGGCATGGTTCCCACCACAGTGCTGTTGGGAGATTATACAACTTATGTGTGATACAGCTTATTTGTAAGCCCTTGGATAAAAGGTGGTGTACCTTCAAAAGGCATTATGGGAGGTGACCCATACTCTTCTCTTTGGTTGTTGGTGTTTTCAGGTGAGATATTTCACTTGCACATGGGTTCTTGCCTTCTGTGCTGTCATTAGAACTCAACCAATGCATCACCCATTTCCTGAACTTTCTAAAACTGTGGAACAAACAGCTTTATTCTCAATAAACTTCTTCATGACTTGTTGAAGTGACACACAGATGATATATAACTCATTAGAAGTGACATATCATTACTTCTGCCATGTAGTATTTACTGGAAGTAAGTCACTAAGGCCAACCCATATTTTAGTTTATCCTATTATTTTAAATGAAACCTTTTGGAGTAGAGATTCTAAAGAATGGCACAATATAGAGCAATTGTTAAGCTCTAAATATACTAATATCATTTATCATTTTCCCACATAAAATATTGAATAAAACTCTGTATGTGTGGGGTGCAAACATCTACTACTTAAAGTGTTTCCAGGTAACAAAGTCATTAAGTTTAATGTTCAGTCAACATTTTCTGCAGTATAATTTGAGTTTTGTTTATAAACAGAACCTGGGACAAGAATTTTAGTGTAGGAAATGTATTGGCTGACACTTTTGACAGTCTTGGAAAGAATAAGAAAATAAGGCAAGGGAGGCACGGAAGTCAGTGGCACTGACAAACAAATTATATTAGGATAGTAAATTATGATGATTATTTTTGAGCATTAACTTGCCAGAATCTAGAATCAACTAGTAGCCAAAAACTGAGATATGTCTATGATGGTCCTTAAATATTGTGTTGATGGGGTCAAAATACTCACGCTATGTGTAGATGCCACTATTCTATGGGTTGGGATTCCAGGCTAAATAAGAAAGAGGGAATGAGGGACTGAAAGGATTTCTCAGTGGCTAAACATATGTATTACTTTCATGAAGGAAGTGAGTTTGTTCATAGCACCCACATTGGGGGCCTCTCAAAAACATATAATGACCTTCCTTGACACTGTACACATACATACACACACACACACACATTAACAGATGATTAAATGCAAAATATGAATAAATCCACAAGAATAAGAGAAGGAAAGGAGAGAAAGGAAGATGGAAAGGGATGAGGAAGGAAAGAAGGTAGAAAGGAAGAGGAAGAAGAAAGTGAGTTGAGCCCAGCACTCATCATCCTCTTCTTCCTGACTGTACATGCAATGTGACCAGCTGCTTCCTTCTCCCATTGCCCTGCCATCATATAATGTTGGGTTATAATTTCTCAACTTTGAGTCAGAATTAAATCTCTCTTTAGTTCATTTTTTATTATAAGATATTTTCTAACAGCAATAAGTAACTAGTGGATACACGGTGGAGGTACATAATACTTCATCTTTATACCTCCCTTAATACTACTGTCAGGCCTCTGAGAAATGAAGCTTCTGCCCAACATGTCTATTCATCCTGTATAGGTGTCACTACTTGACAGTCACATTACTTGTGACTGAAAGCACTCAGGCTAGCCCATTGATGAATATTAAGGTCTAAAAGTGCTAAAAAAAACACCAAGAGTACTTTCTAGACTTTGAATTTTTAAAAAATCTTTGGCATGTGCTTACTAATAAGTTCTGCTTATAATAAATGAAATAATTAGTTATATAAAAACAGAATAATAAATGTTGGGAGTGTAAACAAGACATTGTGTGTTGTTTGAAAATTCATAAACATTTATAGATAAAGCAAAATATTGATACTATAAAATGTACAATAGTTCTAGGAAGTCAAAGCTTTTGCTTAGATAAGCAAAAACCAGGGACACTGAGGCATATTTGGGATAGCTTAGGTGGATCAGTGTCCAAACATTAGCAGTATGAAATGTTTGAAATTGGAAAAATTATTTAATTGTTTTTATTTTGTGTGGAAAGGGGTAAAAATTTCTATCATGCTACATAATAGCTGTCAGAAAGCTATAGAGTTAAACCTTTGAAGGGAAGAATGGAGTGAATGGTATGTTTAGTCTATAGGAATTCCCATTCTGCAACTGAAGTTGTATTGCCATTGATTCTATTCCCTTAACAACCAAGTTCCTACCTATAGAGAAAAATCCATCAATTTGCATAATTCTGTTGTCAAAACATTTCTCATGACCAGTAAAATAGCATCTTAGTTTTGCCCCCATAGTCCTACAGATGGCATAGGTCCTCCAGAGCTTGGTCCTAATTTAAAAATAGAAGTCTGTTCTTAATCCATCAGCTGACATGCTTCTTTGGTATATCTCTACTCTTGCATAACAAAATAATTACATCGTTATTTTATCTCCTATTACACTAACATTTTATAGAAATTTTAAATGAATCCATTAAATAAACAATCATATTGTCTGCAATTTGTATCTGAGAATTTGAGGTACACAGAGATTTTGTTACTTTGCTCTTTCTTTTTCTACTTTAATATAACTCTATTAATGTATATGTGCATATATGGATGCAATAACAATGAAAAAGTTCCCCATGGAATTAACAGAGTGTGTAGACGTATATTGGGGTGTTTAGAGAGAGAAAAGGAAAGAGAGAAATGTTGTAATTATAAATAAAAAAATAAATATATTATTCTCTCAATTCTTATTTTGTGGCTTGGGATTTCTAACTACTTTGGAAAATTTATGTCAGATCCTCTGTGTCTCACTGAAGTGTCTTTGTGTGTGTCTCTCTCTCTCTCTCTCTCTCTCTCTCTGTGTGTGTGTGTGTGTGTGTGTGTATTTCAATTTGGATGATTTCTCTTGACCCATCATCCCAATTTCTGGCCCTCTTCTTTAGATGGCACATATCTTCTGATGGTTCTGGTATTCATTATGTCTCTCTTAAAATTTTGAATGATTTTTATTTCTGTAATAGAATTATTTATCTGATCTTTTCATGTTATGTTCTTTATATAATAATATTCTAAATATTAATTGTTGTTGTTTTCAGTGCCTTGTCTCAAAATTTCAATATCTTCTCATATCTGTGTCTGGCTGTTCATTTCTTGTTCTCTGCAGTACTGCCAAGTTTACCTTTCATTAAAATCAGGCAATGAAATCAGGGTATCTAGCAGTTGTGCTTGAAGAGGCACATCTTTTACCTCTTAGCAAGAGAGCTGAACCAGTCTTGGCAAGAAGAAGCTGGCTTTGAAACTGTTGTTGCTATGAATATTTTCAGTACATCCCAGATTACAGAATTTGCTAGCATTGCCATCTCTTTGGGATAAGAATTTAATTACTGATGAATTTTGATAATGTTTGCCCCTTTCTTGTTTTAAAATGATTTTCTGTGTGTGTGTGTGTGTGTGTGTGTGTGTGTGTGTGTGTGTGCCCTCAAAGAGACATTTGCATTCTTGTCTCTTCCAAGCAGCAACCCATCTTTAATTCATGACGCAACACACTTGAAGGAGAGGTGATTGAGAATCATTTACAGCTGCTGAGATTAAGCCTTTGTTTTGAGTTTTCAGTGCTTTGGAGTCATTCTCAGCCACAAATCTAGATTGAGCATATATCCACTCCCCCTTTACTATGGATAAAGACTATTTATTTGTGCATGAAGGTCTTCACCACATTTTGAGACTCTCCCAATTTAAGTCATAGTTTCTGCAGCATGGCCTAGGAAGGGACACACTCAGGAAAGCTGCTTTTCCTGAGCTGTAAGTTGGTTATCAGTCCAAGGATGCAAATCTATAAGACACTAAACTAACCCACAGTAAATGTTCACTTTTTCCAGAATTGTTAGGGTAGAAATATGTTCTTTGCCACCTTCTCCATCCCTAGCAAAAACTGAAGTTCCTACATGTGTTTTACTTCCTTTTGAAACAGTATATTAGAGAAGTCACACAGTTGAGTGCAGTCCTAATATTTCGATCACTAAGCATCTTAGCTATTATCATAATGAGAATAGTTGTCCCTAGGCACCTTTCTGCTGGCCAGTAGTGCTTCTGTTCTGTACTACTCAGTACATACACAATGATGTTCAAGATTACTTTTTAAAATAATCTCTTTTTTAAAGAATTGTTTATTCCATATACAGTGTTCTGCCTGCAGGCCAGAAGAGGACACCAGATTTCATTTTGGATGGTTGTAAGCCACTATGTGGTTCCTGGGAATTTATCTCGACCACAGAAAGAGCACCCAGTGGTTCTAACCACTGAGCCATTTCTCCAGCCCTCAAAATTATTTTTTATAATTGAAAACGATACAATTAGTAAGTCATATCTTTTTTGATTTTTTATTTTATTTTTTATTTTAAATATTGATTCCAGTTCCCTCTTCCTCCCTCCCTTCCTCCTTCCCTCCCTCCTTCTTTCCCTCTCTACTGCCTCACATGAACCCCGACTACCCTCCCCTCCCATCCCCCTTCCCACTCCACATGTAGGGTGATTCCATCCAGGAGGGGTCATCTAAATCTGTCATCTCATTTGAAGTAGGGACTAGAACTTCTCTCCTGTCTCTAGGTTAAGGGAGTATGCCTTCATGGCGGATGTGCCCACAAGGTCTTTTTGTGCATCAGGAATACAACCTGGTTTCACTGTCTGTGGTCTCTTAGACTGGGGGCTGTGTCAGTCCCATGATGGATTCCCAGATATCAGTCTGGGGACCCGCTAGCTCATCCTTGTTCAGGTCAGCTGTCTCTCTGTGTTTCTGCAACCTGGTCTTGTCGTCTCTCTCTGCATCTGGATTCTAGTTTGACTCAGTGTTTATTTGTGGATGTTTGCTTCTGTTTTCAACAGGCACTAGGTAAGGGCTCCATGATGGTGGATTCATTAGTTGTTGATCTTATCATCAGGGAAGGGCACTTATGGTAGCCTTTCCACTGTTGCTCAAATTGTTAGTTGGAGTCATATCTTTAGTTACATGAGCCATATTTCAAATTAGTCACTGACATCTATGGAATAAACAAGGACAAAGTAGAATTAGGCTTTAGGGCCTTGTGGGTTTTTGGTTTTAGTGGGAAATGTCTCTTAAAGACATTTGAATTAAGGAATGGAAAGATGACTAAATGGTTAAGAGCACTGGATGCTCTTCCAGAGTACCTGGATTTGAATCTCAGCACACACTGTGACTAACAATCATTTATTATTATATGTCTAGAGGATCCAATACCCTTTTCTCATCTCGGTAGGCACTAGGATTGCATGATAAATGGAGACACATGCATGAAAAAACATTCCACACACATATAATAATAAAATGAACTTAAATTTTAAAGCAAGATTTAGATTAAATTATATCAATAAGTTAAAGGTATGTAGACTTACTTTTGTTTAATTTTTTTTATATTTCCCTTTCCTTCGAGGGTCCAGATCTCTTGGGTAAAACATTAACAGCATTTAGTTTTTTCTACATCTATACTCCTTTCCATTACCCTAAGAGAAAGACTGTCCCAGTGCTAGCCATCTCTACAATTAGTGAAAGTAGTCAGGCAAGATTGAGATTATCCATGCTGGTGTGGTAGGGTAGTGTTATGAATGAAGACTGCCTGCTTTCAAATAATGAGTTTTTAAAGATAAAGGCTAAATATCTATAACTGCTCTTTAGATGCTTAGTAATTTCTTATATTTTTTTAAGCACCTGGCTGTGAGCACTTCCTACATGCCCACCCTGACTCTGCATTCTTACTTTCCCTTGTCATCAGATACAGGGAGCTTCCTGGAGTTTCATTTGTGTTTATTTAAGAAAATATGTTCCCAATATCTTTAGCAAACAGCCTAGGACAAAAGAGAGTTTAATGAACATATGGCTGCATAATTCAAAGCAAAGAAGGCAATTTTCCTTTCAATGTATTTAAAAGATGAAAATGTAACTATGTAATTAAAAGTGAAAATGTAATCTTGTAATTAAAATCATATCACTTTACAGATTTATGCTAGAAACCTTGAATTTTATTTTCTCGAGTATGTTCTTAAACTGCTCCAGTTTGTAATTATTTCACTGTACTTGTCTATGAAATAATTATTTCCTGACCATTATTGTTTATTCTCCCTTTACATCTACAACTTTATATATTAGGAACTTTAATTGCATCAGCATTTACAGGCTTTTCTTATAAAAATGCTGAAATACAGTATTTATTATGTTACCCACTATGCATAAAGTAAGACTTAAGGAAGAAAATTATCATGAGTGAGCTGTCCCCATGTGTGTTATGATTCAAGAACAATGACCAGATGCAGTGCTAAGAGTGGTTAGCTTACACACGCTGAGTAGATGACTGTGGTCAGCAGAATCTTCATGTGTACAGATGCCTCAGTCACTGTATTACATCACATTTCTAAACATGATTTGTAACTTGAATTTTCCTGTTTCTTTTTCTCAGCAAACCTCACCTTTGGGAGCCAAGTTTGTTTTTTTCCTCCCTAACAGCAATGCTAACGAAACCCCACATACCCTGGCATTCAAAGAACACCATTACCCAAAAAATCGATTAATATTTAATAAGATTATATTAAACAGATTTAAAGACCTTACCTTTCCAATGTAATTTCAACACTAGTATATTTCATGTTTTAGAGGTAGTTAGATGAGCTTTTCCCAAATTCTTCATAAGTGTTCCATCTCATTATAACTATGTACCAGTAATCCTTTTTTTTTGTTTTCTTTTGTTTGTTTTGTTTTGTTTGTTTATGACAATTATGTCAATCACCAATGTGATCACAGGAGATGGCCAGTTCAGGCTAAATACCGCATGGGCATGGCATAAAAACAAACATATTAATCAATGGAATCGAAAAGAGACCATACTTAAATCCACACACATATGGGTACTTGATTTTTGACAAGGAATCCAAAATTATACAATGGAAAAGAGAAAGCATCTTCAACAAATGGTGTTGGCATACCTGGGTGCTGACATGTAACAAAGTGCTAATACATCTATATCTATCACCCTGTATAAAACTCAAGTCCAAATGGATCAAGACCTCAACATAAATCCATTTATACTGAACCTGATAGAGTAGACAGGGGAATAGCTTTGAACATGTTGTCAAAGGAGACTGCTCTTCCTGAAGAGGAGAACATGATTAACACAGACACTAATATTGACAATTAATGGAATCTCATGAAGTTGGTAAGCTTCTGTAAGCTGAAGAGATTCTAAATGACCTCATTTGGACATTAGGTTATTAACACAATTAACCATTGTGTTGATACAAATTTTGACATTTAAAACTATTTATATATTTAAATGTACCTGAAAATCTAAATATTACACACTTCTGTATTCTCCATTTCCTGTCTCCTTCCTTTTTTGTTTCTGCCAAAAGGCTGAGAACAGGAAGTTCTCACATTATTAAACATTATTAAACACATTATTAAAAACACATTATTAAATCATTTGCTCTTTGTTGTAAAAGCATTCCAGACTCAGCTAAATCAAATATTCAATTAGAAATTACCCAAATTATTGAAACATTAGAAGAAATGTAAATCACTAAAAGGGGAGCATATTCACTATTTACAGTGTTATCCTTATTAACACAGACATGGAGATAAGAGCTAATCAGAAGAATGCAATAATCATATTGATATAAACCAGTTGCAGAAATTTAGAATATACCAGGAAGACACATATTTAGAATCAATTTTTAAGGCGATGTATCTGAAAAGTAGAATGGAAGTATAATTTTGGTACAGCAATAAATCTAGTCAAGAATATGAAGTCTCTGTCACAATTGTTAGCACAATTCTTTTATTAATCAGTTTCAGAAGAAATATGGTGTTTCTTTGGTAAAGAACATTTAATTGTATGAGGATATTTTGGTGTTGAATATGAACCCTGCAATAGAACTAGAAGGAAGGTTCCAGAAAATGATCTTGTAAGATGTGGTATGATCATCACCTCCAATGATCTACTTAGATTAGTACATCATTATGGCAGCCACTATAACTGCTTATCATGGATATAATTGTGCACTATTGGGAGGGGTGTTCTGCAAAATAAAATGATAGTATTGCTTTAATCTATTGTTTTGCATTAAAAGAATTTGGGAAAAAAGATCATACAACTTTTAAACAATCATGAGTTCTAGAAAGGGAAGTGCATTCAAATTATGCTTCCTTATTTGAATTAATTACACTAAGTTGCTAATGACTTAACTTTATACTCTGCAGAATATGAGTACAACAGTGTCCACATCAATAAATTGAATATAGAGTGCATGACATGCTTCTCAAGGAAGGCATTGCAGTGATGATGTCTTTATCCCTAATCATGAAGTAATGATAATTAAGAACGTGTAAGATAGTAAAATTTTAATTTTGTTTCTCTTTTTCACTTAAGTGTGTAAAATTTATCATTCCATTTTTTAGCTCTACATAATGCCAATTAACTGAAGTCCACTGTACAGAGGGGCAATTCTATCATGATTATATATGATACAGTTTCACATTTCATGTTTCATGGGTATTTATGATGGGATATGTCTTATGTGGTGATGTACAGTTTATTATTTAATAAAGTCGCTGGAGAGCAAAATTCAAAGCTAATGACAACCATAGAGCCGGGAAATCCTAACACACAACTTTAGTTTCACCAGCCACACTAATTAGCTATAGAATCTGGGCAGTGGTAGCATGTACCTTTAATCTCAGTACTCAGGAGTCAAAGGCAGGTAGATTTCTATTAGTTCAAGGTCGCCCAGGGTGACATTAGAGTGAATCAGTCTACAAGAGAAACAGCTCACACAAGGAACATCTCAGCCTTTGGGATTCCACACCTTTAATCCTAGCTCTATAATGGTATATAAGATAGGAGTGAGGTACTCATTACTCATTCTCAGAGAGTTATTCTCAAGACATGCTGGGGACAGGACAGCAATTTCAGCCTGATTCAAAGGGAAGAGCTAGTGGCTGCCTGCTTTGTTTCTCTGATCTTCAGCTTGAACCCCAATATCTTACTCTGGATTGTTATTTTGTGTTACTGTCTTAGTTAGGGTTTCTATTGCTGTGAAAAGATACTATGATCATATCAA
Organism: Cricetiscus sungorus; assembly: GCA_030556225.1. NCBI lineage: Eukaryota > Metazoa > Chordata > Mammalia > Rodentia > Cricetidae > Cricetiscus > Cricetiscus sungorus. Next base: position 76,385,776 of record JANBXA010000734.1, read on the forward strand.
CTTTTGCTGGAGGCCATAGGAGTATACAGCAGGTGACAATAGTATTTAAGAGAATGATCTACCAGATGAGTGATTTTGTGATGGGGAGGCCCACTTGGCAAGGCTGTGGGGTAACTGGATGTTTCTGTCAGGAACTTTTCTCATGTTCCACTAAAACCAGCCACAGGTGTTCCGATTCCGTGTGTGTTTAATTTTTGAAAATATTCCATCTACTGGGCACACATGGGTCTGTGTATTCTCAGAAAGCTGATTTCTGCTGAAGTTGTATAATTATCATGAATAGAGATATAACTAGGACATTTTTTTATTACTCAGACTGACATAAAAATGTAATAGTATTCTTAGTCACCAAAGAGTTAATTTTAGACTCAAGAACAAATTCAAAGAATACTATTTGCCCCTGGCCATGACTATCTTGTTTCCCTTAGACACAAATACATGAGGTCAATTGCCCAGGTGTTTATTGCTTTCTCAAGGACAGAGTATGAAGCAACTTTAGTAGATATAACTTTCTTAAGGAATGGATATTCTAGACATACTTTCCAACCTCAAGCTTCTATTGTTCATTGCTTAAGTGTCAAATTTTAATATCACTTTCTGTGTGGGAACCCTGCCCACTCAAAGCTATGTACTTACTTTACTCACTGCCTTGTGAGCATGACCTCCCTAGCCTGAGAGGAACTGTGTGATCAGTGTGCTTCTTTTTCTCGCTATTTATTCAAAAAGAGCTCTTAGACCCTGAAAAATGTGATTTACATTTGTCCAGACATTTTGTCTGTGAGAAGGAGAAAAGTAGGGAGATGTGTGCTAGTGAAAGAAGTATGGCAGATGTAGGATAAAGTAGAAGAGATGTAGGGAAATTGGAAGAGGAATGTGAGGGAAGGGTGTGTGTGTGTGTGTGTGTGTGTTTGTGTGTGCACGTGCATGCATGCTTGCACGCACGCACACACACACACACATACACACTAATTCTATAATCAAAACTATATTTAAACTAATGTTATTGTCAATTACTCAGTACAGCTTAATAAAAAATAATCTCAATAATAACTTACAGGAATCTCTCACACCAGAGAAAGACAAGAATGGTAAACGTGGGAAGGCACAGCAGTAGGTGTAGCAAGACACAATTCTGGGGCCAAGGCTCTTAGGGCCTTGCCTATCTGAGATTCACACATTAGAGTTTTGTTTCCTGGTTGTACCAATCCCCTATTGCCAGCTGGTACTCCTCTGACATGACCACCAGCATAAATAACTCTCAAAAATATGTTATTGGTAATATTGTATTATTGATCATCCTAAAAAGTATCACATTAAGTTAAAGTAAGTACATATGAAAGACCATATGATTCACTTTATATGAAATATTCAGAACGTATACATCTATAGGAATAGCAAATAATTAGTGGTTTCTGGGAGCTATTAGATTACATTAGGAGATAATGGGTATGGATTGAAAATAATGTCACTCAAATTTTAACAAGACAAATCTTGATTCTTCAATTCTCTGAAGCAGAGCCAATTAGTACATAACATATTGGAGGGGCAGAACTTTATTTGGTAGCTAGTAAAGGTCAACAATCTGTAGTCAAACTCAAATCTGTTTTTCTACCACAGAACATATGAGAGAAGTTAGGTTAACATGCTTTGCTGGGCTTGGAAGGCTCTAAAATATCCCAAATGGGCAGAGGATTTATGACATTTCTAGGAAGAAGGCACTATGATTGCAGAAATTCTGTATCCCCCTGTGTTGTTAATCATACTTGGCCAGTTCTTAGTGGGGAGATGTATGTTAAAATTGTCATAGTCCTCAAATTCTAAATTTTATAATGGATGTGTACTTACAATGAAATGATGTAGAGTATGTCCTATAGAGCAACAGTTAACCATAACACATTTTAAAATAGAGGCTCAATTCAATAATGTGGTACAAGTCAGAAATTATTTTTTTCTATGAATGACACTTTATTCATTTTCTTTACAACTAAAACTCTGGGAATTTTAAATTAACATCCTTGCCCTTGAACTTCTAATACACACCAGAAAAAGTTTCAACCTTGTGATCCATGTTTATGTGCTATGCTTTGTCTAAATGAGCCTTTTTGAGCAAGCTGCCATCCAGTTCCACATGGGCCCTCTTGCCCACAGTCTTACTTGGAAAGATCAAGACCTCAAGGATGGCATCGTGGACTACAGTGAGGGTTCTGCTTCTGGGGCACTTTTATTTTTTGAGTAGCTTTTCTGAGTTGGCTTGAGCAGAAATCTCCTATGAGCAATGTAAACTATGGGCTTCCCACTAAACTTTTTCTCCAATTCATGAACCAGCCAGACTTGGATTTTCTAGAAAGATTTCAACTGAGGAACTAGTACAAAAATTATGGAGGCTTTCTGGACACCACCAACATAAATTTCCTTGGCCCAGGTGATATTTAGTTCCCCCAGCTGTGCTGTGCCTTGAGAACAGAGCTCATTTTTCAGCTTGAGTACCACCTGAGAGAGGCTGGACTTGAACTCTTTTGGCTTCTCACCATTGGGCTTCACAGTCTTTTTGCTGGAGCTGAACGTGTCTGGTCCTTACAGAGTGCTGACTTGAGAAGAGCCAAGTAAGTTGTTGATTTCTTTATCAGGGAAGGATATTTATAGTAACCTTTGCTCAAATTGTTAGTTGGAGTCAGTCTTGTAGGTCTCTAGTCATTTCTTTAGGTTCAGTTTTCTCTTCAAACCAATAATGGTTCCCTCTTGTGTGTTCTCTCTCTCTCTCTCTCTCTCTCTCTCTCTCTCTCTCTCTCTCTCTCTCTCTCTCTCTCATCTTCTATTCCTACCCTGACTCAATCTTCCTAGTTGCACATGCTTTCCTCTCCTTCCCTTCACTTTCTCTTAGTTCCCTCTCCATTCACTGCCCCCCCACTTCCCATGTGCTCTGGGGTATTTGTCCCTTCCCCCTTCTGTGAGGGACCTTATATGTATCTCTTAGTATACACCTTGTATCCTAGTTCCTCTGGTGGTGTGAATTATAGGCTGATGATCCTTTGTCCTAGGTCTACAATCCATATATGAGCGAGTATATACCATGTTCCTCTTTTTATCACTGGGTTACCTCATTCAGGATGGTTTCTAAAGAACTCAGACAGTGAAACCAGGATGTATTCCTGGTGCACAATAGGACCTTGCAGACCCATCCCCCATGGAGGGATCCTCCCTTATCCCAGAGACAGGAGAAAAGTCCTAGTCCCTACTTCAAATGACTTGTCAGATTTACATTATGCCATGTGAATGGCATAGCCATACATGTGGAGTGGGGGGGGAGAATTAGGAGAGGAGGGTGGTCAGTGTGCATGTGAGGAGGGAGAGAGGCTAAGAGCGAGGGAGGTTGGGAGGCAGGGAGATGGAACTCGGATCGTCATGTAAAAAATTAATTAATTAATTAATTAACTAACTAATTAATTAATTAATTTAAAAAAGAGCCAAGTGAGACATTCTTAATGTATTTTTAGAACACAGGGGAGCAATTATGGATGAGGTCTTCAGAAAAGGAAACAGCCAAAGAACGGTAGGAGAAGGGTGAAAAGAATGGATTGCCTAGTGGGAAAGCAAAAGTAATATTTATTGATTTTTTTGGTAACACAAAAATAATGTGGACTTACTTAAATAATGGTGTTGCTAATGCTATCTTATACTAAATTCTACTAAACTACATAATTTAAAAGTGAATTTTATGATCTATAAAATATATTTCAAAAATAGAAATTAAATCAACAACTATAACAATAAATGCCAACTTTCAACGCCAAGCCTACTGCAGGATTAGCTTCTATACATCAGGCTATATCAAAATGCAGATTCTAATTTGTTTGAATAGTTCTTATCTACTGTCTCAATACTGGGCATTGATAATGTTCTTTGGAGAGGCCATGGCACTGCATATTGTGTACTGTGGTTGAGGTTGTGTTTCTGTTGCAACTAATGAATTAGTTACATCATTTCTTAAATCTTATGCAAAAACTTTTGCCCAGTGCTTTACTTTTCTAAGAGCTATAGTTCCTAAAACATTCATAATTTTCTAATTGAAGGAACCTCAAGAAAGTTAAAAGTTCACAGAAAGAATACATTGGGGGACTTAAAGTTTTGTTCATGTTTTATTAAAGGTTTGACATATCTTAAAATGTTTAATAACATGTGGCTTAGAGAATTAATTAGTGTTTCTCAAAAGACAAATAGCCAAATCACTAGGTGTCCATTAAGCAAGGTACTAGCAAGAGCCATGGGTAATCACAACCATAGCTATCATATCTAGGAGAGACATCATCTCACTGGATATCCCCCTCTGAGAAATGACAGGGAAATCTATTCTGAGAAATGACAGAGAAGCTGCCCACAAATAATATGGCTGCCTAATCAAGACACAAATGATGACAAAACTATAAGCCAAGGCAACATGCAAGGTAGGAAACTCATAGTTTCCCTAACCCTATACACAGAACTATCTATAGGTGACTAAAGACTTCTGAGAGAAGAAAAGTCTTTTTCAGACGTGAGCATCCTTGTTGGTTTTAGGGTCCCAAGTGGTTAGGCCCAAATCATTCACATATAAGTAGCATTAAACAAACACAATAGGTTCTATTTATATGCTTATGTTTATATATGTACATACATGTAGCAACAATGATGAAATAAAAATAGGCCATGAAAATGAGAGAGAATAATGGGAGGATTTTGAAATGGATGGAGAGAGAGAAGATACTAGAGGAAATTGAGAGAGCAAAGGGTAAGGGTGACATAATGAATTAAACTTTTAAAATCATTACACAAAGAATGTGATTTTTAAATTGTTTTATGTTAATGTAGCTGACATTTTTGCATGGAAAATCTGTTTAAACTTGATACACAAAGTATTTGGTTGAGGGTGGACTATCATGAGTACTTATTCCCTAGTGTTTGATGTTACTTTAGGGTACAAAAATCTGAAGTTTATACCTGTTACTCAGTCTTGACTGCATTTTCCACCTCCAATGTTCCTGTTGTGTGAACCAATCACTGCCTCATCCTCCTGGCATCATATTGCTGTTTTTTCATACTTTCCCCAGTATGTAATATGTTAGACAGAAATATCTCTGAAATGTGATCTAAAATATCAAGAAAACATCCCTCTCATAGGCTGTTTCTGTAAGGTATTTTGTCTCAATGAAGAAAAGTAAACATTATGGTGCAGCTTCCCAATTCAAAAAACCTTAACAAAAAATAAAAAAAAAGTATGCCCAGTGGTTTATCGAATTGATTTCAAATTTCAAACCAAGCTGAGAATCAATGTTAATTCTCTTATCCTCTTAGTAACTACTATTGTCTTTTGTTCACTTAGCTTTTTCTAAATACCAGTTACTTACCTATGTGTGTGAGTCAAGAACACTTGAGCAGTATAGGTGAAACTGTTAGTACAATGGTGAAACATTTATCTCTGTTGTGTCTTAAAGCTTTCCTTGCTCCAGTATTTCTCTTAAAGTCCTAGGTTGCTAATACCTACAAAGTTTTACTTCTAAACATTGTACAGTACAAAATTAAGTAGGGTACTGGGGCTACATTTATTTTCAGGAACACTCTTTCTTCATAGGAGATTTTCTTGGCCCTAACTCCAATTTGCTCAAGCCTTCGACTTCTTCCTCCTGTCAGGACAACTCTGTTGGATTTGTAATCCTGTTCCCTAGATTCTGTACAGATCTGTATAGGAACATAGTGACATGTATAAAAAAGAATGGATAAAGAAAATGTGGTATATTTACACAATGAAGTACTATTCAGTGAGGAAAAAAAAAAACCAATGGAATCTTTAAATTTGCAGGCAAATGGATGAATCTGGAAGAAACCATCCTGAGTGAGGTAACCCCAGGCACAAAATGACAAACATTGTATGTGCTCACTCATATATGGATCTTAGGCATAGAACAAAGGATCACTAGCCTACAATCCATACTGCCAGAGAAGCTAGGATACAAGGCAGACCCTAAGAAGAACGCACTGGTCCCCCAAAGAAGGGAAAAGGGACAAGATCTCCTGAGCATATTGGGAAAGAGGGGGGAAGGAGAGAGGGAGTTAGGAGAAAGAGAAGGGTACAAGGGGAGAGGTGAACCTGAGAAAACAGGAAGACTAGGTTGAGGGAAGAATAGAGGAGAGCAAAACAAAAGATACCATAAAAGAGGGAGCCATTATAGGTTTAAAGAGAAATCTGTCAGTAGGGAAATGTCCAGAGACCTACAAAGGTGACCCCAACTAACAACCTAAGCAATAGTGGAGAAGCTACCTTGAATACCCTTCCCCTATAATGAGATTGATGATTACCTTATATGCCATCCTAGAGCCTTCATCTAGTAGCTGATGGAAGCAGAAGCAGACACAGCTAAACACTGAGGCAAACTCCTGGACCCAGTTGCAGAAAGAGAGAAGTGATGAGCAAAGGTGTCAAGAACAGGTTGGAGAAACCCACAGAAACAACTGACCTGACCAAGTAGGAGCTCACAGACCCCAGACTGATAGCTGGGAAACCAGCATAGGACCAACCCATACCTCTTGAATGTGGGTCTAAGTTAGGAGGTCTGGGTAGTCTATGGACCCTCTGTCAGTGGAACCAGGATGTATCCCTAGTGCACAAATGAACTTGGGGTGTCCACTTCCTGTGGAGGGATACTCCCTTAGCCTGCAGACACTGGGGAGGGCCTAGGCCATACCCCAAATGTCTTGATAGATTTTGATGATCCCTCATGGAAGGCCTTAGACTCTCTGGGTAGTGGATGGGGGATAGATTGGGGGATTCAGTAGGGAACATGGGAGGATGGGATGGGGAGAAAACTGTAATCAATATGTAAAATGAAACAATTTAATGATAAAAACACAAAAATACTGTGAAGAGTCGGAACATATTTGTATAGAGACTTTATAGTTTTATATAAATTGTGCATAGAGCTGTATAAACTCTCCATAGATCTATGACATCTGCATAGATTTGTATGTAGTCTGTATGAATCTGTATATTATGTAGATAGATCTATATAGAGTCTGTATATATAGGTATCAAGTCCACATAGATCTATATAGAGTCTAAATAGATCGTATAGCATTTTTCTAGAGTCAGCATGGATGTACACAAAGTCATTAGAGGTCAGTATAGAATTTCTATGGCTATATATAGAGTCTGTAGAGTTCTGTATAGATTCTATAGAGACAATTACAAATATCTATAGATCGGTTTAACTTCTGAAGGGGCTTTTTTCCACAGAGAATTTTTTCTTAAATGTATAATAATATATTTTTGTGAACTTCATATTAGCACTCTATGTTTATTTCATTCCTTTCCCTTTCTTTCCCCCATTACTCATCCACTGTGCTCACAAATTTCTTATTCTTATTAAAAAATTATTGTTGTTGTACTCACATATGCATAAGTATATAGTTTTACATGTTATATATTTATATGTGTATATACAAACATGCATATATACAATATATATACAATATATAATATGTATATATTATGTGTATATAAATTAGGATACATACATATATATGTGTATATATGCATATGTATATGTATATGCATATATATACACATATATACATACATACACACACAACATACATATATATATATATATATATATATATATATATATATATATATATGTAGCATGTATGTTTCTGCCAGCCCGCCAGCCCACCAGTCTGGGCCCACAGCCACACCAGCACCAAGTAACACTCTGAGACTCTGTATTTGATACAATCCTGTTGGCCAGTTACCGTTATTGTTTATGGGCTAGCTCTGTCTTAATGATTAACCCATTTCTACTATCTAAGTATTTCCATGTGGCTCATCTTATCTGGGAGCCGCGGCTGGTGTCTTCCTTCCTCTTTGGTCTACATCTTGACTCCTCCCCACTCCTTCCTCTTTCCTCCTCCTGGTCTCCTAGCCCCACCTATCTTGTTTCTTATTGGCCACAGGCTTTATTAATTAACAAGTATGAGAAACATATTTACAGAATAACATCTCCCATCATCTCCTCTTTTCTGTCTAAAATAAAAAGAAGGTTTTAACCTTGACATAGCAAAATATATCATACAACAGTTATCAAATAAGAAGTACAGTTAACAATATTTAGTCCATTAACATTTTGTAAGACTTAAAGAAAATATCATCTATCCTATCTTTGTGAGTCTAAACTCATATATGTAACTTATCTTTAATCCTAACTAAGGAAAACTATAACAAAACTATTTTTCTTCAACTCCTTCAAAGACCACAGAAGGATAATATATAAACTCTAGAAATGACAGAGACAACTCATTGTGTGGTCAGTCACTTGAAGTTCTTTTGTAATGTTCCATCTTCAGCACATAGGCCATAGTTTGTCTCCAGACTCCTCAACAAAGCAGGAAACTTTAAACTGTATACCTGTATTGGCAGTTTGTCAGTCATTTTTCTCTGTATCCTGTAGACTGTCTGGCAGGCAGCTTCTTCCATGAACCAGGAATCCTGTAGCAATATCCATCTTGCATCAGCAGTCACCGTTTTGTGGGTCATGCATGTCCAGTTTCTATAACATAAAGTCAAACAGTCCAGAAGAGCAGTACCTTGCCCAAATGGCTAGTCTTGCCATATTAGACGCAATCTCCATAATGTGTTTCTCCGATGTCCATGTTCCTTTCTTCTGTACGTGGTGTTACCAGGAGCAGTTGTACCTCACTTTCAAGAAAAACCCTAAACCATTTTAAATGCCATATTCTGTAGGTCTTTGAAAGGTTGAAGAATGCCTATTCATCTCAGATACATCTCTGTATATCTAAAAATGCTAACTAACTTAACTATAAGTTCTCATTTTCATAGGTAATTATCTATAATCTGTGTTAAAGTATACATTACATTCTAAATGAGCTATATAAACATAATACCTAAACAAGAGGAGAAATATACATATCACAAAATTGACCTTAAATTGTATCAATAAAAGAAAATCCATTCCAAAGCAAAGTATTCATATCTATACCATAATTCCCTTTTTAGCTTTAAAAAGATTGCTTGTGGTCATTAACCATTTATAACCAACCCCATTTAAATGAGAACAAACATTTATAAAAAATATTTGGGAATGTAGGCGTCATTCTTTCCAAACTACTTCCTGCTGGTAGAGGGTGCTGTCATGGGGATCCTAAGAAGATGCAGAAACCTTGGCAGTAGTCTTCAAGGTTTTTTTCTCAACTGCTTTGAATGTTGGAACACCTGGGGAGCTGTTTCAGGGGGTCTGGCTTTACCAAACCATATAAGTCTGTAAAGTATCCATAGCTTTTCATTTTCTGTGGAAACAAAAATAGAAATCCTTTTCCCCAGTAACTTGTCCTTAGCCTTAAATTTTGGAGTCAAAGCATTTTTAAAATATATAAATTGAATTAATCTAGCAGCATTTCTTTTATCAGTAGTTGTTTTCTAAGCAATCAAATAATTTAAAGACAACAGAATCGCATATAGTATCCAAAATTTCTCTGTGCTTTCCATCTTTATGTGGCTTTTTTATTACTCTATTTCTTCTACTTCTATTTTTACATATTTTGAGACAAGGTTTCTTTGTGTAACTTCTATCTGTCCTGGAATTCACTGCATACCAGGTTTACTTTGAAATCACAGAGATCTGCTTGCTTCTGTCTCCTGAGTTCTGGGATTAATGGCGTGAGTCAACACACCCATCCATTCTACTTCCTTTTTTCTTTTTTAAACCATTGTATCTTGTTTCTTTTTCTCTCCCAAGCCAGCATATTTTTTAAAACACAGTGTAAACCTTTATTGCAGCTCTCCTACATACCAATGAATTGTTAGCAGAGCTCTTTAAAAGCAAGGCGTTTTTTTGCTGCTTATGCTAATTTTGGAAACCTCCCTTAAAGGAGCCACACAAATCTCTGTCCACAGCAAAACAAATCAAACGGAGAAAATGCTGCTACCAAGAAGTCTTTCTAGTCTCTGTTCCTTTGTTTCTAAAACATTTCTTAAGCTTTTATTTGTTTTAAGTGAAAGTTCTTATAGCCAATTTGGGCACCAATCTGTAGCATGTATGTTTCTGCCAGCCCGCCAGCCCGCCAGCCCATACCCATAATCAATAATGGTAACTGGCCAACAGGATTGTATCAAATACAGAGTCTCTGAGTGTTATTTGGGGCTCACGTGGCAGGGGGATTTTGCGGCAGGACCAGGAGGCCCACGGTTTGGAAAAACCTGCCTTCCGTCATTAATATATATTAATTAATATATATATTAATATATATAATATATATTAATATATATATTAATGACCTCATATATATATATATATATATATATATATTAATGAGATCATTTCGTGTAGCTAAATTACTTGGACTTGGACAACCAGTGGTGGTGTTTTCACTGAGTGTTCATAGCAATGGACTACTTGTAGCTCTTCATCTAGCAATGAAACCATGTGGAATTTCTCATGTCTATGCTCCTACGCTGGTGTGCTCATTATATTTGTCTTATTCAGAAAGTCATAACATTGAGTGTTCATGGGTGCATTTTCCATATCATGTGTAATAGAAACTATCTGAGAGAAGATATATAAGATATTTCTCAATTTTTATTCCCCCTCTTCAATGATTTTCTATGAACTTTAGTTATAATGATTGTGTTGCAGATGTATCACTTGAGACTGAGTGCCTCACAGTCATTTATCCTCTGCATTTTGACCAGTTCTGGAACTCTGTAATAGTCTCTATCTGTTTTCAAAAGAAGCTTGTTTAATTAGGGGAGAGAGCTACACTTATCCATTGGCATATGTATAACTATTTTTAAAACATAAATTATATAAATTCGTATATATTTAATCAGCTGTGATATATAACAAAAAATCAACTCATTGGCTAACCATAAAAAAACAACCTCTACACACAAACAAAAAAAATAACAATTCTGTTCAAAGTCGCTTGAGCAAAAGAAGACATTTTTAGTGGTATAAATTCCTAAAATATTAATTACCATCAGGAATAACTGCATTAAAGATATTAAACAATTTTACAATAATTTATTCTCACTCTAAGAGGGAGTTAATGTCTGTAAGGTGAAATAAGTGAAAGAAAAAAAAGGTGAAAGAGGAAAATACTAGTTTTAAGATAGAGTTGTAAACTGAATGGGGAAGAAATGACTGCTATCATATAAAGCCTATGACAATGATGACATAGTCTTATAATATACTATAAAACCCTGCTTTTGTTTGGAGGAATGAGGACTTCAGGACTGTGGACTAGAAAAGCAGTTGAATATTTTACATGGACTGTAATGGGTCATCCTATTAGGACCATGGAAGACAGTGATGCTGATGATGCTTTGAACAGTAGAGGCTTGGCAGAAGAGGTCTCAGATGAGAATAATATTTGTATGTGGCCTAGAGACCATTCCTATGATATTTAAGCAAAGGATCTGGCTGGTTTTTGTCCTTGTCTGAAAAGTCTGCCTGAGGCTAAATTGATGTATTTTGGATTAATGGCATTGACAGGAAATTTCCAAGTATTCATTCTAGATTAAAATGTGACAAGTTGAGCAAGAAAAAAATACAAAGTATACAGGTCAAGGAGAAATGGCACACCAGAAAGTGTAATGGAGTTAAATCCTGTGTTCAAGGAGAGAAACAGATGAAAGAAAATCCCAATGTTAAGTAGAATGAAGAGAGTGGAGACATCAGAGTAAGATCTGACCCAGCTCAGCTTTCTACTTGTGAAAAGGAATCACTCCCCATGGAGGGATACTCTCTCAGCTCAGATACACTCAGGAGAGTCTAGGGCCTCCCCCCAAATGATATGATAAACTTTGATCACTCCCTGTGGAGTGGATCCCTGTGAAACGGGGGGCTTGGTGGGGAGAATGGGAGGAAGGAATGGAGAGGAAACTGGGATTGATTGTTTCTAAATTAAATAAATAAATATTTAAAAAAAAAGAAATTAAAGAAAAGCTTAGAGTCAGATATGGTAGTACATGTTTTCAATCCCAGAAGTCTGAAAACACATGTGGGGAGATCTCTTAGTTGAAGCCTGCTATGCACAGTGAATTTTAGAACAGCCGAATTTGTATAATGAAGGAAATAATAGAAAATAGAGAGCTGGTGAAGACATACTTGAATAAGTGGGCCATGTTGCAACCCCAGCTACAAGCAGAACTTGGCAGCTTTGGACACATGGTATTGGCTTTAGAATCAAAGACAAAAGTAAAAGGTTATGGAATCTCATTCTGTGGATCAGGAAAGTCACTGAGGCCTTGCATGTTTCAAAGGACTCCCTGCATGAAGGCCCAGAGAGGCTATTCTTTGAATATGTAAAGGTGAAACCTTGATTGCCTCAGATACCCAAAATAGTTGGAGAGGCTATATCTGTGGGATATAGCATCTGTACCAAGAAAAACTGCTGACAGGGAGAAGAAACAAACCAAGAGAAAGAAGTGTGTTATGCCAACAAAGATAAAGGGAGTTGGAAATCTGAAGAGTACTTAGATATCAGATTTGGAGATACAGAGTTTGAAATTCACTCACATGGTTTTTGGTCTTGCTTCGTTCCAGTATTTCCTCATTATTTCTGCCCCTCTTTTTTCCCTTTTTGGGAAAGTAATTCATATCCAGAGCAATTATATATTGAACTACCACAACTGGCCCTGAGTTTTTCTTTAATTATTTTGACAGGTTGTAAGCTAAGCTTGATGGGATCTTCACCTGAAGTCTCCCTTCCATCCATTTGTTCTGTTGAATTTAAGGCTTTCCTTTAATCTATTAATCTTCTTGAACATGCGATTTAACTCTGTTCTATTTCCTAGTGCTCCTTTTTTCAGTCTGTACATTTTGTATTTTTATTTTCTCAGCATGCTCCTTTTCATTGTAAATCTTCATTAGAGTTAATACTAATAACCACATGATAGAGTCTATACTGTTTTTGAGATTTCCTCTGCCAACAGAATTATTCCAAAACTCTTCACTTTAGCCTCAGACAAACTTGCATAAAAAGCAGGCACTTTCTGTGTCAAAATATTACAAGAATGATTTCTAGGTCACATATTAGTATTCTACTTATTGGAAACATCTTCAGCTAGTCCTCCACAGTTCAAATAACTCAGCACCACTGTATTTCAGGTTTAATATGATGGCCCATCAAACCCCAGTTAACATATTTAACTGCTTTTCCAATTCACAGCCCCAACATCCATATTTCTTCAAACTTGCATAAAAAGCAGGCACTTTCTGTGTCAAAATATTACAAGAATGATTTCTAGGTCACATATTAGTATTCTACTTATTGGAAACATCTTCAGCTAGTCCTCCACAGTTCAAATAACTCAGCACCACTGTATTTCAGGTTTAATATGATGGCCCATCAAACCCCAGTTAACATATTTAACTGCTTTTCCAATTCACAGCCCCAACATCCATATTTCTTCAAACAAAAAACATGTTCCAGCCTATCACAGCAATACTTCAGTCCTTGCTACCAACTTCTGCCTTTTTAGGGTTTCTATTGCTGCAAAGAGACACCATGACCATGGAAAACTTTTATAAAGGTAAAGATTTAACTTGAACTGGCTTAAAGTTTCAGGGACTGAGCCCTTTATTGTCATGGCAGAAAGCATGGTAGCAGGGAGGTAGACATAGTGTAAGAGAAGATGCTGAGAGTTCTACATCTTGATCTGCAGGCAGCAGAAGTAGAGTGTATACCACCCGCAGGATGGCTTGAACATATGAGACTTCAAGGCCTGTCCCTGAAATATCACAATACCTCTTACAAGACCTTGCCAACTCAAATGAGGTCAAACCTCTGAATACTTCCACTCCTTATTGACAAGCATTCAAACAAATGAATCTCTGGAGGCCACATCTATTCAAACTATCCTACCTTATAAAAACGACAAATATATAAGAAAAAAAGCTACAGTGAAGTTTTAATGAGTCATTCACTAAATGATTCAGTGTGTCTAATATATAAAGAAACTGAGACATATAGACACCAATTGACATGGACAGTGATGGAGAAAGTGAAAATTTTAATCCAGAAAGAAAAAACAACTACATGTGAATTATTGTGCTCGCCTGCCCTTGCCAGCAAGGAAGACCTGACTCCAGGTAGATCTTCTTCATGCAGTTTAAATCAGAATCCTTTAAACATGTTTCTTCTGGCCCACAAGAGAGAAAGAGAGAGAGAGAGAGAGAGAGAGAGAGAGAGAGAGAGAGAGAGAGAGAGAGAGAGAGAGAGAGAGAGAGAGAGAGAGAGAGAGAGAGAGAGAGAGCCGGGGAACCCATGCACAGGCTTAAATACCCTTGAGCTAACCAACCCCAGTGAGCCACGTGGACCCTGCAGATAGGCTACTCTAATGCGGAAGCAGACAGGCTGAACAGACTTAACCAATTAAGTGCTTGTTTACCCAGAGAGCCTTCATCAGCTGGAACGTGTAAGGGGGAAGCCAGCGCCAATTTAAGGCGTGGCACTACGCGGTTCTCTACAAATTATTTCTAATCGTTTTTCTGTGAATCACTATTGCAATGTTTTCATCAAGAGAACTAGAAGTTGATTTTTCCTCAGAAAATCTTAACTCTTCTCCACCCATTACAATTTTGAAAACTGGAAAAAAAAAAAAACACTAGAGAGAAAATAGCTATGGAGAATTGAAACTCTAAGATCACATAAAAGTAGTAAAAATAGATCACAATTACTAACACAAAAATGCATAAAATTGTTTTATCTTTTAGAAAATAAGTATTAGAACAGATCATGTGGAAAAACTATGTCCATCGTACAAATCTGGCTGGACACTTGCTTTTATAAACATTATTAAACACAACTGTGAGTTTTTATTCATGAATTTATATGACTGCTTTAAGTCATAGTGGCAAAGTTAAATATTACAAAAAATGTTATGGTTCAAAAGACTAAAACACATTCTGGGCATTTACCTGAACTCTTTATTGATCATGAATTAGATAAGTGATTATTTTAATATCTCCATAGATAAGTCAATAAGATTTTTCTCCTTTTTATGATAATATTTTTATTTAAATTTGAAACAAGCTTGTTTTACATGTCAATCCCAGTTCCCCCACCCTCTCTTGCTCCCCTATCTTCCTCCCAACTCTATCCCATCTCCTTTCTGCTCCCCAGGGAGGGTGAGGCCTTCCATGGGAGGTCTTCTAAATCTGTCATGTCATTTGGAGCAGGGGCTAGGCTCTCCTCCATGTGCCTAGGGTGAGAGAATATCCCTCTATGTGGAATGGGCTCCCAAAGTCCATTCATATATTAGGGATAAATACTGATCTACTACCAGAAGCTCCATAGACTGTCCAGCCCTCCCAACTAACACTCACGTTTAGGGGGCTGGGTTTGTCCTATGATGGATTCCCAGCTATTAGAATGGGGTCCATGAGCTCCCCCTTGTTCAGGTCAGCTGCTTCAATATGTTTCTCTAGCCTGGTCTTGACTCCTTTGTTCATCAGCCCTCCTTCTCTGCAACTGGATTCTAGTAGCTAGGCTAATTGTTTAGCTGTGGAAGATTTTTAAGTGATTACATTTCAACTGTAATTAAGTTCCACAGGTTAAAATTAAAATGTCTTTTGGAAAATAAAAAAAAAAACAGGATGAAAAAAGTGATATTTTCCCAAACATTGATGCTTTCCCTATGAAAGAATTATCTGAAAGATTTATACCTCAGACAGGCTATGTAAGATTTAGTAGAAAAAGCATGAAGCTAATCCTTTGTATGTTTATAGGTGAGTACATGTTTTACATTTTATAAAGTAGCAGGGTATGTAAAGTGTTGAGAAATAGTCCTCCATGCCTATTCCTCACTTCCCCAACTTATTTGCCAATTTGAGGAGTTTCTTATTCTTCCATTCTCTTGGTGTGCATAATAGAGTCCAGTATAAAATACAATGTAATAATACTCTATTTTATTTTACACAATTGGGTTTGGAGATCAGATAAACTAGATAATATATATCTGTATTGTTACCTGCCACTGTGATGAAGTATTCAAAAATGAAGTTTAAAGAAGGTAGAGTTTATTTTGATTTGAGTTTATTTTGATTTGAATGGTCAAGGGATGTATTCTATCATAACAGAAGAAACATACCAGTTGGAAAAGCCAGTGTTAATCAAATTTTATTTACAGTAAAGAAGCAGAGAATAAAGAATTTTTGTCATCAACTCAGATTTTCCTGCAGGCTGGTTGGGACCCCAGCCAGTTGCATGGCACAACCCACATTTAGGATGCTTTTCTCCCTCAATTAAATTATTTTATTGTCCAATTGTAACTGCAAATATACTATCTCCTCTGGAATGTAATCTCTCTTAAACTTAGCAGAAGCAGAGAGAGAGAGAGAGAGAGAGAGAGAGAGAGAGAGAGAGAGAGAGAGAGAGAGAAGAGAAACAAGAAAAGGCTATATTTTGGAGCTGTTAATATATAGACAAGGATAATAAATAATTAAAAGTCACCTTATGACTTCTTATTTATTCATGGAGTTTGAGATGCTCCCTTACTTTAACAGCAGCTAATCATATCATATCACATACACTTTTCATCACCAGCATTAATATATCTCTCAGGGACATGCACTATACCAGTATTTCAGAGATATTACAATCTGCTGATCTGTACCAGTCAAGAATAACTCAATTGTTCCTGACAGACAGAAATATTATGTTCACACAGAATAGTCTAAGTAATCCATAAAATAACCTCTAACATCAGTGATAAATCTCTATAATGAGAGAAGTGTCTCTTCCATCATATTCACAGTACAAGTCTCCTAAATGAGAACTGTGGTCAGGGAGAGGAAGTAGCTGGTTTAGTGAGAATGAGTACTGACACTCCTTGGTTTTGTGCATTTCAGAGATAGGACAGGCATGTGGACTAAGGAGAGAGGCAATGGAAGGCTGTATATTAACAGTTTAGCTTTTTCTTCTGGATAACTATACCTGTAGAGGTGCTAGAGCAAACTGTCAGGGTATCCCTTCTATGACAACATGGATACATTAACTCATAGTGATTTTGAAATTCTAAATACTAGTAAAATACTGAGAATAATAAAAAGCACAAAGCACAGATGTACTATATTCAGACAAGAGAAACAGGATTGCTTTAATTGATAGCTAAATTTACTAAGCTATTAGCCCATTTTGTTTGAAAAGTGCTTAAGGAAGTGCTACTGAGGAAATCCTTTAATCCAGCAATGGAGATCCCAGGCACCTGTGGAAAACTTGATCCTTTCTTCCTCTTTGTCTTCAGAATCCCAGCTTTGAACAGAATGGCATGTTTTCCAATGGCCTAAAAGACACAAATTGAAATATGGTAGGGATTTCAGATATTTTTTTTCCTCAATGAAAAGTGTGGCAGCTTCTAGAGCCATGTCTTCATTTATGCTTTTTCCCTTTTTCAATGTCTCTAAGTAAAAGCCAGAGACTCTCCATTATAGATCTTGAGAACACTCACCTAATTTATGTGAGATAAACTTTTTATACTCAAATTGCCACATATTTTGTTTTTTCATCATAATCAAGTTTTTTTTTTACTATACCAACAGTTCCACCATCAAAATTTTAAAAATTCTTTTAGGAGGCACCTGTATCTGGAACAAAAAAAATGGTGAAAACATACTACACCGTTTTTATTATGAGACACACGTTGTGCCATATATTTTTTAAAGTACATTAACAGAATTATTCTACCTACTTTGTGATGCATGTTCTGTCACACACACCAAATACATGAAGCAGAAATATAATGAAGTGACACAGTTGCCCCAGGGCTTCTAAATAGGGAAAGATAGAACCAGGATTCCTGGGTACCAGTATCTGGGCAATTTCACAAAATCAAATTAATATTTTCATTGATGAAGACATACTTGTATGTGGGATCTCTTTTACGTGTCCCAAGTTAGGAAATATTCTCTTATGAGTTATGATTATAACCAATATTTCCTTTGTGTATTTTTTTGGTTTTTTTTTTTTGCCAGAAGCTCACAATAAGAATTTAACATTCTTATAAATTGTGGAGATTACCTGGAAATCTCTTTACTCTGTGTTTAATGCATTTGCATGTATATTGAGTTAGCACAGGTCTTGAACAGTGGCATTTAAAATATCACATTTTAAAACAAAAATCTGGATCATCTCAAAGTCAATGTCAAATCTAGCTGAATTGCTGGTTTTAGTTCCTTAATCTGATTACATCTGTTTATGAATTATCACTGAATATGATAATGAATATGATAATATGATAATATGAGAATGGATGTCAAAATATTATAGAAGCTGTCAAATAAAACTCAATATAGATATGAAAGATTGTGAAGATATTTTAATGAGATGAAATAAGAATTAAACTGGAGTCATTCTTCTAGCTGTATACTGGAATTACTGATAACTGTATGACAATGGAGGAGTTCAATATCTATTCTTCTTTTCTGGTCCTATTTCATTGCCTGTGGCTATGTCCCATGCCTTTATTTTGTTCACACTATTATTCCTCTGTTTTGCTAAAAACTTCTTAGACAACATCTTTGAGATCAATTTTCAACAATATTTCTCCACTCTTAAGAGAATCCCCACTGATGTGATTATAATATAAGAGAACCCTTCACATGCCTGTGAATTGGTTACAAGCTGTTAGTAATACACAATTGTGATCTTTACAAATTTGAGACATGCTCAGCAAGACCATATCTCTCTAGAAACTGAAAAGGTGTTAAGTATTATAAAATTTGATTAAAGTTGCTGTTAGTGTTAAGTTCTTGGTGTAATCACTTCTTATATTTTTTCCTGTGCATGAGTAAAAACCCTAAAGATGGGACAGTTTCACTCCTAATTAACAGCTATCAGATACTCTCTTTGATGCCTAGCTTGTATAGAAACGGGGACTACAATATAACATCCAACCTTATGTCAATACCAACTATATTGTACACTCCACAAATGCCTTGAGACAATGATACAAAACAGTATAGTTTATTATCCTGGTCCAGTCTTAACTAGAGCTGTGGGTTGTTTTAAAAAGTTTCTACAGGAGTTTTTGTTTTATAATAAAAAACAAAGACTTAATAAAAAATTAACTATGCAGCTGAACAAAGCATTCTCAGAAGAGGGAAAAATATATTGTTTTACATAGCAAATGGTCTGGCAAGATACAGAGCATTGATGAAATAATGGCATGAATATTAAGGGAATAACCAAACACTTCCTGACTAAACTCATACCTGGAACTCTTAGTGGAGCCAAGAACATATGGCTATACAGGTGATAGGCCCTGGGAAAGAACGTACTACTGCTGTTCTATTAAGAATCACAGAATTAACTTCTAATGAGTTATTATTATGTACACAGATTACTACATTTCTGAAAGATGATCAGAGAAATTTTTTCTTGAAGCATCTGGCAATTAACACAGAAAGCAACAGCTGATGAGGTGCACAGCATAAGAGAGTGTGGAACACTCATCCTTAAATAGAACATCTATACCTTATCTCCTCTTCCCATTGGTTAGGTATTATTGTAAAAGAGGTGATGGAAAGATTACAGGGACATGAGGAAATAGAAAATCATAGTGAAACATATATATATATATATATATATATATACATATATATATATATATGTTACTTGGGAATTACTTGTATGAACATACAGCCATTGTGATAACATACATTATAACTATACAGACTCAATCCAGATAAATTATCAAAACTGAGGGGATAGATGGGCATGAAAGGTACATGAAATATCAGCCCTAACCAAGGATCTATTGACAATGAAGAGAAGTTGGTATAGGCAGAGTCAGTTTTCTTCTAGAGTGTGACCCCTTGTAGGTTCATTACATTGAAGCAAGTAGTGCCATACCCAGGATTATTTGGGTTGCATGAAAAACAGCAAAAGTATCAACAAAACCAACTTGATGGGTTTAGAAATAAAGAAAATAAAAAAGGAATGAGTGGGAAAGTGATGACAAATCTCTTAAGAGTTGGGAGGAAGTGATGTAAATAAGATCAAAATGCATTGTAAGAACTTTAAAAACCATTTTGAAACAATATGTTTGATGTTATATTTTGATCACACTCTGATAATAAAGTTTGCTTTCAATTATAGAGAGGAGCTAGCCACTAGCTGAGTAAAATTAACCACAGGGGTTTTGGAAGATAGATAGGAAGTAGTAAGGCGAGGCTTAGAGTGGATCTCAACCTTTTTGGATGAAGAAACTGAAGAGACAAAGGGTCAATGTTGTTTCTCCACCACTTCTCTAATCATTAAGGATTTTACTCAGGTAGATAAGTGCTTATTTTTTATTGATAAATAATAATTAGATAAATACATTATCTGGTGTCCAACATAGTGCACAAAAGCCTAAGATAGCCACCACTCCCTGGCTTTGCAGGTACCAGAGTCACACACACTGGAGCTGCAAGTGGTGGAGTCTTTGCCCCTCACTGGTAGTGGCTGGCTTTTACTTCCTTGTTCCAAGCCCTGTGAGTGAGTATGGGATTTTCTTGTGGCAGCCTTTCTACAACATACCCTAACTGGTGGCTAAACTCCACAGGCCTCAAATTTAACAAGTGCCTAGGTTCTATATGCCAGAGTTAGCTTCCCGTGACTGGCTGGCTCTGCCTTCAGGCAGCCCAATGGTCTCACCCCTACCACATACATTTCTGCACATTTCCCTGTGTCTACTTTACAGAGACATGTTTCCTTCTCCTCATGGGAGAAGGACCCCTTCCTTGTGCTACTGCCACACTAGGTCACCTGATTGGGCTTTTATTGTTGCTGTGACTGTTGCACATTTTAGCTCACAGCTATGGACAGGTAGCTAGCTGCAGCTGCCCTCAGCCAGACAGTGCTCAGCCTGTGTTCTCAGCCTGAAAGGGCTACTAGGTGACAGTCAGTCTCAGACTTCACTGTCATAACTATCAGACTTAGTTTTAAAGTATGGGAAATAATATTTGGATCGATAGAGTTAGGTCTCCACATGATTCCACATTGGATGGTTTAAAAATTGAACAACTAAATAAAGGGATAATCAAATTACATGAGATTTATGGTCAATTAAAATCATTATCAGTTTGTTAATTCATGTTTTATCCCTAAAAATATTGTTGATATTGGTGCCAGATATGAAACATTGACTGATAAGAGATAAGATACAATCATTAGAAACACATACTGATGAAAATAAGAAAAATATTCACACTAAGACAGAGGGATTTAGAGCAGAAACTGTCTCACCATTGCACTATGAAATTGAAGAAGAGTAGCCCAACATTATTAGAAAACAAAAGTTAATTTACTATTTAAGAATGACCACCATATGAGAGTTATCCTCAAGTCTACTTAGATGTTAAGTGGGATACTATAGAAATGTTAGACTTGAAGAGATTTATAAAAGCATGAGTTCCATTTGGTATGCATTCATCTGTAGAAAGCTGCGAAGTACTGCACCTTAAAGATGGCACTGGCTTTCGCCTTCCACCTTCCTGATAGTAAGTGCTCTCTGGAGTAAACAAGTCCTTATTTGTCTAAGGCTGAGATCTAGGCTTGCTTCTGCATATGTGTATTTATTCACCATGTGGCATGCTGGGATTGGCTACCCCAAGGCCTTATAAGCTTTGGGCTGGCTTTCCCTGGGGTCAGAAGATTGTTCAAGGTTCCTGAGTAAAGCTGCTTAAAGAAGAGTCTGAGCATTGCGTCTTCCTTGCTGGTCAAGGCGGTCACTACATTCATCTTTTGTGAAGCAGATGTTAAATTTATGGGCATTCATAACAGAATCATTATCAAGACTTGAAAGATTTAATCATAGCAGTATTGGAAGCTTGTCCTCAGTTGTAGTAGAAAACATGATGGAGAGGTGAGCTAGGGTCTTTGACAAATGAGGTAGGACTGGAGGGTATGAAATTTTCCCAGATCACATTTTCAGTGAGGACCATTATGCTAAAGTAGAGAGACAGATTACATTTGAAGATCACACCTTGTCCCTATGACATAGAGAAACTTTGATTGTTCTTGACAAGATGAATCAGGAAAGAGGGCTGAGCCATTTCCTAAAATTACACAAGCCTCAAAAAAAATTCTTCACTAATTTTTACAAAGATTGACTTCAGCTATTAATAGAATGGCATCAGTTCCAGAAGTTAAATATTGATTGAAACTTTACTTTTGAAGAATGCTAATTCAGAAAGTAAAAGTCTTATCAGGTGTTTAAAGTCAAGATCAGCACCCATATAATAATGGATCAGGAATACAGTTGATTAGAGAGAGAGGTCAAGACTTCAGGATCAAGGGTTTTGGCATCACTCTGAGAGTTCCTTCTTATTCACTGCCACTTCTTGTGTCAAATAAGGAAAATATAAGCTGCTAGATACTATTATTTATTTTGCTTCTTGATGATTTACAATTTGTATCCTGGCATACCAAAAGAGATAAAGTGCAACAAAAGTCACCAGAGGCAGTGGCTCTACTATACTTCAAAGAAGGAGTTTCATAGTCAACTTGGGAGTATATTTTAAAATAATTTTTATATGATTATATTGAGAGCTACAGTAAAAGAGAAAAGGGAGAATTCTCATAGCAGAAATGGTCCCAGAAGTATGATAGTATAGACCTCTGTCCCAGAGCATCTGTGGGATTAATGGCAGAAACTGAAGTGAGTTTCAAGGAAGTGGGCTCCTCTGTCCAATCAGCTTAACCATATGATGTCCAGATGCCTATTAGTTTCAATCACATCTACAAGTATAACATCCAGAATCATTTAGGTTACATGAAAATAGAAGAAATAAGGCAGAACAGAGTTAGACAACCCTTTAGTATTTTTGGTCTCTGGCTACCAGAAAACCAAAGCAATTTTTGCACAGGAACAAAAATTGAAATGTCTATTCCTAAGCTGCTTATCATGTTTCTGTCTCTTTTCTTCCTGGCAGGATTATGCAGTTCAAACTTAGAAAACCATGTTGTCAAGGCAGCAGGCAGTGGTTGCTATAAACATTCAAAACCCTGATTCTAATGATCTAATGAGGCCTACTAAGCCCTATCTTCTTAAGATTCCCAGCAAACAAAACAAAACAAAAAAACCTACCTAGATAGAAAAGGCAACTGGGAAATAAGTGTTGCAAAAGGACCTCATGGGGGACATTTTAAATTCAGTGTGTTGGGCATACTGGGAACCATCAAAAGTCCTTTGACCACACTCCACAACCTGGTTTCTTAGAGCTCCCCTACCCTCTTTCAGTGTCTCAGCCCCAACAACCATGCCATCCATCTCCAATGGCCAATGTGATGCATATCCACCTTTGCAGCACTTTTCCTACACACATGCTCCATACCTCCTATAAAATCTGCTTTCATGATCTGGCCTGACACTGTCTATGTCCCTACTCAGAGGCAAACAATTTGTATCCTCTCTTTCCCCAAGAGATCTCTTGCATATGGTATATTTTCTGGTGTAATTTTTGTGGCATTCCTTGTCCTTCAGTTGCCAAGATACTCTTTTACTGCAAAACCATTTCACAATCTATAACAGAATTCTTCTCAGAACTAGAGAACATACATTTGAGAAAATTTAAGGAATAATACTCAAGTGTACATGTATTCCTAACCAAAAATTTCTGTTAGACATGTGTCTACTTGCACACACAAAATTAAAAGCCTGTTTGTACTCATAACAATTTTATACCAATTATATATGTTGACAAATATTTCACTGTTTTAGTACCTTTGAAAGAGGATCAAAAGGAAGAAATGTGCATCATATATATAAATATGTCTCAGAAGCATGTGACACCATGATGGTATCTCTATTTTTCTCTAGATGATCTTGCCTACATATTCATTTGGCATGTAAAGTGTAGATAGGGCTGTGACTGAGGCTGGTAGGGAATGTAAAATGCCACTAAAGCCATTGTCACCAAATTTGAAAACATTTATTGCAGAGGAGGTGACCTCACCATACAGGAATCCCATTGTTGCTTTTCACTGGAATTTTTTAAAATTGTTGTATGAATATATTTTTAATGTTATTGTTGTTTTGTTGAAGAGGTACTAGAGTGACCAGTCTTTTAGCAACCAATTTCTGGAGCTTTTTTTTTTCTTTCTTTTTTTTTTTATTTTTCCTTTTTGTAAATCTGCATTTGAAACAAGATTGTTATACATGTCAATACCAGTTCCCTCATCCTCCTATCATCCCCACCAAACCCAAGTCTGTATGCTTTTTGATCACCAGGAAGGGTGAGGCCTTCCATGGGAAGTCTTCAAAGTCTGTCAGGTCATTTGGCGCAGGGCCTAGGCCCTCCCCTTGTGGCTAGGCTGAGAAAGTATCCCTCTAGGTGTAATGGGCTCCCAAAGTCCATTTGTATAGTAGAGATAAATACTGATCCATTACTAGAGGCTCTATAGACTCCTCAGTCCTCTTAACTAACACCCATAACCAGGGAGTCTGGGTCAGTCCTGTGCTGGTGTCCCAGATATCAGACTGGGGTGAGTGCATGACCTCTCCCTTGTTCAGGTCAGCTGATTCTATGGATTTTTCCATCTCATCTTGAGCCCTTTTCTCATCACTCCTCCCTCTCTGTAACTGGATTCCAATAGTTTGGCTAGTGTTTAGCTGTGGGTGTCTGCTTCTGTTTCCATCAGCTGCTAGATGCTCTAGAGGCTCTAGGATGACTTATAAAGTTGTCATCAATCTCATTATAGTGGAAGGGCATTTAAGGTAGCCTCTACACGATTGCTAAATTGTTAGTTGGGTTCCTCCTTGTAGATGTCTGGACATTTCCCTATCGCCAAATTTCTCCTTAAATCTATAATGGCTTCGTCTATTATGCCATCTCCTTTCTTGTTCTCCTCTAATATTTCCCTGTTTCAATCTTCCTGTTCCCTCATGCCTACCTCTCCCATCCTCTTCTCCACTTCTCTTTCTCCTAACTCCCTCTCCCTTCCCTCCACGCTCCCAAATTGCTCAGGAGAACTTGTCCCTTTGCCCTTCTCCAGGGTAACATGTATGTCTCTCTTAGGGCCCTCCTTTTTCTTAGCTTTCTGGCTGTGTGAATTTCATTCAGTATTTTAGTTCACAATCTTGAACCAGAATTTTTCTAAAGCTTTTCATTAGCAACTGCCTTTCCCTCAAATGCTGTAATTGAAGGTCATAGGATTTTCAGAGCTTGTGCTGATTCTCTGATTGGTTCATCTAAAAAATTTATTGCTCTGAAAAGATACTTCAATGTATCATAATAAAAAGAGAATATTGGTTTATTGCATAATTGAGGCATACCTGTAAATTGTGAGCACAAAGTCATCTCATTCCCATCACACCAAGGTGATCTGTTCTACTCACTAAAGATATGTTATCATAGAATTATATACTTTGTTTGTATATTTTATATTCTTTTCTCTCTCTTTTTTAAACATTTATTTATTTTATGCTGGACATAATTTTACATGCCTTTTTATTTAAATGAAAACAAACATTTATAAACAATATTTGGGAATTTGGGCATCGTTCTTTCCAAGCTGCTTCCTGCTGGTAGGGGGCGCTGTCATGGGGGAATCCTAAGAAGATGCAGAAATCCTGGCTGTAGTGGTCTGCAAGGCTACATTGTTCCATTGACGTTGCTTCAGGGGCTCTTGCTTGATCAAACCACATTATTCTGGAAGGGATTCGGAGC
This sequence comes from Cricetiscus sungorus, assembly GCA_030556225.1. Classification (NCBI taxonomy): domain Eukaryota; kingdom Metazoa; phylum Chordata; class Mammalia; order Rodentia; family Cricetidae; genus Cricetiscus; species Cricetiscus sungorus. Next base: position 76,411,476 of record JANBXA010000734.1, read on the forward strand.
TTTTCATTTTCTGTGGAAACAAAATTAGAAATCCTTTTCCCCAGTAACTTGTAATTAGGCTTAAATTTTGAAGTCAAAACATTTTAAATATATATATATATATATTTAAATATATAATATATATTTATATTGAATTAATCCAGCAGCATTTTTCCTTCTTTTTTTAAATAGTAATATAATTTAAAAATTTTACATGTGGATCCCAGCTTTCTCTCCCTTCCTCCCTCCAACCCTCCCTCTTTCCCTCTACCCCTCCTTCCCTCCCTCCCTCTTACCCTCTTTCCCCTGTGACATGAACCCTGGCCACCCTCCCCTCTCATCCCCCCACCCCCATTCCCCTTGTAGGTTTGTTTTCGAGACTTAGGCTTCAAACGGTTCACACAATTTTGGGTTAGCTCTCTATGCCTCATACTAGTATATTAACATGTAAGATCTCAGTCACTGCTACAATGAAATACATGTCTGGCTACTGCCATGACTCTATCACTCTGAAACTCTAGGACTCAAACGAAGATCTTTCTATTATAAATTGCTTTAGTCATGGTTTCTTATCTCACAAATAAAAAAGGTATCTAAGACAAAATCAATAGCCCATTTTAATTGGAGATGTTCAAAATAATATGTTATATTTATTGACCAGAATTTAAAGTTTAGAATACATTGCCAAGATACCACACACTTCCAACAGAGGAGTTGGAGGAATAAAGCTGGATCTGACATGGGAGTGTTCTCCTTAAGGACTATGTCTCATGGTACTGGAAAGTACTGCACAAGCTATCAATGAAGAAAGGTAATCCTTAGTCCCACCCAGTTATGATGCATAAGTACCACAGTAATGAGAAACATAGCAAGATATACCCAAAGTTGCAATAGTGGCACTTCTATATTGGAAATAACTAACAGCTCTCTAATTAGACTGAAAGCCTATTTAATAATAGGGGATTCATACTGGGTATTATAAGCCTAACCAACTACTCATGATTAATAAGACCATGTAACATAGATAAGAACTAATTACTTTAATTTTTATAAACCTATATAATGTCTAACTGAAATGTAAAAACTTACACCCATAGAAAAGTGTGATTCTCACCAGGGACCCTAGGTTCTGTGACACAACTGATACAACTATAAAAAAACCCAACAGTTAAGGTTCAGGGAATAGTGTAGAAAGGTGTGAGCAAATAATGTAAGAGTCAAGGCCAGGATGTTTTGGTAGATGATAGTGCTTTCTATAAATAACAGGAAATTGCATTACTACAATTTTAATATGGTTACCAACCATATTGTTCACCATCTTAAGGCCAATTGATATATGAACATGGATATAGAATATATTTTAGAGCCCAAAACCTAGCTGAAAACCTGTAAATAACTAATAGTTACTGAGAGAGGAAGACACAGGCTGAAACAAGGGTGAAATCCTAGTTGTTTATTCAATACCAAGTGGCCACCTCTAATATCAACATCCTCTCCCGAGCAATGCTGAAAAAATTCAGCAGTTTGTATTTATATGTAACAAAAAAAATAAGAGGGCACAAATTTGAGAAGTATTTGGTGAAGGAGTTCTGAAAGGAGTTGGAGAGAGTAGAAAGGAGTTGTAGGGAGTAGAAGTAGAGGAGGATAACACATACTTTCAGTAACAAAATATGAAATTCTCAAAAGGCTCTACAAATTAAAGAAGAAAAGCAAAAAAAAAAAAAAAAGAAGAGGAGGGGAGATGGAAAAGGAGGAGGAGAAGGAGTACAAAAGGTATTAGAGCATGAAAATGGAGAAAGTAATATGATTTTCTTGGTCAAAGGGACAGAGGAAATTACTTAAAGTGCCTGTGCTGGCCAATCTTATGTCAACATGAGATACAAAGTAGAATTATCTGAAAGGAGGAACAAGAGCAATCACAGGTTTTTTTTCTATAGTGTACAATTCAGATTAAGGCTGGCAGGAACATTAAAAATGAGAAAAGGGCTTTGCTAAGAAGTCTTCAGGAGGTAATTAATCTGCAATATATTTAGAGTAACTACCTGACTTTATTAATGAGGACCAAAATATGTCTTACCTGACTCCCACCAATTTCTAATATTATATTTCAAATGTAATTCATGGAGTTTTCTGACTGACATGATTTGCTTTGTTGAAACACCCTACACTACTTCCTGTTTGTGCAAAATAGCATTGTGTGCTACATATTAGGGTTTATCATGAATTTACAAATGAGCTGCTGAGTGAAAATCAATCCATCAGTGGATGGAGTATATTAGGAGAAGAGAGGCAAGGAAAGTTCCAAAATTACATTTTCCTTTAAGATTTTCCTAGAGTATAGTTTGGATATATGGTATTTTACATTTCTTCTTTCAGTTTTTATAATTTAAAAGATTTTGATAAAATATTCTCCTAAACTGTGAAAAGGTTGAATATGTACCATTTTAGAAATGGAAGCCTAAGGAGGTATACTTATTTAAGGCCCAGAGTACAAAGATCTGAATAATCTGAGATCAATAAGTCCACTTTTAGATGAGAATACTGAGGCCAATGAAGTAATGTTCTTGATGAAGAGATAATGTTTTTCAACTCAAAATCAAAAGTTTAGTTTTTTATTCATATTGAACTATTAGTCAGCTTTTCTTTCTTTTCTACCCTTTTATACAAATACTAGAAAAATCAATTGTTGGAGTCCTCTGACCTATGTTACTTGCAATGAGTTTGAGATATTGCAAGAATCTTCCAATTTCTAGATATTTTGATACAAATAGCACATATTTGAATTTCTGGTAAGAACAGATATTGAAAAGTGGACAACACACACACACACACACACACACACACACACACACACGCACACACACACACACAATTCCAAAGCTATTGGCCTTAAGTGATTACATCATTACCTAGTTATCTAGTTTATATGCCTTATTTGCCATTGTTTATTCTAGAGAATCTTAATGTAGATGTTCCTGTCTTTCACTAACTTATCTGTATACCTTTGATAAGAATCCTTTGATGTTTTAGTGAATCAGAAGCAATATTTATGGCCTCTCAAAACACTTTTTCTTTCTTAAATAAGCAAGATGTACTGCACAGATGACATTTCTCACTGCAGGATGTAGTTCCTTAGTCTAGGAAAGGAGTCTTAGTGAATACCATCTTTCGTCAGAGACCCATTTATGTTCTCAGTGCCAAAACTTCAAGAAAAATTGACTTTTCTGGCTCAAGACAGTCATAGGCTTCCCATATTACACTCTCCACTTTCATTGTGTGTTCTCTTCCATCTAAATTGAGGCAAATCAGTTCGTGTCTTGTTCATAAATATAGGTTGCTTTGTGCTAGGTCTCATATTTTCACTTTTTCTTTCATTTTAAAAAAGAGAAAGGCCAGAGGTCCTTAATAATTTCTGTGTCAGGAAATTATTTTTGTTGAGGATAAAAAGCAAATTCCTCAACTTAGGAAAATCATTATCTCATAGCCCAAACATTATAATTACATTTCTCAGAAAGTCAGGAATTAGTAGAGTACTATTTTTCCAGAAAGCGAATATTGGAAAGGTCAGTTTTCTGGCTAGGATCAGTTCTTTTGAAACAGAACTCATATATCATTCCTGGTAAGATATGTAAAGAAAAAATATCAGCAGCCATGGCTGAGGGGCCTAGTTTTGTACATGTTACTCAATGAAAAAAAAGATAGAGAGGCTCTTACATAAGCCATGTATACTAGCTCCCTGGCCATGTCATTAGGGACCAATATTGAAACTCCACAGCACTTTGATACCACTGGAGATAGTAGCATATTTCCTCTTTGTATGGTCAATAAAGGACTAACACTAATTCTCTTTCAGTACCTTAGGATGAATCTGTCAGTAAAGAGAAACTGACTGTTGTAAACTTAGTCCCTCTTAATGGATTGATTCCCAGATCATTAACACTTAGGAAGTTACTGAAACTTGGAAGGACAAAAAAGCTCATTAAACTCAACATGTTTACAAATCCCCTCCCCAGGGTTATATGAGGAGGAAAACATTTCTGGAAGATAAAAATTCTCTCCTGTGAATCTTCCTCCAAGATAGATACAGAGTTTCAGGGATGCACCTTACATGAGTCTTTTCTGCTGTAATAGACCTTTAGAAGAATAAGCTGTCTTTGAGTCACCCATACTGCCACAAAGAACCATGACTAACTCATTATTTCCATAAGGTAGATTGGCATGGGATCATAGCTTTGGTCTGCTGCCATTGTCCATTTTGAGATGGAAAGAAGCTCATTCACACCTTCTCAGTAAAGTTCACACAAAGTGACATATAGAAAAGAGATGTGTAACAATTTCAGAATGATAATATTTAGTCTTTTTTTAGTTGCTTTAAAATTATATTTATGTGATTTCTTTTATATTTGAGATTATAATTAAATATTTTTTCCTTTCCTCCATTCAAACCCTCCCATATACTACTCTGTTCTCTCTTTAAAATTAATGTACAGCCTTCTTTTTCATTAATAACTATTAAATGAATATATATTCATATATTTGTAAATATAACTTACTCAGTCTGTATAATGATAATTTTATGTACGATTTGAGTATACTATAATATCAGTATAGCTGGCATATGGCAGTATCATTTTATGTTAGGAGGAGAGATAAATTACATGATACAAAAGAAGCTGATATTATAAATACTTTTTCTTTTGGTTACAATAATGATTGTTCATGGCAGAAACTTTGATTAGACCATTTAAAGGTAAAGAAGGCTGAGAGGTAAAGAGAAGGTGACTATCACATCTATACATCTATAAAATATTGAAGCCAGAAATTAAGACACCTTTGTTTTTATCTTTAATTTATATTTACTATTCATATGGTGTTTTTATTTTCAACCTAATTACAATGAAGATATTAAATTAAATTTTATATTATTATAGATCATATATACATTTAAAAAGGAATATAAAATATATTGTAATAAGCTTATGAGATGGATCATAAAATTGAATATACAGGTTAAAAATGACTAAGCAAGGTAAAAAGGAGAAGTAGAGTAAATGAGTGATCAATAATGACCTAATGAACAAGTAGGTTTTAAATAATATTAGAAAAGCAAATTTGTACTATAACTTAAGCATTGTTTAATGTAACCCCTTACCTGGAAAATAAAAGCTTATGAGGGGCCAAGTTCATTCAAGTAAGGAAAAAAAAAAAACAGAGATATGACTGAACATAGACATAGGAAAACCTCACACTAATTTTTTTTGCCAACTTGTCATAATCTGAAGAAGAAACTTAAATTGAAAAAATGTCTGTATAAGATTGACCTGTAGGGAAGTCTGATTAATGATTGTTATGAGAGGGCTTAGAAAAAAGAATTTTCAGAGTAGAGCAGATATAAAAATATTCCATGAAAAAAAACCTAAAATTATTTATATTCAGTAAGCCAATCTATGAAAGATACAGGAGTTAACACTGCAGACTGAAGGGAAGTAAAAAACACATCCAAAAAACCATAACAGCAAATAATTATTACCAGGATAAGTAATAATTAAGAAAATGTCAAGAATTCAATAAAGTAAAATATCTGAGTACTAATAGTCTCAGATCAGCATGAAAACAATTTTTTTCATTCTTTTTAAAATAAAGAAAGAATGAAAGCAAGTAAGAAAGCAAGAAAAATCAAGACATGGCAAAACAATTCAACAGATAAGGGCACGTATGGCCAAGGCTGATAAGTTGAGTTTGTTCCAGAACCAATGTGATAGAAAGAGACAATTGAAAGCTGTTTATTGACATTCACACTCATTCTGTGTCACTCTTCCCCACCCCACACACATAAATAACCAAATAAATACTTGTTTTAAATGTGTTTTTTTTTAAAGGATGGAGACCAGCACATTTGATTAGTAAATAGGATCCATCATTTTGCTGATTCTAAGAAATACTCCTAAAATTTAAAACCTAATAACAATGTGATGTAAAAAGAATAAAAATATTCCAAAAAAATTCAAGTAGTAAATAAGCAGGTATAAGTACTCAAGTATCTGACAAAAAATGTGTAAACAAAACTAGTCACTGAGAGAGAAATTCATCAAGAATCTATTAGAGCCCAGATTACCCCCCCTCTGGCTCCCTATCCTGGCCTACAACTTCAGAAGAAGACTTCAGCTGTACCAGATACCAGGCATGATCTAGGACTCAAAGTCAGACACCACCCACCACTGACAGCACTTCTTAAAACCTGGCCAAAAAGTTAGACTGTACCATTCCTTTGAGCTCATACTAGGGCCCCATTCTTAGCTGCTTTGCCAAAGGCTAGGCTCATTCTAGAAACCACGGGTAACACACCGTCCATCACCTATTAAACCCCTTTAAGTCGGCCTAAAAACCCCAAACTGCACCTCCTTCCCTAGACTTCAAATCTTGGCAGCTTTATCTGAGGCCACACTGGTCCTAGGGACTCCAGGTAAGACACTAACAGCAACCCATTTAAACCCTTTAAACACACTTAACATCCACAGATTGTACTCTCTCACTTGGGCTCCATAACCTGTTCTGCAATTTCAGAAGAAGCCTCCATCTATGGTAGTTTTAGATCTAGAGACCTAAAGACCCCAAAACTCAGAAGAGATATCATTCTCCACCTGAAGAATTGTTAATCACCAGAAAACATGTATCCAACAAAGATATATGCAGGAATCAATGTCTAGACCTTCAATCATACCAAATCCAGATGCATAAATTCCAGTGTGAGAACACAATCAGAAAAGGCAACATGGCACTACCAGAACACAGCTATTCAACAACACCAAGACCTAAACAATCAAAAACTTCTGAAGCACAAGGAAACAGCAGCAAAGGTGACTTTATGAAATTGATAAAATTCATTAAAGGGAAAACAAAAAAAATTACTTAAAGAAATTGAGGAAAAGAACAAAATTTGGGTGAAATAAACAAATCCATAAAATAATTTCAAGGAAGCCAAGAGAAGAACACAAAGATTTGAAGGAAACTGTTCAAAGCCTGAAAATAGAAATAGAAGAAATAATAAAACACAGAGAGAATCCTGGGAAATGGAAAATCTGAGTAAGAAACAAACTACATAAGCACAGATCACCAACAGAATGTGAGAGATTGAAGAAAGAAACTCAGGTGTACAAGAAAGAGTATCATTTCAAGATTCTTTAGTCATGGTCAAAGAAAGTGTTAATTCATAAAAGTTCCTAACATAAAACTTCTAGGAAATTAGAGATGCTATGGAAAGATGAAATGAAAGAACAATTGGTATAGAAGAAGGAGAAAAAATTCAGCTAAAAACCACAGAGAATATATTTAACAAAATCAGAGAAGAAAGGTTTACTAACTCAAATAAAAACATACCTATAAAGATACAAGAACCTTACAGAACAGAAGATACGATAGATATAAAAAGAAGAAAGAAAAATATTAAAAGTAGGATGGGAAAAATTCTAAGTAGCATATGAAGTCAGACATACTGGAATCACCTCTGGCTTTTCTTTGGAGACCCTAAAATCCCAATAGTTCTGGACATTTTCTTAAAGCTGTAAGAGACCAGACTACTATATACAGAAAACTGTCAATCACCATAAATGGAGTAAACAGGATATTTCATGAATAAGACAACTTTTAACGTTTATCTATCCACAAATCCCACCCTACAGATGGGACTGGAAGGGAAATTCTAGCCCCAAGAAGATAACTATACCCACAAACACAGGTAATAGATAGTTTCATACTGGCAAAACCCAAATATGGGAAACACACTTACACACATACACACATACACACAAACACGCATACACATCACAAACACACACTGCCATCACCAACAGAATCATAGGGATTTACAATCTTTGGTCACTAATATCACTCCATATGAATTGACTAAACTTCACAATTAAAAAAAGTATAAAAGAGTAGATATGAAAACAGAATTTGTCATCCTGCTTCATTTTACACCTCAACATCCAACATCAACGTCAGACATTACCTCAGAGTAAAGTGATAGGTACACATTATCCATTCAAACAGACCTTAAGAAGCAAGCTGGTATAGCTATCCCGAGCTAATGACATAGACTTCTAATCAAAATTTGAAACAAACAAACAAAAAAAAAGAGATGGAAGCATTTTATAATCAAAAGTAAAAAGTTCAAGATGATACTCAGTCCTGAACATCTATGAAACAAACGTAAGGAGGCCCACATTTGTCAAAGGCACATTACTAAACTGTAAATCACATATCAAAATCCACACAATAATAGTAGGAGTCTTGAATATTCCATTCTCACCAGTGGGCAGGTCATTTGTACACCCCACTGGCAACAATGGAAAAGTCATTCAGACAGAAACTAAACAAATATTTACAGTACATTTCTCCCAAACACAAAAGAATATACCATCTTTTCAGTATCTTTTGGGAACTTTTCCAAAATTGACTGAATAGTTGGCCACAAAATAAGTGTCAACAGATTCCCAAACAATTAAATACCACATTTATTTTTATCAAACCACTATGGATTAAAGATAGATTTCAACAACAAGAGAAAGACCAGAAAGCCTTAAAACACTTGCAAATGGAACAAGTCTTGACTCAATTGATGGGAGATGTTATTCTGTAAATATGTTTCTCATACTGGTAAATTGATAAAGCACTGTGGCCAATGAGAATGCAAGATAGGTGGGGATAGGAAACAAGGAGGAAAGAGGAACAAGTAAGGAGGAGTCAGCATGGAGAGCTTGGAGAAAGAAGAAGACAGTGGCTCCCCGATAATCAGATGACCACATGGAAATACTTAGATAAGTAGAAATGGGTTAATAATTAAGACAGAGCTAGCCCCTAAACAATAATGGTAACTGGCCAACAGGATTGTATCAAATACAGAGTCTCTGCCTGTTATTTGGGGCCTGCACACCAGACTGGTGGTGGGCAGGCTGGCGGAAAACAGACAAGCTACAGATGGCGCCCAACGTGGCTATAAGAACTTTCACTTAAAACTAATAAAAGCTTAAAAAAGGGATTTTAGAAACAAAGGAACAGAGACTAGCAAGACTTCTTTGTAGCAGCATTTTCTCCGTTGGATTTGTTTTGCTGTAGACAGAGATTTGCGTGGCTCCTTTAAGGGAAGTTTCCAAAATTAGCATAAGTGGCAAAAAACTGCCTTGCTTTTAAAGAGCTCTGTTAACAATTCATTGGTGAGTACAAGAGCTGCAATGAAGGTTTAGACTGTGTTTTAAAAAATATGCTGGCTTGTGAGAGAAAAAGAAACAGGATATAATGGTTTAAAAAAGAAAAAAGGAAGTTGAATGGCTGGGTGTGTTGGCTGCCATTAATCCCAGCACTCGGGATACAGAGGCAAGCAGATCTCTGTGATTTCAAAGTGAACCTGGAATATAGAGGGAATTCCAGGACAGATAAAAGTTACACAGAGAAACCCTTTCTCAAAATATGTAAAAATAGAAGTAGAAGAAATAGAGTAATAAAAGAGCCACATAAAGATGGAAAGCACAGAGAAATTTTGGATACCATATGCTTTTCTGTTATCTTTAAATTGTTTGACTGCTGAGGAAATAACAACTATTGATAAAAGAAATGCTGCTGGCTTAATTCAATTTGTGTATTTTAAAAATGCTTTGACTCCAAAATATAAGCCTAAGGACAAGTTACTGGGGAAAAGAATTTCTATTTTTGTTTCCACATAAAATGAAAACCCGTGGCTTCCTTCCAGACTAATGTGGTTTGATCAAGCCAGACCCCCTGAAACAGTGCCCCAGGTGATCCAACATTCAAAACAGTTGGGACACGCCAGGCTTTCAGACTACAGCCAAGATTTCTGCATCTTCTTTGGACCCCCATGACAGCGCCCTCTACCAGCAGGAAGTAGTTTGGAAAGAACAACGCCCAAATTCCCAAATATTGTTTATAAATGTTTGCTTTCATTTCAATGGGTGTGGTTATAAATGGCTATAACCACAAGCTATCTTTTTAAAGGTATAAAGGGAATTATGGTATAGATATGAATACTTTGTTTTAGAATGAATTTTCATTTATTGATACAATTTAAAGTGAATTTTGTGATATGCACATTTATCCTCTTGTTTAGGTATTATGTTTCCATAGTTCATTGAAAGCTGTAATGTATAATTTAGTACAGATTAGAGAGTTACCTATGATAGTCAAAACTTGGAGTTAAGTTAGTTAGGATTTCTGTATATACAGGTATGTATTTGAGATGAATAATCATTCTTCAAACCTTTCAAAGACCTGCAGAATATGGCATTTAAAATGGTTTAGGGTTTTTCTTGACAATGAGGCACAACTGCTCCTGGTAACACCACCTGCATCAGAAAGGAAGATGGACATCGAAGAAACACATTATGGAGATTGCGTCTAATATGGCAAGACTAGCCATTTGGGCAAGGTACTGCTCTTCTCGACTGTTTGACTTTATGCTGTATAAACTAGACATGCAGGACTCACAGAAAAGTGACTGCAGATGCAAGATGGACATTGCTGCAGGATTCTTGTTTCATGGAAGAAGCAGATATTCTGCAGGACACAGAGAAAAATGCCAATACATGTGGACAGTTTAAAGTTCCTTGCTTTGCTAAAAGTCTGCCAGACACATTATGGCCTATGGGCTGAAGATGGAACATTACAGAAGAACTTTGGGTGACTGACCAGACAATGAGTTGTCTCTGTCATTTCTAGAGTTTATATATTATCCTTCTGTGGTCTTTGAAGGAGTTGAAGACAGATATTTATGGTTATAGTTTTCCTTAGGTAGGATTAAAGATAAGTTACATATATGAGTTTAGACTCACAAAGATAGGATAGATGATATTTTCTTTAAGACTTACAAAATGTTAATGGACTAAATATTGTTAACTGTGATTCTTATTTGATAACTGTTGTATGATATATTTTGTTATGTCAAGGTTAAAACCCTTCCTTTTATTTTAGACAGAAAAGAGGAGATGATGGGAGATGTTATTCTGTAAATATGTTTCTCATACTGGTTAATTAATAAAGCACTGTGGCCAATGAGAAAGCAAGATAGGTGGGGCTAGGAGACAGGGAGGAAAAAGGAAGTAGTTAGGAGGAGTCAGGATGTAGCGCATGGAGAAAAAAGATGCCAGCGGTGGCTCCCCGATAATCAGGTGACCACGTGGAAATACTTAGATAAATAGAAATGGGTTAGTAATTAAGACAGAGCTAGCCAATAAACAATAATGGTAACTGGCCAACAGGATTGTATCAAATACAGAGTCTCTGCCTGTTATTTGGGGAGAGCACAACAGACCGGTGGCGGGCGGGCTGGCGGAAATCATACAAGCTACACTCAATTACCAGCAGGTTAAGGAAGAGATAAAGAAAAAAAAAGACGTCCCAGGATCAAGTATAATGAATGAACAACATACCCAAACTTATGTGACAAAACGAAAAACTGTTGAGAGGAAAGTTCATACCACTAAGTGTCTTCATGGAGAATTTAGAGAGATCTCATTATTAACAGCACACCTGAAAGCTGTAGAACAAACAAAAGCAAATATACCCAAGAGGAGGAGAGGACAGGAAATATTCAATTGAGGACCAAAGCCATAATATAAAGAATAAAAGAAACAAGTGTTGAATCTTGAGAAAATTAACAATATAGATAAACCCTTATCCAAATTAACTAGAAGACAGAGAGAGAGAGAGTAGCCAAACTAACATAACCATGACAGAAAAGTGGGACATAATCACAGATTCCAAGGAAATCCAGGGAATCATTAGATCATAATTCAAAAACCTATACTCCACAAAATTTGAAAATGTGAAGAAATTAACAAATTACTTGAATATGTACTGCTGACCAAAATTAAATGAAGGTCAGATAAGGATTTGCAATAGACCTATAACACTTTAGGAAATAGAAGGTGTCATTAAATGTCACTCAACCAAAGAAAGAAATAAAGAAAGTAAGTAAGGAAAGAAGGAAGGAAGGAAGGAAGGAAGGAAGGAAGGAAGGAAGGACAGAAGGAAGGATAGCAAGCCATGGCCACAGAGATTATATTCAGAATTCTCCAAGACTTAAAAAGAAAAGATAATACCAATCAATACTCCTCATTTTTTTTCTCAAAATACAAACAGAAGGAACTTTGCCAGATTATTTCTATGAAGTCATAGTCACTCAGGTATTGAGAATACACACTGACTAAAAAAAGAAAAAGAATTACAGAAGTATTTCACCCATTAACATGGATGGAAAAATACTCTAAATACTGACAAATGGAACCCAAGAATACATCAAATAGGCCATTCACCAAAACTAAACAAACTGCATTCCAGAGATGCAGAGATATTTTAACATATGATAGTTAGTCAATGTATTTCACCATCTAAATAAACTAAAATTAAAATTTTACACGATTATCTTATTAGACACTGAAAAAGCATTTGACATAGTTCAACATCCTTTTGTGATAAACGTGTTGGATAGATCAGGGATGCAAGGGTTATATCTAAGTATATTAAGAACAGTATACAGTAAGTAAATAAGCATCATGAAACTAAATGTAGAGAAACTCAAAAAAGTTTAATAAAATCAGGAATAAGACAAGTTGTCACTTTACACATAACTTATTCAATGTAGTAGATGAAGTTCTAGAACAATGAAATAACTTAAGGAAATCAAATAAGTACAAATTGAAAAAATCAAGATATCAATATTAACACATGATATGATAGTATACATTAGTAATCCTCAAATTTCTATCAGCAAACACTTACATCTGATAAACACTTTTAGTCAAATGTTTGGATAAAATATTAACTCAAAAACATAAGTATCCCTCCTATATACAAATGATAAATGGACTGTGAAAGAAACCAGGTAATCAACACCCTTTGCAATAGCCTCAAATGATATAAAATATCTTGTTGTTACTCTAACCAAGTAAGTGAAACTTCTGTATGATGTGAATTTCAAGTGTTTGAAGAAAGAAATTAGAGAAGATTTCAGAAAATAGACTTCCAATGCTCATGGATCAGTAGGAATATCATAGCAACAATGGCCATTTTAAGAAAAGCAATATACAGATACAAAGCAGTCCCTATTAAAATCTCAACACAATTCTTTACAGACATTGAAAGAACAATACTCAATTTCATATTTAAAAAAACAACAACAACAAAAAACCAAAATAGGAGAGCTTAAACAATCCTTTATAGTAGAAGAACCTCTCGAGACATCACCATCTTTGGTTTCAACATCTACAGAGCTGTAGTGATAATAACAACATGTTTATGGCATAAAAACAGACAGACAAATAAATGGAAATAAATCCACACACCTAGGGGCTGTTTCTGACTCTTTTTATTGACTTTTGAGTACTTGACTTATCATTCTGGGTAACTTTGACCACTCTTAATACATAGGGAGCTGCTTACTCTTATGACAACTTATACCATTATATATTGATATCTATGTGAAACCTGCCTTTTCCTGAACAGAAATGGTGGAGTGAATTGGGGGATAGAAAGAGAGCGGGTTATAGGAAAGTGAATGGGCAGAGGGGAGGCAGGGAAAACTCTGAGGCCAGGGTGTAAAATAAATAAATACCTACCTATATACAAAAACAAAACAAAGAATCTATTTGAATTCTAAATATATAGATACAAGATACAGGTGCAATCAATTAATAGATATAAAGCCACAGATAAGCCCTAACCCAGTAATGGTGGGTAACTTTAGATCTCCACTGTAATGAGTAGACAGATAACTTGAACAACAAAAATAATTATTAAAAAAATTGGACTTAAATAATATCATAAATAAAACTGACCTAGCAGACATCTGAAGAACATTACATTCAAATACCAAGGAATGACCATTTTTATAAACAGCCTATTAAAATAGGTCACATAGTAGGAGACAATATAAGTCTTAACAAATACAGGAAAAATAAAATTACTTTCTGTGGTCTTTTTTAATCACAAAATAATTAATTTAGTAAATAAGAATAAGAGAAACTGCAGAAATTAAATTAACTCATGAAGTTTAAATGGCACTCTGTTTAATTATGAATGGATCCTTGATTTAAAAAGAAAAAACTAAGAAAATGAAGTACCATTACAATGAAAACCTTAACCATTGAAGACAGAAATCCAAGAAGGCACTGGAATATCGAAAGATGTTCTGTGTTCATTTACTGGAAGAATTAATGTGAAAATAGACATTTTTAGGAAGTAATTCAAAAATTAAGCATAATACCAAATAAAATTCCAGGGTCACTCTTTGAAACATAGGAAAAAATGATGCTAACATTTGTATGGAAGAACATAACCACATATAAGAAAAATAATTGGGAACAAAATAAGGCAGCTTGACTTTGGCTTATAATACAGAGTAGTAGTAATAAAATATATCATGATAGCAGCACAAAAAAGAGGGCATTAAAATCAGTGGAGCTGAAGAAAAGGTCTTGAATGTATATTGACCTGGTTTTCTACAAGGAACACAAGAGTGCACACTAGAAACAATGATAGATTCATCAACAAATAATTCTTGGAAAACTGCCTGTTAATGTATATAATTTATTCTAGATCCTTGATGGTGTGCTAATGACACAAAACTTAAGGTGGACCAAGAAACACCAGACCAGAAATTGGGCTTACCTAATGACACCTGTGGGCTGTAGGAAGCTGGAAGCTTCCGATAAGCAGATCAACACAACAATGCCCACCAGTGTCTACCACTTTGAGACTGCAGGAAAACTGACTTGCAGATTTAATCTTCCATCCTCCAAGTCCCTTTCTCCATCCTATTAAACCCTCAAGTCCCCTCTGCTGCAAGCACACAGTCTCAAGTCCTGCAGAGATACTGGTATCCTAGTTGTTTTAAGTACAATTTTGCACATTTGGGGTTTGGTTACCACTTTCTCTTATTTGTACTCCATGATCAATATCAATACAAAATTTGGTAATAAAATACAAAAAAGTTTTGGAGTTCCATATTGTAGTCTCTCTCTCTCTCTCTCTCTCTCTCTCTCTCTCTCTCTCTCTCTCTCTCTCTCTCTCTCTTCCCTCCCTCTCTCTCTCTCTCTCTCTCTCTCTCTCTGTCTCTCTCTCTCTCCCTCTCGCTGTCTCTCTCTTCCTCCTCTACTTCCTCCTCCTTCTTCTCCTCCTCCTGCTTCTTTTCTTCTTCTTCTCCTCCTCCTCCTCCTCCTCCTCCTCCTCCTTCTCTCTTTCAGTATCCGTCCCTCTGCCTCTCTGTCACTCTGTCTCTGTCTCTCTCGGTCTCTGTCTTTCTGTCTCTCTGTCTCTCTGTCTCTGTCTCTCTGTCTCTGTCTCTGTCTCTGTCTCTGTCTCTCTGTGTGTGTGTGTGTGTGTGTGTGTGTGTGAGTGTATGTGTGTTGATTTTTCCTATCTCCCCTTACCTGTCTTGTTCTCTTTCCCAATATATTTTCACCTAGGGCATGGCTGCTCCACAGACTTAGTAATGGACAGAAAGCTGTCTAATGTCATATGAAAACCTCTGATTTTCTTCCAATTTTGTCCATTTATACTAAGCAAGTCCATACTGGGTTTTTAATAGCATGGTTCATAAACTCTGTTCATGTCTTTTTCTCATCTATCTTCTCATCTATAATTTATCTCTCTTACTCTCTTATATATTTATCAATCATCTATCTATCACCTTTCATCTACTGACCTACAATCTATTAATCTCCTAACCTCCAGAGCAGAGGCCTTTCACTACAGTACCACAGTGAATTCAACATATTCATCTAGGTAAACAAAAACAAATAATTTTACGAAGCAAAGAAAACTGTCAATCAAGTAAAGAGGCAACTCAAAGAATGAGAGAAAAATCTTTACTAGTTGTTATACTTCTGATAGATAATCATGTCTAGAATATGCAAGAAAATAAGAAAAACAAAAAACTAAACAACCCCATTTAATTATGGGCTAGGTACTGGCTGCTATGGCTACAACAGCTTAGATGAATTAGTATGTACAACAGTAATGTCATGTGCAAAAGACAGCATTTTACAACTCTCCTCAACACATATTTGCTTCAATATTTTCCTCACCTGAACTTTAGAAGTGGAGAGATTGATATAGCTAATGTAACCCATGAGTACTTAGATACCTAGTATATTGACCAGTTAGGTGAACCTCTATGTTAACTGCTGCCCACAGAAAGAAGAATGTTCTTTGACTAAAAATGGGAAAGACACAAATGTATGGATATAAAAACACATATTTAGAAGACAGTTTTAAAATATGACCATTCAGCAAAAATTTATAGTTATTTCCCCCTTATGACCTATAATCTCCTCAGCCATGAGCTTTTTTGACAGTATCAGGCATGAAATCACCCTTTGAAAAATTGTATGAAAATTTGAAGGAATAAATTAAAACTACTTTTAAATTAGTGCAGCATTTGAACACAGAAATACACCCAAAACAAAATTAAAAATGGCTAGTAAATACTAGTCATCAAGAAAATACAGAATAAAGTGACTTTAAGATTCCATTCCAAGCTGGACAGCGGCAGCACACACCTTTAATCTCAGCACTCAGAGGAAGAGGCAAGCGGATCTCTGTGAGTTGGAGACCAGCCTGGTTTACAAGACCTAGTTCCAGGACAGGCTCCAAAACTACAGAGAAACCTTGTCTCAAAACAACAATATCAAAAATTCCATTCCAGCTCAACTAAAATGTCTAGTGTGTCCTCTTCCAACTGGGTTAAAATGGCTGTGAATATGACAGTAATAGCCATCTGGGTGTCTGCTTCAGTGTTACAACTCAACTTTATTTCAGAGAAAGGGGAATATATATGATGGTGACAGTGTCTGGGGCATCAGCTAATTTGCATTTGGCAGCACAGTCATGCTATGCAGCTGAAACACAATTATCATATGGATATCAAGAGGGGAGCATTTCCAGGGGACTATAACAAAGGTCACACTTAAGTGAAGAATATCCACAGATATAGTATGTTTGAGTTATCACTCCTTTTAAAACTGCCCTTGAGCTATGTATCTTTCTATGTATAAACCTCCAACCATAGTTCCATGAAGAGATGTGGCACTCACTGGTTCACGAAGATAAGCCTTATTTATTTATTTATTTATTTATCATTTAATGCATACTCCTTATTAAACATATTGAATCAAGTTCCCTTTCCCTCCCATTCTCCCATGCCCCATACCAACCCATCCATCCCATCCCCCATCCACTGCTTGGGGAGGGTGAGGCCATCCATAAGGGAAAATCAAAATCTGTCAAGTCATTTTGGGTAGGCCCTATGCAGAGGTCCCATAGACTGCCCAAATAAATCAGACATCCAGGCTTAGGGACATTATCCAAATAGGATTTATAGGGAGTCTTCTGCAAACTAGACATGGTGAAATGTATCCTTAAGTATCAGAGCTCTCCCACAGTATATATATCAAACACACAAATAACAACAAATATTGGGTAGAGAAAAAGCATGCTCATTTGGAAATAAGTCTATAAAATTTATAAACTGTAAATTTGGAAAAACAAAACAAAATAAAAACTCCTGAGATTATACTTCATATAGATTTTCCCACAGAGATTTCTACATGCTTATATTCATTGCTTCTCTATTCTCAAAAAGATAGATATCAGAAGCCTAGGTTTCCACCTGCTGATGAATGGATAACAAAAGTATGGTACACATCCATAATGAAAATTTTTTTTAGTTATAAAAATAGATGATACTATGAAATTTATAAGAAATATGGATGATGGATGAAACCTGAATAAAGTAATTCAGTGTCTTAGTTAGGGGTTTAATGTTGTGTAAAACACCAGAAACAAAAGCAAAATGGGGTAGGAAAGGTTTATTTCATCTTACACTTCCAGGTAACCACCAATCAGGTAGACATTAACCAATCACCACACACACTGAGAGAAGTCAGGACAGGATGTCAAGCAAGGTAGTACCTGAGTCAGAAACTCAAGCAGGATACATGAAAGAGAGTTGCTTTTTGTTTTACTCTCCATGGCTTGCTCAGTCTTTCTTATATCACCCAGCTCCACCTCTACACAATATATTGAACACTCCTACATCAGTCACCAGTTAAGAAAATACTGTATAGACTTGTCTACAAGACAATTTTTGCTTGTCTCTGCTTAACTGGGGTTCCCTATTATTAGATAACTCTATGTCAAGTTAATAAAATAAATCAAAATAGCATGATAAAGTTAATAAAAACACTGCTTGTTTCCATTAATTTGTGAATTCCAGAGTCATTATTTTGATTTGTATGTTTAACTTGGCATACATGAGGAAGATAAGAAATTAGAAAGAAGTCATTGAAGTAGAGAGGCTCATATCAGGTTGGGGAAGTATAACACAGGTAAGAAGAAAGTATAGTGAGATTACTGGGGTTGTAGGCACTAAAGAGTGAGGTGATTATGGGAATATAGGAAATACAGTGGTGATGAGTCATAATAAAAACAAATAAGATATAAAAAAAGCCATTTGGAAACATGTTATCTCAGAACCCTATTAAAATGCTGTGTCGAGGGGAATAGAGAGATAAATACACACCACTATAGTGATCAAAGCTAGGGTGTATTACACAGGAAAGCAGGAAGCAGTAAGTGAGGTGAGACCATAAACCCTCAAATACTCCTACCAGGGAAAAACTTCCTTCAGCAATGTTCCACTTCGTAAATGTTTCTACTCAATTTAACACAGTTATGACAATACTGTAAAACCCAAACTACTTTAGCTACACCTTTTGCCTTCACCTTTAGCTCTTTCAGATGAATAAGGATCATAGCAAATAAAACCTAACTTTGACACTATGTTTATCAGCTCTCTGTCTGATATATGTTAGAACTGGGAAACACTTGGCTATTTAGTGAATGTTTTGTTTTGTTTTGTTTTTAACCATTAAAGGGAATCTCTGTTCCTTGGAGAGAGAATGGAGGCAGAAAACAGGTGACACTAGGAAGAAGCTGCTACCTACTTTGTGTGTTGACTTTCTGTTTGTGAGATATATAGGCAGCATTTCTAATGAATCTGCTGGAAGCGGCTGGAATATTATGATTTATAGTACTGCTCCACTCTCTATCACAGCATTTTATTAGATGGATGGGAAGCTGGTAGTAATGAGGTTAGGAATGAGCAAACATTCATCAAGCCCTGCTACATCTTCTCAGGAAAGACAACACACTATCTCATATGTCACAGGCAGTGATCTAGGTCACAATGATATAAAATGTGTGATTAAAACCAAGCATTTGACACTAGGTAACAGGCATCTAGTTAAAAAATAGCAGTAGTGTTCCTAGCTTTTAATTAAACCCAACTCATAAATATGTAGTGTGGTAAATATACTGCAGATAGGTTTGTTTTTGTTCCACCATGTAACAATTAACTCCAGAATGGGAGCTTTCTTTCATTCTGTGGTGTTCTCAGCCAGGTAATAAACTGAAATATGAATGTTAAACCACAGTCTCAGGCAGATACGAGCTATAAAATACATCTATTGAACTTCTATTTGTCTCTTTCTCCTGTCTTTGTGATGTTGCCTACTTCTTTCTTCAGTATTCTCTCTATGAGAGTATCAACCTTAAGTAAAATATATTTTATATGTAATAATTTCTAATTGTCTCTCACAATGCAATTGATTGTTTGAGTAATGGTTGGGATAGAAAGAATTTTTCAAATACTGAAACAACCATAGACTTCAGCAAACCTTTCCTAGTTACATGCACATTCTTTGACAGGCGATTTATTAATTAGAACATTTTATATTTACAAATGTCTTGTACTAGTGTAATAATAATAGAATATGAGTAGGGTACTGATAGGAAAATAGATAATTGAGAAGTTTTAAAACTTTAGTCAGGTGTTTAGTAATTCTTAGGTAAGAATGTAGACTATAGACAGAGAACAAGAGTGGGATGAGAATGAACTTTCATGACTTTTGAAACTTTTACTTGTTGCATCATAAATTTTTATATAACAAAAATCTCTTTGTGATCTGGTTAAAAATCAGGTTCTTATTACAAGGATCTTGGAGGAGCCTGAGATTCTATTTGTTACAGGAGATAGAAACCCTAATCAGACAAACATTTGTCACAGCAAACTTTTTTTCTTCATCTCTTTGATGCTGATCACCTGTAAAGTCAATTATTCTGCTTCTATTTTTTTTTTTTGCTTTGGGTAAAAATCCTGTCATCTCTTCTCATATCCATGATTGTTGTTACTATGTGCTACTCTTCAATCACATTTTATTACTCTATTTATTGATAATGTTACAGTTGCTACATAATGCTTTGCTCACTGATGAACTCTAAAGCAATTTGTTTGCACACATCACATTATTTAGACTATATTAATTAGTGTTCCTATTGTTGTGATAAAACACTATGTTTAAAAGGAATGTTGGTATGAAAGGGTTTATTTCATCATGGATATTGTAGTTCCTCTTCCAGAAAGTCAGGGCATGATCTCACTGCAGAAATCTGGAAGCAGTAACTGAAACAAAAACTAGAGAGTTATGCTGCTTCTTGTTGGCTTAGTCTTGAGTTTAGTTATAGCTCTAGAAGAAATAATAGGTGATTCCTGAAAGGACATAAGCATTTTTGTGATTGAAATCTCCTTTAGAAAAAGTCATTGCTTACTCTTTAGAAAATGGAGGATTAATTCTTTTAGGCAAAGTTGTCACCAGTGGAGATGGAGAGGCAGATGTATCATCTGATAATAGGAGGTACTACTTCTTAGGTCCATTATAATTAGAGAATCCAATGCCTTCAACATCATTAGAGTCCTCCTATGTATCACCATCCAAAGTCACAGGACTCCATCCTTTTTAATCTTTGCCCTTTAATTGACAACATCTTACAAGATTGATAACTCATTAAATATGATAAAGTCAAGTTCCACAGACTAGTAGAGTTCTTGGTACTAAAAAGTTCTTTGCATACTCACAAAGAGGAAAGGTAAACATCAACACAACTACCAACTGTTCAATCTACAATGTTGACTCCACTTCATAAGACCTGCAATAATAACACATAGTGGGAGGCTCCAACCAATAACTATTTGAATTTAAGGTTTTTACATCCCATACACATCTTGGTTAGCTAAGAACCAGGGATCAGATAGACATGGACTAGGGGAAAAATTAAATACTACTGTTCTTTTAAAAGAATGTAGCAATAAAATGACTCCAAAAGACATTCTGCCATAGTCACATGTCAGAATCTTGCTGAGCCATCATCAAAGAAGTTTCCCCTTGCAGTAGATGGGAACAAAGATAGAGACCTACATACATACAATGTGCAGAGAGTGAGAGATCTTGGAATACTAATTCCTAATTTGAATGTCCCCAAAATAATCCCACACCGCAGGGTTCAAGGAACCCTGTGGAAGATTGTAAGATCCAGAGTAGTTGGAAGACATCACAGAAAGAAGAGCTTCTAAATATAGAAGGACTGATGCACCTATGAACTCACAGAGACTGGCACTATGCAAAGATTCTGTGTGGGTCTGCACCACATTGGGTCTTTGCACTCTAAGGAGTAGATATTAGGAGCCATTATATGTTTGAAGAGAAAACTGACTCTATATAAATGTCCAGAGACCCACAAGACTGACCCCAACTAACAATGTGAGCAACAATGGAAAGCCTACCTTAAATGCCCTTCCTGATAATGAGATTGATGACTAACTTATAATCTAGTAGCTGATGGAAACAGAAGCAGACAACCACAGCTAAAACACTGAGCCAACCTGGAATTCAGATGCAGAGAAGAAGGAATGATAAAAAAAATTGGAGACAAGATCAGGCTACAGAAACCCACAGAGACAGCTGACTTGAACAAGGGGGAGGTAATGAACCCCAAAACTGATAGCTGGGAAACCAGCATTAGCCCTACCCAGACCTCCAGAACATGGGCAGTCTAAGAGACCTCTGACAGTGGAACCAGAATATATCCCTGGTGCACAAAAGGACTTTGGGAGCACATCCCCCATGGAGGGATACTCCCTTAACTTAGAGGCAGGAGGAAAGGCCTAGCCCATACTCCAAATGACTTCGCAGACTTTGTTGATCCCTCTTGGAAGGCATCACCCTTCCTGTGGTGTGTGTGTGGGGGGGATTGGGAGGGTGGGAGGGAAGGAGAGAGGGAGGGAGGAAGGTAGAGGGAACTGGGATAGATATGTAAAATAAGAAAAACAAAACAAAACAAAGCAAAAATACTCTATATTTAACCTAGATGCTCTCCATAGCTGATAATTGATTGCTTCTGAATGAGAACTATGTTTTTCCAATGGATTCTCCCCAGAGAAAGAAACCACTTTTAAGGTGTGGCCCCATGCCCAGTAGAAGATGGAAAACACAAAAGGAACTTAATAGCATCATTGGAGGGTCTTTGTCACACAATGTTTTGTGAAAGCTTTAGTTTTCCCTTTCATGTTCTTTGGATATATGTTGTGACTTGTTTTTATTTTTATGGGATTCCTATGTATATGGAAATGTGTGTGTTTGGTGTCTATATGTGTTTCTTGTGCCTTTTCTTTATTTCTTTTTTTCTTATTTTTGTTTTGTTCTATTCTTTTTTTGGTTTTGTTGTGCTTTATATTATCTTATATTATTGTTGTTGTTTATCTGGGTTTAATAAGAATGAAAATAAACACATAGGCTGAATGGATGTTTACTCAGAAAGAAATAACTTACAACAAAGACAGATGAACACTAGCAAGTTCCACCGGATGCGCTCCTATCCCTTTCCTGCCAGCAAGAGAGTGCTCTCATGATCCTCCTCAGACCTATTCCCCCCAGGTCACTTTTGCCCTGTCTCCACCCCAATGGGCGTGTTCAGTGCCACAGATGTGGACAAACTGAATATCTCAACTACAGTTGTTGCTTGTTTATTTTCATAAATTACTCCTGAATTTACTTCTAAGTAAAACAGTAATGGTGGTTATACACACACACACACACACACACACACACACATATATATATATATATATGTATATTACATAAGAGGATTACATAAGAGACATAGTTTCTAACTTGTGAGTAATCCATACAACAATAGATAAAGTAGTTTTTAAAAATAATTGTCCCAAGTTGGAAGCAGCAAGAATATCATTCAATATATAAACAGGTAAACTGTGTACGTTATGATTCAGAGAGACCTTAATACAGGAAGGTTAGCCACTATCTGTGGGAATAATGATACTGGTTCATGGACTGGGGGTGATGAAATCAAGGCTTCTGAGATTTTTTTTTTTTTGGAAACTTCATCCTCCTTTTTTTCCTGTAACTTGAAACTACTAAAAAGTAACATTGATTTGAGAACATCAGATGTTTTCCAGGATCCACAAAATGTTTTTATAATTAGCCCTCTCAAGAACATGGAAAATTGAACTATTTTTCAATTTTATATAAAGATCTTTGCAGCCTTAATTTTCCTATGCCTAATCTTTTCCTTTAAAGAAGTTGATAAGCAATTACTAAATTTCTTGTGTATTTCAATTACACACAGATTTCCCACAAATGGCAAGTTCGTCTGTAATCTGTCCTTGAGTTGCAGCCAATGTAAACATCTTTCATTATCTCAAACATACAGCTTTTTTCTTTGTTTGTGTCATTATGTTTGTTTGAGAATATTTTAAGATTCCTTTTATTAATTTTCATAGAAGACCTGGTCCTTTGAACTCTGCTGGGACTAACAGCTCACTCATTACCTTCTATCTCCACATTTTGTCTTCTTCATAGTAATTATCCCACTTTGCAACTAGCTTCTTTTTTGCTTACACATTGATCATTATCTTACTGCACTAGAACATGTCTGAATCTATATGAAACTTATCCAGAAGTAATTACCTAGCATTCTGATTAGGTAAGCACAGAGTAAATCATGACCATGGAGCAACTGTTGGAGAATGATTTTAACCCAGATATAATAATCAAATTTCTAAAACTGAAAGACAGGAACAATTTCTATGCAAACTAATTTAATATACATAATAAAATGGACAACTTCCTATGACAATACAATATAAATTTAAAATTGTAACCCAAAGGAGTAAAAAATCTGAAAGGTGATAAATTAAAAAAAAATGATCTCTGAAGGAAATACCAGGTTAAGAATAGTGTAAGTATTATTTCCCCATTCATTAAGACTGAAAAATAATTTTATATTATTATATTATACTGAGCTTTAAACATATAGTAACTTCATATTTAATTCATGAATTGAAGATTCATCTGTTTCATGAAATAATAAAGATTCAGAAGCATACAATACATACAGACAGTGAATCTTATACCACAGTTAAAAACATTCACTGACTGGTTCTTCTCAGTTAAGAAAAAAATGATCTGTAGAAATAGTGAGGCCATGCATGCAGTGGTGGTTCATGCCTTTAATCACAACACTTGGATAGTAGAGGCAGGTGAATCTCTGAGTTCAAAATCAGCCTTGTGAACAGAGTGAGTTTCAGGACAACTATGGCTACACAGAGAAACACTTTTGCAAAGACAAACAAACAAATAAACAAACAAACAAAACAAAAATGAAGAAGAAAAAAAAAGTAAGAGAGAAAGAAAAGTGAGTTTACTTACAACTATGCTGGGTAATTTTATGTCAACTTGACATCAAGGTCACTTGAGAGTAAAGATTCCCAATTGAGAAAATGATTCCAAGTGTGGCTGTGAGAAAGCCTATAGGATATTTTCTTAATTGAGGATTGTTGGCGAAGGTCCCAGCCTATTGTGGGAGGTTCTATCACTGGTGTGGCGGTCCTAAGATCTACACAACAGTCTGATCAAGCCATGAAAGATGAGCCAGTAAGTTACTCCCTTCCATCACATCTGCATCAGCTCCTGCCTCCAGGTTCTGGGCCTGCTTGAGTTTTTTTTGTTCTGACATCCTTTATGATGATGATGTGGAAGCATAAGCTGAATGAATCCTTTCCTATGGAACTTGATTTGGTCATGGTGTTTCATCTTAGCAACAGTAACCATAACTGAGACAAAAATCAAGATTCAGGAATACAAAACAATATCAACAAAAAACATATTATTCTAAAATCACAATATAACATGAAAATACTTATCAAAACACAAAGAAGTTTTAAAGTAGAAAATGTATTAATAAAATTCATCATGTTAACAAAGAAAAAAGAAGGATCATGTCAAGTGGTACCAAAACATTGTTTGAAAATTCAGCATAAAGTGTTTAAAAATGACTTGTTATATTGACATAGTAGGATATATTTACCATGACAGAAAACAATCAATATATTTTTTTATAAAAATATTTATTTATTTTATGCTGGGCATAATTATACATGCCTTTTTATTTAAATGAAAACAAAAATTTATAAACAATATTTGGGAATATGGGCATCGTTCTTTCCAAGCTGATTCCTGTTGGTAGGGGGCACTGTCATGGGAGAATATTAAGAAGAAGCAGAAATCCTGACTGTAGTGGTCTGCAAGGCTGCATTGTCCCATTGATGTTGCTTCAGGGGGTCTTGCTCGATCAAACCACATTATTCTAGAAGGGATCCAGAGCTTTTAATTTCCTGTGGAAACAAAATTAGAAAACCTTTTTCCTAGTAACTTGTCCTTAGGCTTAAATTTAGAAATCAAAGAATTTTAATTTTTTTTATATATATATATAAATTGAATTAATCCAGCAGCATTTTCCTTCTTCCTTTAATAATAATATAATTTAAAAATTTTACATGTGGATCCCAGTTCCCTCTCCCTTCCTCCCTCCAACCCTCCTTCCCTCCCTGTATTCCTCCTTCCATCCCTCCTTCTTGCCCTCTTTCCCCTGTGACATGCACCCTGGCCACCCTCCCCTTCCATCCCCCCACCCCTATTCCACTTGTAGGACTATGCTATCCTACTATGCTATCCTATGGGTCATGTACATCTGTCAAGTTATTTGAAGTAGGGACTAGGACTTCTCTCCTGTCTCTAGGTTAACGGGGAATCACTCCATGGGGGATGTGTCTGCAAGGTCCTTTTGTCCACCAGAAATAGACCCTGCTTCTACAGTCTGATGTCCCCCAGACTTCTCAGTCTTTCTGAGATCCATATTCAGGGGGTCTGAGTCAGTCCCTTGCTGGGTTCCTAGCTATCAGCCTGAGAGGCCCAAGCTCCTACTTGTTCAGGTCAGCTGTCTTTGTGACTTTCTACAACCTGCTCTTATCCCCTCTCTCTGCATCTAGATTCTGGTTTGACTCAGTGTTTGGTTATGGATGTTTGCTTCTGTTTCCAGCAGGTACTAGATGAGGACTCCATGATGGTGGATAATTTAATTGATGATCTCACTATCAGGGAAGGACATTTAAGGTTGCTTTCCATGGTTGCTCAAATTATTAGTTGGAGTCAGTCTTGTAGTTCTCTAGACCTTTCTTTAGGTTCAGCTTTCTCTTCAAAGCAGTAATGGCTCCCACTTTTATGCCCCTCCCTCTCTCACCCTGACTCAATCTACTTAGTCACACGTGTATTCCTCTAATCCCCTTCTATTTCTCCTAGTTCTCTCTCCATTCACTGTCCCCCCATTTCCCATGTGCTCTGGGGGATGTGTCCCTTCACCTTTTTGTGAGGGACCATATATGAATCTCTTAGAATACACTTTGTATCCCAGTTCATCTGGTGGTGTGTATTATAGGCTGGTGATCCTTTGCTCTAGGTCTAAAATCCATATATGAGTGAGTACATACTCTGTTCCTCTTTTTGTGACTGGGTTACCTCATTCAGGATGGTTTCTTCAAGTTCCATTTATTTGCCTGAAAATTTCAAGATTCTGTTTTGTTTTATTTTTCTGCAGAGTAGTATACCATTATGTAGATGTGACACATCTTCTTTATCCACTCTTCAGTTAAGGGACATCTAGGTTGCTTCCAGGTTCTTGCTATTATAAATAATGCTGCTATGAACTTGGTTGAGCACATGTCTTTGTTGCACAAAAGTGAGTCATCTGGGTATATACCTGAGAGTAGAATTGCTGGGTCCTATGGTAAGCTGATTTCTAATTTACTGAGGAACAGTCATACTGATCTCCAAAATGGCTCTACAAGTTTACACTCCCACCAGCAGTGAAGAAGTGTTCTCCTTTCTCCACATCCTCTTGAGCATAAGTTGTCATTGGTTATTCTAATTTTAGCCATTCTGGCAGGAATAAGATCTTATCTCAAAGTTGTTTCATTTGCATTTCCCTGATAACTAAGGATGTTGAACATTTTCTTAAGTGTCTTTCAGCCTCATTGGGAGAATTCTTTCTTCAATTCTGTACCCCATTTTTAAATAAGGCAATTTCATGTTTTGTTGACTAGTTACTTGAATTCTTCGTATATTTTGGAGATCAGTCCTTTGTCTGATGTAGGATTGGTAAAATTTTTTTCCCAGTCTGTGGATTGCTGTTTGGTCTTGTCAACTGTTTCCCTTGCCTTAAAGAAGATTCTAAGTTTGAGGAAGTCCCACTTATTAATTATTGATCTCAGGGTCTGTGCTACTGGAGTTATGTTCAGGAAGCGGTTTCCTATACCAATTTGTTCAAGGGTACCTCCTACTTTCTCTTCTAAGAGGTTCAGTATGGCTGGATTTATGTTGAAGTCTTTGATCCATTTGGACTTGAATTTTGTGCATGGTGATAGACATGGGTCTATCTGCAGTCATCTACACACCATCATCCAATTGTGCCAGCACCATTTGCTGAGGATGCTTTCCTCCCCCCATTGTATATTTTATCTGTTTTGTTGAAAAAATCAGTGTTCATAGGTGTATGGATTAATATCAGGATTTTTATTCAATTCCATTTGTCTACCAGGCTATTTTCAGAACTATAGCTCTGTAGTAGAGCTTAAAGTCAGGGATGGTGATGCCTCCTGAAGTTCTTTTATTGTACAGGGTTATTTTGGCTATCCTGTGTCTTTTCTTTTTCCATAGAAAGTTGACTATTATCCTTTCAAGGTCAGTGAAGAATTGTTCTGGGATTTTAATGGGGATTGCATGGAATCTATAGATTGCTTTTGGCAAGATTGCCATTTTTCTATATTTATTCATTCAATCCAAGAGCTTGGGAGATTTTCTCCATTTCCTGGTATCTTCTTTAATTTCTTTCTTTAAAGACACAAAGTTCTTATTGTATAGGTTTTTCACATGTTTAGTAAGCATTATCCCAAGATATTTTATGTTGTTTGTGGCTGTTGTAAAGGGTGATATTTCTCTGATTTCTTTATTAGCCTCTTTGATGTCTGAATAAAGTAGGGCTACTGATTTTTTTTGAGTTTATCTTGTATTCTGCTAGATTGCTGAAGGTGTTTATCAGTTGTAGGAGTTCCATGGTAGAGTTTATTGGATTGCTTATGTAAACAATCTTATCATCTGCTAATAGAGACAGTTTGACTTCTTCCTTTCCAATTTGTATCCCCTTGATCTCCTGTTGTTGTCTTATAGCTTTAGCTAGAACTTCAAGTACAATATTGAAGAGATATGGAGAGAGAGGACAGCATTGTCTTGTTTCTGATTTTAGAGGAATTAATTGCCTTAATTTTCTCTCTATTCAGTTTGATTTTGGCTGTAATGTTTACTGTATATTGCTTTGATTATGTTTAGGTATGTTCCTCTTATTCCTGGTCTCTCCAAGACCTCTATCATGAAAGGGTGTTGAATTTTGTCGAAGGCATTTTCAGCATCTAAGGAGATGATCATATGGTTTTTCTTTTTAGTTTGTTTATATGGATAAACAAACTTTTATCCATAGATAACGTGGATAGATTTTTGTATATTAAACCATCCTTGCACTGTTAGTTCTATAATGTGACTATCCTCTGTTTTCTTCATATGAGCACTCAGTGCAATGAACTTCCCTTGTAACACTACTTTCAAGGTGTCCCATAATTTCAGATATGTTGTTTCCTCATTCTAGTTGAAGTTCAGGAAGTTCCTAATTTCTTTCTTTATATTTTCTTTCACTCAGGTGTGGTGCAATTGCCCATTGTTCAGTTTCCATGAGTTTGTAGGGTTTTTGCGATTTGTGTTGTTGATTTCCAATTTTAAAGTAGGGTGGTCTGATAAGATTCTTTTGTATCTGTTGAGGCTTGTTATGCCACCTAGTATGTGGTTGATTTTAGAGAAGGTTCCATGTGGAGCAGAGAAGGTGTATTCTTTTGTGTTTGGATGGAATGTTCTATAGATGTCTGTTAAACCCAGTTCAGACATAACTCCTGTTAGTTCTTTTGTTTCTTTGTTG
Organism: Cricetiscus sungorus; assembly: GCA_030556225.1. Classification (NCBI taxonomy): domain Eukaryota; kingdom Metazoa; phylum Chordata; class Mammalia; order Rodentia; family Cricetidae; genus Cricetiscus; species Cricetiscus sungorus. The sequence continues at coordinate 76,440,735 of JANBXA010000734.1, forward strand.
AGTTTCTAATTGGTGGTTCTGTCTATTGGTGAGAATGGTGTGTTGAAGTCTCCCACTATGAGTGTGTGAAGTTTTATGTGAACTTTGAGTTTTAGTAGCATTTCTTTTACAAATGTGGGTGCCTATGTATTTGGGGCATACATGTTCAGAATTGAGACTTTTTGTTGATGGACTTCTTCTGCGATGAATATGAAATAACCATCTGCACATCTTTTGATTTATTTTGGTTTGAAGTCTAACCTGTTAGATATTAGGATAACCACAACTGCTTGCTTCTTGGGTCCATTTGATTGGAAGATCTTTTCCCAGCCCTTTACCCTGAGGTAATGTCTATCTTAAGTATGTTTCTTATATGCAGCAGAATGATGAATATGTTTTCGGCCCCTTTGAGCTGGGCTTCCTTACCTTCCTCTATGCCTACTATTCTTAGGTTTGGCCTTTTCACTGTGTCCCACATTTCCTGGATGTTTTGTGTTAAGGATTGTTGGATTTATGATTTTCTTTGGTCAATGAATCTATTTTCTCTAGTTTATCTTCAGCACCTGAGATTCTCTTTTCCATCTCTTGAATTCTGTTGGTTATACTTGTGTCTGCAGTTCCTGATCACTTGCCCAGTTTTTCTATTTCCAACATCCTTAGGTTTGTGTTTTCTTTATTGTCTTTATTTCTGTTTTCAAGTCTTGTACCTGTTTAATTTTGTTTTCTTGGCTTTCTGAACTTTCTTTAAGGATTTCATTTATTTCTTCCAATTTTTTGTTTGTTTTATCTTCCGTTTCTTGAAGTGATTTTCTCAGATATTTCAGGGTCTCTATCATTTTTATGGTGATAATTTTTAGGTCGTTCTCTTCTGATTCATTTGCTTTGTTGTGTTCTGGTCTAGTTGCTGTAGCTTCTATAGATTCGGGTGGTGTTATGCTTCTCTTTCTGATTTTAAGTGGTTTCTTGTATTGCCATCTTCCCATAGCTTCTTCCAGTAGGTGTTGGTGGGGTTTCTTCCTCTCTCTATGGATTTAGGTGGCTCAAAGTTTCGATATCTGTAGTTCAAGCTCTGTAGGAGGTCACTCTGTAGGCAGGGGCCCGACGATGGGGGTTAAAGTTCAGGCTCCAGCAGAGGCGAGCTGAGGCTTCTTTGGCAGAGGCTAGCCTCCATGATGTTTTCTCAGGGATAGTCAAGTCTAGCTCTAGCCAAAGCCTCTAGCTAATGTCTGGTGTTGGGAGACAAAGGCTGAGCTGATACTCAGGATGTTTCTGCACTGATAGGCAGGTCTATCTGGTACTCTCCAGCTGAGTAGGGCCTCTTTAGGAGAGGTCCTACTATGGGGGTCAATGATCCAATCCCCTGCAGGAACTCAGGTTGGACCTGCAGAGAAGGGCAGATCTCTGAGAGGTGCCCAGAACTCCAGTAGAAGACCAGTGGGGGGTCAGAGACCAGGAAGGTAGAAATTATGGGTGGTCCCACAAGGATAGGCTGGCCTATTGTGCTCAGATAGGCTCCAGGAATTTCCCCAAAGGTCAACAATCTATATTTTAAGGTGCCATTTGACCTAACTGTGCAACTCTAAGAAAATAATAAGATAGGATTATTTTATCCATTAAAGTCTAAATTTCTCACCTATAAAATAGATATTGAAATTTCCTTTAGTTTTTGAGATTGTATCATATTTTTTATATTATTTTGAAATTTAGTATAATTGAATTATTTCTTCCTTCCTTTTCCTCCCTCTAAACCATCTTATATACTCCTCCTTGCTCTCTTTCTAAGTGATATATAGTAACTAATTTTAAATATATAAATATTTTGAGGAGATAGATTTTCAAATTGCCAATCATGAAGTCTTACTAACCTAGAGTCTGATTTGCAATGTATGATAGTCCCAATCTCTCTCAATCACAATCACATCTTTAATTATTTTATTATGTCTTTGAGAAGGTCATATAATATATTTTGATCATATTTATCACCACTCTTTCCCATAACTCCTCCTAGATTTACTTCCCATTTCTTTTCTCTCTTTGTAGTGTCAAATCCTCTGACACCAAAAGAAGTCCCACAGAATCTATTATCCTGGGCTCAAAGGAGCCCACGGAGACTATGAAGAAAACAAGGGAGTCAGCATGTGACCGTCCTAAGCTCTCTGCTTACATGTTACAATTGGTAGCTTGGTCTTTTTGTGGAACTCCTAACAGTAAGAGCAATGATTATCTCTGACCCTTTCACTGGCTTTTCTGTGCCTACTTCCCATACTGGGTGGTTTTATAGGCTTACTATGAAGAGAGGTACCTAGTCTTACTGCAACTTGATATTCCTTGTTTGGGTGATATCCATTGGAAGCCTATCCTCTTCTGGAGAAAAACTGAGGAATATTGGATAGGAGATGGTGGTGCAGAACAGAAATCGGGGAAATGATTGGGAGGAGAGAAGGAAGAGGAAACTACAGTTGGGATATAAAATAATCATAATCATAAATAAATAGATAAATTAAATAAGAAAGAATTAACTTATCAAGTACAACTTATGCTACCTATGCATATTCAAATATGGTGTCACTCATGGTAGCATAGGAATTCTAACTTGAGCTATTTCCTTCAACAAAACCAATTCTTCTTACACTAGTATCCATCTACTGCCAAAGCCCTTTGTGAGAGACCTGGCCTGATGAATACATTCCCCATCAATTATGGAATGTTGACTAGCTTGATACTTTGCAGGCTTTGTGTGGGCAGCCACAACTTTCATGACTTCATGAAAGCAAGGGTCCTGTTAGGTTCAAAGAAACTATGGCAGTAGCCCTCTTGAACTCTGACTCTTATTTTTCTTCCATGTTTCATTGTTTCCTGAATTATGTCAGGAAAAGTTGAGATGTGTGTCTCATTTAGGGTTGATCACTCCAGTTATACTCTATACTCTGAGCAGCTGCAGGGCTCTATAAACTAACATCCAGTGAAAAATAAATAACATATATTTTTCATTTTAGCTATTATTTTCAGATAAAACATAGCATCCATTAGTTTAATTACTACATGGTTTGATTATTTTGTGCATATTTATTAACCATATGAAGTATTTGTTGTATGATTATCTTTTTATCTATTTCTCATTTCTACTATCATTATAGTGAGTTTTAAGAATATAAACTCTTGTCACCAGGACCATGCAGATATGGGTGGCCTGTGCTATCACACCAGGTTATGGTGTTGTCCAGGCCAAGACAGCTGCATGGGCCATGTTGGTTAGTGGCCCAGCATTAGCCAGCATCTTGGTTGATGTCTGTGGCCCCTGTTGACACTGACAGCTGTACAGATGCCAGGGATCTGAACAGCTATCTGTGACCATGTTGGTGTCCAAGGTTTTTGCTGCCTCTATGGCCATAATGATATTAGTGGGCTGTGCCACCACTTGTTCAATAGTGATGCCCGTGCCTGGGTTGCTGCTGATTGTCATGTCTAGGTCCTTGTTCATTCCTGTAGCAGCTGGATTCTGTGATGATATCCATGGCCTGTGTTAACACAGGATGTCACAGGAACCAAGTTTGTTGAAATCATAGGGCCATGCTGAACTGGTGCCACCTCTCACCAACTCTGGGATAGCTGGCTCACTCTACTCCTTGCTGCACACTGCATTAGGAGAGGTGACCCCGCCCCCAAAGGAGAGAAGCCCCACTCACTTGGGAGAGATGGCCTCTTTGACCTACCTCAGTGGGCACAAATCATGCATAAGGTGCACCTACATAAGTGCAAGCAAAACATCCATACAATTAAAAAGGATATTTTAAATAAATCATTTTAATGTTAATTAATTTAAGATATGTATATCTATATCTATCTATCTATATCTATATCTATATCTATATCTATGTCTATATATATATATATATATATATAGTTATTTTCTTAATATTTATTCCTGGTTTAAAATTTTTGTCTTTTTCATTATTGTTTTACTTCTTACTAATTTTTAAATTATTTACCATAAAACATGAAATTAATTAGATATTTTCATATATATGCTTCCTTATTTGTCTCTCTTTTCATTTCCTTTCTCATTTGCCTTATGTCCTTTCAGCAGGCACTCTTCTTACCCCACTGTAGTGCTTCAGCTTTATATCACATATATTCCATTTCCCTCACCCCCAGATATGTTCTTCTCATTTCTCCATCTAAAAGTGTCCTTTTTATTTTTTTTAAAAACACACATGATCTAATTTCTGCATATGAGTGAAGGTGTGTGTAATTATCTGCCTTAATTAACTTGTCCTGCAGATGTCATGGCTTCATTCATTATAGCTTCATAAAATGTCAGTATGTCTATGTAGCAGATTTTCTTTATCCATATATCTCTTGGTGAACATCTAAGTTATTTTTATGTCATAGCTATTGTAAATAGTCTATCAATAAAGACTGTATAGAAGATCTCTCTGGTAGTATGGGAAGTGTTCTGCATATATACCCAAGGTTTTATGGATGGTCATACCACAGTTTTTAAATTTTTTCCCTCCCATTACCAATTTCCATAATAACCAAACCAGTTTTGATTTCTATTGGTAGTTTGTAAAGTTTTCTCTCTTTTATTACATTAAAGTTATCATTGTACTCATATCAACAGGATATGCATCTTGTGCTTTAAACTCCAATATTTATCCAATATTGAAGGTATTTTATATCCTTCTTTTATAAATAAAAGGGGGGTATATTCTCAGGAATTCATTAGCCATCTAGTACTTTTTTCTTATGAACTTCATATTCAAGTATTTTTAAAATTTTTTATATTTTTTAACAAAAAATTGCTTTTTCAAAATATTTCATTTACTTTTAATATTTTGGGGGGAGTTTTGGTATCATATAAGCTTTATTTAGAGTAGTTTCTTTTGAAAATAAAAATTTAATGCAGTAAACCTTATAAACAAACCTCTAAGTCACTGGTTCTCAACCCATTGGTTGCAATCTCCACACAGGTCTTATATTGCATATCCTGAATATCAAATATTTACATTATGATTCATAAAAGTAGCAAAATTACCATTATGAAGCAAGATCGCAATAATTGGATTGGCAGTCACCATAACAAGAGGAACTGTATTAAAGGGTCACATTATTAGGAGGATGAAAGTCACTGTTCTGAGGTTTAGGGGTCGCTATATGCATGTGTTCATAATTTTTAAAAACTTATTGTTCTACTAGTATACAAATCTCTATTTAAATGATGCAATAGATTTTATTTTAATGTAGCAAAAATTATTTTGCAAAATTGTAGTTTTTAATATGAGGAAATTATTGTTTTAATAAAATTTCAGAATTTTTATAATTTTCACTCAACCACTACCATTGTAGTTGGGATTTATTTAATATATTTAAAAAATTTATGGGTCATCAGTTATTCTGGTTAATTTCTACACTAATCTAAATCTTCACCAATGTCCATATTATCATTATATTAGCTTTATAGTATCTTGATAGTTAGTAACAATTTTTGGTCCTTTACATTCCATGATCCAATATAAAGTAGGCATTTGCTCTGGTTAAATAATGTCCAATATGACTGAAGCTTTAAATTTGGGGGGGTAAAAATCCCTCATGCTCTAAAATCATGGATAGTCTTCTGAGGAAAATCTGCCTGCTGAAGAGCAAACTACAGTGTAAACATTGTTGCTGCAGTGTATGGCTAGGGTTGGTGCTACAGTGTCTTTGTACAATTAAAAAGATTCAGAAATCATGAATTGAGATTTTTCTTTTCCTATTTTTCTATCTTTAATTTTTTATTTAGATGAGATGATGACTTACCTATTTCTGAGAAATTTTGTTCACTTCTCTAATGTTGGGAAATTTAAATACTTGTCCCTTACAGCTCTCTTTCTCCCCACCCTGCTGTAGAACTCTCTCTCGTGCTCTCAAGGTTGAGCAAACAAGGTTTTTCTCAGAATTTCCTGCTGCACAGTGCCTGTACCTTGACCCCAGGTGGTGCGTGATTTCCTCCTATGCTTAGCCCATCCCCTGGCTTGGGTATATAAGCCCATTTATCTCTGTAATAAACAGCAGCTTCTTAACTTCTCATGGTGGTCTGTTAAGTGCTTCAATCCTGACACCCTCTGCCAGCTCTGTACTCTGGTCCCATTGGAGCGGCACTCTAATATCAAGACTTAGGAAGTTGCTTTTGGTCTCCTCATTGGAAATAACCGGTATCTCTAAAGGAAGAAAAATACAGAATACCTGAACTTGAAGACAACATGAAGAAACTGTAAGAGTTTTCCAAAAAGAACAAAGACAGAATAATAATAAGATAAGTAGTGGGAATTTCAAGTTACACACACTTTGAAAATCTCAAACTTGTGTGTTATATACAAAAAGAAGAAAAAATTTCCATTTTGAAAGCATAGAGAGCATATTTAACAGAGACATAACTAATTTCCTCAGCACTAAAAAATGCCAATTCAGATACAGGAATTATTTAGCACATCAAACATAAAATAGGAAAAAAGAAACTTCTTTCATCACATTACAAATAAAACAGCAAATACACAGAATAAAGGGAGCATGTTGGCAGCAGCAAGAAATAACTAGTCAGGTACTAAGGCAGATGCATGGAATAACAGGAGACCATTTAAATGAAACAATAAAAGGAAGGCTTTGAATAATGGAATCCAAGTCAGTAACAGCTAAGAAAATAATACCCATCAAAGTTATCTATTTAGAATATAAGCAAAATATCAAAATCAAAATACTTCATGATTATGCCAAATTGAAAGAATTAAATCTATTTTATAAAAAATAAATGGAAGAATACTTCAGATCGAAAGGAAAAAGTATTCCTGCATAAGGCCACATGAAAGAAAATAATATGCTAGGGTATTTCTAAGCAGTAGAAGAAGAGATTAAATTCCAGAAACTGAAAAAAAATGGCAGGAATGAATTAAAATATTTACAATAACTCAATTTTAATAATATTAATCATCTCAATTATTGTCTTTTTATATTTGTGTGCTTAAGTTGGGGTACCTATAGAGATCACAAAGCTATAGTGGGTTGTGAGAAGAAGGGGAGGTATAAGAGAGGGTGAGAATATTATAGAACACATGTGATATGAGGTAAAGGAGGTAATAAAATGGATTAAAGGTTTAAGTGAGAACAGGGAAGAAGGATTAAGTAACAGTAAGGGTGTATGAAAAGTAGAGAAATCCATCATATTTGCTAAAAACAGTAAGATTGTTTAAAACTGTAGATATGTATTTTAATATATATGTGTAAATATATGACATAGTTACACACATACGTGTGTGTGTGTGTGTGTGTGTGTGTGTGTGTGTGTGTGTGTAAAATTGTGTTTAAATATGAGTTGAGTATTCCTTTCTGTTACGGCAGGTTTCTCCACCAGCTGCCCTGGTCCGCCAGCCCGCTGCCCGCCTGTAGCCACAAATAACACTCAGAGACTCTGTATTTGATACAATCCTGTTGGCCAGTTACCATTATTGTTTATGGGCTAGCTCTGTCTTAATTATTAACCCATCTCTACTTATCTAAGGATTTCCACGTGGTCGTCTTATGTGGTAGCCACGGCTGGCATCTTCCTTCCTCCCTGGTCTACATCTTGACCTCTCCCTACTACTTCCTCTTTCTGCCTCCTGGTCTCCTAGCCCCACCTATCTTGTTTCCTATTAGCCACAGTGCTTTATTAACCAGTATGAGAAACATATATACAGAATAACATCTCCCATCATCTCCTCTTTTCTGTCTAAAGTAAAAGAAGGGGTTTAACCTTAACATAGCAAAATATATCATACAACAGTTATCAAATAAGAATCACAGTAAACAATATTTAGTCCATTAACATTTTGTAAGACTTAAAGAAAATATCATCTATCCTATCTTTGTGAGCCTAAAGTCCTATATGTAACTTACCTTTAATCCTTACTAAGGAAAACTATAACCATAACTATCTGTCTTTAACTCCTTCAAAGACCACAGAAGGATAATATATAAACTCTAGAAATGACAGAGACAACTCATTGCCTGGTCAATCACCCAAAGTTCTTCTGTAATGTTCCATCTTCAGCCCATAGGCCATAATGTGTCTGGCAGACTTTCAGCAAAGCAGGAAACTTTAAACTGTCCACCTGTATTGATAGTTTTTCAGTCATTTTTCTCTGTATCCTGTAGAATTTCTGGCAGGCAGCCTCTTCCATGAAGCAGGAATCCTGTAGCAATGTCCATCTTGCATCAGCAGTCACTTTCCTGCAGATCCTGCATGTCCAGTTTCTACAGCATAAAGTCAAACAATCCAGAAGAGCAGTACCTTGCCCAAATGGCTAGTCTTGCCATATTAGAAGCAAACTCCCTAACACGTTTCTTCGATGTCCATCTTCCTTTCTGACGCAGGTGGTGTTACCAGGAGCAGTTGTGCCTCACTGTCAACAAAAACCCTAAACCATTTTAAATGCCATATTCTGTAGGTCTTTGAAAGGTTTGAAGAATGACTATTCATCTCAAATACATCTGAGTATATCCAGAAATCCTAACTAACTTAACTATAAGTTCTCATTATCATAGATAATTATCTATAATCTGTGTTAAAGTATACATTACATTCTAAATTAGCTATATAAAAACAATACCTAAACAAGAGGAGAAATATATATATCACAAAATTGACCTTAAATTGCATAAATAAAAGAAAATCCATTCCAAAGCAAAGTATTCATATCTATACCATAATTCCCTTTTTTACCTTTAAAAAGATTGCTTGTGGCCATTAACCATTTATAACCAACCTCATTTAAATTAGAACAAACATTTATAAACAGTATTTGGGAATGTGGGCGTCGTTCTTTCCAAACTACTTCCTGGTGGTAGAGTGTGCTGTCATGGGGATCCTAAGAAGATGCAGAAACCTTGGCAGTAGTCTGCAAGGCTTTGTCTCACTGCTTTGAATGTTGGATCACCTGGGGCACTGTTTCAGGGGGTCTGGCTTGACCAAACCATATAAGTCTGTAAAGTATCCATAGCTTTTCATTTTCTGTGGAAACAAAAATAGAAATCCTTTTCCCCAGTAACTTGTCCTTAGGCTTAAATTTTGGAGTCAAAGCATTTTTAAAATATATAAATTGAATTAATCTAGCAGCATTTCTTTTATCAGTAGTTGTTATTTTCTCAGCAATCAAATAATTTAAAGACAACAGAAGCGCGTATAGTATCCAAAATTTCTCTGTGCTTTCCATTTTTATGTGGCTTTTTTTTTATTACTCTATTTCTTCTACTTCTATTTTTACATATTTTGAGACAGGGTTTTTCTGTGTAACTTTTATCTGTCCTGGAATTCACTGCATACCAGGTTTACTTTGAAATCACAGAGATCTGCTTGCCTCTGTCTGAGGAGTGCTGGGATTAATGGCATGCCCCATTACACCCATCCATTCTACTTCCTTTTTTTTTTTTTTTTTAAACCATTGTATCCTGTTTCTTTTTCTCTCCCAAGCCAGTGTATTTTTTAAAACACCGTGTAAACCTTCATTGCAACTCTCATACACACCAATGAATTCTTAGCAGAGCTCTTTAAAAGCAAGGCATTTTTTTGCCGCTTATGCTAATTTTGGAAACCTCCCTTAAAGGAGCCATGCAACTCTCTGTCTACAGCAAAACGAATCCAACCGAGAAAATGCTGCTACCAAGAAGTCTTGGTAGTCTCTGTTCCCTTGTTTCTAAAAAGTATTTTATAAGCTTTTGTTAAGTTTTAAGTGAAAGTTCTCAATCCCAGTTCTGACACCATTATGTTATGGCAGGTTGTTCCTTCCCGCCGACTCCATCCTGCCTGCTGTCAGTTTGGACCCACTGCAGCACAATCCCCAAATAACACTCAGAGACTCTGTATTTGATATAATCCTATCGGCTAATGACTATCATTGTTAATGGTCTAGCTCTGCCTTAATTATTAACCCATTTCTACTTATCTAAGTATTTCCACGTGGTTATCTTATCCGGGAGCCGCAGCTGGCATCTTCTTTCTTTCAGGTCTACATCTCAACTCTCCTTCTACTTCCTCCTTCTCCTAGTCTCCTAGCCCCACCTATCTTGTTTCCCATTGGCCACAAGACTTTATTAATTAGCAAGTATGAGAAACATATTTACAGAATAGCATCTCCCATCACGTTTCCTCCAGAATACATGAATTATTAAAGGGACATCTCAGCATCAGTTATGGGATAACTGCCCATGAGTTTCTGTAGGCCTAAGGCAAACAGAAAACAACAAGACTTTAGCCTTGTTATTGATCACTTTCAGACAAGATAGTGAGACACAACAGAGACTAGAACATTGTTCCTGATTGAATATCAGAAAAGATAGTCAGAACTTACTACTGAAGACATTTTGATTTCTGCCATAGAGACATCACCAAAATACTGACCTTAAAATTTCTCTGTTGGCTACCTTTCTTTTATTTTTTTAAAAAGAATGTAATATACATATATTCACGTATGTATACGTGAATATATGTATATTATATTATTTTTATTTTACATATCGATCCCTGTACCCTGTCCCTTCCTCCCTCTCTTCTTCCCTCTGTCCCTCCCTCTGTCCCTCCTTCTTTCTGTCCCTCCCATGCCCCCCAACCGCCCTCTGTTATGAGTATGCTTTTTCCCCTGCTGGTCTGGTCCCACTGCCACACCAACCCCACATAACACACAGAGACTCTGTATGAGATATAATTCAGTTGGAGAGTTACTAGTTTCTTATCAGCTACCTCTGTCTTAAATATTTACCCATTTCTATTAGTCTAAATGTTTCCACATGGTCTCATCTTGCTGGAGAGAGGGGCTGGTGTTCTACCCTGTAGGTCCTCCATCTTCGAACTCCTCCCTACTCCTTCCGGAATCCTCATTATCTCCTAGTCCAGCCTATCTTGCTTTCCTATTGGCCAACAGTGCTTTATTCATTAACCAATATATGAAATCTATTTACAGAATGACATCTCTCATCAACCCTCCAATCCTACCCTCCCATCACTCCACCGGGAGGGTGATACTTTCCAGGAGGTATCAACAACATCTGTCAAGTCATTTGGAGTAGGCACTGGGCCCTCCCTTCTGCCTCTAGGTTAAGGGAGTATCCCTCCATGGGGAATGTGCTCCCAAAGTCCTTCTGTGCACTAGGGATACCTTTCATAGCACATTCTGAGAAAATGGAGAAAAACATAATCAGTGTTTGCCCTCCTAAACATGGAATAATACAATACTGATCTGCTAAGCAAAATGTGACCACTAGAGCAATAGTGACAAGAAATTAATGAGGGTAACAACAGCTTTGGATTAGATGTGAGGTTTGTTTCACAAGATACTTTGTGTCTGATACTATGAATCTGTTTAAAACTCTTGTCTCAAGAGCTTTTAGTTCTTGGAGGTCTTGAAAAACCTACTACAGTTTACTTGCTAAATGCTCATGTTGTCAAACTACCTTCTAAGTGTTTATATTTCTATTTATAGATTAGTTCTACCTTCATACTTGGTCAGAGAAGTGGCTCGCAGCAGTAGGTAGCAATTAATACAGAGGCTCAGGACTGGTATAACTGCTAAGACAAGTGATTACTGAGTGCTCAGCCCTAAATAGTTCATCAGTACCAATTATAAGAGAAATGGAGTGGAAAAGCTATAACACCCAAATTATGGGAAATAATTCTGTAAAACACTCTTCTTGACAAAAAGATGATTGGATTTGAGCTATTTAATTTTGAATACATGATAAGTACAACAGGAGTAATTTAAAACAGTAAAAACAACATAAATTTATTTTCCACAATGAAGAAGAATTTTTTTAAGTATAAAAGTGTGAGAGAAACACACATAGAGCAAGAATGTAGGAGCAATGATATAGTCAAAGAAACAGAAAGATAGAAAGAAATATAAATGGAGACAGGGAAAGCAAGTAGGGGGAAAAGGAGAGAGGAATTCAGCAGAGAGAATATTAGGATAAAGGAAGTTTAATTTCTGACATTTGTCAAGCAATTCATCTGCACTACAAGAGATGATATCAAAAATTCATATTTTGGCTTAAATATTATTCTAATGATTGTCAAATTGTGAAAGCCTGTTTTGGTGGTTTTGAAAACCAAATTTTACCTTTATTTATTTGAGAACTGTGACATTGAAAGAAAGTTTATAAGAAAAGAGACTTAGAAATGCCACATATAAAGGCAACATTCATTCTAAACACTAAAATAAGTGAGTTTCAATGTGATAAGTATGTGCACATACACAGTAAGAGTATGTTAATTCCAATGTGAAGAAGAGGTATCATTTCAGTGCCACATAAAGCAAGATGTTTTACAATGTTGAACTATTCTTGTCAACCTTTTCCCCAGAGAAACAAAACACACAGTTCCATGATAATATGCAGGAAACTGTGATTATAATAAACTGACTGTGATAAATGTTCTCTTAGCCACATCTTTTATACTGCTTCAATTAAGTAGAGGATGGAAAATGTTGGCAAGAGTATTTGAATGCTTAATCTATAGGTTTATACCTAACACCAGGGTGGCATTTATCTTTAACTGGACTAAAGAGTCAGCAGTGGCTCTGAGCCCACTAACTATTGTGGACTTAAATATATAGTTATCCACATGAGAGTAGGTGGTGTCAGGGTATCTGCGCTTGTGTTTAAGATAGCACCTAAATTAGATTTAAGCTCCTCAGTGATCTCTTCTTGCCAAAATGGTTGCTTAAAATTGTGTTTTTTGTGGCATCATTATTGTAGTTTGGCCATTAGATGGAAGAGACTGACAGAAGATCATTAATATTAAGCATGGATTTCACACAGTAGGCATTTTACCTCTATGTTTTCTATAGCCAATGTTTTTTTTAACTCAGTGTATGAACTCTGAAGACAGTAACTTTAGGAATTTGGTTGGATATGTACATCACACACATGGGTGATCATGGATAATAATACAATATATGAGCCAATATAAAGAATTCATGCAGAATACATTTAGCACAAGTTGAAAACAGATAACTAAATATATGGTAAACTGTCATTAAAACAAGAGTTTATTATAAACAAAATGTATATCTGACTAGTTACTTCTCAGATAGGTACTCAAGATGTACATACAGTGGCTTTTTAAGCATTAATGATGCTATTTATAATGAAAAGTAGCAGACCTGACCTCTTCATAATACAACTTAACCTGATTCCTTCTAAAACTCTGGCCACTTTCCTTTCTTGTAAATAAATTTTTCTGATGTTTATGCAATATTTAAACATGGCACAAGTACTGCAGATTATATTCATTCTTCAATTTTATATTGTATATTGAGTTTTTGTTATAAAATATCAAGATTCTATCAAGATTCATTTCTCTTGAACTAAACTTTAGTCCCCAAAACACACAGATGTTCCACACCTCATTGTTTCACCAGTAAAACTGTGGCCCTAAGAGGCTAATCATCTGAAACATGGTAAAGAACTTTGGCATACAGGAAATTCTACATCTCCCAGCTGCTTCAGTGGAAACTGAAGTCTCAGAGTAGGGCCTTGATTTCAGTTTAGTTTAGGCCTGCAAACACATGGAAAGTTTCATATTTTCCAATAACTACAGCAGAAGTTGTGGACCCAGGGTGAGAGTGTCAGGCACTAAATAGCAGTCTTGCAGAAGAAAATGATACTTCAAACTGGCTCTTTCTTAGTAATGTCCTGGATGTTGGAAGAAGCACTACCGAAAGAAGATGGGGGACTTTGTTGTAAATCATGGAAATACATACTGAAAAACTCAACCAACAAACAAACTCCAGGTTCACATATTAGCACAGAAAAAAAAAAGACAACATACAAATCCAAAATACTATGTCTTCATCAAAGATTACTAATCCCACTTTAATGGCACCCAATGATGATGATTAGGAAATACTTCTAGACATGGAATTTAAAATAATAATAGTGCCATTTAACCAATTTAGAGAAAACATGAATGTACTCCAAGATATCAACAATAACAAAAGGACTGAAGAAAAAAAGTCAATCCAAAATGTTAAAACTTCTATCTAAAAAATGTTAAATTTTTTTGGAAAAACTAAACCAAAATAATGCTGGAAATAAAAATTGGATAATTCAAGTTAAAAATCTTAGTGAAAAAGTCTCACAAATAAGTAGATTGTATGGAAAGTATAATACATATTAAGTATTAATGGTTTCCATTCTCAGCTAAAAAGACATAGACTAGCTGATTAGATTAAAAGTTGTACCCACCCATGTTTCTGCTGCCTCTAAGGAATATAACTTATCAACAAAAAAAAGAGAGAAAACAAGCCTTACCTTAGGATAAAATAGTACAAAAGTTATTCCATGCAAAGAGAAATAATAAGTGAGAGGAGTAGAGGTAAGGGAGAATGTGGTCAGGATGTATTGTGCGGGAGATTAAGAATAAGAATAATGAGAAAAAAAAAGCCCACAAAGTGTATAAAGTGATTAAATGTCATTAAAGTGTGTTCTTGGTGAGAGAAGAGAGGGGGAGGAGCTGGATCAGCTTTAGTGAGGGTATCTTTTTTCCTGTGTGTATTTCTGCCATCTTTATTAAAATCTATGTGTTCTTTGGAGTTTGAACTTATGATCATTCCATTGATAAATGTTTCTGGTTTTATGCCAATACCATGTCATCTTTACTACTACAGGTCTGTAGTATTCCTTGTAATTAGTAATAGTGAGACCTGCAGTAAATCTTTTATTGTTCAGAATTATTTTTAGCTATCTTGAATATTCAATTTTCCTATCAAGATCTGAAAAGAATTGAGTTTGAATTTTTATTGGGATTGTTTTTAATCTGAAGATTGACTTTGGTAGGATAGATATTTTTACTATAGTAATCCTACCAATCTGTGAGCACAAAAGATCAACAACATCTTCTGATATTTTGGCAATTTCATTCTTCAAAATATTGAAGTTTTTATCACATAAGCCTTCCATTTATTTGGTTAAAATTAACCCAAGATATTTTATATTATTAGTGGCTATTGTGAAAGATGTTGTTTTTCTGAATGCTTTCTCATTTCCTTTTTTCATTTGTATATAGGTGGGATACTAAGATATTTTCAGTCAATTTCATATACAACCATTTCACTTAAGGTGTGTATCAGCTGTGGGTCTTCCCTGGGAGAATTGTCTGTGTAGCTTATGTATACAATCATATCTTCATCTTTCTTTCTTTCTCTATGCTCTACATGCTGACTCCTACATCGTACTTCCTCTTTCCTCCTTGTCTCCTAGCACCACCTATCTTGCTTTCCTATTGAACCAACAGTACTTTATTCATTAATCAGTATGAAAAACATATTTACAGAATAACATCTCCCATCAGTTTCTATTTCATCCACTAATGTGAGGAGTATTGGCATTAGCTCTTATCGACAGCTAATACAGTGTTATACAAAACTGCACTAAATTTTTCTGACCTGAGTTCTTTTTGGTTTGGGGATTTTAAATGACTGCTTATCATGATTTAATTTGTAAGTAGTACCTGTGAAGAAAATTATCCATTTCTTTTAGATTTTCCAATTTAGTGGAGTATATGATTTTAAAGTATGATCAAATGATTCTTTGCATTTCCCTTAATTTCTGTTGTTATTAACCCCTTAGTTTTATGATTTTGTTAATTTGGATATTTTTCTCTCTGCCTTTTATTTATTTTGGAAAAGGGTTTGTCTTTCTTGTTGATTTTACCAAAGAACCAACCCTGCTTCATTAATTCTTTGTACTGTTCTCTTTGTTTTTATTTTATTAACTAATGTAATGTTTATTGATATTATGTTGTCTATCCCTCTTGGATGAGCTTGTTTATTTTCATTCTAGAGCTTTCACAGGTGCTGTTAAGTTCCTGCATGAGATCTCTCCATTTCTTTTATGCAGAAGTATTAGTAGTGTCGGTCAAACTTAGAGAGTAAAAAATTGGGGAGAATTTGGCTGTGGTACAGACTACCTGAGCTTCTTGTAGCTCACATGGTCTCTGGGAGTTCAAAGAGTCTCCTCCATAGTTGGAAGCAGAGCATGGTGATGTGGACCCAGTAGGGATTATGGATAGTGTTGTGGGGAGGCACCAAGAGAGTGGTAGGAGGTTAGCAGACAGGCAGCTTACTTAGAATTCTGGTGAACAGCCTGGTCTCTGGAGACACATGGAGTCTCCACCCCAGTTTGGACTGGGATAAGGCAACTAGGAGGGAAAGTGACTGGGTAAAATGTGGGCAGGCAAAGAGTGGTTGATAATGTGTTGATTTTTATAGGTGGGCAGCCTATAAGGATTTTCTGGCAGCCTGAGCAGTCTCTCCTTTGCAAGATTCTTAAGACTTGAAGTCAATTTGATAAAATTAAGCCCAATAAACTCAGCAATACGTAATCTTCAGTATTAACTTAACTGAATTAAGAAAGTATTAGGTGACTGGCCAAGCACAGCTCTGTTTATAGCTTTAAGGATGTTTACAGAGATGATTATATCATGAAAGCTCTGCACTAATGGAACATTTAATCCACTAATAACACTATAACACAAAGGTTATAAATGTTTATAAGGATCTCTTTGTGCACTGTTAAGCCATTCTACAAATAGTTCTTCATTTTATTCACTGTGAAAACAATTGCCAATATTATAATTTGTCTCTATGGCCAATCTTCCAGAGTAGCATTATTGATTCTTAGAATTCTCCCATATGCTAGAATATCAAAAGCCATATATCTGAAATCTGATTTAGGAAAGGCATCACTATTCAGTAGGCAGACTGTTACTTAGACATCCTCTTTTTAGTTTAGGTTACCAATTCTGTCCACAACTGTTCTTGAACTATGTTCAATGTTTAAACTGTTCAAGAATGAGCAAGTCTCACACAAATACAAGATGAGGAAACAACATTTGAAGCTTGGAATTGGAACAATTACTTCATTTATTACAAATTTGCTATATATCTGTTATCAAATTGCAGAATAACAACTTATAACCCAACAAGTCAGTTTCTACCACACCAACTACCTTCAATAAATTAATGAAAAATCCAAATGATAAAGAAGAACAGAAAATAGCATTTTTCAATGTGATCACTTTACAAAGAGACAAAGGGACAAAGAGATCCAGTCACAATCCTACCACCCAAAGCTGATCTTCGGGATACTGGCTAAATATTTAGGTTAAAACAAATGTTCCTTTTCCTCTGATATATTTACATATTTTATCATCATTCTCTTATATAGCTTGATAAATTTTTATTGTGGTTCCATATATTGCATGTGTTTGTGGTATTCAGTTTTAAAGAGATCTTTGAATTGGTAATAATTACATTTTTGGAGAATGTTATTTTAATAATGCTAAGAAATATTCGTATCCTATTTAAATACTGAAATAGAAAAGACAAACCAAGGATAAAAAAAATAGTCATTCTGTGCCAGAGGAAGATCTTAGAACATTGGTGTTTAGACTCCATCTATGTCTCAATGTTTGGATTAAAATAAAATAATAGAATATATATATGAAGATATATGGGTATAATTCTGTCACTAGGAGGCTGAGACAGGAAGATTATATTTTGCAGGCAACCCTTCCCTATATGACAAGATGCCATCTTAAATTGAATATATATATTCATATATGTGTGTGTATGTATGAAAAGCAATTAAGTAATGAAGAAAAAAGAGATAATATGAACTCATTTTATTTTATATTTAACTATTTTACCTTCTTCTTAAAAATTTCCAACATCAAAAATCTTTATCATTATTGATACTGTGTGATTGCTTTCTTGGCTTCTTTTTATAAATATTGAAAAATTTACACTAGATGCACATGATTTAAAATTTAATCAATTTGTTAATCTATTGCCATTATTTTTTCCTGTTATCATGTTTTTTTTCTGCCTTATGATATAGACTTGAGAAAGATGAAAAGAAAGAGATTTACTGTCTTCAATGACTTCTGGGTGAAGATTGACCCAATATTTAATGGGTTTTAGAATTTTGACCTGCATATCGTCTCTGCCCTCCTTACCCCTCAGAGTAGTTCCTCATTTCTATTCTCTCTCATCTTTTCTTCCCCTTTCCTTTGTTTTGCTCCTGTTCTCACTCTTACTTTCTCAATCTCAAACCCTTAAGACTGTGAAACTCAGGATTACTATAAAAAGGAATAACAGCCTATTTGAGTTCTCATGGAATTTTCTTCTGGCCAGATGGTATTATCTTATGAAACAATAATAATCAGAGAGTAGCATGTTGGGGTCTGGTTAATTACCCTGTTCAATTCTATACATTTATTCTACCTTCGTATCAGTAGAATTTAGATTAAACCACTTGAATTACCCTTGAATTAAACTACTCTTCATCAACAGGTGACAAAGCAAAAATACTGGAAGAAACCTACAGTAATCAAGGCTACCCAATTCTATAGAATCAGTATCACAGAGGCTAAGATCTGCCAAGGGCTTTGCTAAAGAAACACTGATATAACTTGACTCTTGTTAACTGGAAAGTGAGGATAATTATACCCTATCTTGAACTTTCTATGGAGCTTAGACATACAAATATCTTATTGCAAACTTACCTTAGAATTGTGTATAGAACACTGACACTAGTGTATTATGTTGTTCTGTGAAATTCCTTGAGAGATTTAATGGTGCTTAGTCATATAGACAGATGAACAGAGCCATGCAAGAACGGATTTTTAAAGTGGGTCTTTCTTCTTGTTTGTTTGTTTTGTAAGGGTTAGAAAAGTAGTTTTTCCATCCAACATTTTCTCTTAGAAAGTACAATTAATTTGGCTTAAAAAATAGCATAGTACTCACAATTTAAAAAGTGTGTCCTTTCCTAGTCCCTACTTCAAATGACTTGACAGATTTACATGATCCAACCTGGATAGCATAGCCGTACAAGTGAAATGGGGGTGGGGGGATGGGAGAGAAAGTGGCCAGGGTGCATGTCACAGGGGAAAGAAGGTAAGAGGGAGGGAGGGAAGGAGGGAGAGGAAACCGGGATCAACATGTAAAATTTTAAAATTATATTATTAATAAAATAAATAAATTGATGGGAGATGTTATTCTGTATATATGTTTCTCATACTGGTTAATAAAACCCTGTGGCCAATAGGAAACAAGATAGGTGGGGCTAGGAGACCAGGATGAGGAAAGAAGAAGTAGTAGGGGGGAGTCGAGATGTAGCCCAGGGAAGAAGCAGGACGCCTGCTGCGGCTCCCCGATAAGACGACCACGTGGAAATACTTAGATAAGTAGAAATGGGTTAATAATTAAGACAGAGCTAGCCCATAAACAATAAGGGTAATTGGCCAACAGGATTACATCAAATACAGAGTCTCTGAGTGTTATTTGGGGCTGGCGTGGCTATGGGCCCAGAATGGCAGGAAGGAAAAACTTGCTGTAACAATAAATAAATAAATAAATAAATAAATAATAGAATGTTGGGGAAAAAATTGTGTTCTTTGAGGCTTCTCAAAATATCAGTAAAATAACACTTTCTGATCTGTGAGGAACACTATGTACTTGTCGAGTACTCAGGGTATCACTTTATATTACATGTGATGAGTAACTGCATGTACCCTGTTCAAAACCCAGAATGACACCCAAGATTATATGTGATAGGGAATTGCATGCATCCTGTTCAATGCCTGGAGTGACATCAGGATTATTTGTGATTAGGAAAACTATGTACCCTGTGCAAGGCCAGAGTGGCATCCAAAATTACAATTGATGAGGATAGCATGTAGCTAGTGTAAGGCCTTAGTGTCACCATAGTTTACAGGAGGTATAAAACATTTTGCATAATACAGTTATGGGACACAGGCATATGGTAAAGTTTACTTTATAAATTAAGCATGGTAAGGGATTAACAACTCACAGTAAACATAATTATAAATATATTGTAATAAAGTTGATGTAAATATGTGTTGTCTCAAAATGTTTCTCATTACAGATCTTAGTAACATCAATATTTTACAGCTTTAAAAGAATATGTGTGTGTGTGTGTGTGTGTGTACACATGTGTGTGTACACATGTGTTTGTACTTGTGCAGCCCAGAAGAGGGTGTTCAATGCCTTGGATCTGGAGTTACAGCAAGATGTGAACTTCCAGATACAGTTGCTTGAGATTGACCATAGGTCCTTAGAAAGAACAGAAACTACTCTTAAACACTAAGCCATCTCTCTAGCCCATGATTTTGCTTTGCTTCTTTCCTTATTAATTTAATAACTTTACTATATTTATATAAAGGGATATCATTATAGCAATTTTTGTCATCTTCAACTCTCCAGCATCACCAGTCCTGAGTTTAGGATATTTATTAAGTGAATATGGGTTAGTGAGCTGAACAAAGGTGATACTGTGACAGTGAGCTTGATAACCAAGATAGCCACTCTATTACTAACAGGAAGATGTAATATGTGGCATGCGGACACTGTTAAAATGGACATTTTACATCCCAGGCAGAATGGACCAAAATGGCATCAGATTATTATGCTATTGAGAATGATATGTAGCCTAAAACTTATGAATTGTATATTTCAGGAATTTTCCACTTATAGGCTCAGACTATCGTTTATTGTAGCCAACTAAAACCTGAAAATGAAACTGTGAATGAAGAGAGTTTACTCTGCTTACAAACGAACCTGTGAATGATAAGGGCCTACTGTGTTCATTGTCCTATTCCTGTCCCCACTACCTGACCCATAAGTTTCAGTGTCACTTGGTTATTAGCAACAAAAGCTTTGTTGGTAGATAAAGGATTATTCTTATCTCACTTAAACCATTAGCTAAGGTTTTGTTTTTTGCTCTTCCTGAGCAGAAGAAATTTGGGGTTTTCTCATATCTGAACAGAAAAAATTATAAGCAAAAATCATCCTAATATGAATTTTCTATTATATTTGAGCTAATGAGATAGTATAAAGTATATTCATAACTGGCATAGTTAATTATGTCTAACTACCCATGATTGCCATCAGAAAAATATGCTAAATCAGATAATAAATAAAAATTTCTTCCTACAAATTTAATTATCCAAATGATAAAATGATGTTATGTCTTTCTTGAAATGTATTTCATACACTATTTAGGGAACTTTATGAACTAAAAAATTGCTCTTAGCACATAAAATCACAAACTATCTTATAAAACAAACTCAATTTAATACATAAGATATATCAAATATTACAATTCATTTCTTTTTCACAGACACTTGGGAATGTACTCAGTGGCAGAGCACTGTCTATCCTATCCAAGTCTCTAGGTTTGTTGTCTATGGCTAAAGGGAAACTGATATGTGGGATCTGACCATGTTACAAATAAATAATGTATAGCTACATCAGACAGGAAGTTCTAAAATCATGTCAATACCTTGAAACAAAATCAATGTAAAACTTTAATCACTCTTTGTTTTAATTTTGGGGAGAGATCTAATTACGTATCATTGACTGACCTGGAACTTGTTACATAGACCATGTTGGCCTCAGATGGACTCACTGAGATATGCCTGCTCTGCCTCCCAATATTGAGATTTAAAGGACTCTGAGATTTTTGGCTGTGGATGTCTGAAGAGACTTGCACACTTAACCTTTGTGATCATCTTTCATGAGAAATTACAAGGATAGAACAGTATAGGAAAATAAAATAGAAAACCCCTTGCAATTAATATGAAATGATGAAATCGGGAATATTACATACTTTTTCCTCAATCAGATGGAATGTGTGTGTGAGTGTGTGAGTGTGTGTGTATCAGTATAACTATACTTATATTATTCATGACTTTTAACTTTTATCCACTTGCAAACCTTACTTTTCGAAGAAATTATGTGACCTCAGGACCATATTTATTTTCAATAGATACACAAATCAAACCTTTGCTAATAATATATCATGTGGAAATTTTTAAAAAAATGATTCTTTGCTATGCATAAATTTTACCATTTTTAAAATGAAAGCAGTTTTGCATAATCGTGATTGTGTACTTGCATATAGAGAGTTAAGTCTTAGATGAATGTTTAACATGTCAAGGTGCACCTTCCCACTTTATACACATAAGTGCTGAGAATGTTCCTTCACCCTAACACACATTATAATGTAGCAGAAGTATGTTTAGTGCTATTTCAGAAATTGTTAGAAACATTGTTCTAAACTCAAGCCAAAATTCACTTAATGATTTTTTATGAAATTAAAAAAGCAATTGAATTATTAATGCTGAAAATCAAACACTCTAGGAACACTGATATGTTTTAGGAAAAGTTTGTTGTGTATTACAGAACATGGCCACCGAACCAGTGCTGCAGTGGACATGCATGATGCAATACAGCAAGTCTTGCTGAGACTCCTGTGTATCATTGCATGTTTGATAATGACTTAAGTTTTTGCTTTCTGTATAATCAGAAAACTTTAATGGTTGTTACTTTGTATGTATTCTGTAGTGGTTTTGAAGATATATCTTTCCTTATTCTTGAGGCTTTTGTACAAGTATACAATAGAGTATAATTATATCCATTCCCATTTTCTTCTTCCAAGTTACCCAATATTTTTCCTAAATTTTATTCTTCAACTCTCTCTTTGTTTTTTAATAACTTACTAAGTCCAATTAGTTCTTTAGTTCTGCCCATATGTGCATCCTGGTCATTCACAGGATCATATGAAACCTATTATTAGTATCACATTTAAAGATGACTTATTCTCCCTTTGTTAGTAGCTGTCAACTACCAGTTGTTCCCCACCTGTCTCTATTCTTCCTGGTACTTTGTCAAATCAGCTTTACTCATCAACTAATAAAAGCAACACATATTTGCAGCATACAGAAGGATATGCTACATCACACAATGATTATGCTAGGCATGGGTCCAACCTGCAGAGCAGGACTTATATACAATCAGAAAATTACTGGTTATAAAAATAGTGGGCATATTTAGTCAGGCCAGTCATTATTCTAGCTTGCAGGGTTGACACATGGGTAAAATTGGTGATTACTTTTATCTTCTGGTAGCACGCATAGCACTTTGAGGCACTATAAAAGCTAGCAAGAAGAGATGAAGAGTCTAGGTGAGTATTGGTATTAACTTCCCCTATTCTATGACTCAAGTATATGATAGCATGAACAAAAGTCTTAACATCAATTTTAGAGGGTAACTATGATAATTAATAATGCAATGGGAGGTCAGGGTAGATGATACAGTGAGGAGAGATGGATGACTAACACTAAAAGCATTTTGAATTGACTACTATTGAAACTTCCTAATATGTGTACAATAACCCATGTAAAGACCTTAAATGGAGTAACCTTATGATGGGGTAAGAATACTAGATAGCACACGATAACAAATAAAAAACCCAGTGACAGGAGTGAGCTGAGCTAACCACTTTGGAGTTGCTGCCAGATGAGGTCCTATAGACTATCAATATTTTAGACTATTATCAGTGTTCTTGGCTACTGCTGTAATTAAAAAACCAATAAACAAAAAAAATGCTTGAGAAAGACACCATGCATCAGAGTTCAGTCAGAGGGGTATTTTATTCAGTGAAAATGATTATAAAAAGGGAAAGGGGAGGTTGGAGACCAGGCTCCAGGGATGAGATTGGTAAGAGAGAGAAAAAAGAGGCAGAGGGAGACAGAGACAGAGACAAAAATAGAGAAATGAACAGGCAGAAAGAGGGAGAGAAAGAGTGAGGGATAGCAGGTGGGCAGGGCTCTCTTAAAAGGAAGCATAGACTCTTAGTGGCAGCAGCTGAGGGTGTATCCTGTCAGAACTCTGAAGGCAGGCCAGTACAAATGCCTAAATACTAACAGTTACCATCTTGAATTATGATTTTAATCCTTCCTTTCTCCTAGTATCAGTAACAGACCCATGATTTTAGTTTATTTGTTTTTTTTGTTTGTTTGTTGTTTCTTAAAATGCATTGTTTTTTTAGAGAAGCAAGCCAAACAAAATGGCACAAAGCACAACACAATAATAGTAAAAACAAAACCCAATAGGTAACAAATTGGTTCAATTTCTTGCAATTGTGGTTTATTGATTTATCTTGGAAAAGTTCTTAGCAATATTGCTTGGGTGTAGAATTATTTAAAACCATGAGCTTCCAGCAAATAATGCTTTATTTTGCTTGTCTTGGGAAAAGAAAGTAAACTTCAAGTGACAATATTTATTCTATAAAATAGTAGGAATGTTTTAAGATGATTAGCATATGAATCAGTCTCAAAGATATTGTTTAGAAATAAGAATATTATTGCTTCCCCAAAATGGAGCAGAGTCTTGAAAATCAAATGTAATTGTTATTTATTGTGTTTGAAAGTATGTAAAATAGGTAGGAAGGATGTATAGGACAGCTCTTTGTTAGACTCCCAGTTAATTAACACATTGGTAACAAATTTGTATTTTGTTTTCTTCAACATTACATAGTGATATTTGGGGTGCACTTTTTGGTAATTTTGTCACCTTCAGTTCACAACTTTATATCCTATACTTCTTGTCTCACATTGTGTATGTACTAAATTTGACATATGTCACACACTATACACGGTTCAGAGAAAGATTTTCACTGAGGGACAAACTTGACGAAATATTTCTGTGAAAAGCAATTTGCTTGAATAGGCTTGCTTATATTCCCAGTACAATTATTGTAGATTACATGAGTTTCAAAACAAGCCTTAGTCTTTGCAACCTACTCTTCCTCTATTTGATTCTCCTGTGAAGTCATAATCCTCTGTTTGTGCAGTGTCTGTTGCCATGGAGAGTAATGTGATGTTACAAATTTGCTATTATTTATGACTTCATTATAGGATGGATACCAATGAAAAATTAATTTCTGATTTCTTCACCAAATATTTGGTGAGTTATATAGGAACAGATGAGGATAATTCAGTTTTCAGTTATTAATTGGCAGGTGAAACTAATGTCACTAGTAACAATATCAAAGTTAAGGAAATAATTTAAAATATCAAAATACATAATAAAATGCGAAGCAATAGAAAACATTTATGTTCTGTCTAAAAAATAATTTTCTGAGAGACACAAACTCTTCCTTGAGAAACTGCATGTCAATGTCATTCTTTAAGTTTCTCCTTGATTCTGCTGTGTTGACTTTCTTTGTTAAGAAAAGCTAAATAGCACTCTGGTGCATAAGCCCCTCACCCACTGAGATATTGAATTCTGATCTTTAATAAACCAACATTGATTTACTTCACTGCTTCTGTTTGCTGAGCTAAGCCCCACTGGCATAGTTGAAAAGGCACACACAATTTAATAAAATTGCTATTTTTCCATTTCAGTTTTTTATTTATGCATAAAGCAGATTCTAAGATTCCGGAATTTACTAATTTTTGTTCAGAAGTTTCAGAACACAGTAGTTTCACTCCTATGTATGCAAGCCAAATAAATGGAATGGGTTCATTTTTGTTGCAAATTCCATTCCTTTATTCACATGGGGATTAAGTCTTGAAGGATATAAAAATTGTAACCATGACAGCCTCAAGTTTCAGATCCCAAGAAACCAGGCACTATATTAAGCACAAGGTTAGGCAATATTTAGCCAATACTACAGAGTGAGGAAACAGAAGATATGGGCCAGTGGTGAGCATAGAATTATTAAATCAGACATGGAAAGAACTGGTCTTATTTATTTTTTTTCTGTGTGGTAATAATACATGCAATACTGCACAGGGTGAGATCTTCCCATTCCTAAATTTCACTTCTTCCTTCCAGAGCTCAGTGATCACCCTAGTTCTCAGCCAGAAAGAAGGCAGTATGTGCCATAAATTCTTCCATATTTCTGTTAGCATTCTTTTCATAAATAGTGCTACAGTGAGTCAACCTTGCAAGTTCATCCTAAATTCATCTACCACAGCTCCAAATTACTAACCAATGTTTGTTATAGGACTCAATAAATTAACCAGTCTAAGAAAAGAGGATTCAGACAAAAGCTGGAGAGAGACTTTTTGATAATGATAAGGTCTTACCCTGTCCTCTTGGTGGACTCAGGATACAACAGCTCTGTGTAGCAAGCATCTTATGTGAGTAAGCACATGCTTGTCTTTTGACAAGGCTTGGCTGTCATGCCCAACCTTGACCGGCAAGTAGGACGCAATTCTGGAAAGATCTTCTTCATGCAGTTTATTCAGGATCCTTGAACAAGCTTCTTCTGACCCCGGGGAAATGCACAGGCTTAAATCCCCTTGTGCTGACCAACCCCAGTGAGCCACGTGGACCCTGCAGATAGGCTACTCTAACAGGGAAGCAAACAGGCTGAACAGGCTTAACCAAAAAAGGACTTGTTCACGCCAGAGAGTGCTCACCATCAGGAAGGTGGAAGGTGGAAGCCAGCACCATCTTTAAGGCGAGGCACTTCGCAGCTCTCTAGACTTGGCCACATAAATGCATCTATAATGGCATTTTTTTCCTCTGCCGCCATTCTCACTTTGGTGAGATTATACTTCGGGTCCCAATAAAATTACTAGCAGATAAATTGCCTTTCATGTTTTACTCTCCAGATAAGCTACATCAAGGTTCCTTTAAGACTTAGAACTCACATGTTACATAAAAGGAATATGAGTATTTCTATCACAATACTTTATTGCCTAACTTCAGAAGCTTTCCATACATCTGTCTTCAAGTGTCTTGAGGTACTTAATTTCACTTGCTTATTTTTGACTCATAGTCCATGGCAAAGTTTCTCTCTTTGTCCTACTAGAACTCAATCCTCCTGGAAGCAGCCCAGCAGCCCCTGACAGAGACCACATTGCTTTCATATAGAATGCTGCTGTTTTCAACTTGGAGGTGAATGTTTATCTTTCTGTTTCTTATCTTTGATTGTGTTTTCTGCAACAGCATTCTAACTTTCCTTCTATTGAACTCATTTCATTTATTAATATACAGCTTATTTTTCATTTTCTATGCTACTATTTTCAGAGTTGGATCCCTTATATTTTTCTGTTTTCCAGGAATGTGTATTTTGTTCCACTTATATCAATGATATAAACAGCATTTACTAGATAGTAAATATTCAGTAAATGTTATTCAATTGAAGCTTCTGGTAAAGAAAAAAAATAAAGTGCCCTATCAAAATGGTCTTTTCGAAACACATATAATGTTTTCTGAGATGAAATGTATTAAATTGACTATATTAGTATGTTTGCCATTTGAAAAGTATTATTTACTAAAATTGAAATGAAGATGTATATAATTACTGAATAGCAAACTTGTTCCCTTTTTTTCTCTTTTAAATTTTTTTTTTTTATTAATTTAACATACCATCGTCAGTCAGCTCTCTCTCCACTTACTGTATCCCCCTCCCCCACAACCCACCACCATTGACTACTTAGAAAAGGTAAGGCTTCTATGGGGAGTCAAAATGTCAGCCACTTTCAGTTGAGACAGGAACAAGCCCCGTCCCCATGCATTGAGACTGAGTAAGGCATTCCACCATGTGGAATCGGTTAGAGAAAGCCAGATCGCATGCAAAAGATAGGTCCTGGTCCCACTGCCAGAGTTGCCACAAACATACCATGCTATACAACTATAGCCCCCATGCAGATGAGTTCAGATCAGCTATCTCTGTGGGTCTCTCTCCCCTGTTATGCTCTTGACACCCATTGCTAATTTAATTTCTGCTGCCTCTCTGACTGTATTCCTTGAGCTCAGCCTCATGTTTGACTGTGGCTCTCTGAACCTGCTTCTTCTCAGTTACTGGGTGAAGACTCCATGATGATAATTAGGATAATCAAAAATCTGAGGATAGTTCAGGCACCCTCTCCACTATTGCTAGGAGTCTGAGGTGGGTCATCCTTGTACATTCCTGGGAATTTCCCTAGCAGTAGATTTCTCCCTAACCGTATAATGACTCCATCTATCAAGATGTGACTTTCACTGCTCTCCCACTTCATTCTTCCTCAACTCAACCATCCCATTACCTCATGATATCATCACCCATCCAATTTCCTTTACCAACTCCCCTGCCCTCAGTTTCTCCAGGATATTTCATCTATTTCCTTTTCCCAGGATGAACCATGTGTCCCTCTCAGGGTTATCTTTGTTAACTGTGCTCTCTTGTGGCCTTGTTATCCTTTGCTTTACATATAGTATGCACTTATGAGTGAGTACATACCATGTTTCTTCTACTGGATCTGGTTTACCCCATGATATATATATATTTTTTCTAAGTCCATCTATTTCTTTTGCTTTCAAATTTCTTATGTCACTGTTTATTTTTGTTTGTTTGTTTGTTTGTTTCAGCTGAGTAATACCCCATTGTGTAAATGTGCCATATTTTCTTTGTCTACTCCTCCATTTAGGAGTATCTAGGCTGTTTCCAGGTTTTGGATATTATGAATAATGTTGCTACAAATATAGTTGAGCAACTGCCCTTATGTTATGATTGAGCATCCTTTGAGTATATGGCCAAAAGTAGTATTGTTGGGTCTTGAGGCAGATTATTCCCAATTGTCTGTGAATCTACCATACAGATCTTCAAAGGGATTGTACAAGGTTGCACTCCCCAGCAGTTGAATTCCCATTACCCAACATCCTCTGCAACATAAGCAGTCATCACTGGTTTTTATCATAGCTATTCTGAAAGTTGTAGATGGTGTCTTAGAATCATTTTGAATTGAATTTCCCTGATGGCAAAGAATGTTGAGGAATTCCTTAAATGTCTTTGGACAATTTGAGGTTATTATGTTGAGACTTTTTTGTTTAGATCTCTACTCAATTTGGATTATTTTGTGTTTTGATGTCTAGTG
Organism: Cricetiscus sungorus; assembly: GCA_030556225.1. NCBI lineage: Eukaryota > Metazoa > Chordata > Mammalia > Rodentia > Cricetidae > Cricetiscus > Cricetiscus sungorus. Next base: position 76,469,455 of record JANBXA010000734.1, read on the forward strand.
TTTTAGTTCTTTATATACTCTAGAAATCAGCACTGTGTTAAATGTGAGCTTGGTGACAAACTTCTCCCATTCTTTCAGCTGTTGGTTTATCTTATTTACCATGTCCTTTGCCTTATAGAATTTTTCAACTTCAGGAGGATCCATTTATTGATTGTTGCTTTCGTTCCTGATCTACTGGTGTTATATTTATGAAGTGGTCTCCTGTGCCTATTCATTCCAGGCTACTTTCCACTTTCTCTTCTATCAATTTTGGTATACCTGGATTTATATTGAGGTCTTTGATGTACTTAATCTTCAGTTTTGTGCATGGGAATAGATATGGATCTATTTGCAGTCTTCTGCATGTTGATATTCAATGATTCCAACACCATTAGTTGAAGATACTTTCTTTTCACCAACTGTAAAATTTGATTCCATTGGTATGAAGTTGAGTATTGTTCTTTTGCCGACAATGAAAAATTGTATTGGGATTTTGATGGGGATTTCATTCAATCTGCAGATTGCTTTTGGTTATATTGTTATTTATTTACATTGATTCTATATATCCAAGAATATGGGAGATCTTTCCATTTTATGATGCTTTCTTCAAATTCTTCAAAGAATTAAATTTCTTGTTATATAGAACTTTCATTTATTTGGTTACAGTTACTCCAATATATTTTATATTATATGTGGTTATTATTATATATGGTGACACTTCTCTGAAATTTTTTCTCAGCTTGTTATCATTTGTATATAGGATAACTATTTTTTGAATTAATTTGAGTTAAACTTTATCTATCCACATTACTTAAGGTGTTTATCAACCATAGGAGTTCCCTGGTAGAAATTTGGGGTCCAGTTATGTGTACTATCATATCATCTGCGAATAGTGAAAGTTTGACTCTTTACTTTGTGGTTTGTATTCCCTTGATCTCGTATTATTGTCTCACTGCTCTATCTAGAATTTATAATACTATTTTTCTATAGACAGAGTAGACAGACATGTTTTGTTCCTGATTTTAGTGGAATAATTTTAAGTTTCTCTCCATTAAATTTGATGTTGGCTGTCAGCTTGCTGTACTTTGTCTTTATTATGTTTAGGTTTCTTCTTTGTATCCCTACTTTCTCCAAGACCTTTTCATGAATGGGTGTTGGATTTTGTGAAATCTGTTTTCAGCATCTAATTAGATAATTACGTGGTTTTATTTCCATATGTTGAACCATCCTAGCATCTTTGCAATAAAGACTACTTCATGGTGAATGAATTTTTTGATATGTTCTTGGATTCAGTTTGGAAGAATTTTATTGAGTATTTTGGCATCAATGTTTATAAGGGAGTTTGGTTTGCATTTTTTTCCTTTGTTGCATTTTTTTGTGTGGTTTGGATTTCAGGGTAGCTAAAGCCTCATAAAAAGTGTTTAACAATGTTCCTTATGTCTTTATTATGTGGAACAATTTGAAGAATATTGAATTAGCTCTTCTTTGAAATTCTTTTAGATTCTGTGACTTTTTGTTTGTTTGTTTTGTTTTGTTTTTTGTTTGTTTGCTTGCTTGCTTGCTTTTTTGGTTGGGAGACTTTAATGACAGCTTTTATTTCCTTTGGGGTTACAGTTCTATTGAAATTATTTATTGGGACTTAATTTAATTTTTGTATGTGGTACCTATCCAGAAAATTGTGCATTTCTTTTAGAATTTGAAATTTTGTGGTGTACAGGCTTTTTGAAGTTTGACCTGATGATTATCTGGAGTCCCTCCATGTTTGTTGTTATGTACCCATTTTCATTTCTGGTTTTGTTAATTTGGATGCTTACTCTCTGCCTTTTGATTATTTTGGAGCTTTTTGATTTTTCTCAAACAACTAACTCTTTGTTTTCACTGATTCGTTTTGTCCTCATTGTTTTTATTTTGTTTACTTAAGCCCTCAATTTTAACATTTCCTGTTGTCTACTACTCCTGGAAAAGTTTGCTTCTTTTTGTTTTAGAGCTTTCAGGTGTGCTGTCAATTTCTAGAAATTTTTTTATGTAGGCAATTGGTGCTATGAACTTTACCTTCATAGTGTTCCATAAGTTTGGGTATGTTATAAATTCATTTTCATTGAGATCTAGGAAATCTTTACTTATTTATTTATTTATTTATTTATTTATTTATTTATTGACCCAGTAGTGAATCAGTAGAGCATTATTTAGTTTATATGAGTTTGTATGCTTTCTGTAATTTGTGTTGTTCAATTCCAAGTTAAATTTAAAACATGTCTGTCTGAAAAATACAGGGGTCTGTTCAGTTTTTATCTGTTGAGGCTTGGGTTATCATTGACTGTGTGGTCAATCATTAGAGAAGATACATAAGGCGCTGATAAGGTGTATTCTTTTGTGTTGCTGTTGAATGTTTTATACATGTCTGCTAAGCCCATTTGAGGCATATCCTCTCTTAGTTCTCCTATTTCTCTGTTGTTTTTCTCTCTAGCAGACCTGTCCATTGGTGAGTACAAGGTATTACAGTATCCCACCATAGTGAATGGTGTTTGATGTGCAATTTCAGCTTTAGTAATGTTACTTTTATTATGTGAGTGACCTTTTATTTGTGTCATAAATGTTTAAAATTCATAATCTTCATGGATTTTTCCTGAAATGAAATATCCTTCTCCACCTCTTTTGATTAATTGTAGTTTGAATTTTATTTTTTAAATATTAAGATAACTATACCAGCTTGTTTCTTAGGTCCATTTGATTGAAAGTCTTTCCCAATCCTTTACTCTGAAGTAATATTTGTCTTTGAAGTTGAGATATGTTTCTTGTATGCAGTAGCAGGTCAGCTTCTATATTCCTTTCCATTCTATTACCCTGTATCTTTTCAAGGCCAAATTGAATTCAATGATATTAAGGGATATTAATGACCAGTGATTTTTTAATTCCTGTTAGTTTTTCATTTTGTTATTGTTGGAGGCTGTATGTGCGCTTGTTTTTCTTCTCTGGGATTTTCTGGTATGAAATTATTTATTGCCTGTGTTTTTGTGTGTGCAGCTAAATTCATTGAGTTGTTGATTTCCTGCAAGTACTTTCTGTATGACTGGATTTGTGTATAGATATCTGTGCTCTCTCTTGTCTGCATAATGTCTATATAAGACCTTCTGGCTTTCAGTCACCATTAAAAAATCATGTGTTATTTTGATGGGTCTGCCTTTGTATATTACTAAGCTTTATCCTTTGAAGCTCTTAATATTCTTTATTCTTTATGTTTAGTGTTTTGATTATAATGTGGTGAGGGAACTGATGTGAGATGTCATTATGTAAATATGTTTCTCTTATTGGTTAATGAATAAAGCCCTGTTGGCCAATAGGAAAGCAAGATAGGTTGGACTAGGAGAAAAGTAGAAATCCGTAGGAGGGATGAGGAGATTCAACATGTAGGACTTGAGAGAACAGAGGTCCAGATCCTCTCTCCTGTAAGATAGACAATATGGAAATACTTATATTAATAGAAATTGGTTAATATTTAAGACAGAGGTAGCCAATAAGAAATGCTAGTAACAGGCTAACAGCTCTACATCTAATAAATCCTCTCTGTGTGTTATTTGGAGCTAGTGCATCTGTGGAACCCAGGCTGGCAGGAAAGCATTTTTTTGTAACAGGGAACTATTTTGTTTTCTTTTGTCCCAGTCTATTTTGTGTTCTGTGAGGGTCCTTCTTCAGGTTGGACCAGTTTTCCTCTATTCTTTTCCTTCTGTTCCCATTATATTTAGGTTTAGTCTTTTCATGGTGTCCCAGATTTCTTGGACATTTTGCATTATAACTTTGTTGGCTTAATATTTTCTTTGAACAATGAATCCGTTTCCTCTATCATAGATTCAATGCAAAGAGATTCTGTCATCTTTCTCTTGTTGGATATGTTTGTATCTGTAGTTCCTGTTTGTTTACCCAAATTTTTCATTTCTAGAATTCTTTCAGTTTGTGTTTTCTTTAATGTCTCTATTTCAAATTTAAACTGGTTTTAACCATAAAATCTGAAGTGAAATATAATATTCAAGTGGGTTTCATATATATGCATATCATATACATATAATTCTGAATAATACTGCATACGTTAATTTATTTTGGATTCCCTTTACTCCATTATGGCTGATTTCTAGATGGCCTGAAGTTTATTTCAATGGCAAAATTCTTAACGGAGATCAGAATATAGGACAATAGAAAACTGAAGTCAGGTAACACTGAATAGGGTGAATGTTCTCCCATTCAGAATAAGACCACAAGGACAGGAAAAAGCTAAAGGAGGAACACAGACAAAATGAACAAAAGAACTATTTTCTTTACAGGGTTATGTTTAGCAGTTGAATATTAAAGGGGATATAAACAGTAGAGTGAAGAATATTATCTTTTATTTCTGAAGTCAAAAAAAATTCATGACACAAATGGGGCTATTAGTAGCAGAGAATTGAATCATCAATTGACAAGTCTAGAAAATAAGATAGTTTTATTTGCTATTGATGTAGTGAGAAGATACTGTCTCTACAATATATAGGCACTTTTAAACTGCCTTAGTGAACTAATAGGTTTTACAGATACTGGAGAGTCAATGAAAAAGCATGGGCAGTGACATTTTGAATAAGTTACACACAGCAGTAAGTGGATTGTGGTATAACGTGGTCATTTTGAAGGTACTGGGGTATTGTCCCCTCCAAAATTAAATATTTAGATAAAAAAGTAATTATTTAGATAAAAAGATTATCGTAGTAATGTCATAGGATTTTAATAGTAAATACAATACAAAGCAGCAAAGCAGTAGCTAAAGTAATAAAAAAATAATTAAAAATATTTCAGAGCTATTATAAATATGGTACACAGCTATAATGAAAATAAGTCTCCTGTGTCAAGGTCATATATAATAAAGAAACAAAGGTGGACTATTTATTTTTATTGAAAATACATTCTCTCATATTATATAGTTTCTCATTTGTCCACTCCTAACTGCCCTCAACTCTCATTTTCTCCAGATCCTCTTCTCTGTTAACTTTTCAAAATTGAACAGAGCTCAAAAAGATGACAGCCAAACATTACAAAACAAGATATAATAAGACAAGCAAAAAAAACCCCTTATATCAAATTTGGGCAAAGCAACCAAAGAGTAGTAAAAGAACCCTAAGGGCATACAAAAAAAAGTCAAAGGTACACCAACTAACATTGTGCAAAGTCCCATAAAATACTGAGCTAACAGCTATGATGTATACTAATAGGACCTGGTCCAGACCTTTGCATGCCCTTGCTTACTATTTCAGCCTATGTGACCTCATATGAGTCCTACTTAGTTGATTTGGTGCACCATGTTCTCCTATGTTTTCCATGCCCCTCCTCCTTTGCTTACCTTATCTCCAAAGGGAGGGACTTGATGGAGACCTACAATTTAGACTCTCTCTCCAATTTCGCAATGAGTCCCTCACCCATACCAACCCGATGCTGGAGGAAGCCTCACTCGTGGTGTAACAAGGCACTAATCTGTGAATATAGGAGAATATCACTAGGAACTACTTCCCTTATTACTCTTTCTTCCTTCTTTTCTTCCTCCCTTCTTCTTTTCATCTATTGCCCCCCTCCTTTTTTTCCCTCTCTACTAAGACACTCCTATCTCAATTTGAAGCTATTGGCCAAGCATTTATTACTGGATTCTAATTATTGATGTGAGAAAGGGGTGAAAGTGAGTAATATTATCATCTTATTTGAGGAGAGGATTGGGAGGTAAGACAACACTATTCCCCTCCATAAATACCAGAAGTCAATTTGACCTTGGCACTGAAATAAGAAATTACCTTTAGAATTTGCCTCTGGTATAAACTGATGCACACATTTTCCTCCTGCACCCGTAATGTTTCCAGAGAGGAAAGAAATACCCCATCTTCCAGGAATAGGAAGAATAGTATATCATTTAATATATTGGCAATCATTGGTTTCAGTATTTTGTAGCCATTTGGGGCTATAAAGTTTCCTTGATGTTAATTTCAAGCACATGTGTGATTCAATCCATGTTTTTATGACTTCAATACTTTTATTAGACCACAATAGAAATCCAAGCTTCATTTTTGTGAATAAAATTGGAATTATTTTCAAATAACTTTCAAAGATATTATAAAAACAGATTTATTGTGATATATTGTGGCATTCATTGAAAGCACATACTCAAGTGTTTGTAGTGATTCACGGTTAGCAGCCATTATCATAGCAATCCCAAAACTGATAACACAAAATTTACTATATTGTTCAGATTTTTGATAAGGAAACTATTCCTGGCTTGGTGCTAAAGTCTCTTCTTATAGAGTGAAATTGCTGGAGGAATTTTCTTCTTGTGTAAAAGGCTGGTCACAGGGGAGCAAGCTGAAATGTGCATGAACAATTTTAAGCATTCTTTCTTTGAGATATGGCTGAATGTAACTCAAGATGTCCTTAAACCCACTAAACAGTGGGAAATGACCTTGAGCTCTGGATCCTCTTGTGTCTATTTCCCAAGTGCTGAGATTAGAAGCACATACTACCAATGCTAGTTTATTCAGTGCTGGTGATAAAATCCAAGCACTCACAATACTAAGAAAAAATTCTCTGAACAAGCTACATTCCCAACCCAATTTAAGCAGCACTTTATGCCACAATCCTTAATATTACTTAGCATTGCCAATTGACATGGTCAATATATTAGATATGGACTGAAAACTCCTTCCACTCTTGTTAGGCTGTGAATCATGTTTGACAGTACAAGGCCAGCATAGAAGAGAAAACAGAGAAATCAAAAACACTCTCTTCCACTGACTAAGCTTTTCTAAGTTTTTTTTTTCTTTTCCCCTGGTGATTTGAAGGATGCTGAAGCCTATAACAAGTGACCCTTATCCAAAACATATACTTACTATGCTACTGAATTGGGATGATGTTGCTGTATTTGTCAGAAAACATTTATCTAAACTAGAGAGGCATGTCCTCTTTCAGTCAAACTACTCATCAGAATTATAGCTACAGCGTCTGTCCTCAAGTGCTCTGGTACATCTTTAATAGTCTCCGTAGAAATCAGTAAATTCCAGGGTATCGACCAGTGCAGATCCTATTTAACTTAGGTGGGCAATCAAAATCCCCACTTAAAGTGATATAATGTCTGTAGATCTGGATAAAGAATGGCTAAATAAATATCACAGAAGAAGAGATATGAAGCAATATCTCTATTTGCCTGGAAATGTTGGCAGCATCTTTCAGATCATCTTTACTATTACCTGGCATGCATTTACCTTAGTTGTTTTTGAGTTTATCACTGCAGTAACTTCTCCTATCCATTGCATCTCTTCCCATAAGATAGGCAGTTTACAGTAATAGCATTGGAAAGAAGCTCAGTTCTAGGCAGAAAAGGTTAAACATATTTTAAAATACAGAGCTGATAAATTTTTAAAACCTCGCATAGTCTTGGAACCATGATGCCTGTGTGCACAGCCCAGATATTCTCTTAACAAAAGAGACTCATATGGTATGCAAGCTTCTCATTTGTCAGAGAAGAGATTTCCGTGTTTCCTCAGCAACACACTGCATAATTGAAGGTGACTCTGTACAGGAAGGTTCACCTTCCATTAGCATGTTTTCTTTGGTAAGCACTCTCTTGCAAGTGCTGTAGTGTAAACATGAGTGCCTACGAATATGAACATTTATTAAATAGTGCTGATGAATATTTCAATACCTCTGGGAGAGCAATTCACAGCTCAATCATTCAGGCTGTTTTAAGTGCAGTACAGGACAATTCCACTTCATCTTCCATTAATATTTAATTGCCCATTTTATTCTGTTTACCTTTTTGGTTAATATATAATTTAAAGCCCTTCTACTAAAAAGGGGGAAAGAACAGCTGTTCATCTGCTTTTAACAAATCTCTGGTGAGAGCTTTTACCTAATTTAAAATTCATTGCACAGAGCTTTTTTTTTAATTTAATATTAGTAACCCAAAACCTCAGGTATGAAAAGTTAAACTTGGAAGTGACTCTCATGCAAAAAGCCTAGCTATAACTGGGTTTGATTTCATTTCAGATCCTGAGTGGCAGGCATTGACAGAAAGCATATGAATCACCAATCATTGTACCAAGTGTCATACTCTCATGAAACAGAACACCATGACTCGGACTGACATATTTTGACAACATGTCGGAAAGTTATTATGTACCCTGCAGAAAGTGAGTCCTGTCATCCTAGCAATGCAGATTTTACTGACAGGATAAAAGACATCTCTGCTTGCTAAAGCACAAAGAAGTCAAATATGTGCATGGCCTCCAGGAGCCAGGTGGTCCCTGGAGTACTGACTTTCACTTCTTCATGTTCTGGCCTACCTCTTATCTTCCCCTTGTCTCAGTCAATTCAGTTATGTTTGTCATGAATATTTTTCAGTGGCAGGGATCCTGAAATCCAGGACATTTCAAGGAAGACCTCCAGGTCCCTGAAACACTACTGCAAAGTCATCCAACAGATTGTGGTCCTATGTTTTAGTTCTAGATCATCAGAGCTCAGTGGTTTCAGAACAGTGAGCTAGTTAAATTCTATTTTCTCTGACTCTACTTTATCAGTACATTGCATTTCTCCTTGCACAGCCAAACCAACTACAATAACCTCACAATTATATCACTACTTCAATTGTACTTAAGTTATTGATATCTTCTCTAGATTTACTAGATCCTGGTACCTTGTCATCATTTCTTTCCATAGTCTGATGGAATGGATTTCCATTTCCCTATCTGACTTCATTGATGGAAGTTCTTAAATGATCTTCCTTCTATTCATTCATATGTTTATTCATGGGTGCTTACTGAGAATCTTTGGGGTGTATTGTTCAATATGCTATACTAAGAGAATAAAAGAAGAGGAGAGAACAGAGGATGGGGGAAAAGATGAAGAAGAGTAAGGAAAAGCATAGGGGAGAGCACTTTCAAAGATAAAAGTGGTATATATCTCTTGATCTTGAATTTGACTGATAGATCAAGTAGACACAATGGTATGCTATATTGTTGATTCTCCAGGGGCATAGTCCCTGGAGGTGCCCAGAATGCCCCCCCCAATTTTAAGCATGAAAACAAACAAATAATGTGGTTCTTTGCAACATATAATTTGAAGTCTTTCTGTGAAAAAGGGGGGAAATGTTATTAACAGTAAAACTTGGGAGCAAAATGCATGATATTCCAGTTCTCTTTTTTTAAAAAGAGGAAATAAATTTTCTTTTATACAGTACATTGTCATTATTGTTTTCCTCCCCCAACTCTTCCCAGATACCTCCCACTTCCCTACACATCAAAATCTACATGCCTTTTATCCTCTCATTAGAAGTAAAAACCTTCTCTGATGATGGCCAAGCAAAGCATTGATATAAGACTGTAGAAGAATGTCATTAGTAGTTATTTTATGGCTATATTATTTTAGGAAAACAATAGTATTTGTTTTTCCTCTAAGTCTATAAATCTCAGGTTCTTGTCTACCCCATTAGTTTTTCGGATAGGAGTGGGCCTTAAATCCAATCAAATAGTGATTATTTACTCTCGTGACTTTTGTGTTAATATTATACCAGTGTATCTTGCACACACGTCACTATTGTAGATGAAAGGTTTTGTAACTGGGTTGGTATTTACCTAGCTCCTCTGGTAGTGTACAGAGCACCTTCCAGTTCCTTGAACACTATAAATAGGGATGGAAGCTCAAGGTAGACACCAGCTTAACTTTTCTGTATTAAGTGAGTGATACAGATGCTGTATTCAGTTATAGTTTCTTAACATCAGGTTATGGAGAGCAATCAATATTCTTGGCAAGTGCATGAATTGTTTGGACTTTCCAACGGGCCCCTTTCATCAACAAATTAATTAGACAAAACTCATTGCCATGACGGGAGTTTTCATTTCATGAGATATCTAATTGGGGCTTTGTATCCTTCATTACTTGATGGTTCCATTTAGAATTATTTCATATATTTACATTTTAAAAAGCTTATATTAATTTCCCATTCAACCCTTCAAATAGTCTTTCCTTTAAGTTTCTTGTTCTATATTATCTCCTGTATCCACCTCTTTCTTCTCTACCCCTCCCAACTAATCCACTCATTGCAGCCCCATCCATAGATATCTAATTTATTTCTCATTCTTAGGGAGGATCACTTCAGTCTCTTACTTTATAACTAACCTCTGTGATTAATGAACTGTATCCTTTAAAAAAGAAGAGCTAATATCTATGTGTAAGCAAATGCATAGCACCATTGTCTTTTGGGCTCTTGGTTGTTTCATTTGACATGATTATTTTTTTCTAGATCCATCTATTTGCTTGAACTTAATGATTTTAATTTTTCTAAAGTATTAGGTAATATTCTGTTATTAAATCTACTGCATTTCCTTAATCCATTAATTACTGATGGGCATCTAAGCTGTTGCCAATTTATGGCTGTTATGTATAGAGAGATAATGAAAATGGTTGAACAAATATGTGTGTATTAGGATGTCGAGTCCTTTTTGTATGTATCTGAGAGAAGTACAGCTGTATTGTGAAGTAAAACAATTCCTATCTACAAAATTCTTTTTCCCATTCTGTAGCCTACAATTGTGTCCACATAATAGTGTTCTTTGCCATAGAGAAGTCTTTCAGTTAAACGATGTCCTATTTATAAATGATGGTTAGTAGTGTCTATGATATAGATCTGCTGTTCAGAAAGTCCTCTTTTGTGCCAAAGAATTCAAGATTATGCTGCACTTTTACTTCTATCGGAATTAGTGTTTGTCCTGGTATTGAGGTCTTTGATCAATTTGAAGTTGAGATTTTTGCAAGATGATAAATATGGACCTAAATATATTCATCTCCTTGTGGCCTTCAACTTTACCATCACTGTTTATTGAAGCTGCTTTATTTATTCCATTGTATGTTCAGGGCTTCTTTATGAAAATAAAATCAGGTGTCTTTATGTGTATTGACTTAAATCTGGGTTTTTAATTTGATTCCATTGATCAACATGTCTGTTTAAAATAATACCATTAAAATGGTATTATTTTAATACCATTGTGTGAGTTTAATGAGTTTATGAGTGCAATTTGAGATCAGGGATGCTGAAACCTCCAGTAATTATTTATTATTCAAGAATTCAAGATTGTTTTAAATATCCTTCTCTGTATCTTCTATATCTCCCTCCCTCCCTCCCTTCCCCCTTCTTCTCCTTTCTCTATGTGTGTTTCCAACGTGAAAATTCTATAATTCTGTAAAGAATTGTGTTGGAATTTTGAGGGGAATTGAATTAAGTCTGTGGACTGATTTAAGAAGAATGGCCATTTTCACTATATCAGTCCTTCCGATCTATGAAAATCGGTAACCATTCCATCCTTAGATATTTGATGGGAGATGTTGTTCTGTAAATATGTTTCTCATACTGGTTAATGAATAAAGCACTGTGGCCAGTAGGAAAACAAGATAGGTGGGGCTAGGAGACTAGGAGGAGGAATAAGGAAGTAGTAAGGTGGAGTCAGCATGGAGAGCATGGAGAAAGCAAGAGGCCAGCCCACAGATCTCCAATAAGATGACCAGGTGAAAATACTTAGATAAGTAAAAATGGGTTAATAATTAAGACAGAGCTACCCATAAACAATATTAGGAACTGGCCAACAGGATTGTATCAAATACAGAGTCTAAACGTGTTATTTGTGGCCGGCACCAGACCGGCGGCAGGTGGGCTGGCACAAAACAAAATACTACAGATATTTTATTCACTTTCTTTCTTTTTATCTTAACATTTTAGTTATATAAACATTCATGGCTTTGTTCAAGTTAACCCAAGATATTTTAATTCTTTGGAGGCTATTGTAAAAACAAATACTGTTTCTTAATTTAACTCACAGTCAATTTGCCATTTTTATATAAGATGGCTATGAAATTTTGCCAGATAAATTTTATACTACTAATTTGATAATGGTTTTCTTGTAGATTTTTGTTCTTCCTTCTATATAAAAAATCATATCATCTGAAAGTAAAGATGCTTTGACTTCTCACTTTCCTAATTGTATGCTCTTAATCTTTTTTAGTAGTCTTTCTGCTCATCTACAACTCCAAATATGGAACAGTTATAGAGAGAAAGGACAACCTTGTACAAGGCTTTATGTTTTAGGCCACCAACCAACTCAAAAATCATGACACAGAGACATACTATTAGTTTTGAATGCTTGGCCTAGCTTAGGCAAGTTTATGTCTAGCCATTTAATGTAAATTAACCTGTTTCTCTTTATCTACCCTTTGCCTTGGGACTTATTTCCTTTCTTATTTACTTTTGTATAGCTTGCTTTCACTACTTCTCCATGTCTGTCTGTCTGTTTGTCAGCTCCCTGCCTACTAGCTCAGGATATGTCCATCACTCTCTCTCCTCTCTCCTCCCCTCTCCTCCCTTCCCCTTCCCTCCCCTCTCTTTCTATCCTCTTCTCTCCTCTCCTTTCCTCTTCTCTCCTCTTTCCTTCTCTCATTTTTTGCTCTCTTTGAGCCTAGAATTCCTGATTATTCTCTCGTCCTGTTATCCTTGTATACCCCTAGCTATTGACCATTAAGCTTTTTCTTAGATGAATCAGTGCCTTTGGCAGGCACAGTAAAACAGATGTAAAACACCCGTATGTAATTAAACACACATACTTATATTACTATACTAATGCAGAATAAACAAATGTAACACATCTTTGCCCAATGAAAATAATGTTACACACAGTCCATTTGTATTGAACAAATTCTCACAAAATAATTCATTATTTATCCTCTCTTGTTGCGTCCAAAGCTATGTAGCTAATTTACCTGCTATCATGACTAAGTATAATAACTACAAATATGTAGTAGTCTTCAACTCCACTAAAGACTCCACAATGATATAATATTATGTGAGTAAATAGGAAGGGTAATGAAAGCCAAATGCAAATCTGTCTATTTGAACAGTTACCCAAGTTTCTTCTACAAAGCATGGGTATTCAGTCTTCAACCTACAGTCCTTGCATATTTGTCAGACTCTACTATGAAGCATGGATTTTGAAGGACTTTCCAGCCTAATCTTGGCAAAGTTCATCAGGCATTTTTCTGTGTGTCCTACTTGTGCAATTTGTACTGCACACTGCCAGCAGTCAAGGCAAACAGCAGTTTTTTTGTCCAGTGGATAACTTTTGACATGATGAAATCAAACTGCACATGAAATTTCTTTGATACCCATTATCATCTCTGCAAAAAAAAAAAAATAAAAAAAAAAAAACCAGACATGTCATAAAAAGCCTTAGATTGTTACGAGCACGTTTTTCCCCGCTGCTGCTGGTCTGGTCCCAGTCTTTGTTCCTCCCCGCTGGCTGCCCGGTCCCACCACCACATGTGCCCCAATAACACTCAGAGACTCTGCATTTGATACAATGCTGTTGGCCAGTTACTATTATTGTTTATGGGCTAGCTCTGTCTTAATCCCTTTCTACTTATCTAAGAATTTTCACGTGGTCATCTTATCAGAGCGCAGCAGGCTGGCATCTTGTTTCCTCTAGGCTCAACATGCTGACTCCTCCTTACTCCTTCCTCTTTCTTCCTAGTCTCCTAGCCCCACCTATATTGCTTTCTCATTGGCCACAGTGCTTTATTAATTAACCAGTATGAGAAATATTTTTACAGAATAACATCTCCCATCATCTCTTTTTTTCTGTCTAAAATAAAAAGATGGGGTTTAACCTTAACATAGCAAAATATATCATACAACAGTTATCAAATAAGGATCACAGTTAACAATATTTAGTTCATTAACATTTTGTAGAACTTAAAGAAAATATCAGCTATCCTATCTTTGTGAGTCTAAAGTCCTATATGTAACTTATCTTTAATCCTAACTAAGGAAAATAATGGCCATAACTGTCTGTCTTCAATTTCTTCAAAGACCACAGAAGGGTAATATATAAACTCTATAAATGACAGAGACAACTCACTTCCTGGCCAGTCACCGAAAGTTCTTCTGCAATGTTCCATATTCAGCCAATAGGCCATAGTGTGTCTGGCAGACTCCTTCCTGAAGCAGGAACCCTGTAGCACTGTCCGTCTTGTTTTAGCCATCACTTTTCTGTGGGTCTTGCATGTCCAGTTTATACAACATAAAGTCAAACAGTCCAGAAGAGAGTACCTTGCACAAATGGCTAGTCTTGCCTATTAGAAGCAAACTCCATATATTTATTCGAGGTCCATCTTCCTTTCTGATGCAGGTGGTGTTACCAGGAGCAGTTGTGCCTCACTGTCAAGAAAAACCCTAAACCATTTTAAATACCATGTTCTGTAGGTCTTTGAAAGTTTTGAAGAATGCCTATTCATCTCAAATACATCTGTGCATATCTAGAAATCCTAACTAACTTAACTCCAAGTTTTGACTATCATAGGTAACTCCCTAATCTGTAGTAAATTATACATTACATTTTCCAATGAGCTATATAAACACAATACCTAAACAAGAGGAGAAATATACATATCACAAAATAAATAAAAATCCATTCCAAAATAAAGCATTCATATTTATACCACATTAGATTATGAAACATTTTAAATGCCCTATCCTGTACATCTTTGAAGTGTTTGAGGATTACCTGTTTATCTGAAATATACATGTTCAACCTTGAAAAGACACATAATATGAGTGTAAATTGGATTATTGTAGATGACTTACTACTAAACTACATTTCTTAATTGTATGTTACATTTTTAAATGGCTGCATAAGTAAAATTGTCCAAACAACATTAGAAACATGCATATAGTATAACAAAAATACTTTTAAATTTGTATCAGTACACCAAAATTCATACCAACGTAAAATATTTGAGGTTAATAGATGTCTTTTTATCCTGTATTTCTATACCCCATAAATTATTAAAAGCGTACATAACCCATTATGTAAACAAAAACCAATCACACTAATTCTTAGACATGTGGACCTTGGCTTCTCTAGATTGTTTCCTGTTGTCTTTGGGTGAAGACATCTCTAGGGATATGAAGAAAATTGAAATAATTGTTAAGTCTTGGGAAAACTAGCCATGAAATTTTGTTGTCAAATCTCTGTGTAATCAGAAAGTTCAAAACTTGTCTGCTGCTCTGGCTAAACTTGTCTTTCAGGCTGCAATATGTCAACCAGCATCCTTGAACCAGGTTTGGAAGCATAAATCTGAGGAAATTTCAACAGAGGCCCTGAGAGTCTGGATCACTTGTTTTAATTGGTGTCTGATCATTTTGCTCTGAAAACACACAAAATTTCAAAGGTAACATATATATCTGCAATAACAAAAACATGGCCTTTGTATTTTATGCAAGCCAGTCAAAGATAACTTTTTCTTTATGTCTGAGCAGATATGTTTACCAGACTTGTAGCCATTAATGGTTATTTCTTTATGTCTATAACTAGGATTTTCAGGGGTCTTCCCCAACCAAACCTGATCACCATTAACCTTGACCAAATCCTCACCCTTTCATTTCCCATGGAAACAAAAGCACAACTTCTTCTCCATAGTAATACACTTTTTCACTGACATTTTAAAGTTAAGTCATTTCTAAAGTGTCTAGCCCCATTTAATTCAGCAGTCCCTTTTAGAGTCTCATGTCTACTAGCATCTGTCTTTTGCTCATCTTCATTTAAAAATTTCAAAGACAACACAAGTCCTTACAGATCCAGATTGCAAGTGTATTACCCATCACTATATGGCTTTTTATTATTTATAGACTATTTCCTTTTTCTATGACTGTTTATTCCCATATAGTTTCTTCCTTTATCTTAACCTGTTTATTCTTTGTTTTACCCATCTGAACCTGCTTTACTTTGTATCTCTAGCCTTTTTGTCTGCATGAAAAAATTCTCAAACTGCTAAGTTATAGCTGAGTCATCTATTTCAGGTTTGATTGCCTGCTCCATGTGCTTTCTGTGTTTGTGAGAGCCCAGCCTTAAACGTGTGAACAAGGTCAAAACTGTGTGAATATGAACTGCATTCAAGTCCCCAGCTCTGGAAGGCTGGTGCCTGCACCGCAGAAGGTGTTTTTACTTGGATTTTTGTTTCTACATAGTGTAAAAATGGCCGTTTAAGTGTTCTGATGTAAGACAGAGCTAATTAAAAGAGCCAAATCATTTTCTTATTTTTCTTTTTACTTTTTCAGTACCCATGTAAAAATTCAGGCATCACTTTGGGTGCCAAAATATAATTGGCTTTTTCTCATTTGTCTGACCATCACCCAAATCCTAAATAAAAACACAGTGTCTTCTTATTGTTACAAATGTCTGGACTCAGCTTAGGCCTAATTTTAGCCAGCTTTTCTAAATTAATTTAAATTTTCTTATATCCTTTTATGATTTGCTTTGGGAAATTTTATTTTTACTTTCCTCTTTCTGTATGTTTTACTTTCCTGTTTCCACTGTGGCTGGCTAGTGGTCTGGCTGTGTTGCATAACAGCTGGCCCCTCATGTTATGTCTTCTTTTTCTTCCTTTCTCCTCCTCTCATTCTAGCCCCTCTTTGAGCCTTGATATGTCCTCTTATTTATTCCCTGTGCCTGCTAACCTTGGCTATTCCTCTTCTGCCTAGCTCTTGGCCATTTAGCTCTTTAGCAGGTGCATCAGGTGCCTTAGGCAGGCAAAGTGAAACAGATGCAACACATATTTACATAATAAAACACACACCCTTAGATCATTAAAGAAATGGAGCATAAAGAAATTTAACACACCTTTACACACTGAAAGTAATATTCTGCAACATAACACATCTTTGCCCTGTTAAAAATATATTCCAAAACAAAATCTTGAGTTATTCCTAATTTTCATGAAAATGACTTGTGTTCTCCCCATTTAGATTGATGTATTCTGTAAGTCACTGCAGTATATCTTCAGTCTCTTCTGGACTCTTTTCATGAAAGGATGTTGGATTTTTATAAAATATTTTTCAACATCTCATGAGATAATCATGTGGCTTTAGTCTTTCAGTTTATTTGGTGTTTTAAATGTACTGATTTATATATGTTGAACAATTCCTGATTTTTGAAAAGAAGCCTACTTGATTATACTATATATATATATATGTCTTCTTGTATATTTTTGAAAGTATTTGATTAAGACATTTTATGTCTAAATTTAAGGCAAATTAGTCTGTAATTCTCTTTTTTTGTTAGGTTTTTATTTGTTTTAGATATCAGAGTAATTTTGGCTTCGTAAAAATATTATAAAATATTTCTTTTATTTTCTTATAAACAATAATTTGGGAAGTATTAGTGTTAATTCTTCACTGAAAGTCTGGTATAATTCTGTGCTAAATCCATGTGGCCCTATACTTGTTTTGTTTGGAAGACTTTTAATTATTGCTTCTATGTGTTTATGGGTCACATATCTGTTTGAATTGCTTATCTGATCTTTATTCAACTTTGCTAGCAGTTATATATCAAGACACAGATCCATATCCCCTAGATTTTTTTCAATTTGGCAAAATACTCTTGTTAAAATATGCTTTTATGGATCTCTGGATTTTCTAAAGTTCTGCTATGATGCCCCTCTTTTCATTTCTAATTTTGTTAATTTGGATCATCTCTCCCCATATTTTTGCTAAACATTTATCAATAGTATTGACTTACTCAAAGAATAATACCATGCCATTGATTCTTTATATTTTCTTGTTTCCATTTTATTGATTTTTCAGCCCTAAGTTTGATTATTTCTTGACTTATACTTCTGGTGGATATGATTTCTTGCTTTAGTTCTAAAGCTAACAAGTGTACTGTTAATTTATTTGTATGGGAATCTCTTCAATTTTTGAATGTAGACACTGAATGCTATGAACTCTCCTATTACAACTACTTTTGTTGTTTACCTTACATTTGAGAATATTGTATTTCTGTTTTTATTATAGTTTTTGGAAAGCTTTTCTTTTTTCAGTTTCTGTCTAAATCGTTTTTTTAGTAATGAGTTGTTCAGTTTCTATCGCTACTGTTGTCATTGATATTCACCTTTAATTCATGATGATCAGATAGGCTAAAGGGTTTTATTAAAATTGCATCACTTCTGTTGAGACTTCCTTTGTGTTCCATTATGTGATCAATTTTAGAGAAAGTTGCATGAGCTTCTGAGAAGAAATAATGTTCTTTTCTGTTAAGTAGAAATCTTCTGTAAATAACTGCTAGGTTGTTTTTGTTCATTTATCTTTATCATTTATCTTTAGTATTTCTCCATTTAGTATTTGTCTTGATAACTTATCTGATGGGAGATGTTATTCTGTAATTATGTTTCTCATACTGGTTAATAAAGCCTGTGGCCAATAGAAAACTAGATAGGCAGGACTAGGAGACTAGGAGGAGGAAAGAGGAAGTGGGAAGGAGGAGTCAAGATGTAGAGCATGGAGGAAGCAAGACACCAGCCGCAGCTCCCAGATATGATGAGCCATGTGGAAATACCTAGATAAGTAGAAATGGGTTAATAATTAAGAAAGAGCTAGCCCATAAACAATAATGGTAACTGGCCAACAGGATTGTATCAAATAGAGTCTCTGAGTGTTATTTGGGGTTCACGTGGCGGCGGGACCATGACGGCAGGACCGGGAGGCCAGCGGGGAGGAAAAACCAGCTGTAACACTTATCCATTGGTAAGAATGAGGTATTAAAGTTACCCACTCTCACTGAGTGAGGATTTTACCTGTAATAGAGTGTAGATTTGATTTTAACTGAGGTAGTGTTTTTTTTTTTTTTTTTTTTTTAATGAAATTGGGTATCCTTTTTTTGGTGAATATATTGCAATATCCTATCAGTTGATTTTTTCCCTTGATGAGTATATCGTGCCATTACCTATCATTTCGTATTAGTTTTGGTTAGAATTATATTTTTTCAGATGAAATGTCTACACTAGTTTGCTTTTTAGAGTCCATTTGCTTAGACTACATTTCTCCTTCATTTTTTAAAATGCTGAAGTGATGTATATCATTGATGACAAGAAATGTTTATGAATATTGTACAGCAATTTTAAGGGTTTAAATATTAAGGGATTAAAGGAATGCACCACCACTGCCTGGCACTGCTATTTTAAGACTCCCTGCTACTGTACAGTTAAATGCAGTTAGAGTTGGGGCTATAAATGTACATTCTCTATGAGGCAAGGCTCTCAGAGAACTGGGGAGGGAGGTGTCACCTGGCATGAGCTAAGCATGATATAAGCTAAACTTCACATTATTTTAAGTTTTGCACATGCAGACAGAAATTATTACAGATATAAAATAAAGACAGATCCAAATTAAAGAAACCTCTAAATATGTTTCAGTGTGTTTTAAAATGTATATTGAAAAGAATATGAGAAAAGGTATAGTTAGTAATAGAAAGAATATCTTAAAATAATAAAGTACCTAAAAGATTAATATAATATGAAAGAAAAAAACCATTTAAAATGGAAAGTACAATGGGAGTTTGGACCCTGTATTTTATTGTGTTGCCTTTAGTGATTTTTTATTGTTGATGAATGAAGAAGAGCTGCTCATGAAAGCTGCTCAGTTAATCCAAACTATACATTTTTTTAAAAAAAAATCTTGACCTCAAAATGTGAGCCAAAGATGTGCTGTTTTGGAGAAGCATTTGTGCTTTTGTTCTGACAGAAAAGGGAGGGCTGTAGATTCATTCAAGTTCAAAGTTGAGCAGGTTTGATAACAGAAGACCCAAGAAAATTCTGGCTATAGACAAAGAAATAAAACAAACCTAAAAATACAAAAAAAAGAGAAAGAGAAAAAGAAACCAATGAAACATATGATGTATATTTTACCTGCTCAAACATAAAAGAAAACAATAATCACTTGTGTACAATGTACAGTCTACTTGTATTAACACAGATATGTATGTTATCTTTAAAATGTTATATATTTTCAGAGCAAGGGAACAAAACACAAATGAAAATCCAACATCCCAGAATACCTGTATTGCAGGTTCCAGTATGTGGAACAACTTCAGAGCTGATTCTGATCATCCAGCCTTAAAGACTCCTCCAGCCAAGAGTTAACTATTATCTTAGTATTCTCAAGATTTTTTCAAAGAGGCCACCATCACAAGTCAACAGGAAGCAGTCTAGAGAAAACAGCCCCTACATTCCCAAAAGATGGATTATGGATGTGCATAATCATTTGGGGTGGGAGTGGGGGTTTTTACAAGTTGTTATTTGTCATGATCAAGGAAACAGTTAAACAAAGAACCCAAATTGAAAGCTTTTCTAAAGGAAAAAAAGGATATATAATATGGAAATGATGAGATCAAAGGGCAGATTATTTAATTACTTTAATCCAAAAGTCAATTCTTAATCAGAAAATATTTTACATTGTAATGTATTCTGGTTTATTCATCCAAATTTAAAGTTATTTTGTTATGCTCTATGTATGCCTCTATTCTTGTTTGTGGTAGTTTGATTTTGCAGCTCATTTAAAAATGTCATGTATAATTAGGAAATTTAGGTAAATAGTCATCTATAATAAACTTGTAGTTATATTAGGTATGCTTAATTGTTACACATACACAATTAGGTGGAAATATGACCTTCAAACACTTCAAAGATTTACAAAATAGGCATTTAAAATGTTTTAAAAACATAAGGCTTTTCTTGACAGTGAGACATGTCTGTTCATGGCAGCACTGATTTACTTCAGAAAAGATGATGGTCATCAATGAAATGCCATATGGAGTTTGCTTTTCTTGTGTCAAAAACTATGCACTGGGCAAACAAAACCTTCCCTTGCCTCAAATTGTGACAGTATACTGTCCAAACTGGGCCAGCAGGAAGCAAAAGAATGTCACTTACAAACTTTGACAAGACAAGGTAAGACAGACATTCCAAATTTTCTCTTTCTCAAAAATGTCTGTCAGATATTCTAGGCATGTAGGCCAAAGATAGATGCCCCAACAGTTCAGAGGCATTTTAGCTGACAGTCCAGACACCAAGATGTTACTGTCACTAGGTAATATTACATACTACTAGGGTCTTTGATGAAGTTAAAGCCTAAATATTTATATTTATATTTTCTTAGTTATAATAAAAATAAAGTATGAAATTTTAGACTCAGGGAGATAATAATATCTGATTTGACAAATGCAAATGGACTGGATATTGTAACTCTAATTCTATTTGATAACCGGTTTTACTGTATATACTTTTACCATGTCAAAGTTAAAACTTTTCTTTCAAACTAGACAAAGGAAGAACTGCTATGGAAAAGTCATGTTGTACACTGTGAGGATGTTTTTTTCATACTAGTCTAATAAAATGCCAACTGGCCAATAGCTAGGCAGAAAGAGTTTACATGGGAGAGACAGACTGAAAGAATCCTGGGAAGTAGGGCAGAGCTGCCAGCCAGAAGCAGGAAAAGGAGAAGATTTAACATGCTGTGCTCAAAATCAAAAAGAAAATAAACAAACAAACAAAAAACAAAACTACATACCACCATGTGGTAGAATGTACCACATGGGTTAATTTAAGTTGAAAAGTTGAAGGACCTAGTTAATAATAATAAGCTTAAGCTATTGGCTGATAATTTATAAATAGTAAGTCTCTATATGATTGTTTGGAAATAAACTGCTACAAAAGACTAGTTGTCATAGAATTTGAAGACACTGTACAAACTTCAAGGGAAAAAATAATCAATAGTCATACCTAGTTTTAAATTCTACATATCAGAACAATGACCAGTCTAGAAAAAATAACCTTAATAGTACAATATTATACCATTATCTTGCAGTAACCAACAGCTATCTAATTAGACTTAAGGCCCACTAAATGGGAGTGGTTTCTATTTAAAATTATAAATCTAGACAACTACCTAAGGCTGGAGAGATCATAGACAATAGAGAAGTGCAGTGGTATATTATTTATGATTTATTGAAGTTTGTCTGAGTATTCAGAAAGCAGAACCAGCTGCAAGCTGTAGAGATCAGACTCACGATGAAGAGGTAGATAAATCTCTGTTAGTTCAAGGCCACACTGACTAGAAGAAATTGATCCAGTCCTAAAAGAAACAGCTCACACAAAGGTGTTCTCAGCACTTGGGATCACATGCTTTCAATACCAGCATTAGGGAGGTGGAGGCAGGATGGTATGTCTGGGTGAAGAAAATAATTAGGGAGGAGGAGGAGACAGGAATTCAGAGAATTTTGCTCTGAGGATTTGTAAAGACAAGATTACTATTTAAGTTGGGTAGAGGTAAGATCTACTGGTTTGGCTGATTTGCTTTTTTCATCTTCAGACCCCAATATCAGTCCATGGGTTTTTATTTGATGTGCTACAGAAAAGAACCTACTTTTATCATGTTCTGAAAGTAGTATAAACTCTGACTTCATTCTGATTACTTACTTTTTTATCAACAGATAAATTTAGCTCTCAGCCCTAATCAAAGAAGCAGTCTAAAGACAATCGGTCACAGTGTGAGAAATAATTATCTATGGGATACACAGTTTTAACTTTTAGATTTACAATAATAGCCTTACACTTATGGCTCTGTGAACTTCAACCAAGAAGAAATAAAAATATTCTAAGAACTAGAAGATAAGGACAGTTGTGGATAAATAGCATGCTGTAGACATATTAAGGATGTATAATCCATTAAATGTCAAAAATATGTATGCCTTCCAAGACATACATGACTTTAACATCAGTGGACATGTGTTACGAGCATGATTTTCCCTGTAGGTCAGTCTGGTACTAACATCTCCCATCAGACATGCCTGTATGAATAGGATGGATTTCATAGGGTATCACACATCGATAATATAATACAGTCAAACAATGGCTATAGAAAGCAAGGATCAGTTTTCTCCAGAAATGAGCCTCCTGATATACAATTCCAATGGTGTGACACAAAAATATGTATGTAGGCACAAAACTAAATGGACTTAATAAATTTTATGATGAACAATAATTACATAAGAAATGATAAATTTGAGTTGTGGGAAGGGTTATGAGGAGGCAGAAGAAGGAGTGAAAGTTATTTAAATATTTTAGTAATATATAGAATTCTCAAAAACAAAACAAAACAAAAACCCTGATTTGGAGAATCGTGCAAGTCTTAGGTATAGCATCAAGTATCAGTGCCTCCTTGGCTAGTTTAAAGAAATGGTTTCCTTTGTTAAGATGAAATTTTCTATAGGTCTTCTGTAAAGATTCCATGGTGTTCCTAGTTTACAAAGGCTGTTATTTCACAATTATGAGCATTGCCAAAATCTTGAATATTATGAAAGCGGGTTTTTCTTTATGTTCTTTTTTATTATGAATGGGATTGTTAGATCTTTTACAATAAAATTGCATTCTTTAATGAAACAGCTTGGTTGTGATTTTACAGTTTCCTGTCCCTAACTTGAAAACATGCTATTCATGACTTGTGAAATCGGAAGTTGTTACAGAGCTTACCCAGGAATTAATGTTTCTTGAGTGCAGTCCATTTCAGGTGTTGCTATTAAAGCTACATGATCTTAATTCAACTTAAAGTTAACTTATTTTCCAGTGCAGCCAAATCATACATTTTTTTTGTTATAGAATTAGGGTAATTAATAGTTTTGCAATTTTTAATGATTACAGAGTAGCATTTTTCTTAATCACTTCCAGTAAGTCATATCTACAATAAAATGTGAATTTCTTGAGTAAACATTTTTGCCACACTAGCCTAGCATTCATTCCTCCTTGCCTTTCCTTGTGTTTTCATTTTATCATATTTACTCTAATTCATCTGTCCATGGATTTCATATAACAGAAATATAATAGTACACACTCTTGTATTTGGCTTCCTGTCTCAAAACAGTGTGTGCAAAGTATATTCCTGTTGTTGCAAACTATTCCTCGGAATTACTTAATAGTATTCCATTAAGTAGAAATATCATAATGTATCTGCTTTCTCCTATTAGGATGAATAAGAAGCAAGCAATATATCTTTGTACAGAGCATTGTGTATATATTTATATTGAGTAAATAAATATCCAGAGATAAATAATTGAGCTATGAGCAAAGGCTTGTCTAACTTTACACGAAATAGGAGAAAGTTTTCAGAAGAACTGTTGTATTAGAGAGCCAAACTCAAGTGGTTGTAGAGCTTTCCAGCATTTCACAATGTCAGGTTCACTTTTTAGCCTCCAGTTGTATACAATAGAAAATCTCATTTTGGTTTTAATTTACAGTTACATATATCTTAATAATATTATGTTTTTGTAATTTGGTACTTATTCTACCATATGTCTTATAAAATATCTATTGAGCATTTAACCATCACTTTTTATCTGTTTTCAGTTCTTGTTTTAGTAAATAGTTTATGGTTAGTACATGAGGATTTATTAATATGATCCATGGGACATTTGTGATACCTATGGCTGTTTCAGGGGACGTGAGTCTAAATCTTTTTATGATAAATTTCAGAAGTTATTTACTCCATTAGTTAACAGTTGCACTGATTGTGCAAAACAATGGTGACAGTCACTTTAACATTAATTAAGGTAGTTACATATATTGTGCTTTTTATTTACTGTTTTATTTGTTTTTTTATTTATTTATTTATTTTTTTAACTGTGTAAAAAACTATGATTTTATAATGTTAAATATTTGCTGTGATTACTATCTGAAATCTAAGAATTTATTTTTTAGACATAATTACAAAGTGTGTGTGTGTGTGTGTGTGTGTGTGTGCGTGCGTGTGCTTGTGTGTGTGTGTGTGTGTGTGTGTGTGTGTGTGTGTGTGTGTGTGTGTAAAAGACAAACAGAATCCTGGACTGTGAGGATGGACTAAGACCATAATTTGGTTACTGCAGTGAAAAGGAAGAATGCATAATTGATTATCTCCATTCATACTAAAATTGTTTCTATACTCAATGGGGCATTTGTACTGTCATGATATTCATACACTGAAACTCATAAACAAGAGGTGATGTGTGCCTATAAAATAACAGATTAGTTGACCGTAACAAGTAATTAGAGTCAATGTACACATGTAGTGAACCTTTCTAAAATTCATATGTAGTCAGCCTTTCTTACTGGGAAGGTAAAATGTATGAAATCTGCTTAAAATATATACAAATCAGCTCAAACACTAAACTAGAGCCAATGAGCACAAGGGAAAATGCTCTTAAATACCTCCTTTGATGAAGAATGCAAGAACAGGTATTTTTAACTTTGTGTTAGACCTCAGCGTTACAATGTATACTAAATATTCAATATACAAATGATTTAACTGTGGGATGAGATGGAGGAGTGTCTACTTGTACGATGGCTGCAGTTGATCATACTAAAACAGCTACTTATTTACTGGAAGGCACATTATATGTGCTTTCCTTTTTTTAAAATTGTATCTTTTTGAAATGCTAGCATTCCATAACCTGCTTATTTAGCTAATTTAGCTATTTCTTTCTTAAAGTAATGTATTTATGACAGGCACTCTATAAATGTTTGCTTTATAAAATAGTAAGAGAAATTAAAACTTCCCTTTGAAAGCTTTGGCTATCTCCTTCTCTTTTTCTTCTGAGGAGTCTCATCTAGATTAATTAAATTAAGTATACTTTTCACCAGCAGTACCACTGTGAGCAACTCACTTTCATTTCTCATGGTTTCTTGGGAAGAAACATGATCTCTAAATTGGAAGAATATTAGTCTTTTAAAGCTCTAAAGACAGCTGCATGTAATTGTCAAGAGTCTCTACTATTTCTTTTTCCGTCATCATCTCTAATTCCCTGCTATTATTTTAAGAGCACACTACTTTTCCTTGATTGTTTATCTTCCCAAACACACATAGTGCTTGCAAAACACTTCGTTTTAAGTTCTTGGTTTGAATGCTTTGCATTTCCTTTGGCTCATTATGTAGATTCATTCTTTAGTTTATAATGTGTGTATTTTTTATCTTTATAAGTCAAATAATTTCCTGTTAGCTTAATGGCTGCCTCCCTTTTTTTCTTTTTCTTCAGGAGTACCTTTATATAACATGGATAATTCAATAACAGAAGAAAAAGGAAAAACATCTCCATATTTTATGGAAACTTCAGTAGGGGAATTTTTCCCAATTCCAAAGAAATCTTCTAAGTGACCATCAAAGTGCTGTTCAGTAACTCTATCAGCCATTGTTCTCCTTGTCTTCCTTGGTCTACTAGTGTTCCTGACTTCTAAACCCTGATCTCTCAGATTAACAGTGATGTACAGTTGAATGCCTCTGTTTGTGGCTCACTCTAGGTGGCTTTATTTGGGGGAATGGTTTATTAACCTTGGGACCAGTAATTTTAAAGCCTGAAACCTCATTTAAAACAGTAAAGACCTCATGCCAACCTTAGGAGCCCCATTTCACTGTAATTGCTTCTGTACAATGACCATTCTGTATACCCTCCCCATTGACACTTTTTTGCTATCAGACAGCCTAATTGTGTGTGTAATGCAAGTGACTTAGAAAAAGAGACAGATACCTATGAGTTCTTGAAACTTTGCTTCAACACTCTAATATCAAATGGAGTTCCCCAGTGTGTCACATGGTGATGTTACTGCAGCCTTTGTCCCTGAAGTTTCTGTTGTTGCCCCTTAAAATTCCAAGTTTATTATTTCACATATAAATAAAAATTCCATTTTTTGTCAAATATTCATACACGTAGTTCAGAAGACTAAACAAATTATAAGAGGACAACAGACAACACTTTGCTTTCCTTTGTTGATTTCTTTCACAAAAGCACTTGCCACACTCTCATTTGACTCATTTTAAATTTATACACCAGACATAATTGTAGCTAGTTGGTTTTTGCCAGCCCGCCCGCTGCCAGTCTTGTCCCGTTGCCATGCCAGCCCCCAATAACACGCAGAGACTCTGTATTTGATACAATGCTGCTGGCCAGTTACTATTATTGTTTATGGGCTAGCTCTGTCTTAATGATTAACCCATTTCTATTATTCTAAGTATTTCCATGTGGCTCATCTTACTGGAGAGTGGCAGGCAGGCATCTTGCTTTCTCTATGCTCTACAGGCTGACTCCTCCTTTCTACTTCCTATTTCCACTTTCTCCTAGCCTCACCTATCTTGCTTTCCCATTGGCCCAACAGCGCTTTATTCATTAACCAGCATGAGAAACATATTTACAGAATAACATCTCCCATCATCTCCTCTTTTCTGTCTAAAATAAAGATAAGGGTTTTAACCTTAACAGCATAATACTCCATACAACAGTTATCAAATACAAATCACAGTTAACAATATTTAGTCCATTAACATTTTGTAAGACTTAAAGAAAATATCATCTATCCTATATTTGTGGGTCTAAAGTCCTATATGTAACTTATCTTTAATCCTAAGAAAAACTATAACCATAACTATCTGTCTTCAACTTGTTCAAAGACCACAGAAGGATAATATACAAACTCTAGAAATGACAGAGACAACTCACTGCCTGGTCAGTCACTTGAACTTCTTCTGTAATGTTCCATATTCATCCCATAGGCCATATTGTGTCTGGCAGACTCTTTAGCAAAGCAGGAAATTTTAAACTGTCCATCTATATTGGCCGTTTGTCAGTCATTTTTCTCTGTGTCCTGAAGACTGTCTGGCAGACTGTTTCATGAAGCAGGAATCCTGTATCACTCTCAATTTCTGTGGGTCCTGCACATCCAGCTTATACAGCATATAGTCAACAGTCTAGACAAGAACAGTATCTTCTCCAAATGGCTAGTCTTGCCATATTGAAAGCAAACTTCGTAACGAGTTTCTTCAATGTCCATCTTCCTTTATAACATAGGTGGTATTGCCAGGAGCAGTTGTGCCACACTATCAGGAAAACCCTAAATAATTTCAAATGCCATATTCTGTAGGTCTTTGAAA
The DNA here is from genome assembly GCA_030556225.1 of Cricetiscus sungorus. Classification (NCBI taxonomy): domain Eukaryota; kingdom Metazoa; phylum Chordata; class Mammalia; order Rodentia; family Cricetidae; genus Cricetiscus; species Cricetiscus sungorus. The sequence continues at coordinate 76,497,248 of JANBXA010000734.1, forward strand.
GGTTTGAAAATGCCTATTCATCTCAAATACATCTCTGCATATCTAGAAATCCTAACTAATTTAATTCCAAGTTTTGATTATCATAGTTAACTCTCTATAATCTGTACCAAATTATACATTACATTTTTTAATGAACTATATAAACACAATACCTAAACAAGAGGAGAAATATACATATCACAAAATTGGCCTCAAATTTGTATAATTAGTGAAAATCCATTCCATAACAAAGCACTCATATCTATACCATAATTCCCTTTTTACCTTTAAAAAGATTGCTGTGGTCATAAACCATTTATAACTAAGCCTGCTTAAATGAAAACAAACATTTATAAACAATATTTCAGAATTTTGGTGTAGTTCTTTCCAAACTTCTTCCTGCTGGTAGGGGCACTGTCACAGGAGATCCTAACAAGACACAGAAATCCTGGCTGTAGTCTGCAAGGCTGGCTTGTCCCAACTGTTTTCAATGATGGATCACTTGGGACTCTGTTTCAGAGGGTCTGGCTTGATCAACCCACGTTAGTCTGGAAGGAATCCACAGCTTTTCATTTTCTGTAGAAACAAAAATATAAATCCTTTTTCCCAGTAACTTGTCCTTAGGCTTAAATTTTGGAGTCAAAGCATTTTTAAAATATATAAATTGGATTAGTCCAGCAGCATTTCTTTTATCAGTAGGTGTTATTTACTTAGCAGTCAAACAATTTAAAGACAACAGAAAAGCATACGGTATCCAAAGTTTCTCTGTGCTTTTCATCTTTCTGTGGCTTTTTTATTACTCTATTTCTTTTACTTCTATCTTTTTTCATATTTTGAGACAGGGTTTCTCTATATAACTTTTATCTGTCCTGGAATTCACTTTGCATACCATGTTTACTTTGAAATTACAGAGATCTGCTTGCCTCTGTCTCCCGAGTGCTAGGATTAAGGCATGCACCACCACACCCAGTTACTCTACTTCCCTTTTTTTTTCTATTTTAAACCATTGTTGTAAGCGCCTACCCCTGCCATCAAGGAAGACACGACTCTGGGAAGATCTTCTTCATGCAGCTTTAATCAGGATCCTTGAACATGTTCTTCTGACCCTCGAGGCCCTGGGGGACCTCTGCACATACTAAAATCACCTTGTGTTAACCAACCCCAGTGAGCTATGTGGACCCTGGAGATAGGCTACTCTAACGCGGAAGCAGACAGGCTGAACAGACATAACCAAATAAGGGCTTATTTATGCCAAAGAGCACTCACCCTTAGGGAGATGGAAGGCAGAAGCCAGCTCCATTGTAAGGTGTGGCACTTTGCAGCTCTATACAGTGCCCCCTTTTTGTTTTAATAACACAAAAGGCAAGCATAGTGGCCTGGTCTCCATAAAGCAGTGGACATTGTAATGACCCTGAATCCTGGTAGTCAGCCAAGTTTGTGCCACCCCCATCTGGCATCTTTTTCCTGGATGTGGGACCTTGAACACCAACTGACATGCAACCAGACTTGCCCTTCTTGGAATTGCTCAATTCCAGAGCTAACTTGGAGTGCAGTGCTAAGCCATACAACTTAAGTGTGAAGGATCAATACTTGTTCATGACTGCGAGCCATGCTTGGGGAGACTGTCCTGCTTCAATGGCTGTAAATGCCTGGACAACCATAGCTGCATACCGCTTCTGAGAAAACCTCATCTTGCAAAGGCGCCACAGGCCCATGAAGGAGATAAGCAACAAGAGGACAGCCATGGCTCCCATTCCAGCCCACTCTTTCAGATGATCCATGGCAATGGGAACCATGATGACCATCTCACAGCCAATGCGTTACCCACATGTGTTGAATTCACTGCAACGATGGCTACTCGCAGCTGTGCCATCCATCAGGTCATCAAAGTTAGCAGACCAATTTCCTAAAAGATAGATAGACAACTATTGTGACAAATTAGCAACAGGTGTAAAGTTCTCATACTGAATGCTGGTAATACACAAACCTGGATACTTCATTTCATATCCCAATTGGGCCAGCTGCCACAAGGTATCTATTTGCTCCTGCAACAGATTAATTCTTTGGTTTACAATCATTAAACCTCCTTCTAGTTGAGCCCAATTGTGGATTGAGCATCCAAGGCGGTAGCCACATTCTTGGACAACTCATTTAGCTTAGAGGCTATCTTCACCGTTGTGCTCATAGCCACATAGCCACGGCTCATAGTCAGCCATGACTGAACCAACAAATGCAAAAGAGGTAGCTGCAACTATGGCTGCTGTAATGCCAAAATCTCTCCCTGCAGCCTCTACAAAACAGGCCATAAAATCTGAAACTGGTTTCATTGGGCCTTGCAGTGTATTAGTGAGGTTACCACTCACCTCTCCCTTATTGTGTAATGACTTACATGCTTTTATAGCAATCTGATTTACTTGTTCAAAAACTTGTATTGGGTATCCTGTCTGTTGATTTGCAAAGTTTTCCTGTCCAAGTAACATGTCCCTGTACCATTCTGTGTTTCTGGCTGCCAGGTTAGCTGCAGCCTGCTCATTGACATACTCAATTAAAAAAGTTTCCAATCCAGATACTGCCCGGGGCTTAGACATGCTAGAGCCAGGGCACTCCAATCACTAAAAGTCATGCTATATCTATTTAGGGCTTCAACTTGAGCTACAGTAAAAGAAGCTGAAATTCCATATGTTCTCATGGATTCAGCCAAAGCCTTGATAACCTTAAAGTCTAAAGGCTCCTCATATCTATTGCCTTGGGCATCCTAGAAAACTGGAGAGGCCAGGCTTAAGTCATTTCATATGGCTTTCCAGACCTCAGGGCAAAAGGAATGCCCTGTACCTGGGCCCTGCCCTTCCTCACTCTGATCAGGAGAAGGCACCAAAGGCATTGTTCCAGGAGGGTCCCTCCCCTACCCACATTGCCATTTCTCCTCTCCCTTCTCTACCCCTTAAGGGATTGTTTCTGAACCTTTTCTACAAGGGCTTGCAATTCTTCCTCAGAATCTGTGTCGTCCATACCTGACTCTCCTGTGCTCTCAACCTCTTCTGATCTTTCTTCTTGTAGCATTTCTAGTGCAGCTTTCCCTTTTTCCATCGCCTCTTTACAATACCTCTGGTCTTCAATACAGCTATGCACTAACTTCCAAACAGGGCGGACTCCAGACTTTAGTGTCCCTTATTCCCAAATGAAATCAAGACCCCTGCCTAACTTGTCCCAACATGCTACTGTGAGGTCTCCACAAACTGTGAACCAAGGTGCAATAGCATCACACTTGCTCAGGAATTTTTCTAGCGTGCTTTTCTTTAAGTTTATTTGACAAAAGTAGCTCCTGAAGAGCCAGAAAAATTGGATGAGACTGAGAAGTCCCCAGTTTGAAAATTTTACTTTCGGTTCAGTACAACCTCTTGCTCAAAGCCTGAGACTTTATTGCCCCTTATATTCGCGGTCTTTAACTTAGTCCCAACTTACCTGGGTCTTTATTGCTCCTTACTGGAGACCTTATCGCCTCTTTTCTGAGGGCCTTAATTTGGTTCCAACTTACCTTGGGAACTTAACCAGCACTGCCCTGACTGCAAGAAGTTCTGATGTGAAACATTCCCCATACGGGCCACCATTTGTACTGTGCCTACCCTCGACCAGCAAGGAGGACACGATTCCCGGTAGATCTTCTTCATGCAGTTTTAATCAGGATCCTTAAACATGTTCTTCTGACCTGCGGGTCCATGGGGGACCCCTGCACATACTTAAATCCCCTTGCGCTAACCAACCCCAGTGAGCTACTTGGACCCTGCAGATAGGCTACTCTAACATGGAAGCAGACAGGCTGAACAGACTTAAGCAAATAAGGGCTTATTTACACCAGAGAGTGCTCACCCTTGGGGAGGTGGAAGGCCAAAGCCAGCACCATCTGTAAGGTGTTCCACTTCCCAGCTCTCTACACATTTTATCCTATTTCTTGTCCTCACACAACCCTGTGTATATTTTAAACCCCAGTGTAAATCTTTAGCACGTTTTCTTAATGTGAATCTGCCTTTACTTTAAATCTTTATCTTTTTCTGGCCACGAGTCTTTTATCTGCTAAACAACAACATTCCTAAACTGAAAGCCACAGTTTTACTTGCGGTTTACCCAAGATGGTGGCAGCTATTTTACCGCCAGCACTGAGATTTGTGCACACTGTGTGGTCTATGCTATGTCCAGCAGCATGCTGCCGGCTTGGAGATGTGGTCACTGCCATTGCCAGCTCTTGTACACACCAAATTAATTGTTAGCAGAGCTCCTTAAAATCCATGCAGTTTTGTGCCTCTTATGCTGTGTCAGGAAACCTCTCTTAAAGGAGCTGCACTAATCTGTTTGTCTCTGGACAAAACAGAGTTTAATTGAGAAAAATGCTGTTAGCAAGAAGTCTTGCTTGTCTTTGTTCCTTTGTTTCTAAAACACTTCTTCAGCTTTTTTTAGTTTTAAGTGAAAGTTCTTATAGCCACATTGGGCACCAACTGTAGCTAGTTGTTTTCTGCCAGCCCGCCCACTGCCCGTCTGTTCCCGTTGCGACGCCAGCCCCCAATAACATGCAGAGACTCTGTATTTGATTCAATATTGTTGGCAAGTTACTATTACTGTTTATTGGCTAGCTCTGTCTTAATGATTAACCCATTTCTATTATTCTAAGTATTTCCATGTGGCTCATCTCTCCGGAGAGTTGCGGGCCGGCACTTTGCTTTCTCTATGCTCTACAGGCTGACTCCTCCTTCCTACTTCCTATTTCCTCTTTGTCTCCTAGCCCCGCCTATCTTGCTTTCCCATTGGCCCAATAGTGCTTCATTCATTAACTAGTATAAGAAACATAATTACAGAAAAACATCTCCCAACACATAATTTATTGGCTTTCTGATATAGAGGATGAGTACAAGCTTCCTCTTGCTGCCTTCTTCCTCATATCTCCATCCCCCTCCCAGCAACTAAAACTAGTAGTATGTATCAGAATTATGTGAGTATTTATGTGATGCTTATCATCATTTTCATGTGGCTGTGAGTTACTTAACACTCCCTAAAGTTTTCTTGTCATTGCAACCGGTAAGTAATAAATTTTCTTTCTTCTTTGATTTGATGTGTAGAGACCAGTTCTGAACTCCGCCAGTTACCTAAATATATCTATTCATGGCTTTATACCCACAGTTCAATCTTCTTGCAAAAACTACTCAGAATGATCTGACCTGATTCTGTCTGTACAGGTGCCTCAATAACTGGCTATTTTTGGATCTTGATTTGTCACCATACTGGACTCACTTATTTCTTAAACAAATTATATTTCCTACTCCTCCTTCAAACCTTCATTGTCCTCTCTTAAGCAATTACTCAAAGCAACTTGGTAAACAGTGTTAGTATAAAATGTTGAAAGACCCTTTATAATAGGTATAGAGACCACAGCAGAAAAGTGTTGCATTTTGTGGGAGAGACTGGATTATCTCTGTAATCAAGAAAAGAATTCTGATTTCCTCTGAGTTAAAACATTCATTCTTGGAGAAAAGAGGTAGATTTGTTAAGTCTTAAGAAACAAACAAAACTTATAAGTTTCAAGAGACTGCTGACACTGAGAGTCACACCCCCACAAGTTACATAAGCAATGATAAATATTCAGAGAGGAGACCCTCCAATCTACTCAGGTCTTTCTAAGTCATGAAAGAGATCCATAGATATAGCATGTCTGAGTTATCACTCCTTATAAAGCTGCTTTGGAGCTATGTATCTTTCTATATATAAACCTCCAGCCATAGTTCCATGAAGAGCTATGTCACTCACTGGTTCACTAAGATAAGACTTATTTATTTATTATTTAATATACATACTTCTTATTTGATTCCAATTTCCTCTCCTTCCCATTCTCCCATGTCCCCCACCAACCCACCCATCCTGTTGCCTGTCCACTACACAGGAAAGGTGAGGCCATCCATAAGGGAAAATCAAAATCTGTAGACTGATTTGGGATAGGCGTAGGCCTTCACCCATATCTCTCGGTTAAGGGAGTATCCCACCATGGGGAATGGGTTCCCAAAGACCATTCATACACTATGGATATATCCTGGTTCGACTGCCAGAGATCTCATAGACTGCCCAGATCTCCTAACAGAGACCTAGGTTCAAGGGGTCTGGGTCAGTCCTATTCTGGTTTCCCAGCTATCAGTCTGGGGTCCATGCGATCTCCTTTGTACAGGTCAGCTGTTTCTATGGGTTTCTCTAGCCTATTCTTGACTTCTTTGCTCATCACTTCTCTTTCTCCCTGCAGCTTGATTCCAGGTATTTGGCTCAGTGTTCAGCTGTGGGTGTCTGACTCTGTTTCCATTTTCTACTGGATGAAGGCTGTAAAATAACATATAAGGTAGTCATCCATCTCATATCAGAGAAGGGCATTGAAGGTAGCCACTCCACTATTGCTTATATTGATAATTGAGGTGGTCTCTGTAGGTCTCTTGACTATTTCTCAGTACCAGATTTCACTTTAGACCTATATTGGTTCCCTCTATTATGGTATCTTTTTTTTTCTCTCCTCTATTTTTTCTTTGATTTAATTTTCCTGCTCCCTCAAGTTTTCCTCTTCCCTCATCTTCTCTCCTTTTCTTTCTCCTAACTCCCTCTCCCCTCCTACTTGCACCCAATTTGCTCTGGAGATCTGGTCTCTTTTCCCTTCAGTGGGGGCCATGTATGTCTCTCATAGCTTCTCTGGCAGTGTGGATTGTGTGCTGGTGATCCTTTGCTTCATGTCTAAAATCCAAATATGTGTGAATATATACCATGTCTTTTTGTGACTGGGTTACCCCACTCAGGATGTTTCTTCCAGTTCCTTCCATTTACTTATGAATTTCAAAATTCTATTGCTTTCTTTTTTTTCTTTCTTTCTTTTTTTTTTTTGTCTGCTGAGTAACACTCCATTGTATTAATGTACCACAATTTCTTTATCCATTCTTCAGTTGGGGGCATCAAGGTTGCTTCCATGATCTGCCTATTACAAATAACACTGCTAAGAACATAGTTAAACAGATGTCTTTGTTGCATGAATATGCAATTGGGGGTATATACTTAAGAGTGGAATTGCTGGTTCTTGAGTTAGACTGGCTACCATTTTGCTGAGGAACAGACTTTCTAGCCTTTCCAAAGAGGCTAGAAATTTGCACTCCCACCATCAGTGGCGGATGTTCCCCATTCTCAACCCCCTTTCCAACATAAACTGTCATTGCTGTTTCTGATGTTAGCCATTCTGACAGGAGTGAGATGGAATCTCAGAGTTGTTTTGATTTATGCTTTCTTGATGGCTAGGGATGTTGAATACTTTCTTAAGTGTTTTTCAGCAATTTTGGGTTCCTCTATTAAGAATTCTCAATTTAGTTCTGTACCCTACATTTTAATTAGATTACTTGTTGTTTTTGTGAATTTAGTAATTATCTATCTCAGTGTCTGTGCTACTGGTATTATGCTCAAAAAACAGTCTCTTGTACCAATTCATTCATAGGTTCCTCCCACTTTCTCTTCTAAGAGTTTCAGTGTGGCTAGATTTATGTTAATGTCTTTAATCCATTTGTACTTAAGTTTTGTGCATGGTGATAGATAAAGATCTATCTGACATCTTTTACACAGCAGCATTCAGTTATGCCAGCACCATTTGTTGAAGATGCTTTTTATTTTTTCAATTTTATAATTTTAGCTGTTTTGTCAAAAATGAGGTGTTCGTAGATGTATGGGTTAATATTGGGGGTTTCAAATCTATTCCATTTGTCTACCTGCCTATTTTTGTGCCAATACCAAGCTGTTTCAGGATTATAACTCTATAGTAGAGCTTGAAGTCAGGGGTGGAAATGCTTCTCTAAGTTTCTTTATTGTACAGGGTTGTTTTGTCTATCTTGGAACTTTTATTCCATATAAAGTTGATTGTAATCTTTTAAACGTCTGTGAAGATGTCTGTGAAGAATTGTGCTGAGGTTTTGATGGGGATTGGATTGAATCTGTAGATTGCTTTTGGCAAGATTGCCACTTTTACTATGTTGGTGCTGCCTATCCGAGATTGCAGGAGATCTTTCTATTATCTGGTATCTTCTCTAATTTCTTTCTTGAAAAATTCAAAGTTCTTGCTATATAGGGCTTTCACTTGTTTGGCTAGAATTACCCCAAGATAATTTATGTTGTTTGTGGCTATTTTAATGGGTGATATTCCTTGATTTCTTTCTCAGCCTCTTTATCATCTGTATGTGTTAGGGCTAATGACTTTTTTAAATTAATCTTGTATTCTAACACTTTGCTGAAGGTGTTTATCAGCTGTAGTAGTTCCCTGGTATAGTTTTTCAGTTCACTTATGTAAAGTATCATATCATCTGCAAATAGTGAAAATTTTTACTTCTTCCTTTCCAATTTGTATCCTCTTGATCTCCTTTAGTTGTATTCTTGCTTTGGCTAGAATTTCAAGTTCAGTATTAAATAGATATGGACAGAGTGGACAACCTTCTCCTCTTCCTGATTTTAGAGGAATCTTATTGAGTCTTGGAGAGATGATAGATAACAAGAGCATAACTAAACATAATATTAGCATTACACAATAAACCAACAGTCAACATCAAACTAAATGGAAAGAAGTTAATACAATTTCTCTAAAATAGCTAACAAAGAAACAAAAGAACTGAAAGAAGTTATGACCCAATTGTGTTTAACTGACACAAAAGAATATATCTTCTTCTCAGAGCCACATGAAACCTTCTCTAAAATCCACCACATATTCTGGAATGGAGTAAACCACAATAGGTAAAAAAATTTTTTTGAATAACACCCTAGATCTTATCAGACCATCATACTTTAAAGTTAGAATTCAACAACAACACAAATTGCAGAAAACATACAAACTCATGGAACTTCAACAATGAGCAATTGCACCATTCCTGGGTCAAGGAAGAAATAAAGAAAGAAATTAAAAACTTCCTAGAATTCAATGAGAATGAAGACACAACATACCCAAACTTTTGAGACACTTTGAAAGCAGTGCTAAGAGGAAAGTTTATGGCCCTTGGTGCCAACATGAAGAAAGAGAATAGTCACACAAGAGAATTAACAGCACAATTGAATGCTCTAGAACAGCAGACTCACCCCAAATAAGTAGATTCCAGGAAATCATCTGTCTGAGGGCTGAAAATATTAACATTAGAAACTAGGAAAACAATACAAACAATTAAGAAAATTACCTAGATAGACACACCTTTTCCAAAAATAACCAAAAGACAGAGAAAGAACATGCAAATTAATTAAATCAGAAATGAAATGAGAGACATGACAAGGGGCATAGAGAAAATACAGAGAATCTCCAGACCATACTCTGAAAACCTGTACTCCATAAATTTTGAAAATGTAATAGAAATAGATAATTTTCTTGATAGACATCACTTACCAAAATTAAAGCAAGACCAAATAAGCAATATAAATACACCTATAACTTCCAATGAAATTGAAGCAGTCATCAAAAGTTTCACAGCCATAAAAAGCCCAGGGCCAGAGGGTTTCAATGAAGAAATCTACCAGGAATTCAAAAAAGAGCTAATACCAATACTCTTTAAAGAGTTTCATACAACAGAAGCAGAAGGGTCATTGCCAAACTCTTTTTATGAGGCTACAATTATGCTGGAAGCCAAGCCATACAAAAATACAACTAAAAAAAAGGAACTACAGACCAATATCCCTCATGAACATTGATGCAAATATTCTCAAGAAAATACTAGCAAATTGAATCCAAGAAAACATTAGAGAAATCATTCACCATGACCAAGTAGACGTCATGCCAGGATTGGAGGGATGGTTCAATAAACAAAAATCCATCAATATAATCCACCACATAAACAAACTGAAAAAGAAAACCACATGATCATCTCAGTAGATGCTGGAAAAAACATTTGACAAAGCCCAACACCTCTTCATGATAAAGGTCTTGGGGAAATCAGGGAAAACATAAACATACCTAAGCCTAATAAAAGCGATATAAAACAAACCAACAGCCAACATCAACCTAAATGGAGAGAAACTCAACAGATTCCTCTAAAATCAGGAACAAGACAATGTTGTCCACTCTCTTCATATCCCTTCAATAGTGTACTTGAAGTTCTAGCTAGAGCAATAAGACAACAAAAGGAGATCAATGGGAAACAAATTAGAAAGGAAGAAGTCAAACTTACTATTTGCAGATGATATGATAGTTTATATAACTTACCCTAAAAAAACTATACCAGGGAATGCCTACAGCTTGTAAACACCTTCAGCAAAGTGTCAGGGTACAAGATTAACTCAAAAGTATCAGTATCCCTCATATGATAATGGAGCTGAGAAAAAAATCAGAAAATCATCACCATTTACAATAGCCACAAACAACATAAAATATCTTGGGGTAATGCTTACAAAACAAGTAAAAGACCTACATAATAAGAACTTTGAGTTTTTTAAGAACATACCAGAAAATGGAATGATCTTCCATGCTATTGGATAGGTAGGTTCAACATAGTAAAATTGTCAATCTTGCCAAAAGCAATCTACAGATTCAATTCAGTCCTATCTAAATCCCTGCACAATTTTACACAGACCATGAAAGAATAATCCTCAAATTTATATAAAGAAAGAAATGACCCAGGATAGTCAAAACAACCCTAAAATAAAGCAACTTCTGGGGACATCACCATCCCTGACTTCAAACTTTATTTTAGTGCTATAGGCCTGAAAACAGATTGCCATTTGGGACAATAATAGACAGGTAAACCAATGGAATCGAATTGAAGAACTATATTATCCCACACACCTATGAACACATGATTTTTGACAAAGAATCTAAACTTATACAATTAAAAAAACAAAGCATCTTCAACAAATGGTGCTGGCATAATTGGATACTAGTGTATAGAAGACTTTGGATAGAACCATATCTATTGCCATGCACAAAACTTAAGTCCAAATGGATCAAAGACCTACCATAAACCCAGCCACACTAAACCTCTTAGAAGAGAAAGTGAGAGGTAGAGGTAACTTCTTCCTGAACATAAAACTAGTAGCTAATACACTGAGATCTACCATTAATAAATGGGACTTTCTGAAAGTAAGAAGTATCTGTAAAGCAAAGAACACAGTCAACAATACAAACAGCAGCCCACATAATGGGAAAACATATTCACAAAGTCCACATCTGACAGAGGGCTTATCTACAAAAATATACAAAGAACACAAGAAGCTAATTGCTAAAACATCAAATAATCAAATTAAAAAGTAGGATACAGACCTAAATTGAGAATTCTCATTGGCGTGTCTAAAATGTCTAAAAGACACTTAAGAAAGTGCTCAAGATCCTTAGGCATCAAGGAAATGCAAATCAAAGAAACTCTGATATACCATCTTATGGCTGTCAGAGTGGCAAAAATAAAAAAAAAAAAACATCAAAGACAGTTTATTCTGGAGAATATATGGAGAAAGAGGCACACTCCTCCACTGCTAGTGGGAGTGCAAACTCATGCAGCCATTTTGGATATCAATATGGCAGTTCCTCAGGAAAATTAAAATTAGTCTACCTCAAGATCCAGTAATTCTACTCTTAGGTATATACCCAAAAAATGCACATTCCTACAATAAGGACATCTGTTCAACTATGTTCATAGCAGCATTATTTGTAATAGCCAGAACCTGGAAGCAACCCAGATGGCCCTCAACTGAAGAGTGGATGGAGAAAATGTGGTACATTTCACAATGGAGGACTACTCAGAGGAAAAACACAATGGAATCTTGCAATTCACATGGAAATTGATGGAACTTGAAAAAATCTTACTGAGTGAGGTATTCTAGTCACAAAAAGACAAACATGGTATGTACTCACTCATATATGGATTTTAGACATAGAGCAAAGGATTACTGGCCTAGAATTCACATGACCAGAAAAGCTAGGAAACAAGGAAGACCCTAAGAGAGACTTATATTGTCCCTTGGAGAAGGGGAAAGGACAAGATCTTAGCAAATTGGGAGAGTGGAGGGAAGGGAGAGGGAGTTAGGAGAAAGAGAAATGGAGAAGAGGGGTGAGGTGGGCATGAAGAAACAGGAAGATTGAGACAGGGAAAGGATAGAGAACAACAAAAGAGGTACCATAATACAGGGAGCCATTATAAACTTATGGAGAAATCTAGCACTAGGGAAATGTCCAAAGATCTACAAGGATGAACCTAATTAACTAAACAATAGTGAAGAGTCTACTTTTAATGCCCTTCTAATATAATGAGATACTACCTTACATGTCATCCTAGAGCCTTCATTTAGTAGCTGATAGAAGCAGAAGCAGACACCCACAGCTAAACAGTAGCCAAACTCCTGGAATCCAATTACAGAGATGGAGGAGTGATGAGCAAAGGGGTCAAGACCAGGCTGAAGAAACCCACAGCATCAGCTGACCTGAACAAGGAGGAGCTCATGCACCCCCTTGATGATACCTGGGACTGCCCCAGACCTCCTGAATGTGGGTATTAGGAGGACTGGGCAGTCTATGGGGCCTCTAGTTTTGGATATGTATTCATCCCTAGTATAGGAATGGAATTGTGGAACCCATCAAACTTACAGGGGAAACACATGTGTCTAGTCTCAGCCTAGACACATGGTGGAGGACCTAGGCCTTGCCCCAAATGAAGACTCTCCATGGAAGGCCTCACCCTCCCTGGGGAGCAGAAATGGGAAGGGCTCTAGTTTGCTGGGGGTGATGGGGATGATGGGAGGGTGAGGAAACTGAGATTGGCATGTAAAACCACAATGTTTCAAATTTAAATAAAAGGGAAAAAGAAAAGAAAATGTGCTATTGCTCTTGCTAAGGACTCTGGTTCAATTCTGTGGGCAACAACTGCCAACTACTCCATGTTCAGAGGGAAACAATGTCCTCTAGCGTTGATAGGCACATAGTATACATAAAAGCACATGCATGTAAATAAAAATAAACATTTTAAATTATAATATGCCTAAGAGTAGATCATCATAAGGAATGACTTTCGAGTTCTGAAGGCACAAACAATGGCTCTAGCATGGGCTTGACAATCAAAGGAATTTAGGTATATGCAAAGAGGTATGTATATATGTTGCTAAGAAATATACCCAAGGAGATGGCAGGTTTACTTCTTAGTAATCTACTCTCTCCAGGGTGAATCCCTTCCTGACATAACTAAGAATTAGCCTTATAAAAAAGTCATTAACACTTGTAATGACCCCAGTGTCTCTAAGACCATTTCACTAGACACCAAATTGTCACAGAGCTTAAAAGTTTTCATTGCTTTGCTTGAATTTGTTAATACAGAAACTGGCCCACTTTAATTCTTAGGTCATGTGATGAAATTATATAATTCTTTTAGGCCTTCTTCAGTGCTTTACACAATATGGAAAATATCAACCATATTGTATCAGTTAGGTAGATTTTTTTTCTTTTTATGTGTTTAAACTTGGTACAAGCTAGAATCTTCTGAGAAAAAAGAACCACAATTGAGAAAATGTCTCTATCAGATTGGTTGCTATTAAAATCTGTGAGGCATTTTTATTTTTATTTTTTATTTTATTTTTATGTTTGATGTAATAGGCTACAGCTGACTCTGGACAGTGCCATGTCAGGTGAGATCATTTTACACTATACAAAATGCAAATTAAATAAATGAGCCATTCGAAGCAAGCTAGGAAGCACCAATCATCTGTGCTCTTTACTTCAGTTCCTGCTTCTAGATTACTGCCTTGCTTTAGAGCCTGATTTGGCTTCAATCACTAGTGAATGGTTAATAGAATAGAATATTTATGGTAAATAAAACCTTGCTCCATAGGTTACTTTTGGTTGGGGTCATTATTATCATAAGAAAAAGCAAACTAGGAAAAACACTACTTTTCTCTGAATCAAAGTTTATATATGCACTGTAGAAATGGTTTAATAAGGAAGAATCAAGGATACAAGAAACCTTGGATTTTATGTTGATAGGTGAAATCCTAAAATTTTATGAGGTTTTTCCATGTATTTGTACATGTACCAATTCATATTTGCACTCTCAGTAACTTCAGATCATATAATTTTTTAGCTTTATATGAAATCACATTTAAGTTTCTGAAAATCTAAATCTTTTGAGCCTGCTATCCAAGACTCCCAGATCCCAGATGTCTTTGATATGGAATTTCAGCTGAGTACTAGATTCAGTCTTTTAGTAGTAAGAAAAAAATAAATAATAAACAAATAATAATAAAAAATAATATTTTATGCATGCATAACAATATTTTATTCATGCAAAAGATTCTAATCACCATTTACAGTCTTCCTTGAGAAAGCTGAATGTATTGTAACACAATAAATAAATGACCCAGAGACTGATATTGGAACTCAAACTTCAAGTTGAATATCAGAAAAGCAAAGCAACTGACCACTAGCTTCTTGCTTCTAAAGCAGAATGGGCTGATTTTGTCTCCATGAGAGCTTTCACCAAGCCTCAGACTGTAACCTCTCCTCAGTGTGGCTGGAGAATGAATGCCTCCTAGTGAATACTGAAGACCCTGGCTCTATTTTGGATACCTTCCTAGTTCTGGGATTATAGGTGAGTGATCCATTACTCTTTTATACTGATTCAATCTCAGGTATCTCTGGGTGGCCTTGTACTCAATCACATCTGTCTGCATCTTAATCCTGAGTCCTAGGGTTAAAAGTATGTATCACCACCTCCTAGCTTTTAGCTGCTGGGATTAGTGTTGTGCACCTGGATTCTATGGCTTGTGGCTGATTTTGCTTTTTGAATATTCAGGCAAGTTTTAATAAATCATAAATAATATATAACTACAAGGTGTTGTTCCATATGAATATTTTAAAGAAATGTCCTCCCACTTAAGAGGAGAAAGAAAGTCTATGGTGCGTTTCATCCCACCACTCCTGCCATAAATTTTTCACAGCATAAAGTCAACCACAAACATGTAGCTTCTAAAATATATCATCTTTCATTTGACATGTATTTCTACATATGGAATCTATGGTAACATCTATGCCACACTCTTGTTAAGTACTGAGTTGCTATATCATATAATAACATTGGATGCCTGTTATGACACAGCTGTTGGCAAGCAGTGGGAGTTCCTGAATAGGTCTTCTGGTTACAGAGAAAATTTTTTTAAGGTTAAACTGACCTTCCAGCTCTTCATGATCTCAAGCAATTAAAAAACTTAAACCATACTTATTAGGTGTAGTGGTGAGGTAAAATAATGGGAGAGAGTGGCAATACCCTTCTTCAAAACACTACAGGGGAATTTCATTTGATGTTTGAATAATGAAATTCAATGTTGTCAAAACAATTTTCCTTTATGATTATCAAAAGCAATAGTCATAAATCTCTCAAGTTGCTGACTGTGAAAGGAAAGTGTTACTGCAATAATTCAAAGTATGTTAGATATAGAAGCATAGCTCTCCTTTCTAAATTATTTAAAACAAAAAGCAAGGTATTTGAGGTTCATTATGTAATTTTCATTAAATTAGAAATAGTGTATTAAGTGTGAATAGGTGCGCTGAGTCAGTGGAGGTGTTAATTGTCAGCACTATCAATATCTAGGCCATAAGCATCCCGACTCTGGTTGGTTTTAATGTAACAACAGAATAAGATTAAATTTAGAGTTTAAAATTAGCTTTCATAAATAATAGGGAATGAAACCATTGTGGAGACTACTTAGTTACTTGATCAGACAGCTATTATGAGAGATATTTAAACCATGTATTAGGCATGAAAAACATATAAGCTGTATTGAAATTGGAATAGTAAGTTCAGTCCATATTTTGACTGCATTTCCCTGCACCTAAAAATATTATAGAGTAGTCTCATATTATATGTGGTGGTGCTTTCCATAGTTTTTTTTTTTTTTACGCATAATCTCCAAAAAAGCAAATGGAAAATTCCAGAAAGAAATAATTTACATTGTAAAATGTTTTATATTCATTGTCATTTTATAGTTCTAACCATTCTATTTAATTAGAAGATAATGTTGTTAATCTCGTTTAAAGTTTTTGTATGTCTGTGCGAATGCTGTCGGAGCTGTGTCTATTTACTTAAAACATTTACATGCGAGAACACACAGTGGCCAGAAGAGGGCATTATATCCCATGAAACTAGAGATAAAGGCAGTTGTGAGTCACCTAATGTGGAGCTCAAAACTTATGTCAGGTCTTGGAAAGAATCCTTAAGCAACATTTACTGCTGAGCCATAACTCCAACCTCTATTATTAATTACATATTGCATCAAATTTATTAAATTTTATAATAATATTATATATGTGTGTGAATGTGTTTGTACAGGAGAATATTTTTCCCTATATAATCTGTTTATATCTTTATCTAGTTTACTTACTAGCCACAATTTTAAACCCATTGAGCACTACAGAGAATCTTGCTCCAAATACAGTGGCTGATATATATTGAGATCCTCCACATGCCCCACATTTGAAAAGACATTGTCCTCATTATATCTAAAAATAACAAAGAATGCATGAAGACTTAAAGAAGACACCAAACTTGGCATTATGTTGTTTTTATATGCCTCCACACAAGGACAGGCAAAATATGTTTGTAAGATTTACAAAAGATGTAAAAAAGATATGGATTTGCTAAATTGAAAACACCACATAAGAGTTGTTCAATATATCTATCTAACATTGATATATGTCTTCTTATTTGTTTCAATTTTGTACCTTTGTTCATAATTGTTCTTTTACCACTGCTTTAAAAATGTAGAAACTGTCCATAATATTCTTAAAGTAGGAAGATTGAACCAAATCAAGTTTTTCACTGCCCTGGAGCAATGCAAACCCATTCTGTCTTTCTGGTTGGTCTCAGTAAGGATTTGGTAATACTAACACAACAAAAAGAAATAACACTAACATAAAGAAATAGGATCATACTCAAATCCCACCTAAGGTGATCAAAGATGTTTTATTCTATTTTGACTGATTTCTCATCTGTTCATTTCCCTCTATTTAACTGAAAGAAATTGGCTAAGGGCACTTACACTCTAAATCAGTTAGAATCAATTCCAAAATTTGTGTACTAAACTCAGATGAGTACTGAGGCTAATAGTCTTGAAAAACCCAAATCAGCTGTACTTATAATTAGGTTACTTGGAATACACTGTGCTCCTAAATCTATGCCAAAGAAGACTCTCAGAAGCATTTATGACTTTATCTGGAAGATGATCAAAGGTTTTAATATCTGAGTGGCATGAAAAAAATGAAGGACATCTTCAAGTAGCCAATTTACCACCTGCCTTATGCTGTGTCCATGACAGATAGTAGCTAGGTGAAAGGAAACTGAAATCCCTCTTTCCTTGTACCCATGGTCATATTGATTTGATCCCTATGGTATTATTTTTTTGTGGAATGACAACTTAGACATTTGTGGAATTAAAACCGTGGAATTAAAACCCAAAAAAACTCTGATGTCTGCTAAACTTTGTGAATTCTGAATGGAAATTCTATAAAACATGGAGTTTATGGGCAGTTAGTGGGATGCAGGTTGGGCTAAGGGCTTTCTCTTTCAAATTTTATTTTCAAAAGTACTACATTTTGAGTGACACATGACTAAAAGCTCAACAGAAAGAAGGCTTGCTTCCTTAGAAATCACTGAGAATGGATGGGAATGAGCCACCATTTACTTATCCAAAACATTCAATAAATTTTGCCAGAATTCCTCCCTATACCTGAGACATTTGCTCATCATTTGCTTCTGGGAATATATAACCCCAAAAAGCTTTCACATTTTTATGGAGTGCTACAAGTGTCTGTTGAACTGGAAGCACTATTTTAATTTTATTAAGAATTTCTTCCAGTGCTATATAGAGGTTAAGAATACTTACTGCTCTTGCAGATGACCTGGGTTTGATTCCTGGCACCCACATGGCTGTTCACAATAGCTTGTAACTGTTGTGGTGTTCTGTGTTGTATGAGTTAGTCAAAGAAAGAGGTCACTTCAAGGTGAACTTTATAGACCTGTGTAGCAGCAGGAAGGTCCATCCTTTGATGAACTGACCCTTAAATAGCTGCACAAAGACAAATTTATTAATTGTTTCAGAAAGTTGTTTCTTGAGTAAACTATTTGCTTATACCAAGGTCCCTAATCTAATCTACATGTCAGTAAAGCATCACAGGCCTGTTACTTTAGTCCTTGTTGTGTACCATTTGCAGTTAATAATAATCAAAGAGCTTCAGGTGTGCCAGAAACATATTGTGATCAAAGTAAGGCCAAGTCTGTAACATCTCCTCAGAAAAACATATAAATCACAATGACTTCTTCAAGGTCAAAGTACTTTTAGAAAAGAACATTACAAATCAAATGTTTACCTAGATTACCTAGATACAGTTTGCCCAGATACAATTTTTCATTTGAATGTTTACCCTAGATACAGTGAATATGCTCTATTTCTACAACATATAACTTACAACACCCTCTTTTGACCATTGTGATTGTCTGCACACACACACACACACACACACACACACACACACACAGACACCCAGTGTAATATATAATATATATTAAAACTATAATAGTGTTTTTAAATATTATCAACAATATCATTATCAAGAGACTTCCGAATTTCCAGCAGGGAAGTGATTTTATGCTTCTTTATTTTGACTTACTATTAATTTTATCAAGAAATAGTTCTAATTTGAAGTGTGAATGAGCATTCATGGAAAGAAGCTACACCTACAGACACTGATTTTCTGATTAGAATTACAATACTTTGGAGAGATTGCAATACTGCAATTACCTCATTTTGGGCTACAACTAGCCCTCCTGAGTAGCCATTCCTTGACTATCTATGTGTCTGAACAAATATATTGTGACTAATAGATAAAATCTCTTTGGAATCTATTAATCCTAGCTGCCAGGTGGTGGAGCTGTGGGCACTGGTCTATTAATGTGCCAATCATCTTAAATGGCTAGACACATGATATAACAAAATCATGCATTTTTAAATTCATTTTTTATGAATATACATTCCTGTTCATTGTTTTTGAGGTACAGGAAAACATGTAAGTCTTAAATTTTGTGTAAATGTGTTTAGTAAATGTGCACCTGCTATAAATATATGAACTAATCATACCATGGAAAAGTTAAAATTAAAACATTGTTATTTTACAATATTTGAAATACAGCAATAAAATTAAAAGTAAGAAAATGATGGGCTTATATTCCCACCATTGGAAATGCAAACAATTACTAACTTAATATGTTTCCTTCATATTTAGTATATAACGTATTCTCCCATGTTTATTTAATGGTGGCATGCGTATTTCCACATAAAACAAATACCTGGGTACATGTCATGAACTGAACAACAGAAATTTTGTGTCATCACTCACCTACCAGGATCTCACTGGATCTGCTGGGTGGATTTTTCTTTTTGATTTCTACTTTCCTGCTTCAGTTTCCACATCTTTCCTCTAAGGATTGTAACACACACACACACACACACACACACACACACACACACACACACACACACAAATAATAAAGATACAAAGACTGATATTGGGTTTCAAGCTTTAAGATGAAGATCAGAAAACTGAAGTACCTGACCAGCATCTCTTACCTCGGACTGACAGAACTGTCCTGTCTTCAGCATGGCTAGGACAGAACATGAGACCCTTTGATTCTTCCTTTTATACCTTCTTAATTCTGGGATTAAAGGTGTGTGAGTCCAAGTGCTGAGATCACCTTTGTTTAAGTGAGTGTGGCCTTGAGCTAACAGATATACATTTGCTTGTTTCTTGAGTCCTCAGATTTAAGATATGTGTCACCACTGCCTGGCTGTATGGCCTGTAGTTAGTATTGCTTTCTGAACACTCAGGCAAGCTTTAATAAACCATATATCACCATAAATGATACTGTCCTTAAAGCAACTCTGCCTGAATTTTATCACATTGGTACTGTTAAAAGCTTGGAAGAAATAAAGCTATTCTAAAGTGATGCCTGCATTCCCCCTCCTGTTTGTAACCCAAGAAATTGTAATTTCCCCAGTAATTTCATGTTGGGCCTAGAAAACCAAGGAAGACTTAAGCCAAGTTAAAGATGAACTTTTCTGAAAAAAAAAAAGCAAATAATAAGTTATCAGATGACCTTGGATGAGAGACTAGAATTATGTCAATAACGAGTGGAGTTATACCTTAACCTGAGACTACTTAATTATGAACATTTCTTGACTTCTACTTCAATGTAAATATTTTTAGATTTACTTTTACTTTATCCTTATGGACGTATTTGCATGCTTGTATGTCTGTTTATCATTCATGCCCAATGTCTATAAAGACACCAGACTTTCTGTAACTGGAGTTACAATATAAGTGTTAGGAACTGAACCTAAGTCCTCTGCAAGAGGAACAAATGCTATTAACAGAGCTATCTGTCTAGCCCCCTCACCTTCATGTAAGGACCACAAAAACAGACTTGAGAGTTTGCTGGATCTCTTTTTCTCTCATATCAATGTGGCCCCATTAAATAAATCTCCAATCTGATTTGCAATTACTTTGGCTATTTTAATTGTCTGATTGAGGAAAGGTGGTTGTGCCTGGCTTGTTAGTGCATCCAAGGCATAGGCTGTGGTCATTTCTCTGGAAACACTCCTAGTGAACCTGATTGGAGAAATGCAGATTTGGGGGAATCAGATTCTTACTGCAAGCTTTTCCTGGTTAGAGAAGAAAGACTAAAATGTTCTACCAGCTGCTGGAATAACTTGATCGCAGATGCTTATTTTTGTCTTCCTACTTAGTGAGCAACAATTATGTTACCTCTGTTTGGTGTGGTAACACAAGAGCCTATTGGGACATTGCTTTGGACTGCCCTTTTTAAAGTTTATCTCTGATTGGTAGGCCTCAAACTTTGCCTTCCTATTTGTCTGGGTATTCTTTTAAGAAAATTGGATTTCTTATTGAATCAGTGTTAATAGTAATAGTCTTTAGCTTTTTAGAGTTCTTTTGAGAACTATTTGGGCTAT
Organism: Cricetiscus sungorus; assembly: GCA_030556225.1. Lineage (NCBI taxonomy): Eukaryota > Metazoa > Chordata > Mammalia > Rodentia > Cricetidae > Cricetiscus > Cricetiscus sungorus. Next base: position 76,518,245 of record JANBXA010000734.1, read on the forward strand.
TAAACTGTTTGGATGACAAGACTTTTCAAATCTGGAGTAATGATAATTTATTTTGCACCTACCATGTGACAAGAAGGGTTTGGTGGTCTTAATATCTGATAAAACTATTTGAGATAGAGAAGTTTTGAGGAGATAACTCTTTGTTTTGTGTTGTGATGTATGTAACTATGACAGATACTAAGTTTCTAATGATTATTTCTGTTCTTTCTTTTTTCCTTCCTTCCTTCCTTCCTTCCTTCCTTCCTTCCTTCCTTCTTTTTTCATTCCTTCCTTTCTTTTCTTCCTCTCTTCTTTTTTTCTTTCTCTCTCTTTTATTTTTCACAAATTTAAGATGGATTCTAATATAGCAAGATGAAGGTAGTCCCTCCTAGAGCTCCTAAAAATAGTTGAGTAAGAAAAGATCAAATTGGCAATATAAAAGAATCTGGTTTATTCCTGAATAAGCCCCTTGCTCTAAATGCATGGGCTATACTTAGGTCCCAAATACCTGAGTGTAGTTCTAGCCAATTCTAATAAAGACTTTTAATTGTCAATGAAATTGTGTTTGAGTAGTCTTTTCTGGTTGACTCCCCTTAACAGTCATTGTGATAATCTTTATTTTGTCTATATTTTATTTTATATATTTGTCAAAGATTTATTCTCTCTCTCTCTCTCTCTCTCTCTCTCTCTCTGTGTGTGTGTGTGTGTGTGTGTGTGTGTGTTTATGTGTGTAAATGTCCACTGATGCCAAAGAAAGAAGTTAGATCTCTGGTATCTGAAGTTATAGTTGGTTTTGAAATGTATGAAGTGTTTTCTGGAAATCAAACTCAGGTTCTCTAGCAATTATTCCCATAGGAACTAGGAAGTCAGTCTTCTTCTGTTAATGGAAGTTTCTGTCTTGCCTTGTCACAAAGCCATTTATTCCCAAATAAACACACAGAGGCTTATATTAATTACACCCTGTTTGGCTGACAACTCAGGTTTATTGATTAGCTCTCAATTATTAATGCATTCCTATTAATATGTGTCTCTTCAATTGGTCTAGGCTTATTAGAGATTGCCTGGGTGTCTTACCTTCCCAGGAGCTACATGGTGTCTCCCTGACCTTTCTCTATCCCTGTTTGGATTTTTTAACTGTCCATTGGCCGAAACAGCTCTTTTCATTAACCAATAAGAGAAACATATATTCACGGCATAAAGAAGAACATCCACCATCATCTTCCATGACACAGAAATAACTTAATGGTGTTGTTTATGTTAAAAGAAAACTGATAAACTTTACAATGAAGTAAATTTACTATTCATGTTAAATTGTGCTAAGCCTGTATCTTTAAAAAATTTCATTCTCAAAATCAATGAAGTATATTTTGCATAAATATGTTCATATCAAAGATTAGTTCTGAGACAAGTTGAGGAAGAAAAGCATTATCACCCGACTTTCAAAACTGAGGGAATTTTTCAAATTGAGGGATCATCCTTAAGACAATATAAAATGTAACATGGTTTGGATTGGGGTTTTTCTCTCACTGAATTTTCTTTCCTCCTCTACCTGGGTGTTCTGTAAGATGTATGACTCTACAGAATTGGTTAGTCATATCTTTGGAAGAGGCATGTTGTGCTTTTGAAATTAGAGACCATAGCACGTTCTTTGCCATTAGTACAGCTCTAGCTAAAAACTATTACAATGACATGAAAGCTGAATACATTGCTCTTATTCCAAAGGTAGTCGTACAATGGTGCTTCCTGGAATAATGGGACATAGATCATTCTTCCCCCTGAAAGCTAGTCCTCTAGGTTATCTTTACCTAAATAAAGAAAAAGAAAAAGGATGGTTTCCTTAAATGTGTTATCTTGAATCCCTGTCATTTCTATTCAGAGATATAAAAGTTTTCTTTCTTGTTTTCTGGATACAAGTCTTCTTTGTGTGATGCTATCCACACAGAAATGTGAACCACATGTGTTAGAGTAACAGAGAAGGATAAATGTTTTTCTTCAAGTGTCAGATCTCTTCACAAAATCCATTCTTTGGAATTTTTGGCTTACAGAGTTCCCATCTGCATTGTAGATGGTCCTTTTCTCTTTGTGTCTGCTGAACTATGTATGTGTTCTCTTCACCAATTAATGCCTTTCTACATTTGCTGATTCTATCTGCTCCTGTTTTCTATGTTAAAGTTTTCTCAGCTGGTACAAGTCAAGATCAAGAGGAATTTTTTCCTTTTTAATATTTTGGGTAACATTTTGGGTACCTCATCTTCTGACAACCAATGGCTCATTGAGGTAAAAGAAAACCACCCCCAATCCTGAAAGAACAGGAAGTGTGACACTTCAGCTGGCAACATCCTTTGCCCATGCTGGTAATTTTCTTTTCTTCTCTTTTCAAAGGAAGGTCCACTTAGGCACCTTTCCCTTTCCCTTATTCTGTGTCCTGGAAAGCAGTTAAACTGTCAACAGATACTGAAACTAACCTGCTAACCTGAGGCCTGGCTCCACAGTGGTGTTACTTTACTCTTGTCAGGATGGAACATGATCTGGGTGCTTGAATTTACAAGGAGTCATTTTTGAAGATTTGGAAAGTTACTCTCTAGCTGGGGACAAACTGTTGTTTGTTTGTTTGTTTATTAATTTAAGAACTCTGTCTTCCAATCTTCCCTTGCCTTTTCTGGAAGACAGTAAGACTGGGAAACTACTGTTTTGCATTAAAGTTAAATGATGTTTGATTTCTTCCCTCTCCATTTCTGAAGCTATTTAAGATAGTAGTCACAATGAGTATAGCTACTCTGACAGCTTCCCTATGGACTCTACTCCCTTAAGGTAAGATGATGGAATTCCTTTCTGTCTATTTTGCTATGCAGGGCAACCTGCTGAACAATGGGTACTATCTCCTTCTTTATCCATGCTCATATAAACTAAGGTATATTTTAGAGAAAAAGATGTCCACATTTAATCTGTGAAACATATGGGTTTCACATGGATTGATGCCTGGGTTCATTCTCCTTGCCATAGAGCTGAGCTCTCATTGAGCACTAAACAAACCTGTGACTTCATGAGATCTTGGCTGGTGATCTCATCAAAAATAAAACAACTATGTGATTTAGTTTCCATCTTTGCAAAAGTTACCATGAAGAAGGAAAATACCAAGTGAAGTAGTGACAAAACACCTAAGTGGTTTATTTTACTTTAAATTATTTTGTAGTACTCTTATTTAATTTTACAATGTCTTACAGGATGTATTTACTAGCTTCTAAGGGAGAGCTAAGAGTTTTTCCATCTACAATTTCCCAACACTGGCTTCCTGAGATTTGTTAAAGTACTAGGTTTAATATCAGTAAATCACAGACTACAGAGGGTATTGAAGGGACAAATTGTCTATTGATAGACAAACTTGTATCAGTGGATAGCTTTTCCAGCCAAGACAGAATCAACCTGCTTCACAGAGAGATGCATGGAGTCATAAACTTGCAGGATTTTAATGTCTGCTATTTCTAGGCCCATTTTCCTCTGATGTCAATGCTCTTATCCCATTATACTCATTTATTCCATCGCATCTTGTTTTGGTGTCAGTCCTATGGCATTTTTAGCACCTGTGCTTTCTCCTTTTAGTTATAGTAACAGAGAAATAAAAGAAGGTGGGGGAGGCAAGCTAATTCAATCACTTTCATAGTCACTTTAAATGTCTTATTTTTTTTGTTTTTCGTTTTGTTTTTGTTCTTTTTTGTTTTGGTTTTTTTTCTCTCTAATTCACAGGAACTCAGACCTGATTTACATTTGGTAAATTGCATGGAGGCTTTCCCAGTCTATGCAGACCTCTATAAACAAAAAGAAAATCTCCTGCAAGTATTTATCATGCTTGCTTGCTCTCTGGACCTACTTTTTTAATGCAATGTAGATTTGCAGTTTTTAAACATAAAAATGTGATTAGAGAGACCCTAAGGCAAAGCTACTGAGGCCCTTTTAATTTCACATGAAACAATATTTACCTTTCATCTCCCACTTAAACCTGCTAGCCAAAACTTTCAGAGCTTATGTCAGGCCAAGTACTCAAGTTTTTTTTTTTTTTTTTTTTTTTGCACTAGTTACTATTTGTTTAGGCTACTATTACAGATGCATTGCAGCTATACACCATTCTACATTAAACAAGTTTCTTCACTTTCCATCACAGGAAACAGACCATTACTTATATAGAGAGAGAAAAGAAGAAAAAAATGTTCCATCTCTAAAAATTTGTGGAGGTCCAACATTGAACTTTTCAGTGGAAAAGGTTAGCAGAAAACTAAAATGCTTTCAGGATTAATGTCTGTGGTATAAGTGAAGACAGTTGGGGACTGGGATTGCATTGTTGTATAAACAAGAATCAGTCACATAATGGGAATATATCCTGGTGTGTTTGTATTGAAAAGACTACTGCTTTGAATACTTAAGAAATTCAGAGCCTGGGCTGAGAAATTCAAGTAGGGGGTGATCCTCCATCAGTCTTGACCAATTTTGTTCTATTACTTTTAAGGAGAAAGTCCTTCAGGTTCTTTAATGGCATTCATTCCAAATAGCAATTGCATACAAGCTCACAATTGCATACAATGATTTTTATTCTTTATCTTAAGCTGTACACGGCCTAAATAACATCTAGAGAAGCAATTCTCAACCTGTGGGTTCTGACCCCTTTGGGGTTAAATAACCCTTTCACAGGGGTTGCCTAAGACCACTGCAAAATATATATATTTATATTATTATTTGCAATAGTTGTAAAATTAGTTACGAATTAGCGACAAAAAAAATTTATTGTTCAAGGTCACCACAACACGGGGAAATCTATTAAAGGATCACAATATTAGGAAGGTTGAGAACCAGTGCTTTGGAAAATAATGGAAAGTGGCCCACAGGGTGAGTTACTAAATGCACCAGCATCCTTTTTATTATACTTTTCAGCAATTGAAAGGGAAATTACACTAAAATTCTCTATGTTCAGCATTTAACTATTGGATCATTCAGTTCTTGATTAAAAAATAAAAGTGGATCCACAGATTATATCGGTTTTATTCTCTAACTTGAGGAATGATGATGGAGGGGGGGGAGGTTCTGGAGAAGGATGTTGGCATGAGAACAGCACAGGAAAATACAGAGGTATTGTTTCAAATCAAGGTTATTTTGATAATGTGTCACAGCTATTGGAAAATCTAAATTTTCTATAATCACAGCTAACCCTAATATGTTATTTAGTATGGATTCAACTTTTCATTATTAACAAAGTTTTCACAGCACTATATTCCAAGCTAAGTAACTTGTCATAATAACTAATTAGCTGTGCTTGTTTTGCAAATTAAAAAAAAACAAAAATAAAAATAAAACAAAATAAATAAAAAACACAACACAGATGACTTATTATACCTTTTTCTTCATAGAAGAATGATGTAAGAAAGGTCATTGGACTCTTTCATGATTATTGAGTCTCTCTTTCAAGTTAACATGCAATTTTGTCATATTTTCTATAGGCCTGGTAGTCTTCAGAATAAGTAAAATATGGAAATACTTAAGGTAAACTTATGGGAGATGTCATTTGTTGTATTGGTTAATGAATAAAGCACTGTTGGCCAACAGGAAAGGAAAATAGAAGGGACTAGGAGACAAGGAGGAAAGAGGAAGAAGTAATCTTTCAAGAGTACACAAAATCTCCGTGTATTATTTGGGGCTGGCTGGTGCAGCTGTGAGTCCAGACGGGCTGGCACAAAACATAATAATTACATATTTACATATGGTGCCCAATTCTGACACCATTTGTTATGAGCAGGTTTTTCCCTACTGGCCCGGGCCCACCACCACGGCAGCCCCCAATAACATGTAGATACTCTGTATTTGATATAAATGCTGTTGGCCAGTTAATATTTTCTTATTGGCTAGCTCTGTCTTAATGATTAACCCATTTCTATTAATCTAAGTATTTCAACGTAGTCTCATCTTACCAGAGAGCAGGCTGGAGTTCTGCTCTTTCCAGTCTCTCTATGCTTACTCCTCCTTACTGTTTCCTCTTTCCTCCTATTCTCCTAGTCCCCCCTATCTTCCTTTGCTATTGGCCAAGAGTGCTTTATTCATTAACCAATACAAGAATCATATTTACAGAATGACATCTCCCAACAGTAAACAGGTCAAAGAAAGGAGGCTCCACCTCTGTCGTTATAGGAAGGCCATTATCAACATGGTTAAAGACTTCTCAGTGTGGCTGTTCTTAAGAGACTCCTGTCAGTAACAACTTACATATGATGTGTAACTAAGCCTTACTTTAGTGGTATCCCAATAAGGTAACATTAGTTTGTTGTTGTAACCTTATAAGAAAGAGGGATATATTGTGTAGTCCTTACCTTCCAAATTCTTACAACAAATGGTAAATTTACCTATTGGCATTACTGTCTTACAGAATATTTTTAAAAAGTAAGATGTTAAGATAAAAAAATGAAAATATTTTAATAATACCAACTATTTATAAGGATTAAAATAGCTAGAGTTTTCTAAAATTAAAATAAAAAGGTAAAATACTTAAATTATATTGCTCTTATGAATGCATATAAAGAGTATCTAATCAAGTTTTATTTCAAACTTTTTATTTTCTGTTCAAACTTTACATAAACATTACACAAGGTAAACATAACAAACTAGGACAACTGATACTCTGGGTGTTGAATAACCATACTTGGAAAACTATACTGATGTTCTCTGAGGAACTATGACTATCACCACTCCCTCATCACTGCTTTAGTAAGCTAGAATCACTTAAGAGCAGTCTGCGGCCCAAAACCCCTAACAGCTATTAGAGTGACCTCTGAGAGGTGGAAATGAGGAACTAGCATTTAGACAGATTCCCTGGCAGGTAGATAGATAGAGACAGATGGTGTAAAATAGGAAATAAAGATGATAAAATTCCAAGATGGCTGACTTCATCCTCTCCCTGTTGACTGAAGACCAAAGTATGGTAGATGGAACAAAAGCTTTTTGGAATGTTTCTCTTTCTAGTAGGTCCTGTGCTGTTGATAGATGCTAATAGACTGTTTCAACACATTTCAGGTTGCATCAGCACATTGTTTACACTGCCAATAAAAGTCTTTTCTAAAAATAATAAAAAAGTCCATTCTTCTTGGCAGGCAAAGGAAACAAAATACAAAGAACCTTTTCAACGGAAACAAAAAGGAAAGGAAAGAAAATTAGTATATCTCTAGAGCAGGAGTCAAAATTATTTTTCTGAGAAATGTCAGATAATAATGTGAGATTTATGAATTCCTCTGACTTTGAAGTTTAACTCTGTAATTATAGCACAAAGTTGGCTCTAGACAGAAAATGCAGTATGTCAGGAATATGGTGAGCCGTGGAACTGCAGTGAAAAATGACAGGTTACAAACACACCACCAGATAGAACTTATAGGGGAAGAAAGTTTTATTGGTGAAGAAAGGACGTGGGGGAAGGGAGGGGATAGAATAGGAAGAGAGAGAGAGAGAGAGAGAGAGAGAGAGAGAGAGAGAGAGAGAGAGAGAGAGAGAGAGAAAAGGAGAGAGAAAGACAGAGAGAATTTTGGCTATTACAGAGACCTCCATCCTGTGTACAGAGCCAGGGTGCTGCCTGCCATACACAGAGGGATTATGAGTTAGCTTCCCCAGGGTTAGAGCCAGGTTTGTCTGGGTTATCATACATTATATCTGTGTCCCAATAAATACTTGTGAACAATGGCATTTAAAGTTTATAAAATTGCATAGCTGGGGCAGTAGCTCAGCTTGTAAATTGCCTACTATGCAACCATGTAGACCTGAATTTGAATTCATATCACTCATGTAAAAAGCTGAGGAAAAGGGCATGACTTTTTATAACCCTGGTGCTAGAGGTTGGCAGTTAGACTAAGAAAATGAGTTCCAGATTCACTGGGAGAGAATATGTCTGAACAAAATAAGGAGTAAAGTGACAAAAGAAGATAGCTAATGTCAAACTTTGGTTCATACACACACAAACATCTCTCTCTCTCTCTCTCTCTCTCTCTCTCTCTCTCTCACACACACACACACACACACATACTTGAGCAATTACACACATGCCTATATCATAAACCTATGCACATAAATACAAAATGAAAACATAGAGAAAATTATAAAACTGAAAGTTGTAAAATATTGTTTTAATTTCTCTTAACTACTTAAAAATCATGTTAGTGTGTAGCTATACAGAAATCGGCTGTGGCCAGTGTTTAGAAATTATTTTTTTTAATTTTCATATTCATTTTATATATTGATCCCAGTGTCCTCTCCCTCCCTTCCTCCCTTCCTCCCTTCCACGCTTCCTCCCTTCCTCCCTTCCTCCCTTCCACACTTCCTCCCTTCCTCCCTTCCTCCCCTCATTTCTCCCTCCATTCTTTCCCTCCTCCACTCCTCCCCTCCTCCCCTCTTCCACTCCTCCCCTCCTCCCTTCCTCCCTTCCTCCCATCCTTCCTCCCACCTCCTTACCTTTTTCCCTCTCTCCCTCCTCACATGCATCCTGACCAGCCTTCCCTCCCACCCCCTCACTCCACATGTAGGGTGATGCCATCCAGGAGGGGTCATCTAAATCTGTCAAGTCATTTGAAGTAGGGACTAGGACTTCCCTCCTGTCTCTAGGTTAAGGGAGTACTCCTCTATGGGGGATGTGTCTCCAAGGTTCTTTTGTGCACCAGGAATACATCCTGGTTCCACTCTCTGAGGTCCCTTAGACTACTCAGGCCTTCTAGCTGAAGCCCATGTACAAGATTTCTGAGTCAGTCACATGCTGGATTCCCAGCTATCAGTCTGGGGGCTTGTTACCTTCTCCTTATTCAGAATAGCTGTCTCTATGTGTTACTGCAGCTTGTTCTTGCCCTCCTTCTCAGCATCTGGATTCTAGTTCACCTCAGTGTTTAGTTGTGGGTGTTTGCTTCTGTTTCCAACAGGTACTAGATGAGGGCTCCATGATGGTGGATAAGTTAGGCATTGATGTCATTATCAAGTAAGTCTATTTATGGTAGCCTTTCCACTCTTGTTCAAATTGTTAGTTGGAGTCAGTCTTGTAGGTCTTCTTTATACATTCTTCAGTTGAGGGGCATCTAGATTGTTTCCAGGTACTTGCTATTACAAATAAGTCTGCTATGAACATAGATGAGCACATGTCTTTCTTGTATGGATGTGGATCATTTGTGTATATGGCTATGAGGAGGATTGCTGGGTCCTCTGGTAAACTGATTCCCATTTTCCTGAGGAACCATCATACTGAACTCCAAAATGGCTGTACAAGTTTGTACTCCTACAAGCAGTGGAGGAGTGTTCCCCTTTATACACATCCTCTCCAGCACAATTGTCATTGGTGTTTGTAATATTAGCCATTCTGGCAGGAGTAAAATGGTATCTCAAAGTTGTTTTGAATTGCATTTCCCTGATAGCTAAAGATATTGAGCACTTTCTTAAGTGTCGTTTAGCCTTTTTTATTTCTTCTACTGAGAATTCTCTCTTTAGTTCTGTACCCAATTTTTTAACACAGCCATTTGGTGTTTTGTTGACTAGGTTCTTGAATTCTTTGTATACTTTGGAGATCAGTCCTTGGCAGATGTAGTATTGGTGAAAATCTCTTCCCAGTCTGTGAGCTGCTGTTTGGTCTTGTCAACTGTGTCCTTTGCCTTACAGAAGCTTTTAAGTTTGAGGTGGTCCCATTTATTAATTGTTGATCTCAGTGTCTATGCTACTGGAGTTATGTTCAGAAAGCAGTCTCCTATACCAATTTGTTCAAGGGTACCTAGTACTTCCTCTTCTAAGAGGTTCAGTGTGGCTGGATTTATGTTGAGGTCTTTGATCCATTTTGACTTGAGTTTTGTGCATGGTGAGAGAAATGGGTCTATCTTCAGTCCTCTACACACCATCATGCAATTGTGCCAGCACCATTTGTTGAAGATGCTTTCCTACCCCCCACTGTATTCTTTAGCGGTTCTAGTTGTTTTAGTCTTTTAGTTGTCAAAAATCATGTGTTCATAGCTGTGTGGGTTAATATCAGGATTTTTGATTGGATTCCATTGGTCTACCTGTCTATTTTTGTGCCAATACCAGGCTGTTTTCAGAACTATAGCTCTGTAGTAAAGCTTAAAGTCAGGGATGGTGATGCCTCTTGAAGCTCTTTTATTGTACAGGGTTGTTTGGGCTATCCTCGGTCTTTTGTTCCTCCATACAAAGTTGATTATTATCCTTTCATTGTCAGTGAAGAATTGTGCTGGGTTTTTAATGGAGATTGTATTGAATCTGTAAGATTGCTTTCAACAAGATTGTAATTTTTACTATGGTTATCCTACCTATACAAGAGTATGGGAGATCTTTCCATTTATTGGTATCTTCTTTAATTTCTTTCTTTAAAGACATAAATTTCTAATTATGTAGGTCTTTCACTTGTTTGGTGAGCATTACCCCAATACACTTTATGTTGTTTGTGGCTATTTTAAGTGTGATGTTTATCTGATTTCTTTCTCAGCCCCTTTGTCATCTGAATAAAGGAAAGCTACTGATTTTTTTGAGTTTTTCTTGTATCCTGCTAGTTTGCTGAAGGTGTTTATCAGCTGTAGGAGTTCTCTGGTAGAGTTTTATGGGTCACTTATGTAAACTATCATATCATCTGCAAATAGAGAAAGTTTGACTTCTTCCTTTTCAATTTGGATCCCCTTGATCTCCTTTTGTTGTTTTATTGTGTTAGCTAGAACTTTAAATACAATATTGAAGAGATATGGAGAGAGAGAGAGGGCAGCTTTGTCTTCTTCCTGATTTTATAGAAATCACCTTAAACTTCTCTTCATTCAGTTTGATGTTGGCTGTTGGTTTACTGTATATTGCTCTTATTATGTTTAGGTATGTTCCTGCTATCCCTGATCTCTCCAAGACCTTTTTTATTAAAGGGTGTTGAATTTTGTGGAAGGCTATTTCAGCACCTATTGAGATGATCATGTTGGGGAGGGAGATTGGGGGCCAATCCAGAGATTTCCTAGGGAAGAGTGTGGGGGGGGATTCCACCCGAATTGGACCCAAACTCACCTCTAGCAGAGGCCTGGTGATGGGGGTCAGAGACGATGGGGGTCAAGGACTAGGATTGGACTGAGGATGTTTCCCCACCAATAAGTGGATGTAGCTGGGTCCTGGCAGTTATAAATTACCAGTTATAAAGTTTGAGTGCTGAATATAGTGAACACAATAGTTAGAAAGTATGTTTAGAGCCACTTCAGAAATGGTTAGGAACTACATTCTGATCCTACACCAAAATCCTACACAAAACCTAAAATCACATTTGTGAAATTCAAATTTGCAGTTAATATAGTAATTTTAAAATCATGTATTGTAACACAACACATTGTAAAATTATACCAACTTTATACTCCTGTCCTAAAGAATGATTTTAGAAAAAAATGTTGTCTTCGTTTTTCATAATTAAGTCACTGTATTTTATAAGTACTGATAAATTGTATGTACAGTAAAAAAAAATATAATTCATAGCAAACATTAGCAGACAATGTGAGCCAGTGTTTCAGGCGGTATTTACTGGCATTTCACAGTGTGATGCTTGCAGTATAAACTGCATGTCATGTGTGAAAAGTAGGGCTGTAGTGTAGGTGCACAGCAACAAGGATGAGTGTTGCCAGAATCACTGCTGATGTACTATGAGTTTGCTGTTGAACTAATTCCTCCTAACTGCGCATTCCATATATTTCTATTGCTGTTAAGTTTATCATCAATTCCTATATTCAGAAGCCTCATATGGAATCACAGTAAACAATCTGAGTAGCTGCTTCTGAAGGACAATGGTAACAATGTAGGTTGGTGTGGGAATGTGGCAGTTTTTACTTTAATTTTTTTTCTATTATATTGAGTTTCTTTTGTGACAGGATTTCACCATGTAGCTCAAGCTGGCCTGGAACTTCCCAAACTCTCTGTCAACCATCCCAGTGCTATATCACAGTGCTTGGCAGGGAGTTTATTTCATTCTTTCATGAAGAAGTGAATAGATGACCACATGTGCTCATGGGCACCTTCATTGCTGTTGTGGTAGCCCCCCCCCACACAAATACACACACATACACACAATTATAATCTCTTATGTTTGAAATTTATTAAATAAAAAACAATCAAAGAAACTGCTCCAAATTTTTTTTCAGTGAGAAATATTTTGGACTCTCAGCTTTATGTTTGAGGCCTAGACATTGTCACTGACAAACTGAAATCTAGAAACTGAAGGGAGAATGTCTTATTTTAGAGTGATAGTTATTAAATGAAACCAGCATCCTCACTTGAGTTAGAACATACCCACATACCACTGTGTTAATTACAACAAAATTATCAAAAGAAACTGAAACATGATATACTGGGTAGGAATGTGTGCGAAGGAAAATAGTGATGTGTGATGGTTTATTTAGCACGTGAAAAAGCCTTGTTTTAACGTGGCTTCTAAAATATATTTTAAACCTAATTTTGAAAGCACACATTTTGGTTGAGATGATTATATTATGACTCTGAGGGCATCAGTGGAATTTCTGTTTTCAGGTATGTTTTCCTTAATTATTGTCTTTACCCTAAATGTGTTAGTACCTATGAGTACTGAACTTTAATCAGCACTGTTAATATCAGATAAACAATAACATACATGCTGGAACCCTGGAGGGAGGAGCTGATACAGTGGCAATAGAGGGATGCTGCTTTTTGGCTTGCTTCCCATGGCTTGCTCACCCCACTATAGAATGGAAATCAACAGTCCAAGCATGGCACCACCCACCATTGTCTGAATGCTCCCCATTGATCACTAAATATGAAAATGTCTTACAGCTGGAACTCAAGGAGGCTTCTTCCTTGCTGATAACTCTAGCTTGTGTAAGTTGACACACAAAACCACCGAGTGTAGATTGTATGTCAGGAGTTCTTATGTGGCCTCAAGAAATCTATGCCCTAGGCCTCTATACCAGACAAATTAAACCATTTGGAAACAGCAGTTCACTGTCAGTATAACCACACAATGCTGATGTGCAATAAGTCCTGTGATTCACTAGGAAGCAGATTTAGCATGTCATTTTTCTGAGTCAGGTAGGAAGACTCTTTGTCAAGTTAGACCAATATATATTTCTTGATCAGCTTGGAAAACACTAAAAGGTAGCTTTAGGGACCATTTTGTTATTTGAGAGATGGGCAGTACTGCATCTCAATCAGGGGATGAGGTTGCCAGTGAAGTTTACTCCTTGAATTTCAAACCTTATAATATTAACTGATTCTGTGCTCTCCACCAAGTTTCTGCTTGATTTTACCACAGCTGTTTGAAAAGGCTTGTAAAGGATAATGATTTATTTTTCTGTCATTTTTTTATGATTGTTTAAGATGAGAATAAAATAGTGCTATAATATTTGTGAGTTTTGTTATAGCAAAATTTCACCTGTTCAGTAGTATTAATCATTCAAACCTCATATCTGTGTGTCAGAAATGGATTTGAGAAAACAGATAAGACAGTGCTATTCAAAGAGATGTTTTTAAATCATAAAGGAAAATATCATATTAATCCTTAAATACTAGGTTTTAGATCTGAGATGAATGGACTTCTTTGGTGTCATCAAGAATTAGGAATTATCTAGTACTATATGGATTCAATATCCTTCTATTAATGACTGCATTTCAAACTTCAAAGGAACTTAAGTAAAGTTAAATTTAAGCTATTGGGTTGGTTGAAAATAGTCAGTTTTATATATAAATCTTAAATTCTATGACTTCTTTTGTTCATTGTTTCTTCCTAACTAAAGTGAAACTTGTCAATAGCAGTTGGAGGCAGGTCTTTTTTTCTCAGGTACTAATTATAATTGTTTTCACTTCACACTCATCTAATTCTAGTGTTACACTTTCCTGGTAAACAATTGCATCCTAATTACACAGGTTTAAATTCTTGCTTCCAGTGATCCACAGCCCAGCTATTGCACTGCTTCTGCTGTGACTATGTTGTCATAGATATTGTCTTCATAGAACTTGGAATGCCCAAGAGAAAACAAAATCCTGGTGTAACTTGTCTTTTGTAAAAATTCTACCTCATAAAGTAGCAACAACTGCCTTCTGTTTGGTGTTGTATGGACTGTCTATATATTCTCCCTCACACAGCAGAAAGATATTTCATAAACCTTGGTGACTTTCTTTAGTCTGACTATTAATACTCAGTCCTAGTCCTACTCATCTATGCTGACCAGGCTGAGTTGTTTGAGATTCTATCCTGTCTACCTGCCTAGTTGCAACAACTCACTTGACAACCTGGAGATGTACCAATTCCAACCTCCAGGTTTGAACTTAATCATCAACCCAGCTTCGTGAGTTCCTCATTATAAGCCAATTTGTTTAATTTCCAACCCCAGGATAAGCTCAGGTCTTAAGTCCTCTGCACTGTCACAGTCCAGTAAGCCCTTGGACCTTCACTTCTTGTCATTATTGCCAAAGTCTGGGTTTAGCCACAGATAGTCATCTCATGCTTCAGCTCAGTCTGGTGTGTACTCCAATATTTACCAACATGTATTAACCCCACCTCCTGGTGCTATACTAGGTGGGCCTACTGTACTTTAGTACCACATAATGAGTCTGTCAGAACCTCAATGGCAAATTTTATCCTCACCTTTAAGAAAGGAACAAATACCTGAGTGAAGTCCCTCCTCCAAAAAAAAAAAAAAACCTACAAAATCATAGCTGAATAAAATACTGAAGACAATTTGGTATTTGAAAGGCACCACATCCAAACAGATATAGAAATAATGAAGCTGAAAATTCAGTAAACTAATTACAAAAAGTCTCAGGGGGAATCCTGCAGAATGCATTGAGTGGAAAATAAGATGCCAAAGCTTGATGATAAAATAGAGGAATAGAGGGATTAGACTTCCCAATGAAAGATAAAAAACAAAACAAAGCAAAAAAAAAAAAAAACCCAAACTGAAAACACGTTAAAGGAACATGAAGGAAGTGTAGAACACCATGAAAAAATAAAATTTTTGAATAATAGGCATAGAAGAAAAATAATCTCTGGTCAACGGCGCATGTGGAATCTACAACATGCTCATACGAGAAACTGTTCCCAAATTCATGAAACGCAAACCCATACAGAAACAAATACATAGAACACAAACAAATTCCTCACAGGATATTATAATTAAAATTATGAATATCCAGTAAAAAGAGAGGTCTTTAAAGCTGTAGAGAAAAATTAGGTAGAACAGAACATGTTACAGTAACATCTGATGTCTAAAGGGAAACGTTACGATTCAAAAGTACCTCGAGCAATGTATTTCAAATTTAAAAGACCACAAATAACCTGACTTATTGTACTTAACAAAAGTATTTTCCATAGTTAAAGAAGAAGTATTTTTTTTTCTGTGATAGAAACACCCAGACAGAATTCAGGTCTACCAAACTCCCTTCATCCCCCAAGGCTTTTGGAAGAATAGCAAAACATTAGAGTAGGCATCAAAGAAATTCAAAATTTTATAAAGGCATACTTTAAAAATCTAATCTCCATTAAGTTAAAAAAATGTAAAAGGAATGTATAAATTTCTAGAATTGTCCAAACCAAAATTAATCTAAAAAAATAGTCAATAACCTAAACAAACCCATAATAAATAAGGAGATTGAAATAGTGGTTTAAAAGCCTATGGCTAGATGGATTCATACCATATTCTACAAAAGTTACAAAGATCTATAGTCATCATTCCCCACGTCACAGACCCCAAGAAAGGTGGATGCTATGGACTGTATGCTTTGGAATAATACATTTGGAATAATAATACTCTTGACTGGCTTAGACTGTGTCAGAGAAGAGTAGATCGAACAACTGGGTAAAACCTCATTGTCCTGATCTGAATATGTTAAATATATTTTTTCTTATCTTTTAATGACATTTCTAAAATGTTTATTCAACCCATGTGGAAAAGACAGAAAACAAAATTATTTGCTAATTATTGATAAATAGTCTAAGTAAAATATTTTCAGACTGATAGCTATTATGTCACCCACAGGTGCCAGCATTCACTTCATTGTGATTCCAATGTTATGATACAGATGGACATGATTTCTAAAGTGTCATTAAAAAAACACAGAAAAACATTTTATTTACTGCTGAAATTGAGGCAAATGTATTTTCAGGATTTCAAACTGATTATTTCAATTGCTATAGCTGTTGTCCATTTATTTTTCAAATATAAAATATATTCACTTAGATGTGTGTATCTAAGTGAATCTAGGGCCAGCTAGATGGCTGTGTGAGATCCATTCAGTTAAAGGGAGAATGGGTCCTGCACATTGTCATTCGACCCTCACTCATGCACCTATATATATAAGGACATAAATAAAAGTGTAACAAACATTAAACATGCACAGCAGGCATTATTTCTTTCTATGGTGCTTGGGATTTCTTATGTTACACTGCTTCTTTTTCATTATGAACAGATATCTATGTGGGCTTCTATTTTCTACATTGAATTCATGAAACATATGCAGTGGCCAGAATAATGTTATTATAGTTATGAATCTCCTCACTTCAGTGTTTTCTATAGGCTTAGAGTTCTGTACCAAACAATGTTGTGTAACATTAATAACTGCATTGTCTGATAATTTACATCTTTGTTTTTCAGTTAGCTATTTAAAGCATCTGCCACTGTTGGAAATGTCTCATATTGGTACAGGCAGGGGAGAGGGCAATGGCTGTCATGAGGGAGTTGGAGTAAAGGCTGCTGTTTTGCTCCACTTGACTGAATTTCATAAGAAAGTGTGAGTCAGTTTCCCACCTTGCATAATAACTAGGCATTTGTGGGTACCTACATTGACAGGTAGAGACAGTTTCAGCCAATCCTGATTTAGGTAACATCTAAAAGACTTGCTCAACAAAGCGGATTCAAATGATGAAGCAATCCTTTGTACACTGAGACCTTGTTAGCTAGATTAGTGGTGGATTGGCTCCTTGTGACAGCTTGCTTCCTAGAGCCGAGCTATCTGAATTTCTAATGCATTCGAATGCAGGCAGGTTATATCATCATTAAAAAAAAAAAAAAACTAAAACAAAACAAAACAAAAAACCCAAAGATGTCATTTTTCTTGTTTGTCATAGAGTTCATGTAATATTCCCTCTTGAATTTCTCATTGTTGACTTCAGAAAGAAAAAGCAGCAGGTGTGTACCTTTGAGTGCGACAGCTAATTTTGTTATGGATGAACAGAGTATTGTGACAAAACAGTGGCACAGCTGTCATAACAGCTGTCACACATTAATCATGACAGTGACACATAGCATAATTACCTTATCTGGAATTCCTAGCATGAGCAGTCAGTATGCCCCACTGCCAAGTGAGCATACCACGCATGGTTTAATTAAAAAGACATCAATACAGGTTAGTTAGACAAGGGCTACAAGACATTGATCCAAAATGAAAATAAAATTATTTATGGGTTGGTGTTTAGGGACATCCAAAACCAATTACTTAGCTGACATGATAATTTGAAACTATTTCCCTAACTGGGCCATTTCAATGTGTTTTTTACATGTTAAATCAGCTATTATGGC
Organism: Cricetiscus sungorus; assembly: GCA_030556225.1. Taxonomy (NCBI): domain Eukaryota; kingdom Metazoa; phylum Chordata; class Mammalia; order Rodentia; family Cricetidae; genus Cricetiscus; species Cricetiscus sungorus. The sequence continues at coordinate 76,535,785 of JANBXA010000734.1, forward strand.
CTAAATTCAGATACCTTCCTTCATTAAACATTTGTTCATCTCATTTCCTGACATAGCAAATTTCCTAGGGAGCCATCTTTGCATTCTGCTAAGTGATGAAAAGGACTCTGTTTATATGTATTAGAATACCAATGGGACAAGTATGGCTTACTTTTTTGAATAGTTTATTTTTCAAGGTTGGTACTAAACAGAAATAAAACAGTGTTAGAATAATCTTATTTAGATAGTTTGCCTGAGAAAAGAATCAAGTAATTTCAAAACAGGAGAGACTGTGGTCTGATCCTAAAACTTACATTTTCTTATTTATGATGTGTTTTAATATATGCACCTGTATTCCTATGCATATGTGTGCTACTTCCATATGCATAAATATGCATGCATGCCAAATATATGTATATTTCTGCCCTCCTGGTATTTTAAGCTCAACAATTCATTGAACTTGCTGATTGAATTCCTGGGAGCTGGTTCTTGAATTGCTCTGAAGCTGTCTTGATGAAATATTAATGCATCAATTTCCATAGACATGGACTCATTATCTTGCTGGATGCCACAGTCCTGCCTGTGGTGTCCTTCCACCTGCCTGTGACAGGCTTTGCTTTTCTTATTCTCTCTATTTTAATCAAATAAAAATTGGTATCAAGAAAAATTTAATAACTTTGAAATAGCCATTTCCATTTCCCCTGATAGACATCTAAATGGAGGTTAGATATTTAAGATACATGTGTGTACCAGTTAGACAAAAAAAAAAAATGAAAAGTGAGATGTATAAACAAAGGAAACAGTGGGCAGTCTAGTGTCGTTACCTCCTATGTGTGCTTTGGAAGTAAGAAAACTCCACTTTTCCAGAATAGTTGATCTCCTTCAAGAAATGTATTTGTTACATGAAGGTGGGCCAAATACACAGATTTAGCAAATTTATCAACTTCAGAAAATGTTTAAGAACACAAAACTTTGGCCATTTAAACTTTAGTACAAAAGGAACTAGATATAATTACTCACACTGTCTTCAAATGGCAAAAAATCTTTTAGAGTATAAAATAATTCCGTAAGTCAAAAACTGATTGTGTATATATAATGATGAATTAGATTTTGTTATTTCAAGATTTGTTTACTGAAATTTACTGATTTCCTATGCTTTATGTAAGTTAATTCACAGATGTAATAAAAGTCATTAACCTATAAGTACACCAAACATATTTTTAGTTTCCTTCCTTTCCATCCACTGTGTTACAGTAAAGACTAATGCCTGCTAGGATACTGTCAACACCATTTTTGTAGAAATTTAAAACTACACAGGAGAATGCTTTCTGTATGATCATATTAATGCTGCTTTTTCACTATGTTCATTTAGAAGGAGTACCATATATGTATAGAACTGAATCTGAGGATTAACAGTTGCACACAGATATTTCATTGTACATGGTGTGTGGATAATGACATTATTTCAACATGAACAGCTTGACCAGTGAAACTTAAAAATACCAAGCTAAGGAAGAATTTCTTTTCTACCTCTGTTCAAAGAAAACTTTGTTAATTGTTTACTATTAGAAAACATCTTCCTTCTCATTTCAGGGACCTCTACCTATGACTACGCACACCTTCCCCAAGGCTGTCTTGATCCAGATAGCACTTCTAATTTAGAAATAAAGATCTTGGCTTAAAATATTGTGGTTTCAAACTATGAAAAATATGATCAACACACAACAAAATAACTTCATAACACCTTTCAAGCAACATCAAGGAACCAATTTACTGGGAACTTATTTATAAACCTTAAAGTTAAATCCAGACTGAACTAATAAACAAATTTATAATAATTCCAAATGCTTGGATCCTGGCCACCATTCTAGAACTTTAGTCTCTGACTAGGGTTCCTAATATAGCTAAAGAGAGAAAGCCATATATATTGAAAAAATAACCCAAGATTATCCATTACACTGAGAAATATCCAAGTAGATGTAAAAGGGTAGAATTTAGTTTTATAACTGATAGACTCCAGGAAAATACAAGTGGCTTTATCCATTCTTGAGTAACCATTTAAGAAAGAATCCTACTGCTCTGGTTATCCATGATGTTTGTGAGTTCAGAATGATGCCTTCCATCTAAGCACAGTAAGCTCTTTGAAAGTTAATTCTGGGGCTAGGGAGATACAACTCAGTGGGTAAAGCATTAGAAACTCAAGTGTTAGAACAGAAGTTTGTATGCCACATAAAAGGCAAACTTGAGGGCCAGGTAGCCTGGCATATGTAATAGGGAGCACGAAAGAGACTCGATTCAATTGACATGGAAGGAAAGACTGATACCTGAGGATTTTTTTTCTTACATGGACCCATGAGCTATGGCTAATAACCATCTATACACAACACACACACACACACACACACACACACACACACACACACTAAGATAAGATATTAGTTATCTTTCTATTTCTGTAATTAAACACCATGACCAAGTCATCTTACAGAATAAAGGGTTAATTCGGGCTTATACTTCCAGAAGGATAAAAGCTTGTGTTTGGTGGGGAAGTATAGCAGTGAGCAACAGGCATGGTGGCTGGAGAAGTTGATGGAAGGTTTACATCTTGAATTACATGTAGGAAGCAGAGAATGTGCACTGGGAATTGTTCCAGCCTTAAAATCTCAAAGCCCACACCCAGATACACATTCCCATTACCAAATCTATACCCCCTAAACTAGTTGTTCTCAAACTTCCTAATGTTGTGACCCTTTAATACCCCTGTTCATGTTGTGGTGAATTTCAACCATAATATTATTTTATTGGTACTCTATAACTTTAATTTTGCTACTGTTTTGAATCTTAAGTAATCATCCAATACAGTTGAGAAACTGTGATTTCCCCAAAACATCTCCACAAATTTGGAATCAATACTTAAACATTCCATTAAAATCAATTACACATGTACAGAACAGGAAAGAGAGACAGAATGTGTTGATTTTGTGTTTGAGTCTGTGCTTTTGTTCCAAAGCATCTAGTATTGTCCCCACATGTTGCAATTACAAAAGCAATAAGCACACAGAAGAAAACAATACATTGGGAATTAATAGTTGGCATAAAGGAATGCTTTATTCTTTATTTTTTGACTTGATTTTTTTTGGCTTATGTCTAAGAGTAAGAAAAAGCTTGCTTCAGCTGCAATTTTTCTCCCCATCGCCTTCAAAAGACATTTTTATTCTCATATTGTGTTCTAGAACGTATAATAACTGGTCTGTTGTTTAAAGATTGGGTTATTTCTCCTTGTTATCCTAGGGTAAGGGCAATAATCCCCTTGCTGAGATACCAATCTATTTCTCTCTCATAGCTTTCACATATTTTCCTTACTTGACTTTCAGGGATAATTGGAAAATGCATTTCAAAAAGTATTTTAATTGTTTGATAATACAAGTTCTATGATTGTACTGCCACTCATGAATCTGCTTCATACCTAGCTAAAAGCATTGCAAGGGTAAAGTCTTGAGAAAATTAGAAGAAGCAAGGTATTTGCTTTCTGCTTTTCTGCCAATTCTTAGATTTAGGTACAGAAGTTTTACTTTCACAGTATTTCAATGATTTCCTCCACTGAACAGGGATAATCCAGAGGTTTTCTTACAGAAATAGCAGTAACAATTGTGTTTATTTCTTTAAGAATTTTCATATATATCTTCCTTCAGATGTCCATGTGGCTGTCCCAAAATTGAGCAGCACTGGATTGATTACACCCTGGAGTCAATTATGCAGACATATAGATTGACACCATTTTTGTTGCTTTATGGTACAAGAAACCTACCCTCTTTAAGCAAAATGTATTGTATTCTTCATTGGTTTTGTGCTCTTTGATCCAATTTTGTCTCTTTCCTCTTTCACTTCATTTGGCTTTAAACCTTATTAGCATGAGCTGAACTGGGTTACTAATAGCAGTGTGGATAGTTTTGGTCTCTTACAATGATTAATAAGAATTTTGTTTAGGACATCATCTTTAGAGGAATCTTCTGGAAAAAAATTATAAATTAAATATTTACCACAGAAAAATAACTTTGTGAACATGAATCTCATTTATCTAGCTTATATTAGATATTTTCACTTCATAACACACTTTCACTGACTCTGTCTCTCAACAGTGTCTGTTAATTAGACAGGAAAGAAATAAGATATTTGAGTTTCACAGATTAGAAAATCTTAAGCAAGAAGTCACGATCCACAAGTAGAATAATATATTTATATTCAATTTCTCCCAGTGTTACAAGCAGGCTTTTCCTGGCAGCTGCCAGCCCTCCAGCCCACCACCCGCCTGCTGTCAGCCTGGGCCCACAGCTGCACCAGCCCCAAATAACACGCAGAGACTGTATTTGATACAAACCTATGGGTCAGTGGCTATCATTGTTTATGGGCTAGCTCTGTCTTAATTATTAACTCATTTCTACTTATTTAAGTATTTCCACGTGGCTCATCTTATCCAGGAGCCGCGGCTGGCATCTTCCTTCCTCCCTGGTCTACATCTTGACTCCTCCCCACTCCTTCCTCTTTCCTTCTCCTGGTCTCCTAGCCCCACTTATCTTGTTTCCTATTGGCCACAGGCTTTATTAATTAACCAGTATGAGAAACATATATACAGAATAACATCTCCCATCATCTCCCCTTTTCTGTCTAAAATAAAAGAAGGGGTTTAACCTTAACATAGCAAAATACAACATACAACAGTTATCAATTAAGAATCATAGTTAACAACATTTAGTCCATTAGCATTTTGTAAGTCTTAAAGAAAATATCATCTAGCCTATCTTTGTGAGTCTAATGTCCTATATGTAACTTATCATTAATCCTTACTAAGGAAAACTATAACCAAAACTAAATCCTAATTTAACATCAAGTTTTAATTATCATAGGTAACTCTCTATAATCTGTATTAAATTATACATTACAATTTCCAATGAGCTATATAATCACAATACCTAAGCAAGAGGAGAAATATACATATCACAAATTGACCTTAAATTGTATCAATAAAAGAAAATCCATTCCAAAGCAAAGTATTCATATCTATACCATAATTCCCTTTTTACCTTTAAAAAGATTGCTTGTGGTCATTAGCCATTTATAACCAAGCCCATTTAAATGAAAAAAAAATTTATAAACAATATTTGGGATTTTGGGTGTCATTCTTTCCAAACTACTTCCTGCTGGTAGAGGGCGCTGTCATGGGGGTCCAAAGAAGATGCAGAAATCTTGGCTGTAGTCTGCAAGGCTTTGTCTCAACTGCTTTGAATGTTGGATCACCTGGGGAGCTGTTTTAGGGGGTCTGGCTTGATTAAACCATATAAGTTTGGAAAGAATCCACAGCTTTTCATTTTCTGTGGAAACAAAAATAGAAAACCTTTTCCCCAGTAACTTGTCCTGAGGCTTAAATTTTGGAGTCAAAGCATTTTTAAAATATACAAATTGAATTAATCCAGCAGCATTTCTTTTATCAATAGTTGTTATTTTCTCAGCCATCAAATAATTTAAAGACAACAGAATTGCATATAGTATCCAAAATTTATCTGTGTTTTCCATCTTTATGTGGCTTTTTTATTATTCTACTTCTTCTACTTCTATTTTTACATATTTTGAGACAGGGTTTCTCTGTGTAACTTTTATCTGTCCTGGAATTCACTGCACTCGAGGTTTATTTTGAAATCATAGAGATCTGCTTGCCTCTGTCTCCCAAGTGCTGGGATTTATGGTGTGCACCACCACATCCATCCATTTTACTTTCTTTTTCTTTTTTTTAACCATTGTATCCTGTTTCTTTTTCTCTCCCAAGCTAGCGTATTTTTTAAAACACAGTGTAAACCTTCATTGCAGCTCTCGTACACACCAATGAATTGTTAGCAGAGCTCTTTAAAAGCAAGGCGTTTTTTGCCACTTATGCTAAGTTTGGAAACTTCTCTTAAAAGAGATGCATAAATCTCTGTCTACAGCAAAACAAACTGAGAAAATGCTGCTACTTAGAAGTCTTGCTAGTCTCTGTTCCTTTGTTTCTAAAAACTATTTTTTAAGCTTTTGTTAATTTTTAAGTGAAAGTTCTCAGTTCCACTTCTAATTACATTATGTTACAGCAAGTTTTTCCTGCAGGCTACCACAGGTCCTGCCGCCATGGTTCACCGCCACGTGAGCCCCAAATAACACTCAGAGACTCTGTATTTGATACAATCCAGTTGGCCAGTTACCATTTTTGTTTATGGGATAGCTCTGCTTAATTATTAACCCGTTTCTACTTGTCTAATTATTTCCACGTGGCTCATTTTATCCGGGAGCCGCGGCTGGTGTCTTGCTTCCTCCATGCTCTATATCTTGATTTCTCCCTACTATTTCCTCTTTCCTCCTACTGGTCTCCTAGCCCTGCCTATCTTGTTTTCTATTGGCCGCAGTGCTTTATTAATTAACCAGTATGAGAAACATATTTACAGAATAACATTTCCCATCATCCCAGCTAAGCTGTCATCAAATAACTTTCAAATTGAATTCTGTTGTGATCTTTTAAGCTATTCTTTTTTCATTTAAACCAAATTCTGATGTACCTTTTATTTTCAAAGTTCTGTGAGCTTTAGACTGGATTCTGAGATTTGTTTTGTTTTTTTTTGTTTTTGTTTTTGTTTTTGTTTTTCTCTGTGTAACAGTCTTGGCTCTTTAGCAAATTTCTTTGTACATGAGACTGGCCTTGCACTCACTGAGATCCATCTGCCACTGACTTCCAACTTCTGTAATTAAAGGCATGTGTGATCACCGTCCAGCTCTGAAGTTCTGAGAACTTTTTTTAAGAGTTGAAGAGAGTTATCCATTTATTAAAACTATAGGATAGCCAAAAAAAAAAAATGTCATTGCAGTTTCAGTACTAATTTTGTTAACGGTTTCCATCTGCTAGAACATGTGAATTACCTAAGGAACTTTAAAAATACATAATAATGCCCAAATTGGACATCTAGAGACACTGGCTTAAATCATTGGTTCAGGGTTGATGTCCTGGAATAAGGGTTTGTGTATCTACTCTGATGATTCATATATGAATAAGAAATGGAAATCTCTTTCAACCACATGTAAATGTATCTTCTTCAATATTACCTATCAGCTTTGGAGAAATGGTGTGATACCTCAAAAACAACAAATTTTATATCTTGGCTACATCAGTACTGTTTCTATAAATATTTTATTCAAATATGGGTGTGTGTGTGTGTGTGTGTGTGTGTATTTTGGCCATCATTGTATAAGAGAGGTAATTATGGTCAAAAAAATAAAAAATTGCAGGCTAGAGATACTACAAGATATATATTCATGATCATTAGTATGAATAAAAAATACTTATTCAGTCTGCTTTCACAGCAGTTTTTTTCCCTCATCTGGGCATACATACATCAAGCACTTAGTAATGTTTACTAAAACTTCTTGCAATCCATCATTACCCACACAAATCTAGAGTAAATACAACTTCTTGGAATTTTCTCATGCTAGGAGAACTAAAATTATGTAGCATTTTCCCATAAGTTTTCTATTTGCCTTCTTGTCCTTCCTTATATGTAAATCATATAATATTTCCAGGGAAAAGATTAAGAAGAACTATTTATCCTTTATATTATAAGAAACATGGGTGGTTAATACACTATTGAAGAGATCAATCATGAGATTTTCTTTCACAGTCTATTTATTATTACTTTGAAAGACTAGAAGCAATTGCCTGTATTTTGGTAGCCTCTACATCTTCCTCTTGCACTATATTGGAAAATATCAGTTATTTCTATGCATGTATTATTTTCTTATGGAAATGAGAAATTTGATCATTGCATTGCTCAAAATGCTCATGTAAATATCTCAATAAATATTTTATTGAATACATTATCATTGCTTCTGGCATAAGACAATATTATACTAAACAACAATGAGACATTAAATATTATATCATATATTTTTTTCCTGTGTATGTTAAGCTTTTGGAAAGACAATCACAAAAGTAGATGATTGTTTATTCAATACAACTCTGAGTAATAAAATAGATGGATAGTAGATTATCAAATGTTCTGCTCAAAATTGTACCTTATCAATGGCAGAGTGTAGATTAATCAGGCAAGAATCCAGCTTACCATCCACATTTATCTAAGAAGCAATATCATTATCTTTTTTTGTTTTGTTTTGTTTTTGAGACAAGTTTCTCTGTACTGCTTTGGAGCCTGTCATCAAACTAGCTCTATAGACTAGGCTGGTCTTGAACTCAGAGATCTGCCTGCCCCTACTTCCCAAGTGCTGGAACTAAAGGCAAGTGGCACCAATGACTGGCAGCAATATACTTTTCTTCATGTGGTATCAACATATCTGCAATGTTTCTTTTGTAAACATTCATATTTTGTATAGATATTAGGTCTAATACTCAAGTAAACATTTTACATAAGAAATTGAGACTATGAAATATTTTCATATAACAACCTATGCTAGTAGGTAGTGTTCAATTTACAGTGTCACTTCATTTTGTATTTATTGGTATTTTGTTCATGAGTTTTCTTGTTTTAATATTTCTCAAATTCCTATTTTACTGCTGGGGGATGTCATTTGTTCAATACATCACAATTTTGTTAGAAAAGATATATATATATATGTGTGTGTGTGTGTGTGTGTGTGTGTGTGTGTGTGTGTGTGTGTGACAGTAGTCAATTTGTGACAACCACCATTTTCAAAGCAACCAGGTATGCAGTCTCTTTCTCTCTCTCTCTCTCTCTCTCTCTCTCTCTCTCTCTCTCTCTCTATATATATATATATATATATGTGTGTGTGTGTGTGTGTGTGTGTGTGTGTGTCTATGTCTGTGTATGTGTTGTGTGTGTATCACAGTTCAGCTTGTCTATTATTAGGTAATTTGAGGTAGTAGAGAACACAGTTCCAACCACATATTCAACAAAGGTAAGAACATACACCCACAACAAGAAATTCAACCAATGGACTAACAGCAGATGCCTAGGTCCCATCATACAAACATTAAAAAAAATTACTAATGAATACAACATGTTTCCTCCAAATGTCTCTAGTTTCATAGCAATGTTCTCTGAGCAAATTTACTCAGATGATGCACAAGACAGTAACTTCAAAATACCAATAAAAAACATGCTCAAAAAATTCAAAGAGAATAAATATTTGTATGAAGTCAACAAGAACAGAAACACTAACATGAAATAACAAGAACAATTTATGGTATGAAAATAAAATTTAGTAAGCAGATTTTCTGAAGGAAAGCTAATCTGAAATAAAAAATTAAATGAAAAATCCAGTAAGTCAAATGAATAGCTCAACAGAAGGCCTCACCAATAGATATAGTGCTTTGAAGACTAAGTAAAGGAATTAAGTCAAATACACTCAGTCAAATACAATGTTAAGTCAAGAACAACAGAATGTCCAGGACTCAAACACACTATTTAAAAAAAGTATATAAATCATCGGTATAAAGTTAAGATAAGAAATTGATGGCAGTTCTAAGAAAATATTCTTGAAAATATTTTCAAGAAAATCATTGAAGAAAAATTTCAAGTTTAAAAAAAATTATTCTTATTAAAATTCGACAGGAATATAAAACACTGAATAGAAAAGACCAGAAAAGATGTGAGCCATTGCATATAATCATCAAAATACTAAATACAAAGAACAAATAAAGTATATTGAAAGTTGAAAAAGGACCAAGGCAGATATAAAGGTAGCCCCATGAGAATATCAGTTGGTTTTCCAATGGAAAAATTGAGTGTCAAAAGATCTTAGACTGATGTTAGGCAAGTTAGGAAGAACTATAGATTATTATTAAAATAAGAACTATACTACTATACACCCAAAATTACTAGTGTTAATTGAAGGTAAAATGAAAACATTCAAATGATAAAAGCAAATTTAAGAAATTTATGGCCACTAAGTCAAATCTAAAGGGAGTATTTACATGCTAAGAGAACATAAACACACCCAAAGGAGCATGATGGGTAAACAAAAAATTCCAGAACAGTTATTCAAAGGCAGTTTAAGAAAACCTAACTAAAATGATAGGAGTAAATGCACATTTTTACATTATAATTTTAAAATATTTGTATTAATTCTTTGACAATATCTTTCAATGACTGCTGATTATATTCACCCTAAACTCCCCTATTAATTCTTCTCAGACTCACCCCTACCTACCAAACTTAGTTCATGTCCAATATAAAATAATCCATTGAGTCCAACTTATGCTACTTATGTGTTTTGTGGTATACAACCATGTTATGGAGTATGACTGATCTATCCAGGACCCACATGTTAATGAAAGTTGGTTCTTCCTCCCCAAGAATCCATGGACTGTCAGTAACTTTTTAGATAGATGTGGATAATGCATTCTGAGAAGCCACACCAGAATATTGATTGCTTTTATTTTTGTGCAAATTTCATGCAACCAAGCACAGGTGGAGAAATTAATCAGTACTGTAGAATTGACATGTGCAGGAGCTACATTTTTTGTTCTAATCATACCTGAATTTTTGCACTTATAAACAAACAGGGGGAAAAAGAAAGCTTTTTTATAAATCACTATCAGTGATTTTAAGGTATATTGCAAACCAAAAAATTATAGTAATTTTTAAAGAGATGGTACTGCCATAAAAACTGACACTTTTATCAAAGAAAAAGAGTTGAGGACTCAGAAACAAGTATTTTCTTCTACAATTTCCTGATTTGGTGCCAATTACACATATTGGGGAAGATAGCATCTTCAACAAATGACTCTGAGGAATTGGGTAGCTAGATACATGTAGAAGAATGTCAATAAATTCTTGATTTTCATTCTGCACAATAATCAACTACAGATGGGTTAAAAACCTCAATATATTATCTTATGCTCCACAGCTGATAGAGAAAAAAGAGGATGATATACCATAATTTATAGGCACAGAAAAAAATATTTCTAAATAGGATCCTGAAATTGTGAGAATTAAGTGGAGTTCCAAAAAGGCTTTTGCACAGCAAAGGACACCAGCATGACAGTTAAGAGGCAGTTTACAGACTCTAAAAAACCTCTTTATTAGTTCCAATTTAAACATGGGGTAAATAAAAAGACTATAAAAAGAACTAAGAATAGCTAAGTGCAAAGAAAATGAATGGTCCAATTCAAAATCAGAAGATGAAACTATCCACAGAGCTATCAAATGAAGAAATACAAAAGATTAAGAAATATTTTTCATTTAACTCTTCAACCCTTTGGTGCAGCATATTAGTTTAATGATGCAAAGATGTGTGACATCATTTTACATTGCATTTGTTTAACTCTGCAAAGCTGTTTCAGCATGCCAGTCAAAAACACCTAATTGATTTAATAAAGAACTGAACAGTCAATATCTAGGCAGGAGAAAGAAATAGGTAGGACTTCCAGGAATAGAGAACAAATAGGAGGAGTAATCTAGAGTCAAGAGAAGAAAGTGGAAGGGTTGAGAAAAGAAGAGGAGACTGCCAGGGACCAGCCACACAGCCACACAAAAAACCATGGAGTAGGAAAAAAAAAAGGTATATAGAATGGAGAAAGGGAAAAGCCCAGAGGAAAGAGGTAGATCGGATATTTTAAGAAAAACTGGCTAGAAAATTGCCAATCTAAGGCGGGCATTTATAAGTAACAATAAGTTTCTGTATATTTATTTGGGAGCTGGGTGCCAGGCCCCTAAAGAGCAAAGAGAAAAAAAAAAAAAACAAAAACAAAAAACAAACACAAAACAAAAATAAAAACAAACAAAAAAAAACTTCAATACTTAGCCATCAGATAAATGCAAATGAAAAATGAAAATAGTTTTGTAATTAATTTTCCCCCTAGTCAGAAAGGGTAAGGTTATTTTTTTAAACACATATGAGTACAAATGTGGGTATGAATGTGGGGAAAAAAGATAGTTATTCATTGTTGGACAGAGTTAAAATTGGTTTGACCACGATGGAAATCAGTGTGGAGTTTTGTAAAAGGCAGAAATAAATATTTCTACTCGATCTGGTTATACTATTTTTAATAATGTGCTTAGTTGTTTCTATTGCTGCAATAAAATGCCTTGACTAGCGGAGTATCAGCCCAGCATTTGTTCCCCCTTGCCAGGCCTTGGCTAGAGGTGAATCTGGGTCTAATTCTGCTGGGGTGGATTCTCCCCTACCCCATTTCCCCAGAAATCCCTGGGTAGGTCCTGGATCTTACTGCCCCTGCCTACTGTCTCCACCATGAGTGCTCTTGGAGCTCAAATACACCCCCACCCACCCTCACTGAGAGCCTGCCTTCCCCCTACCCTCTGCCCTACCATGCCCACTGTCCAACCTCTCTGGCTGAGCACTGAGCCATAGCATGGAGCCACCAATCAGGCTGCATTTGGGGAAATTCCTGGAGCTGATCTGAGCACAATAGACCTGCCTATCCATGCAGGACCACCCATAATTTCCACCTGCCTGGTCTGTGACCCCCACCAACAGTATTCTACTGGATTTCTGGGCCCCTCCCAGAGATCCACCTATCTCTTCTGGACCACTCTGAGTTCCTGCAGGCTGGATCCTTGACTCCCATTGCAGGGCCTCTGCTAAAGAGGCCTTACTCAGCTGGAGAGTGCCAGCTAGACAGGCCTATCAATGCAGAAACATCCTGACTATCAGCCCAGCCTTTGTCCGCCATCACCAGGCCTTGGCTAGAAGCCTTGGCTACAGCTAGAACTGACTATACCCAAGGAAACATCCTGCGGGCTAGCCTCTGCCAAAGAGGCCTCAGCTGTCATCTGCTGGAGCCTGATCTTTGACCCTCAATTGCTGGGCCATTGCCTATGGAGAGAATCTCCTATAAAGCTTGTACCACACAGAGCTACAGACATCGAACCTCTGACACACCTAAACCCATAGAGGGAGAGAACCCAATAACACCTACTGGAAGAAGCTATGGGAACACGGCAATACAAGAAAACACCTAACGTCAGAAAGACAAGCATAACACCACCACAATCTAGGGAATCTACACCAATAGACTGGAACACAGCAAAGCAGATGGAGCAGAAGAGAATGAGTTAAAAAATATCATCATAAAAATCATAGAGGCCCTCAACATTAAGGGTCTTAACTCACCTATAAAAAGACACAGGCTAACAGAATGGATACAAAGACAGAATCTTTACTTCTGCTGCATGTAAGAAACACCTCTAAGCTTCAAAGATAGACATTATCTAAGGGTAAAGGGCTGGGAAAAGATCTTCCAATCAAATGGACCCAAGAAGCAAGCAGGTGTGGCTATCCTAATATCTAAAAAGTTAGACTTCAAACTAAAATTAATCAAAAGAGATGAAGATGGTCATTTCATATTCATCACAGGAGAAATCCATCAACATAAAGTCTCGATTCTGAACATCTATGCCCCAAATACAAAGGCACCCACATTCGTAAAAGAAATGCTACTAAAATTCAAAGATCAGATAAAACCTCACACACTTAGAGTGGTAGATTTCAACACAACACTCTAACCACTAGACAGGACCACAAATCAGAAACTCAACAAAGAAACAAAAGAACTAACAGAAGTTATGCCTCAACTGGGTTTAACAGACATCTATAGAACATTCCACCTAAACACAAAAGAATATACCTTCTTCCCTGCTCCACATGGAACTTTCTCTAAAATTGACCACATACTGGGTGGAATAACAAACCTCAGCAGTTACAAAAGAATTGGAATAGTCTCCTGTATCTTATCAGATCACCATGCTTTAAAATCGGAATTCAACAACAACACAGATCCCAGAAACCCTACAAACTCATGGAAACTGAACAATGTGCAATTGCACCACACATGGGTAAAAGAAGAAATAAAGAAAGAAATTAAGGACTTCCTAAAATTCAATGAGAATGAGGACACACCATATCTGAACTTATGGGACACCTTGAAAGCAGTGTTACCAAGAAAGTTTATTGAACTGTGTGCCTATATGAAGAAAACACAGGATAGTCACATTAGAGAATTATAAGCACAACTGAAAGCCTTAGAACAAAAAGAAGCAAACTCACCCTGGAGGAGTAGATGCCAGGAAATAATTAATTTGAAGGCTGAAATCAATAAAATAGAAACCAGGAAAACAATACAAAAAAAATCAATGCAAAAAAAGAGTAGGTTTTTTTGAGAAACCCTTATCCAAACTAACAAAAAAGCAGAGAGACGACATGGAAATTAACAAAATCAGAAACAAAAAGGGGGACATAAAAAAGGACACAGAGGTAATCCAGACAAATTTCAGTTCATACATTGAAAACCTATACTCAACAAAATTTGAAAAGCCAAAGGAAACTGTCAAATTTATGAATAATTATCAATTACCAAAATTAAATGATAAATAGACAAACAACTTAAATAGACCTATAAACCCCAATGAAATAGAAGCAGTCATTGAAAGCCTTCCAACCAAAAAAAAAAAAAAAACCCAGGGCCAGATGGCCACAGTGCAGAATTGTTTCAGAAATTCAAGGAAGAGCTAACTCTAATACTCTTTAAATTGATTCACACTATAGAAACAGAAGGCATATTACCAAACTATTTCTATGGGGCCACAATCACCTTGGTACCCAAGCCTCACAAATATACAACTAAGAAAGAAAACTACAGACCAATATCCCTAATAAATATCAAGACAAAAATACTCAATAAAATACTGGCAAACCTAATCCAAGAATACATCAGAGAAATCATCCACCATGAACAAGTAGGCTTCATCACTGGGTTGTAGGGATAGTTTAACGTATGAAAATCTATCAACGTGATCAACCATATATACAAACTGAAAAAGAAAAACATATGATCATCACTCTAGATGCTGAAAAGCCTTTGACAAAATTCAACATCCTTTCATGGTAAAGGTCTTGGAGAGGTCAGGGATAAAAGGAACATACCTACACATAATAAGAGCAATACACAGTAAACCAACAGTCAACATCAAAATGAATGGAGAGAAGCTAACGGTGATTCCTCTAAAATCAGGAACAAGAGAAGGCTGCCTCTCTCTCCATATCTCTTCAAAATTGTACTTGAAATTCTAGCTAAAGCTTTAAGACAACAAAGGGAAATTAAGGGAATCCAAATTGGAAAGAAAGAAGTCAACTGTCTCTATTTGCAAATGATAAGATAGTATACATAAGCGACCTAATAAACTCTACCATGGAACTCCTACAGCTGATAAACACCTCCAGCAAACTAGCAGGATACAAGAAAAACTCAAAAAAAGCAGTAGCCCTACTTTATTCAGATGAAAATGAGGCTGAGAAACAAATCAGAGAAAGTTCACCCTTTACAAAAGGAACAAACAACATAAAGTATCTTGGGGTAACACTTACCAAGCAAGGGAAAGACTTACACAATAAGAACTTTGTGGTTTTAAAGAAAGAAATTAAAGAATATACCAGAAAATGGAGAGATCTCCCATGCTCTTGGATAGTGAGGATAAATATTGTAAAAATGAAAATCTTGCCAAAAGCAATCTAGAGATTCAATACAATCTCCTTTAAAACCCAGGCACAATTTTTCATTGACCTTGAAAGGATAATAGTCAACTTTCTATGGAAAAACAAAAACCCAGCATAGCCAAAACAAGCCTGTACAATAAAAGAACTTCAGGAGTCATCACCATCCCTGACTTTAAGCTCTACTACAGAGCTATAGTTCTGAAAACAGCCTGGTATTGGCACAAAAATAATCAGGTAGAATAATGGAATCGAATTGAACATCCCAATATTACCCACACACCTCTGAACACCTGATTTTCCACAAAACAGCTAAAAGAATACAATGGGGGAAGGAAAGCATCTTCAAAAAATGGTGCTTCCACAATTGGATGATGGTGTGTAAAGGACAGCAGATAGACTCATATCTATTGCCATGTGCAAAACTCAAGTCAAAATTAATTGAAGACCTCAACATAAATCCAGCCACGCTGAACTTCTAGAAGAGAAAGTAGGAGGTACACTTGAACAAACTGGCATAGGAGACTGCTTTCTGAACATAACTGCAGTAGCAAAGACACTGATATCAACAATTAATAAATGGGCCTTCCTCAAACTTAGAAGCATCCGTTAGGCAAAGGACACAGTTGACAAGACCAAAGAGCAGCTCACAGACTGGGATAAGATTTTCACCAGTCCTACATCTGACTGGTGAAGGACTGATCTCCAAAATATACAAAGAACTCAATACACTAGTCAATAAAACACCAAATAACCATATTAAAAATGGAGTACATAATTGACACATGAATTTTCAATAAAGGAAATCAAAGTGGCTGAAAGACACTTAAGAAAGTGCTCAACATCCTTAGCTATCAGGGATATGCAAATGAAAACAACTTTGAGATATCATCTTATTCCTGCCAGAATGGCTAAAATGAGAAACACCATGACACCTTATGCTTGAGAGGATGTGGAAAAAGGGGAACACTCCTCCACTGCTGGTGGGAGTGCAAACTCGTACAGCCATTTTGGAGATCAGTATGGCAGTTCCTCAGAAAAATGAGAATTAGTTTACCACAGGACCTAGCAATTCCAGTATTCGGTATATACCCTACTGACCCACATACATGCAACAAAGACATGTGCTCAACTATGTTCATAGCAGCATTATTTGTAATAGCTAGAACCTGGAAGCAATCTAGATGCCCCTCAACTAAAGAATGGATAAAGAAGATGTGGCACATCTACACAATAGAATACTACTTTGCAGAAAAAAATAATGGAATCTTTAAATTCGCAGGAAAGTGGATGGAACTTGAAGAAACCATCCTTAATGAGATAACCCAGTCACAAAAAGAGGAACAGGGTATGTACTTGCTCATATTTAATACCTAGAGCAAAGGATCACCAGCCTATAATTCACACTACCAGAGAGAGAGAGAGAGAGAGAGAGAGAGAGAGAGAGAGAGAGAGAGAGAGAGAGAGGTACTTGAGTTTCAAAAAAGGTTTTGAAATTTAAACTGTGAAAGACTATGTGAACTTTTAAATTAAATTCATTTTGCATTATGATATGACCATAAGCCTATTGGGGCTAGGTGGTTTCGATTAGAATCGGTTCCAGAGAATAGATTCAAATATTTAAATGCTTGATCCTCAGCTGGTGGAACTATTTGTGAAAGATTAGGTGTGATCTTATTGGAAGATGTGTCACCAAGGATAGAGTTTGAGGTTTTGAAAAATATGCACCCACTCCCTACTGCCTCCTACATGCAGGGAGTTGTCTGTTCTTCTGTTCTGGCTTCTATGGCTTTACTCTGTTATCATTATCAAAAATTATTTCATTCCCTGGTTCCAATTTCGTCTTACTTGCAATAATTGATGATTAACTTAGAGCTCAGGAACTGGTCACCATTTGGAGAATATGAAATTATAGAGTAGTCAGCCATAAATGAGATATCTATATTACATACTCTCTCTACAAAGCTCAGTGATAATTGTTCTGAAATGGATAGAAAGATTATCAGAGTCAACATGATGGATAAAAACAATGAAACAGTATTTCTAGTAAAGTAAATGATAGTTTCACAAATGAAAAAACAATAGATATGACAGCATACATAAGAGTTTTTGAAGTTCAAACCAGAAAAAAAAATCCAAACATGGAGATGGGAGGCTGGCAGAGTCATACTTCTAAATTAATATTTGGTGATGGCTACTGGAAGAGGGAAAGTCAGTTTTCTTTAGGCATGTGGACCATGAGAAGATACCCATGGTCCAATAGATAGTCCTGTGTTCATATCCAAACAGGTGGTGATGCATGGATTTAGCATGAAGAAGAAGGAGGAAGAGAAGGAGAACAATAACAATGGCAACACATGAAGTCAGAAGGAGAAAATAGTGAGAAGGAAAGTGTGGGGGAAATTGGAGAGGGGAAATGGGGGTGAAAGTGATCAAAACACATTGCATACCTATATGAAATTTTCAAATAATAACAAAAGAGGCAATTTCACGAAGGCTCTGAAGAAAGAATTAGCCTTAGAATGTATTTTTTTTCTTTAAATAAAATAAATTCTTGACATATTATTAATAAAGTTGCTGTGGAAAAGGTATTTTGAGAAGCTCATCAATCATTATGAATTGATATCATATTCTAGATTAAAACACGAATGATAAATGTATTTAGTTTGTATTTATGAAAGTGTTAAATGCACATCAAAATGATTTTCTCACTTTGGGAAGCAAAGTGATGGTGTGACTTCACATTTTCTGCCATGGCTTCAGCTGAGACACACATGATGATGCTAGTGGATTTGTTCTGTATGTGAAGACAGATGGGACCTTCACAGAGACTGCTGGAGGGAAGAGAGAATGAAAGTCACATCAGATATTCCCATTTCCATGCCAATGTATAAAGTAAATCCTGAGGCTAAGGTTGGCATTGAAAATTAATGGGCATCCATTTAACTCACCACTTGCCAAATTTTACCCTGCCATCTACTTGGCATGCCAGCCTGCCTGCCGCCTGTCTGGTCACACAGTCACACCAGCCCCAAATAACACGCAGAGACTCTGTATTTGATACAATGCTGTTGGCCAATGTCTATCATTGTTTATCGGCTAGCTCTGTCTTAATTATTAACCCATTTCTACTTATCTAAGTATTTCCACGTGGCTCATCTTACCGGAGCACGGTAAACCGGTATGTTACATCTCCGGGCTCTACATGCTGAATTCTCCTTTCTACTTCCTCTTTCCTCCTTGTCTCGTAGCCCCGCCTATCTTGTTTTCCCATTGGCCCAATAGTGCTTTATTCATTAACCAGTATGAGAAACATATTTACAGAATAACATCTCCCATCATACCACAATTATCACTTTTCATTAGAAGCTTGATCTAAGAAATTTCCTGGGTTCAAAAAGACACACATAATTCATCAGGAGTTTGGTTTAATGGTTTTGTTTTCTTTCACTTAATTTCTCTATTGGAGACAAAATTCTTTTTTTTCCTCTTAATAATCCCCTTCCACGGAAAAGGAAGGAAAGATTTGCCAGACAGGCAATATGGGAAGTGGCTTTGGAAACATGACTGTATCCATTAAAAAAGGTGATTAAATGATTTATTGTTTTCATTATTAATATTATGATTTGTGAAACTGTTTTGATTATTAGAATGAGGAAAGTAGTCAGAGATGTATTTAATAAGTTACCCAATGAATATAGGGTAAGAGCATTTGTAGCAGTATTCAAACTATTTTCAAGGTCTACATTAAAAGATCCTTATGAAGATTGAATGAGATTAAGAATGTAAATTTCTTTTTCTTTTCTTTTAAAACTTGAGTACAGTTTATTCAAAATGCAAAAATTTGACATTCTCAAAGACATTCATGGTTAGCAAATCAACACATCTTCATTTGGTTGGCAGGATTTATTTTCTGTAAATTAGCCAAAGTTTTGTCTTTATTAGGGCCTCTATGTTTTCTTTCTATGCCATCCAGGTGGGGTCATGTAAATCTGTCAATTCATTTGAAGTAGGGACTGGAACTTCTCTCCTGTCTCTAGGTTAAGGGAGTATCCCTCCATGGGGGATGTGTCTGCAAGGTCTTTTTGTGCACCAGGAATATATCCTGGTTCTACTGTTTGAGGTCCCTTAGACCTGCTCAGTCATTCTAGCTGAGACCTATATTCAGGGGGTCTGAGTCAATCCCAAGCTGCATTC
Organism: Cricetiscus sungorus; assembly: GCA_030556225.1. Lineage (NCBI taxonomy): Eukaryota > Metazoa > Chordata > Mammalia > Rodentia > Cricetidae > Cricetiscus > Cricetiscus sungorus. Next base: position 76,555,459 of record JANBXA010000734.1, read on the forward strand.
CCACTGATCAGTTTGGGGATCCATTAGCTCTTCCTTGTTCAGGTCAGCTGTCTTTGTGTGTTTCTGCAACCTGATCTTGTCATCTTTCTCTCTGCATCTGGATTCTAGTTCGACTCAGTGTTAAGTTATGGGTGTTTGCTTCTGTTTCCAACATATACTAGATGAGGGCTACATGATGGTGGATAATTTAGTTGATGATCTCACTATCAGGGAAGGGCATTTATGGTAGCCTTTCCAAGGTTGCTCGAATTGTTAGTTGGAGTCAGTCTTGTAGGTTTCTAGACCTTTCTTTAGGTTCAGTTTTCTCTTCAAACCAATACTGTCTTTTATTCTCTCTCTCTCTCTCTCTCTCTCTCTCTCTCTCTCTCTCTCTCTCTCTCTCTCTCTCTCTCTTTCTGTCTTCTATTCCTACCCTGACTCAATCTTTCTAGTTTCACGTGCTTTTCTCCTCTCCTCCCCTTCTCTTTCTCCTAGTTCTCTCTTTATTCACTGGGGTTCAAGAACGTAAATTTCTTTAAAAACAATTTTTAATTACATGTTCTTAGTGGGGCTTTTTTGGGTATGCATGTGAGATCAGAAGATAATTTATGGAAGGGAATTCTTTTCCTTAACAGGTGGCCCCTGAGAATCAAGTGGTTAGATTCAGCAGCAAGCAACTTTACCTGCTGAATCATCTCACCATTCCATTAATGTAAAATTTAGAGGAGCTGCTTGCTGACATGATCAATTATGTGTGTTGATGTAAATCTACCCAAACCCCAAACTCACTTGAACTGAGTTTTTCATCAGAGCATAGTGCAATGGCTGTGTGACACTCTTTCAGTCAGGCTCCATGGCTCCTCAAGAAGACCTTGTGCTCTTGCAAAGTGTGAGTCTCAAGGCCAAACCTATATAATTTTCTGTATTTACCAAAACTCATGTGTAGTGTAAAAACTGGTGCTCTTTTGCGGTTCTGAGATTCTGACTAATCTACATCCCTTGAAGTGGTTTCATTTGGGGCCCAGTGAAACAATCTTTGGCACATCATTTTCAACTGCAGGCCTCAGAGGGAGTTTCTTAACAATAGATCACATGTCTTTTCTCTCTTCACATTCATCTTTTCACCAACAACTCTTTTTGATAAAATGTAGGTATACTTTTATCAGAAAAACAAGACCCATAAACAATAAAATTTAGAACTCCATTTTATACACTATATGCACTTTAATTCTTGGTCTCCAAAGATATCAAAGCATAGAATAAACATGCAGCCACCTACATATTCAATTTTATAGTAAAATTGAACTGTGATGTGTTTAATGAAATAGGAAGAGGTGGGACTTAGAGGAATTGTAAAATGCTGTTAAATTAGGGACCTGCCACCAAAACTTCTAACTGGCTTCAGGTCAAGATATATTTTTGGCTATGTCTTAACCAGTAGAAACTTCTTCCACTCACATTTATAGTTACTCCAATTCCGTTTTATATTTAGATGAGCTAACCCAGTTCACTTCTTGGTGTGGTCCACATCTAATAATATAAATATTAACTGTATGCTGAATGTGATGCTGTTGTTTGGCTTTCTAGATTGCAAATTATTATAAAGTAGGTCATATGCATTAATTTATAATGCAATCTGGCATGGTAGAAAGAACATTTAAATTTATCTAAAGGGCAGTACAAATGTTTTCAATTTTTTAAGTAAGTCCATAGGTATGCAGGGATTTTGACTGACACTATCACTGTTAAGAGGGATTGAAACATGATATTTATATAATATTTTTAATGAGCTTTTGAAATATGCCAGAACTATATATAATGAAATAATTTACTCACTACATTGTTTATCTTTCCTCTTTATGTGTCTAGTAAATTTTGAAGATGCAGAGAGTTTCATTAAGCTACCCATTCTCAAAAGATACAAGTTAGTGAGAAATGAGACATCTTTCTAAAATTATTGCTTAGAACCCACAGTCAATAAGACAAAGCGCAATTCATGTTAAGTTTTCATCTTATTTATGTCATGTAAATGCCCAATTTATTCATATGAATTAGATTCATCCACTTAAAGAATAATTTTATAGAAAGTTATTCTTCAAAAATGCTAATACAGCATTGTGTAGATTTATATTTTACTGTCAGGACAATAGAATACAGAGTTTAACAAAATATATGGTAATGAAGTTATTATCATGAGGTAGAGACACAATTAAAGTAGCCAATGACTGTGATGCTAGGAAGGGAAGACATTGATCTATGGCCTAATGAAAACAATGATCTTTCCAAAATTTGGGAGGAATAGTTTTCATTCTAATAGAACCTTTTACATGAAGTAATACTTCCAGCCAATGTCATCCAAAACTAACAGAGCTGAGATTTTGAAAGGAAATGTAGTATAGAGAAATAAGGCAGACATGATTTTGATATAATAATTGGTTGCCTTCTGATCAAGATGCAGCCAGCATCATGTCTGCATGTTCCCTGCTATTCTTCCAATCATGATGGTAAATGAGTGAACCTTCTTAAACTGTAAGCCAGCCACCACAGTTAAATGTTTCCTTAAAAAAGGTACCTTGGTTTTGATGACTTTTCACAACAATGGAAAATTAGCAAAGACACAGTCATAACAGGAGACTGTGAATAAAAAAGAAGTGTGTAAGAGAAGCAATATACAAAGGAGATAAACATCTGGGTGATTTTTTTAATTGATATAAAACATCTAAATTGCAAAATGAAGATGTAGCCTAACTTTATATCAGAATAAATACAGATAAAATTTTTGTAGCATATCTTAATTAAATTGGCAATAGTCAAAGGTAAAGCAAACTTATTAAATGGTAACTGTGAGGAAAAATAGGGTAATTCACTTCAGAGTAGAATCAGTGGGACTAGTTGACAGCTGAATTCTCAACAACTACAGGATCAGAGATAATATAGGGAAGCTTTCTTCAAAATACTGAAAACACTGCTGTGGGCTGGTCAGTCTCCTGAGCAAATATTTCATACTAAAAGTGGTAATATACCATAAAAGTCATAACAGGTGGTTGGTTACACTTGTAATCTCAGTATTTAGGAGGCTGTGGCAGGACTATGACTAGCTCAAGACTATCCTACTGAATTAATGAAACTTTGTCTCAAAAAATAAAAATTTAAAATGGATAGCAATTTAAAAACATCAGTGGGGCAACAAAAATTTAGATTTCACCTAAATCAGACATGCAATAATTAAATGCAAAGTACAATTTTCAAATTATAAAAGTTATGCAAAGTAGAAATCACATTTCAGGAGGGAATAAAAACTATCAGAAAGAGAAAATATGTCAAAATGTATATTAAAATCATCCTAACCAATTGAAATTACTGTCTTAAGCACTTTAGTGCTTAGGGTAACTCTAAAGTAACAGATATAAAGGATTCTGTCAAGGTGGAAATGAATAAAATTGAAGCAAGCAAAAAGAAAAAAAAAACAATTCAAACAATTGATAAATACAGTTGGTGCTTTGACAGCTAAATGAAATCAACAAACTCTTAGCTCTACCAAGAAAAAATTAGAGAAATCCAAATTAGTAGATTGATTTTGTTTGTTTGTTTGTTTTGTTTTTTGAGACAGGGTTTCTCTTTTTAGCTTTGTAGACCAGGCCAGCCTTTACCTCACAGAGATCTATCTACCTCTGCTTACCCAGTGCTGGAATTAAAGGCATGCACCACAACCACCCAGCTTAAATTAGTAAAACTGAAGATGAAATTAAATACATTACAACATATATCAATAAAATTCAAAAAATTATAAGGATAGAACTTCAAAACATATTATGCTGAATTCAAGAAAATCTAAGAGAAAAATGAATATCTATAAAGACTACCAAAAATTATAAGCAAAATAAAATAATTACATAGATCTATGACAATGAAAATGAAGCTGTAATAAAAATTCTTAGAATTTAGCAAAAAATTCAGGCCTAGAAAATTCACTCTTTAAATTATTTCTCTCTCTGTGTGTCTGTTTCTTTCACTTGAATTGTAGGTCTCTCTCTCTCTCTCTCTCTCTCTCTCTCTCTCTCTCTTTCTCTCTGTGTGTGTGTGTGTGTCTGTCTGTCTGTCTCTTATCACAAATAACTATATAGTAAATTTAAGATCTATTTTTCACATTCAATTCCATTAGAACTATTCGAAAATTTCATACATATACATGAAAGCTAAATATTTGATGTGTAACTAATGTCAACATTTTCTTTCCCTGTATTTGTTTGACTCTGAAGTCGGTTGAATCAGCTGCTCTATTATGTTTACAATAATAAATATCAAAGACAGCATACACTGTATAGTATGTACATTCACAGATTATAACACAATACATACAAGACAATAAAAGTATCAAATAAACATGTTGAAAAATGCTTCTGGATAACATGATGTCCTAGAAGTTATCTCTGATGTATAAACAACATTAAAAATGGAGAAAAAATATTCAAAGAGGAAAGGAGATGAACAGTTAGGAAACCCACAAGGAAGAGAAATGAATGATGTGGCATACTGTGTAGGAAAAAAAATAATGTCAACACAGATAAGAAATGAGCCAAACAGAGTTCAGGCTCATATTTTCTAGTGGAAGGAAAGAAAGCCTTCCCCCCAGGATAAACCCACAGATTTTGACAATCCCACCTCTTGGTTTTAGTGGAAAAGTGATTCTTCTGGCAGACAGGTCCTTAGTGAGAAGAAATATATTGTGTCACTATATATATTGTGGCTTGTGGCCATGTGAAATCTTCACAGAGAAACAATTGGTAAAATGTGCTACTTTAGGATTTTGAGATCAGAGAGCCCCAATTTGTTCTGTCACAGCCTCTGAATGTCCATGGAGTCATTGTGGAAAACAGAAGATCTCATGCTAAGAAGCCAAAGAGTTTATTGCAATTGCAGGGGGCACAACTAAAGCAGGCAAACCAATGAAAGATACATCTGATGGCCATAGCAGATCATAGCACCCTAGAATAAGTCAGAAGTTTGTTTTCTGAGCCTTAAGCCAACAGGTAGACCAGCCTCATAAGCCACTTGTCTGTTGACAGTTGTAAAAGAACCTCACCTCATAGGTTTTAGAATTGTAGTTAACATATATAATGGAAGTACCACAATAGGACAATTAAGTGTCAAGACTTCTTGAAACTGAGAATCTATCTCCTCTGTGTGTGCAGGTCTTGAATGTTTGGTGAAGGTCTGAATGTTTGGTGCAGGTCTGAATGTTTGGTTGCTTTTTACATTCTAGATGATTGGTAAGGATGCCCCATCAAAATATTAGTCTCCAAGTTTTATGGTCCAGGTAACTCAAGAGGATGAAAAAATAAGACCAATTCACAAACTGAAAAACAAAATATGGCCAGCAGATACAAACTGGTTCAAAAAAGCAAAAAGTACCAACAGGCTAGACATATGTTAAGAACATCAATACTTCTCAGAGACACAGCAATAGCATAGGCTGTAGGACCATCAGCAGTGTATATGTTCAAGTTAAATTCTCCCCCTGCTATACACAACAGTATTCTTCTAAGTTGGAGGACCTAGAAAAACCTACCACAGAATCTTCAAATATGTCTGAGTTGGGAAAGTGATTGCTATGTAAGCTTGAGGACATTAGTTACATCCTTTGCCCACTTGTAAACATGAGATGGGTCACTTAGCCCTATAATTCCACTACTGGGGATATTGTAGTAGAAGGATTCATGAAGCTCGTGATTAGTGAGTCTATCTGAATCACCAGAACATGGGTTCAATGAAAGACACCATCGAATAAAATGAGATTGTGTCTAAGAAAAATAACAAAAGAAAAGAAAACAAGGGTCAGTGAGAGAGATAATAGACAACGGTGCTTACCATAAAGCCTGAGATCCTGAGTTCTTACAAGCCAAGTGGCAGAAGACTCAAATTCTGCAAGTCATTCTTATATCTACACACATGCACTTGGTCCCAAACCAAGTATACACAGGCATATATTTGCAGAATTAATACATGTCTAAAAAAATATGAGATCTAGAGCAATTGAGTGAGATGCCAAATGTTTCCCTCTGGCCTCCACATGTAGAATCATATATTGTGATTATATCCACACATGTACAGAAAAACAAAATATCACACAAGACCACAGATACACAAAGAACAAACAGAAGTGTTCCAACATGTCACCTTTATGTTTTCATGTACTTCCAATGTATATTATTTCAGATATATTTTCTTTAAAATATTTTCTAATAGCCTTAGGATTTTGTTATTGTTCATAATTTTTCTATTTTGTTTCTGCATTTTCATTGGTGTGCATTTTTTTAGTTGCTTATATTTCTTTTTGTAATCTGTACTTCCTGTTTTTTCCTCCTTCTCAATTTTTAGTAATATTTTTAAATTGCCATACTGTTTGAATAAATTATCTTATGTTTCATTTTGCTACCCCTACTTAATCTAACTCTGTTTTAAATTTTTTATTAATAAGTAATACATAGTTCATATTCATTTTCTATTTCCTTTATCTTTTTACTTTTGAATTCTAACATTCTTTTTGTCTCACATATTTGAAAAAGCTACAAGGAGTCCACAATTAACATAAAAGTAACAAAACAAAAACAAAAGATAATACAAAACACTATTGCTTATTTTCTATTACTCCTTTTCTCTTTCTGTTTTCTCAATTTATTGTTATCATGTTTTTCATATACAAAATATGGCATATGAAGCTGTGGTAAGTCTATGTATCTCCCCTTAGGTAGAACAAGCTTCAAAACTGTCTCATATACATACAGGGCCTAGGTCAGTCCCTTGCAAGCTCTCCATTTGTCAGTTCAGATTCTGTCAGCTCCTATGTGCCAGTTCACTTGTTTTGGTGTGTTTTCTTGTGATATCTTTGATCCCTATGTATTCTATAACCCTTCCTCCATCTTTCCAGAGGGATTTCATGAGTTTAGCCTAATGTGTGGCTGTATGTCTCTACATCTTTTTCTATAAGTGACTTGATGAAGACTTGCTGATAATGCTTTGAACAGTCACCAGTCTAGTAACAGGAGATGGTCAGTTCAGGCTATTCCTATGAGTCTTTGCTGGGGTCATCCTTGAAGATAGGCTTCACAGTACTGTTATACTACACTTTTACCTTTTGTTTTATAGTCATTATTGTTATACTACTGAGTTTTAATTGGTCTTTGTGTATTTTTATATCTTCTTTGGGGATGTCAGTTATTCTAGTGCCACTTGGTTTTCTTTATAAGTGGGATATGTGTTAAAGATTTCAATAGCAGCTACTTAATTTAGAAGATATGAAAGAAAACCAGGAGAGACAATCTAAATAACAGAAACAAACAAAAACAGCATGACTCCTCAAAATAATTCTTAAATATACAAAGATACGAAAACAGGTAAATTGATAGATAAAAATGTCAAAAATTTTCCAGTAAAGAGATCAATAATTTAAAACAGAATACAAGGATACTTATTTTAGGTCTTTGTTTTAGAGTTAGCATTGCTATAATGAAACACAATGATAAATATGAGTTGGGGAGGAAAGGGCTTGTTTGAATTACAAATCTACATTTTAGCCCATCACTGAAAGAAGTAAGGACAAGAATTCAAACAGGGTGGGAACCTGGAAGCAAGGATGTCATGCAGAAAGCAATGAGAAGTGCTGCCTAGTGGCTTGTTACTCATGGCACTCTCATCCTGCTTTCTTACATAACCAAGGACCCCACCCACTGTGCCATTGACTATCCCTTGTCAATCTCTAATTAAGAAAATTCCCTAAAAGCTTGCCTATAGCCTGACACTTTCCAGTGTCTCTGTCTTGTTTACTTTAATCAGAACAGCCTTGTAAAGGAAAGTCATCAATGCAGAATATATAGTCAGCACAATATAACAGAAATTTAGAGATGTTGAAAGAAAAGTCTGCAAAGTAGAAAAATTGAACAAGCAAATCTAGATGCTTAAGAATAAAATTTACAAATGCCGGTAAAGAAAAACATAATGGATCAAATAAAATACACAATGGAAAGCACTATCAGTAGGCTTAACCAAGCAACAAGGCCACACAAACATCAAATAAATTTGATCATTAAAGGGAAAATTATAAGCATGGTCTTAGCATACAAGAGTTCAAACATATGAATCGACCAATGTTAGAAATTGCTGTAATTTATTCTGAAAGGCATATGAAATTTACACAATGAAAATAGAGCATGCAATATTTTCAATACAAATGGACCCCCAAAAGAATTACGTAATTGAATACTTGGCCAACAGAAGTAGCTTTACTTGGTGGTATGACCTTGTTGGAATGGCCTTGTTGGAGGAAATGTATAAGTGTAGGACAGTCTTTGAGGCTGAGATTGGCTCAGAAACAAATGGAATTGGAAGTAAAAGGAAACAGAATCAGTTAAAGAAATAACTGATTCATTGAAAATATAAACAATTTTGAGAAACCTTTGACTAAACTATTGAAATAATTAGAAGACAAAACTTATAAAATGAGAGATGGAATAAGGTAAACTACAAGATAATATAGCTGGATTCTAAGAATTTGACAGTAATACTTTGATAAATTATATTCTAACAGATTCTGTTACTTAAACCTGAGTGTGCTTTCTTATTTATAATCTCCTCAAATCACTAGCTCAAGTATTCTGTTAGTATATTTATTTCGATTTTTATAACATTGACAATGGTCTTTAAATTTTATTTCATTATATTAGTACTGTACTGTATTTAAGACTTATTTTTATTAAAGTGTTTGAATAAAATATAATTTTATTACTTCTTTCCTTCCCTGTTCTCCCTGCAATTCTTTCTGTCTTTTCCATTTCAAATTAATAGCCTCTTAAATTTAATGTTAAATATCATTACTAATACCCATACGTGCACAAAAATATAAAAACAATGGGCTGATTCTATTTAGTGTGGTTTGTAGGTATGATATGTAAGGAATGACTGCTTTGTATCTGTGTTGTGATATCGTGTCTCCTAGAAATGAAACAGAAACTACACCCATGATACTTCAAGAATATGGCCACCTAACTAATAATACCAACAGTCTATTATAGTCATAATAATGTATAAAAGTCCAAATTTCAAAGTCTCTTGTGAAATTTATGAAACACATTAAATGGAATCCCCTGTAAAATGAAGTAAAAATAAGATAACATATATCTAATATACAATGGGGTAGTTTATACATTAAGATTACAAAAGTAAGGACAGAACCATCGTAAGGAAAGGACCAAAGCAAGACTAAAAATGAGGCAGGAAAACCATAAATTCTAAAACTCCACGTCCATGCTAAAACATTATTCAGATTTGCAACTCTCTTCTGTAGTGGGATATTCACTGTGTCTGCTTCTGTGGCACTGACCACACCCATTAAGGGGTGGAACCAGGGGCAGAAGTGACCTGTGGAACTAGGGTTCTGAAGGAGGCCAGGAACGCTCTCTTGCTGGCGAGACGTGGAGAAAGGAGCACGCAGTTCCAACTGCTGCATTCATCTGTGTTGTGAGTTGTTTCTCCATTAATAAATATTTATTTGGCCTATTTGTTTATCCTGACCCTTATTAAACCACAATAACAGGTGTCAGAAGCAGAATCAGGATTTCACTGCACCTGGGTTTCACCCAGGTGGCCACAGCAACCCTTCCCCCACCTTCCCCAAATGGGCAGGGTCCCTTGCCTAACCAGGCGGGTACACCCTGCATTAGAACTCCTTTTATCACCATCGTGGCCCTGAGACCACTGCTCATCTTCTGCCTATTCCCTCAGATTGCATTCCCACAGAGCCCTGAGGCATTAGCCCTGACTTTTGTGTTGCAGCACAAGTCCCAGACTCAGCCTGCTCTGTTTGTGAGCTTCTGGGCTCCAGCTCTGGTGGCAGCAGCAGTGGTGGCCAGCGAGCTGGCGGAAAATATAACACTACAGTTGCAGGTGGCTTGTGTTATCTCTGTGGTCTCAACAATTTGTACAAGGCTCGTTTCACTCCTTCATTTAAAAAAATTTTGCTTGCCTTAGTATGTTAAAAGCTGTTGTACAAGGACCAGGATCAGAAGGATCCTCTGCTGCCGGAAGCTATTTGGTGGTACACCTCCAAGTGTAACTACAGCAAGTTGAGATCTACAACTAAAAGCATCAAAGCTCCAGGACAGCAGAATTACACTTAAGGTAATTGTACCATCTTTTGTAATTTAAGTTGATATTGAAAGACCCCCACTCAAGGCTAATAGCTTAAGGCCTGGCTTAGCAATGGTAACGCCATTTTGCAAGGCTTCCACATAAACAAGTAAAAGTACAGGACAAGGTCAGAACTCACAGGCTGCCACATCTGGCTTGGGAGGGGAGCAGAGAGTTCGGAGAAAAACCCAAACATGAGTTAAGTCAGCTATTATCAGATCCCCAAACACGTAAGAGGCTTGTCCTCAGATGACTCAACGCCTTATTTGAGCTGACCAATGGGACCCCTCTAACTATGCATCTCGCTTCTGTACCCATGCTTTTGCTACCCAGCCCTATAAAAGTCCCTCTCCCCAGCCTGTGGGCGCGCAAGTCCTCCGAGAGACTTTATCGCCCACAGGTACCTGTGTATCTCAAATAAACCTCTTGCAGTTTGCATCCGCATCCGTGGTCTCGGCTTGGTCTTTGGGTCCAGGGGTCTCTTCCTGGCGGGAAGTCCTCTTCTGGGGGTCTTTCATTTGGGGGCTCGTCCGGGATTTGAGACCCCCACCCAAGGACCACCAACCCACCATCGGGAGGTAAGCTGGCCAGCACTCTTTATCACTGTGTCTGTCTAAGCCTTTCTGTCTATGTCTGTTGTCTGTTTCAGTCTGAATCTGTATGCCTGTATGTCTGAATCTGTACCAGTTCGTACGACCTGGCCAAATTGTTTGGCATCTGGCGGGACAGGAAGGAGCTGACAAGCTCGGACTTCTCCCCCGCAGCCCGGGAAGACGTTCCAAGGGTGTCTAGAGCCCGATTTTTCGGAGCTCAATCTGTATCAGAAGGTAGGAGAAGAGGGATCCGGACCCTCAAAGTCTCCATCTCAGTTTTTGCTTTCGGTTTTGCACCGAAGCCGCGCTGCGTGTGTGTTTTTTTTGTTTGTCTTTGTGTTCTGTTAGGAGTGTGTATTCTTACTTCCCTACTCCTCAGCACCCCCCCCCCTTAACCCTGAGCGAGTGTCCTTGGGCCACCACTCCACAGCTCCTCGGGATCCTCCTCCACCAAGCAACTAGCCGCTGAATACCTCACCCTCTTAAAGGGGAAACCCCAGCAGGAGAAACCCTCATAGCCTGTTTCTGCACCTCCCCTGTCCTTCCCCCTTCCCTATGCAGGGCTGGAGAATCTAGGTGCTGAGGCGGTGGCGACTGAACAGCCTACACGAGATTCCCCGGTCTCCTTACCCATGGCTGGGCGACTCTGGGGTAGACAGGAGCCCCCGCCTGATTCCACCTCTCATGCTCTCCCCTTGAGGGAAGGCCCAAATAGACATTCCCAATATTGGCCTTTATCTTTACAATTAGAAAAATAATAATCCTTCCTTCTCCAAAGACCCTGTCACCCTCACTAACCTAATTGAGTCTATTCTAGTCACCCACCAGCCCACTTGGGACAACTGCCAGCAGCTCTTGCAGGCTCTGTTGACCTCAGAGGAAAAACAGAGAGTTCTTCTAGAAGCCCAGAAGAATGTCCCAGACAACAACGGTCGCCCCACTCTACTGCCGAATGAAATAGAGGCAGCTTTTCCCTTGAATCGTCCTGACTGGAACTTCACTGCGGTTGCAGGTAGGGGACACCTACGTCTCTATTGCCAGTTGCTCATAGCGGGTCTCCGTGTGGCAGCCCGCCACCCTACCAATTTGGCTCAGGTTAAGCAAGTGATACAGGGACAGGAGAAGACAACTTCAACTTTTCTAGAGAGACTTAGCAAGTTGCAAAGAATGGAAGGTCTTCAGGGGTAAGAGGGAAACTCCAGAGGAGAGGGAATGGTGGAGAATGCAGGAAGCCCAGGAAGAGAGAGACAAAAAGAAAAATAAGGAATTAAGCAGGCTGCTGGCCACCGTAGTCACCAGACAGGACAGGAAGGGAGATAGGAAGGGAGTCTGGAAGGGGGCCAATGTGGACAAGGACCAATGTGCCTACTGCAAGGAATGAGGACATTGGGTCAGGGACTGCCCCAAGAAGCCTAAGGGCCCCCGGAAGCCAAGATCACCAACCTCCCTTCTGACTCTGGAGGACTAGGGAGGTCGGGGCCAGGACCCCCCCCCTGAACTCAGGATATGGATGGCAGCAGCTTCCTGGTGAATGGGGAGTGGAAAGTGGGAGCAGCAGTGACCATGGAGACGGAGGTATGGGCGAAAGCCCTCCCGGTAGGCACCTCAGCCCAGAGAGCTGAGCTCATTGCGCTGACCCAGGCCCTTCAGATGGCAGAAGGTAAGAGACTGAATGTCTATACAGATAGCTGATACGCCTTTGCCACTGCCCACATACATGGGGAAATCTACCTGAGGTGAGGGCTGTTGAAAACAAGGCTGACATTCTAGCGCTGCTAAAAGCCCTGTTTCTGCCTCAAAAATTGAGCATTTTACATTGCCCTGGCCATCAAAGAGGCGACAGCCCAGAGGCGAAGGGGAACCGATTGGCAGCCGCAGCCGCAGCTGCAGCTGCAAGGGAGGCTGCCCTGAATTCCCCCAGCACCTCCCAAGCCCTTCCTTTGGCTTGCCCAGAGGAAACTCAGGCAACCAGATGCTCCCTGCCATATAGTCAAGAGGACGTAAATCTCCTAAAGAAAATGGGGGCCACCTATGACCCCAAAGAAGGACATTGGATTTTCAAAGGAACAACCGTTAGACCCACGAGACAAACCTATGAACTGATAGACTGTTTACATAAACTAACCCATCTGGACCCCAAAAAGATGAAAGCTCTCCTAGAACGCCAGGAAATGGGACAATACCTCTTAAACAGAGATGGGGCCATAAAAAAAGTGACTGATGAATGCAAAGTCTGCGCCCAAGTAAATGCAGGCAGGACCAAGCTCTAACCAGGGATCCGAGTACGAGGCATTCGTCCAGGTGTACATTGGGAGGTTGACTTCACGGAAGTTAAGCCTGGACTCTATGGGTACAAATACCTCCTAATGTTCATAGACACATTTTCAGGATGGGTCGAGGCCTTCCCCACAAAACATGAAACAGCGAAGATGGTGACCAAGAAGATCCTAGAAGAGATCTTCCCCAGGTATGGGATGCCCCAGGTCCTGGGCACTGACAATGGGCCCGCCTTCGTTTCCCAGGTAAGTCAGTTGGTGGCCAAGCTTTTGGGGATTGATTGGAAATTACATTGTGCATACAGACCCCAAAGTTCAGGACAGGTAGAACGCATGAATAGAACAGTTAAGGAGACTTTATCCAAATTGATGCTTGCAACTGGCTCTAGAGACTGGGTACTCCTCTTACCTTTGGCCCTATATAGGGCTCGAAACACTCCAGGACCACATGGGTTAACCCCCTTTGAGATATTCAAACATTGCTGATTTTGCTAATAGCCCCTCTCTGGAAGCTCATTTACAGGCACTGCAGATTGTGCAAAAGGAAATCTGGAGACCCCTGGCAGCAGCCTACCGAGAGCAGCTAGACAAGCCGGTGGTGCCACATCCTTTCCAGCCAACGGCATTGAAGGTTGACGGCATTGCTGCTTGGATCCACACCTCTCACGTCAAAGCTGCCCATACCACCAAGGAGGCGAAACCGGACACGGCATCGACATGGAGAGTCCAGGGCACCCAACACCTCTTAAAGATAAGACTCACCCATGGGGCCCCTTAATTATCATATGGGCCCTGCTGGAGTTGGGCATGGGACAGAGCCCACACCAGGTCTACAACGTGACCTGGACCATAACTAACCCTATGACAGGACAAATGGCCAATTCCACCTCCCTGCTGAGTACCCTGACAGATGCCTTCCCAACCCTCTATTTTGACCTTTGTGACCTGGTAGGGTCATCATGGGACTCCTAATAATCCTTCTCCTCATACTCCTGTTTGGACCCTGTATTCTTAATTGGCTAGTCCAATTCATGAAAGACAGAGTATCTCTTATACAAGCTTTAGTTTTGACCCAGCAATATCACCAGCTGTGGCAAATAGATACTGAAATTCCATAATTACTCGGAGTGAAAGATTCCACTCCAAGATAAGAAGAAAATGGGGGGGAATGAAAGGCCCCCACTCAAGGCTAATAGCTTAAGCCCTGGCTTAGCAATGGTAACGCCATTTTGCAAGGCTTCCACATAAACAAGTAACAGTACAGGACAAGGTCAGTACTCACAGGCTGCCACATCTGGCCTTGGGAGGGGAGCAGAGAGTTCGGAGAAAAACCCAAACATGAGTTAAGTCAGCTATTATCAGATCCCCAAACACATAAGAGGCTTGTCCTCAGATGACTCAACACCTTATTTGAGCTGACCAATGGGACCCCTCTAACTATGCATCTTACTTCTGTACCCATACTTTTGCTACCCAGCCCTACAAAAGTCCCTCTCCCCAGCCTGTGGGCGCGCAAGTCCTCTGAGAGACTTTGTCGCCCACAGGTACCTGTGTATCTCAAATAAACCTCTTGCAGTTTGCATCCGCATCCGTGGTCTCGGCTTGGTCTTTGGGTCCAGGGGTCTCTTCCTGGAGGGAAGTCCTCTTCTGGGGTCTTTCAATATAATATCTGAGATCAATTGTTCCATACCTATGGCAGATAATTTTATAATGCAAGACTTTAGGAATTTTTTTACTTCATATATAGAAGGAATCTTAGCAGAAGAAAATTATGACTGGATCAATATATACAACTTTTCTTAATGGTAATTGGTTTTTATCGTTAAATATGATATTCTTAAAGAAATGGTTTCAGATTAGCGCAAACAATAAGGAACTTGTACAAAACATAGTAGACTTAGTAACAGGGATCCAAAACATTGAAAATGACACAAAGCAAAACATAGAATGCTTAGGAAAAAAAGTTCAGAATATTGAAGATGGCAACAGAGAGCTGACAGGTAGAATAAAAAACATGGAACATAAGAAATGACCAAATAGAAAACAAAATTTGTTCCATGTCTGATGTTGCCTCACCAACCAAAATAGAAACAATGCAATGCACTAACACGCTAGCAGAAACAGCTCGTTCCTGGTTGGATGAAACTACTAATAAGGACAAAAAACTGAAATATCAGATGGAAAGAGTAGTATTTAGAATCTCTTCCATGTCTGAGGATAATGGCAAGCTGGCAGATAGAACATTATTTCTGGAAGGCAGTTTACTTGCCATCCTGATAATATCTAAGAATGAGAATATTAAAAACATGGAATCATTCGTAGTTGGAGAAAGTAAGAACCTGACTGATGCAATGAAGGCTCTAGAAAGGGATATGCTTCAAGAAGTTCAGACACTCAAAGACACAATGGTTAATAGACTTCAGGCTTTAGAAGACCTTCAATCTGATACATCAGAAGAAGAAGAGGTAACAGGGCATGAAAAAAAAACTTAAAATCTTGTACACCATTTAGGGTTAGGGGAGCTTTCCCTGTATCTATTAATGAAAAATCAGCAACGAAAAACACCCAAGAGGTGGTGTTGCTTATCAGTGGGAACCAATATGCATGAAAGATTTAAAAAGTATAAAGGAGGCAGTACTCTCTTATGGCATGCACTCACCATATGTGAAGCAATTAATAGAATCATGGGCAAGGAATAACAATGTAACCTCTAAGGATTGGGATCAATTAATATCAGCTGTCCTTGAAAACTCCTCTCAATTAGAATGGAGGGCTTTATGGAGAGAGGAGTCAAAGGCTCTTGAACTTCAGGGCTTAAAGAAAGGTTATGAAGCTCCCAAAGATAAAATTCTTGGTGAGGGTATTTATGCTGATCCAGAAACCCAAGCTGCCTATGATGAACATATCTTGTCTGTATGCATTATGGCAGCTCTGAATGCTTGGGATAAGGTTCACGAACTAGGGGAGAGGATAGAATCTTATACCAAAATAAGGCAAGGACCAAGAGAATGTTTCAGTGTGTTTCTAGAAAGGTTGGTTAGAGCAGTACAATTAGAGGTAGCTGACATAGATTCTAGGCAAATACTCATAGAATCGTTAGCCTATGAGAATGCAAATCCTCAATGCAAACAAGTGCTTTGGCCTTTAAAAACTCGGTCAGTACCTTTGGATGAATGAATCCTATATACATCCAACATTGAGTATAATGGCAATAACACTGAAGCATGGGTAGGAGAAGCTATATCTAAAGGTTTGAGAAGACATCAAAATAACAGAAGCCTTAACTATGGTGACAGAAGCTTGGATAGGACAAGCCATCTCCAAAGGTATAAAGAGATACCAACATGTGAGATGTTATAACTGTGATAAGATAGGTCATCTAAAAAGAAATTGTAGGCAAAGCTCTAAAAATAATACTCCCAGGAATGAATCGAACAGAAGGACTCAGCCTCCCGGGTTATGTAGAAGGTGTGGCAAAGGCAGATACTGAACAAATAAATGTAGATCGACTAGAAACAAGCAAGGAAACCCTTTACCACTGGGAAATTCCTTGGGGAGCCTCTCGCAGGCCCCCGTATCAAAGGTGGCCCGAATATTCCCAGTAACAGTGGAGGACAATCTCCCACAGGACAATTAGAAATTCTTTGCCTATTGTAAAAACTAATACTGCTCTGGATGACAAACTAGTGACAGACGTTGAATCAGAAATGACAGAAGGAAATAAAAAACATATATTTTGGCAAACCTCTAAACAGTCAAAGGCCTAGATTGATAGTAAAATGAATAACAGACTGAAGGCTTACTGGGCACAGGGACAGACGTAACTATAATAAGTAATAAATTCTGGCCTCTAAATTGGCCCCTGTGAAAGGTTAATGTTCAAATCTTAGGGACTGCATTCCTGTCTCAGGCAAAACAAAGCACGACATGGATTGAATGTGTAGGAACAGAAGGACAGCGAGGAAGGATAAGACCATATGTGGCTGATGCAGTGATAAATTTATGGGGTCGTGATCTATTACAGCAATGGAATACACAGATTTACATTCCTCCAGTATTAGATAGGAACCATAAACGACCTCATGATTGTAGAAAAAAATGTTATAAAGTACTATGCAAGACAGACGCCAACTATCCAGGCTGTACAAAGACAGAATGCAAGTGCTGAACAAACAGAAGAACCAAAAGTCATAACCTTAAAATGGTTATCAGAGGAATCTGTCTGGGTAGGGAAATGACCTATGACCTCTGAGAAGTTAGAAGTTCAGAAAACCTGGTTCAGGAACAGCTAAATGCTGGGCATATTGAGGAATCAACCAGCCGTTGGAATTCTCCTGTATTTGTTATCAAAAAGAAATCTGGTAAATCGAGAATGCTTACATGCCTGAGAGCCATTAATAAAGTTATCCACCCAATGGGCTCTTTAAATCCTGGAGAGCCGTTGCCTCTTTGATACTTAAAGAATGACCTATTATAGTTATTGATTTAAAGGATTGCTTCTTCACTATACCTTTACAAGAACAAGATAAAGAGAAATTTGCCTTCACAGGACCTAATTACAATAATTTTCAACCAGTGAAGAGATATCAATGGAAGGTTTTGCCACAGGGAATTCTAAATAGCCCAACCCTGTGCCAATATTTTGTACAAAAACCACTGGAAATAATTAGTAAAGAGTTTCCAAAATCCATAGTCTATCATTACATGGATGATATATTGTTAGATGACTCTAAAGCAGAAATATTAGAAAAAAATGTTTGAGAAAGTTAAAGAAACTTTACCTTGCTGGGGATTACAAATTTCTCCTGAAAAAATGCAAAAATTAGAGTCTATAAACTACTTAGGATATAAAATAGGTCTACAGAAAATTAGACCACAAAAAGAACAGATCAGGAAATATCGCTACCAGACTCTTAATGATCTTCAAAAATTACTAGGAGAGATTTCTCAAATGCAAATGATTATTGGAGTTGAAGGGCATGATTTGAAAAACTTTAAAATGGTCCTAAAAGGGGAAAAGGATTTGAATAGTCCACAAATACTATCATCTGAAGCGGAAAAGGAATTAGAATGGGTAGAAAAGAGGATATTAGAAGCACATGTGGACCGTGTGGATCCAAATCTAGACTGTATTCTGGTTATATTACCATCTAGAGAATATCCTTCAGGGATTTTGATGCAGAGAGAAGACATCATATTAGAATGGATATTCTTACCACATAAACAGAATAAAAAACTAAAAACATATATAGAAAAGATCTCTGACTTGATTTTAAAAGTTAAATTAAGACTTCGTCAATTAACAGGAAGAGATCCAGCAGAAATTATTGTACCTTTAACTAATGAGGAAATTTCCTCCTTATGGAAAGATAATGAATATTGGCAGAGAGCATGCAGTAATTTTTTGGGAATAATTAGCAACAATTATCCCAAAACTGAAAGAATCAAATTCATAAAGAAGACGATTTGGATCCTTCCACGCATTGTAAGACAAACACCTATCTCTGGAGTTCCTACATTCTACACTGATGCAAACAAATCTGGTAAAGCAGGATATAAATCAGGAGAAATAAGCAAAGTAGTTCAAAGCCCTTACAATTCTGTACAAAAGGCAGAATTGTATGCCATTCTCATGGTACTTATGGATTTTACAGAACCCCTCAATATAGTTACTGACTCTCAATATGCAGAGAGAGTAGTCTTACACATCGAGACTGCAGAATTTATTCCTGATGATACAGAATTAACTTCATTGTTTATACAGTTACAAGATACTATCAGAAAGAGGATTCATCCCATATATATAACACACATCAGATCCCATACGGGTCTGCCAGGTCCTCTAGCACAAGGCAATGATGAAATTGATCGGTTATTGATAGGAAGTGTACTAGAAGCCTCAGAGTTTCATAAGAAACACCATGTGAACAGCAAAGGATTGAAAAAGGATTTTTCTATCACTTGGCAACAAGCCAAGGAAATAGTAAGGAAATGTCCTACTTGCTCATTCTATAACCAAACTCCTTTACCACCAGGCAGTAACCCTAAATGTATAAATAGAAATGAAATATGGCAAATGGATGTGTTTCATTTTGCAGAATTTGGAAAATTAAAATACGTACATCACACTATATGTACATTTTCAGGGTTTCAATGGGCTACTTCTCTGAGTTCTGAAAAGGCTGATTCTGTTATCACACACCTTTTAGAGCTAATGGCCATTATGGGCATACCTGCACAAATAAAACTGACAATGCTCCGGCATATATATCCAGCAAATTTAAACAGTTTTTTGAGTATTGTAACATAAAACACATAACTGTTATACCACAGAATCCTACAGGACAAGCAGTAGTTGAGATAACTAATCGTACTTCTAAGGAAATGCTCCAAAAACAGGCAGGAGGAATCAATACACCCAAACACAGATTACATAATGCTTTATTAACATTAAATTTTCTTAATGCTGATGAAAAAGGAAAAACAGCTGCAGAAAGACAGTGGACAATAGAAACAACTTCTGAACTAATTCAGCCGGTGTACTTCAAGGATGTATTGACCTCAGAATGGAAACCAGGATATGTGTTACATTGGGGTAGGGGTTTTGCATTTATATCTACAGGAGAAGAAAAGCTATGGATGCCATCCAATTTAATCACGATCCGAGTTGAACAAGATAAACATCTTAATGAAGGGAAATAACAAGTCAGCCAATAAATTAGGTCCCATGAAATGTGTGGAGACTTCGCAAAGGTAGGGGAAGTGTTCTTCTGTTCTTGTACTTACAGGAAAATAGAGAACACCTATCTTCAAACAGCCAAGAGATAATGAACATGTAGGTACCTACAGAAAAGAAGACAGCTCTACAGAAGAATCACTTAATGAAGAGGAATCTGATTTATGGTAAAAATATTTAAGTCTAGTAAACTGTTTTTATATTGAAATCTATTTATCTTTACTGTCTAGTATTTCTGTAGTCCCAATTCATGTAAACCAATGCTGGCTTTTGAGTGGGATTTGGCTTTCCTTCTCTAAATTCAAGCATGTTGTTGAGGTTAAATTCACAGTTTCTGCCTTATATCAAGAAGCCAATTGTTGTAAAGCAGAAGAAAACAAAATCTAAAGACTCATTCACTTATTCGCAATTTTCTCTCTGAAATCCTAATTCTCATATACATTTTAATGCTTATTGTTGCCTTTCTCTAATGCATACCATAAAAATTAAGAAATTTACATTGATATTGATATTTAAGTTTTCCACTAGGAAGAATAACAGTTCCCAACAGCAATCTCTGAACACTCTGGAAAGAAGATAGGGCCCCAATTTGACATTTCCACTTGACTCAACCTGGTGCATCTGAACAACAAACTTCACCCTAAAACCAGTTTGAGACTGCTTTGCTCAAGACAACTCATGACTAGCTAGCTATATTGGTGCACCTTCTTATAGAAGTTTCAAATAGAACTCCAGTCAAGCATTTTGTGCCACACAACGACTACCTACATATGTTACTGCCAGTTCTGTTGAGAAATTTGGTTGCTTAAAATTTTCTTCCTACAGGATCCCATGAAGAAATCATCATCCCATTTCAGCAGGAAGTAATCTTAAGAAAACAATGCCCCCTTTCCCCACTCTTGGAATTTAGGGATAATATTCATCTTCGTAGGGTTGATCTTAGTTACTTGGGATTGGGTATGGAAGGTGATACTTAGACTTGGTTATCTCTTTTAGACAGGAATAGGGTATGGTTGGGAAAGGTATGGTTCAGAATGGATATAGGTAGATTAGCCTATCTTCTTGTGAATTTTTAGTAAGAGTGGGACATTAGTATTACAGTTTACATTGTTATATATTCTTATCTGTGGTAACCTATGTAAAATTATGTTCATTCCCATCCTGGAAGAATTGTATATTATATTTTGTTATATTGTGTGATATCTTTCCATTTATGATGTTTTATGCACATTATTCTTGCCATATTTATGAATGTATACTTTTGCTTGTGTTTAAGGCATTTTGTATATTGATACAATTTGGGATATTTGTCTTACTGCCCTTTAGAGCTCTACCTCTTGTTTAGACATTTCTGCTCTACCTCTACTTTAGGAATTTACGTGTGTGTGTGTGTGTGTGTGTGTGTGTGTGTGTGTGTGTGTGTGTATGTACATAGTTATATTGTTTAGGTATTTATCCTTGCTTTACTCAAGGACGTTTTATTCAGGTTTTTAAGCTAAGTTCCCGAGTATTACAGATTATCCTCCCCCATGTTTCCTTTGCCTATGAGATTAGTCAGACATAGATGCTTAATCTTTAATCACTTCATAGACCTGCAGAACATGGCATTTAAATGTTTTTATATTAGTACTCTTTTGACATGAGACACTGTTGCTCCTAACAGCACTGTGCACTTTCCCGAAAATATGTTGGACACTGTTGTTGCTCCTTCTGGAGTTCATCCTCTCTTTGGCTAATGGCCTCTTGGGCAAGGAATTGCCTCAACCTTGACCACTGATTTGGACATGCAGTCCTATGTGCTTGCAGGAGACAAACATAGAAGACTGCTGAACCTTGCCAAGGTAAGATAGAAAGGTAAGACAGCCTTTCTACCTCCCTGCTTTTGTTGTGGTCTATGAAATACTCCTGGCCTTAGCCAAAACTTGCTGTATCAACGTTGCTGTGAGACCTTGGGTGACTGTCCAGGTAGCTTGCTGTTTCTGTTCTCGCTGCACCTTTTGGAAGTTTCCCATCAGCACTTCCTGTCTACCCTAGTATTGTTATTTTTCCTTCTCAGGTCTTGATGAGGTTGTAGATTAAACTATCACAATTATTATTTTCTTTTCCTGGTTAGATATATTAGGTACTAGACTTAAGCTTTGCAGCATAGGACAACTCTATTGTAAAATCCCTTACCCCTTCACCCTAAGACTAGATATGTTTGTTGTTTTGTTCTCGATTTTCCTTTTCTTAGAGCACACTTGTTATTCACTGTTTTGTATATAGTTTTGTAACTAGCTTAAATCTTTTCTTTAGACTAAAAGGGGAATTGTAGTGGGATATTCACTGTGTCTGCTTCTGTGGTACTGAACACACCCATTGAGGGGTGGAGCCAGGGGTGGAATTGACCTGTGGAACTAGTGCTCTGAAGGAGGCTGGGAACGCTCTCTTTCTGGTGAGATGCGGAGAGAGGAGCATCCAGTTCCAACTGCTGCATTCATATGTCTGTGTTGTAAACTGTTTCTCCCTTAATAAACATCTATTCAGCCTATTTGTTTATCCTTACCCTTATTAAACTGCAATACTCTTAACTTTGGTCAACTGCAATACACTTTTTTCTTTTGGGCTAATTTCATTCCCAGTTAGCAGGACTTCTTTGCAGGTATCACACAACTCTTGTGTCTCTACCTTCTTGTATTCTAAGAGATAATCCAGATTTCAACTTCATAGCTTCATACAATGGCCTCCCTACTATGACTAGATTCAGGAAAATCCCTGACATATGTCTGCTTCTGTTTTCATCAGCTACTAGAAGAGGGCTCTATGATGGTATATACATTTTTTAACAATCTCATTATCATTAAAGGGCATTTAAGGTAGCCTTTCCACTGTTACTCAGATTGTTAGTTGGGGTCATCCTTGTATGTCTCTAGACATTTCTCTAGAGCCAATTTTCTCTTCAAACTGCTATTTTAGTCTTTTTTATCACTGTGGAGAGACACAATAACCATGGCAACACTTATAAGAAAATATTTAATTTTGGTGGCTTGCTTACAGTTTGTGAGAGCTTTAATCCACTATCATCATGACAGAGAGAACGGTGACATAAAATACATGTGATGCTACACCTGAAAGTATTTCATCTTTCAGGCAACAGGAAGTTGTCAAATCATACTGAGGGAAGCTTGTGCAAAAGAGACCTCAAAGCTTACCCTTACAGTTGCACACATCTTTCAAAATGATCATATGCACTTCAAAATTGCCACAAAACGAAATTGCAGAGAGGGAGGAGTGGTAAGAAAACAGAATCGAGACCAGGATGCAAAAATCCACAGAGACAACTGACCTCAACAAGTGGGAGCTTATAGACCCCCAGAATGATAGCTCAGAATCCAGCATTGGACAGACTCAGATCCCCTGACTCAGAACATGGGCCTCAGATATTAGGCCTGGCCAGCCTAAGGGACCTGTGAGAGTAGAACCAGGATGTATCCCTGGTGCACGAATGGACTTTGGGATCACATTCCCCATGGAGGGATATTCCCTTTGCCTAGAGGCAGGAAGGAGACACTAGCTTCTACTCAAAATCACTTGACAAATTTTGTTGGTCCTTCCTGGAAGGCACCATACTCCCTCTGGAGTGGGAGGATGGGATGGGAGGGGGTGGGGTATTAGGAGGGAGAAAGGGAGGGTGTAAGAAAGGGAGGGAGAGGGAACTGAGATTAATATGTAAAATAAGAATATAAATATATATATATATACATAATAAATTTAAAAACTATTTTAGTTTCATATGTTGAGTGTTTTATCTACGTGTAAATAAATGTTGTGCCTTTAGAGACCAGAAGAATGCATCAGATCTCCTGAAATTAACATTAAAAAGACATATGAACTACTGTATGGTACTGGGAATCACTTCTAAGTCCTCTGTAACTGCCAAGTTATCTCTCCAATCCCAGATACTTCTTTTTATCAAAGAATGTAGTAAAGCTCATGTGCCTTATTATTCACAAAAATGCAATGTTTTGCATATCTCTTATTCAAAAATACATGATGTGTTACTTTTATGGTAATTTGGGGAAGTCATTAAGATCCCCCGTGATTATTGCATTCCTGAAAGAGGATGGCTGTATTGCTTATTCTTTCTTTCACCTAGTCATTGCAGAATATGTGAAGTTTTACTGATATAGCTTTTATGACATAGAACGGAGCTCAACAACAAGAGCATTAATGAAGAGAGGAATACTCTTAAAAATAAATTCCCAAGGGCTATAAATTCATCATAATTTCAAATTTTGGGTGCACAATACTAATTAATAGTGAGATAATTATGAAAAAGTAAATATTTACAGGCATGCTTTATAATTATTAAGGTTTACAGAGAAATGTTTCGCAACTGTACAGTCTTCCTATGAAATGATGGTGTTATGAGGCAACAAATGTGGTTACATTTAATAACAGTTGCTTACTGGATTAATTCATTCTGTACTCCACTAACTACTTCAGAGAGAAAAAAATACATGTATCAGATGGAAATAATATCTTATCTGTTATGCTGCAATCTGAAAACAATGTGATATCACTTTTTGAAAGAGGAAATATGTAAAATAAATACTTATTTAATTAAAGCTTCAAGTACTTTAAATTCTAAATGGCATGACTTCCAGTGAATGAAATTAGCCTGAATAAGTTTGAGGTGACTTGGCTACTCTATGACAATCATTTTAAAATGAAGTGCATAGAGAATGTTATGTAACTTAAGTATGATGTGCCATCTTTAGACCTGACCTTGTCACTTCCTGGTTCCACCTCATGAGTGTTGGGATTATAGGTGTGAGTCTCCACTGCCCAGCTTCTACAGTTAACTAGGGGCTCACTCTGCTCTCTGATCTCCAAACAAGCTTTATTTTTAACACAAAATATCACACATTTTTTCCTTTTGTCTAAATAAAAAGTGAAGATTTTAAGTAACAGAAAAACTATACACAAAAAGTAAAATCATTATATATAATTATACATAGGCAATTTTTACATTAACAATATCTAGTACATTTATATCTGATATAGTCAGATAAAGTACTCCATATCTACCTTTTCTTGGTAAGACCAAGGTGTTGTACCTAATTCACTTTCTATTTTAACTTGTATTACCAACCTAAAATTATTCTTTTATGTCTCTCAACTTTATACACTTTACACCTCTTTTGTGAGTTTATTTTCTGAATTTAGTAAAACTAAAACTATGAATTCTTTAAATTCATCAGTGAGACATGAGAAGCAAATAATATTATCTGAGTAAATAGGAAGTGCAAGTAAGCAGCTTCCAAAATATAATAATCGAAAAAAAAGTGAGAAATGGCAGAAGCAGCTGTCTACCTGGACTGTCACCCATGTTTTTTCTGTTATGTTTGGGCATCCATCTTTGCCTACAGGGCTAGAATATTTGAAATTGTTTTCTGTGAAGCAGGATCTTCTGAAGGACTGTCTTACCTTGCATTGGCAATATTTGGCAGTCTGTTCTTTTGTGTCCTGCTTGTCCAATTGGGACAACATACTGTCAGAGTCAATGAAAGAGCAATTTCTTGTCTAGTGGCTAACTTTTTCACAAACAAAATAAAATCTGTATGGAATTTATGCAATGCTCATCTTCTTTGAAGTAAATTGGTGCTTCCAGGAGCACCTTATATTATTAAAACATCTTTTAAAGCCATATTTTGTAGATCCCTGGAGACCAGCTATTTAACTAAATTAAATCTGTCTGATCTTGAAAACATGACTTCAAGTTTGATTATAACAGGTGTATTCCTTTATTTTTCTAAATAGCTTGTAACAAAAACTTTGAAGGACTAGAAATTTTTATTACATTTTTTAAAATGAGTTGTATAGCAATAATACCTTAAACAAGATAAGAAACGTAAGTGTGGTATGTTCTAACAAAACTAGCTTCAAGTTTTGTATCAATGTCCAAAAACCCATACCAATGTAAAATATTTAAGACTAGTAGTGGCTCTTTTGGTTTAAAATTAGAAACAATAATCTATCCTTTTATACACACACACACATACACACACACACACATATACATATATGTGTGTGTGTGTATGTGTGTGTATATATATATATATATATATATATATATATATATATAATTTTTTTCTATTCAGAACAAGAGCCCTAAATCAAATCTTCTTTGTTCAGCTTATTTCCTGACCATTACCAGTACAACTTGTTACCAACTTCCCTAAACAATGACAAATATCCATAACACATTGACCAAAACTTCTTGAACCATGTCTTATTACCATGAGTGTCATGTGATCATAATTGCTTCCTGTTGACTGGGAGATATAGCATATTCAGGGGACCCGCAAAAAGTTGGGATGCTTATCAAGTCCTTGGAGAACTGGCTATATCATTTATTGTTAAGTTGTTTGTGGGAAGCCACAGTCCAAGATGGGGCCTGGCTGAGTACCAGGTAGTTCAAGCTTAGCTGTAAACAAACCTTATTTGGAAGTGCTTGATGGATCTGGTGCACTTCCTCCTTCTGTGGCCTATCCAGGATCGCCAGGTGGCATGAGCTGATTGGGCTGTGAGAGCACATTTAAGGGCTTGTGGAGGCTGGGAGAAGCAGAAGATGATGTGCAAGGTTCCTGAATAAACTGCTTGAAGAAGAGTCGTGGTCATATTTCCTTGCTGGCAGAGAAGGTAGGCGTGAACAAGTGGTGGCCCATATGGAGAACCTCTTTGTGGCTGAACTGCAGGGCTTGTCTTAAGTCTTGGTAAAGTGCAGGGCTTGTCTTAAGTCTTGGCTAGAGCAGTCTGAATCATCTCAGCTAAGCACCTTGAAATTTTCCTGAGCAATTTGTACCTCAAAGTTGTATGGTGGGTGGTATTTGTAAGCTTCATGGCATTTTTATAATCCTGATCATGGTGGAATTGCCCCATCCTTCTTTTGAAGACTTCGAAGGCCACAGTTAGGCATGGCCATAGTTCACTGCAGAAAACTTAAATATTTTATATGTTATATGCAACATATCTCAAAGAGATTAAAGGAGCATATGTGGTTTATTTTTTCACCCATTGAACAAACTGCTTCTTAAATTTGCATGTCATCCTCATGCATCTTAATAACCATATCATTCGAAGTAATGTTGGATGATTTGCACCATGTTTTATGAAGCTTTCTTTATCACATGAAATTCCTTAGTCTTCACATCCAAAAATCTTGTACATATGGATTCAATTTAAGGCCATGTGTTGAAATTAGAGTATTTACAAAGACTTTACTCATAAAACACATATTTATATCAGACATAAACAAGAGAGAAATAAAAATGTATATTTTAGCAGAGACAACAGAGACAGAAACACAAATTTCTTCCCCAACTTCACCATGAAATATAAACCAGTATTACAAATTATTCTTATTCAAGGAATAATATTGTTCCCTTTCACTGCGGAAATCCTAATAGTTATATCAGTTTCTTTAAATGGCATTGATTTGACCCAATCTTGAATCTCCCTTTTGATTCATTAAAGAATGATCTTCCTAGTGAAATAAAAAATAGCTATAAAACTATATATACACTCATAATTTAACCATTAATGTCAAAGATAGAGGTAAATCATATTTTTGCTTTTTTTTGTCTTCAGTGTTATATTTTGGGAAAATCTTTACTAACATCAGGAGAAAATAGCAAAAGCTATCTATTCTATAAACAGGGAGATTGGCATTAAAGAGTGACAGAAAAATACAGGCGAATTACTCTCTAAACTCAAGAATTGTTTTTCAATATATATTATTGTATTGTATCAATATATAATATTGTATAATATTAATATATTTAGGATAGGTTAGATTTTTCTAAATGGCACATTTCAGCCTTTTACATTTCTCGGTTTTCTCTTCCAAGTGATGTCATTCATTCTATAAGGAAATTTCTTATAACCTTACTTTAAATGTTTTTGTTCATCTACTATTTTCTCTATTTTGATCTCTTATGGTCTGTATATATTTAACAATTTTATCTCATTTTTTGAATGACTATCATCTTTTAAACAACTGTTGAACAATAATCAAAATCTCAGTGTTACTAAGTGATTTTCTTACTAAGGAAGAGGAATTAGCATACAAATCAAAATTATTTCTATTTGATGTAAAAAAACATTTTAATGTTTACTTCTGAAAGAAATTGTTTTCTGTTCTTAAACTAGCCGCATATAATCCCCATGGGCTGGGCCAAAACAAAGAGATTTTACCCATGTGATTGTGGCATATGCCATTAATCCCAACATTCAGGAGTCAAAGTAAGTTCAAGGACATCCAGGTCTACAGGTGATTTGCAAGGCAGCTAGGGCTATATAGAGAAATATTTTCTTTAAAAACCAATGAAGCAAATGAAAAAAGATATTTTAAAATTATGCACATGCTGTATACATATATATATACATATATACATATATATATATATGTATATATATATTTCTTATTTTACATATAAATCTCAGTTCCCTCTACCTCTCTTCCTCCCATGCATCCTGTACCCCTGTTGGCCCATTCCCTTCCCACTCCACAGAAACTTACATTAAAAAAATGATTTTTTAAATGAAAGTGATAAGTTATTTTACCTAGCTTCTCAAAATTATAGAGACTAGTATTTCATGTTCAATGTGTAACAAATATATACCAGACACAAGTAGGTTCACATTCTTTTCCAACTCTTACCAGTTCCTTGACTTTATGCAAACTAGCATCACTGAGGAAAACTTTTATCTTATGTTTAAGCAGCAATATTGCAATAGATATTAGAAAATACTTAACATGATTAATATAAATTATGCATTGCACAAACAATATCTCACTATTTTTATATTTATTTACTTTTATTTTATAGTAATAATATAAATTAAATATTTTACATGTCGATCCCAGTTTCCTCTCCTTCCCTCCCTCCCTCTTACCCTCTTTCCCCTGGGACAAGCACCTTGGCCACCCTGCCCTCCCATTCCCCCAACCCCATTCCACTTGTAGGACTGTGCTATCCAAGTTGAGTCATGTAAATCTGTCAAGTCATTTGAAGTAGAGACTAGAACTTCCCTCCTGTCTCTAGGTTAAAGGGGTATCCCTCCATGGGGGATGTGCCCCGAAGGTCCTTTTGTGCACCAGGAATACATCCTGTTTCTATTGTCTGAGGTTTCCCAAACAGCTCAGCCCTTCTAGCTGAGACTCATATTCAGGGGTTCTGAGTCAGTCGCATGCTAAATTCTCAGCTATCAGTCTGAGGAGCCCATTAGCTCCTCCTTTTTCAGTTAGCTGTCATTGTGTGTTTCTGCAACCGGGTCTTGTCCTCTCTCTCTGCATCTGGATTCTAGTTCAACTCAGTGTTTAGTTATGGGTGTTTGCTTCTGTTTCCAACAGGTACTAGATGAGGGCTCCATGATGGTGGATAATTTAGTTAATGATCTCACTTTCAGGGAAGGACATTTATGGTAGACTTTCCAAGGTTGCTCAAATCATTACTTGGAGTCAATCTTGTAGGTCTTGGGACCTTTCTTTACCTTCAGTTTTCTCTTCAAACCAATAATGGCTCCCTCTTTTATGTTCTCTCTCTCTCTTTTCTGTCTTCTATTCCTACCCAGACTCAATTTACTTAGTCACACGAGCTTTTCTTTCCTCTCCTCCCCTTCTCTTTCTCTTAGGTCTGACTACATTCACTGCCCTCCACTTCCCATGTGCTCTGTGGGACTTTTCCCTTTCCCCTTTTGTGAGGGACCATATATGGATCTCTTAGAATAAACCTTGTATTCTAGTTCCTCTTGGGGTATGAATTATACCCTTTGCTCTAGGTCTAAAATCCATATATGAGAAGTAAGTACCCTGTTCCTCTTTTTGTGACTGGGTTACCTCATTCAGGATGATTTCTTCAAGTTCTACTTGCCTGTAAATTTCAAGATTCTATTATATTTTTCTGCAGAGTAATATTCCATTGTATAGATGTGCCACATCTTCTTCTTCCATTCCTTAGTCGAGGGGCATCTAGGTTGCTTCCAGGTTCATGCTATTACAAATAATGCTGCTATGAACGTAGTCTTTGATGCATGGATGTGGGTCATTTGTGTATATACCTAAGAGTGGAATTGCTGGGTCCTGTGGTAAACTAATTCCCATAATTGCCATACTGATATCCAAAATGGCTGTATGAATTTGCACTCCCACCAGCAGTAAAGGAGTGTTCCCCTTTCTCCACATCCTCTCCAGCATAAGTTGTCATTGGTGTTTCTAATTTTAGCCATTCTGGCAGGAGTAAGATGGTATCTCAAAGTTGTTTTCATTTGCATTTCCCTGATAGCTAAGGATGTTGAACTTTTTCTTAAGTGTCTACAGCCTCTTTGACTTCCTCTATTGAGAATTCTTTCTTCAATTCTGTACCCCATTTTTTAATAGGGCTATTTGGTGTTTTGTTGACTAGTTTCTTGAATTCATTGTATATTTTGGAGATCATCTCTTTGTCAGATGTAGAATTCGTAAAAAAAAATTTTCCCAGTCTGTGGGCTGCCGTTTGGTCTTGTCAACTGTGTCCTTTGCCTTACAGAAGCTTCTACATATGAGGATGTCCTACTTGTTAATTGTTTATCTCAGTGTCTCTGCTAATGGAGTTATGTTCAGGTAGTATGCTAAAGCAATTTGTTCAAGGGTACTTCCTACTTTCTCTTCTAAGATGTTCAGTGTGGCTGGATTTATATTGATGTCTTTGATCCATTTGGACTTGAGTTTTTTGCATGGCGATAGACATGGCTCTGTCTGTAGTCTTCTACACTACATCATCCAGTTGTATCAGCACCATTTATTGAAGATGCTTTCTTCCCCCGATTGTACTCTTTTTGGTGTTTTGTCAATAGGTGTGTAGGTTAATACTGGGATTTCAATTGTATTCCATTGGTCTTCCTGTCTATTCTTGTGCCAATACCAGTCTGTTTTCAGAACTATAGCTCTGTAGTAGAACTTAAAGTCAGGGATGGTGATGCCTCCTGAAGTTCTTTTATTGTACAAGGTTGTTTGCACTATCCTGGGTTTTTTTCATACAATGTTGATTATTATCATTTCAAGGTCAGTGAAGAATTGTGCAGGGATTTTAATGGGGATTGCATTGATTCTGTAGATTGCTTTTGGCAAGATTGCCATTTTTACTATATTTATCCTTCCTATCCAAAGCATTGTAGATCTTTCCATTTTCTTGTGTCTTCTTTAATTTCTTTCTTTAAAGCCACAAAGTTATTATTGTATAGGTCTTTTCACATGTTTGGTAAGCATCACCCCAAGATTCTTTATGCTGTTTGTGGCTATTGTAAAGGGTGATGTTTCTTTGAATTCTTTGTCAGCCTCTTTGTCATCTGAATAAATTAGGGCTACTGGTTTTTTTCAGTTTATCTTATATCCTGCTAGTTTGCTGAAGGTGTTTATTAGCTGTAGGAGTTCCCTGGTAGAGTTTATTGGGTCACTTATGTAAACTATCATATCATCTGCAAATAGAGACAGTTTGACTTCTTCCTTTCCAATCTGTTTTCCCTTGATATCCTTTTGTTGTGTTGTAGCTTTAGCTAGAACTTCAAGTACGATGTTGAACAGCTATGGAGATAGAGGACAACCTTGTCTTGTTCCTGATTTTAGAGGAATTGCCTTAAGTTTCTCTTTATTCAGTTTGATGTTGGCTGTTGGTTTGCTTTGTATTGCTTTTAAAATGTTTAGGTATATTCCTGTTATCTCTGATTTCTCCAAGACCTTTATCATGAAAGGGTGTTGAATTTTGTTGAAGGCTTTTTCAGTATCTAGGGAGATGATAATTTGGTTTTTATTATTCAGTTTGTTTATATGGTGGTTCACGTTGATAGATTTTAGTATGTTAAACCATCCCTGCAACCCAGGGATGAAGTCTACTTGGTCATGGTGAATGATTTCTCTGATATATTCTTGGACTCAGTTTGCTAGTATTTTATTGAGTATATTTCCATTGATGTTCATCAGTGATATTGGTCTGTGGTATTCTTTCTTTGTTGTATCTTTGTGAGTGTTGGATACCAAGGTGATTGTGGACTCATAGAAAGAGTTTGCTAATTTGCCTTCTGATTCTATAGTGTGGAACAATTTGAGAAGTATTGGAGTTAGCTCTTTCTTGAATTTCTGGTAGAATTCTGCACTGAAGCCATTTGGCCCTGGGCTTTTTTTGGTTGGAAGGCTTTCGATGACTGCTTCCATTTCATTGGGAGTTATAGGTCTATTTAAGTTGTTTGTCTGTTCTTGATTTAAGAACTATCACTTGGTAAGTGATAGTTATCCAGAATTTTGTCCATTTCCTTTGGCTTTTCAAATTTTGTGGAGTAAAGCTTTTCAAAGAATGACCTGAAAATTGTCTAGATTTCTTCTGTGTCCATTTTATGTCCCCTTTTTGTTTCTAATTTTGTTAATTTACATGTTCTCTCTCTGCTGTTTTTGTTAGTTTGGATAAAGGTTTGTCTATCTTGTTGATTTTCTCAAAAAAAATAAAAACCAACTCTTTGTTGCATCAATATTTTGTACTGGTTTCCTGGTTTCTATTTTATTGATTTCAGACTTCAAATTGATTATTTTCTGGAGTCTACTCATCCCGGGTGAGTTTGTTCTAAGTCTTTCAGTTGTGCTGTTAATTCTCTAATATGACTCTCCTCTGCTTTTTTACACATGGGAACACAGTGCAATGAACTTCCCTCGTAACACTGCTATCAAGTTTTTCCATAAGTTTGGATATGTTGTGTCATCATTCTCATTGAATTTTAGGAAGTCCTTAATTTCTTTATTTCTTCTTTGACCCATGTATGGTGCAATCGCACATTGTTCATTCTCCATGAGTTTGTAGGGCTTCTGCGATTTGTGTTGTTGTTGAATTCCAATTTTAAAGCATGTGGTCTTATAAGATACAAGGGACAATACCAATTCTTCTGTATCTGTTGAGGTTTGTTATGCCACCTAGTTTGTGGTCGATTTTAGAGAAGGTTCCATGTGGAACAGAAAAGAAGGTATATTCTTTTTGTGTTTGGGTGAAATGTTCTGTAGATATCTGTTAAACCCAATTGAGACATAACTTCTGTTAGTTCTTTTCTTTGTTGAGTTTCTGATTGGTGGTCTTGTCTAGTGGTGTGCGTGTTGAAGTCTCCCACTATAAGTGTGTGAGGTTTCCTGTGAGCCTTGAGTTTTAGTAGCATTTCTTTTATGAATGTGGTATCTTTGTATTTGGGGCATAGATGTTCAAAATGGAGCATTGTGTTGATGGATGTTAAAGTCAAAATGTTTTACATTTGTTCATGCTTCATTTGTTTAATTTTGTAAAGATGTGTTGGATTTGTTTCACCTTTCTTGCTAAAGCATCTTATTTGTCTAAAAAAAAAGCTGAATGGCCTTGCCCATGGGCCACTGGAAATTTCCATGCTTGAATGCAGGAATTCAAAGTAGGTATTCTGCATCTACCATTCTTGGGAATATTTGATACTTAGTCACTATTATCTGGTCTTTTTGACAGCAGCCTGGGAATGGGGAGATGGTTTCACTGAATTAGGCAGGAAGGCCATTTAGGAGGATGTTTGCATGGTCTAGGCGTCAGTGTGGGCTGAGAACATTCCCTGGAATTAGATCATTGAATTTAGAGAAAAAGCTAACTTTACATTGACATGGGAAGTCTAAACAGCTGTTAGACATACTAAAGGAGTCTATGTGAGCTTGGAAGATGTTCACACAGAGAAAGGCTGAAAGCAATGGAGGTTGTGAAGTTGAAAGTTACTTATGGGTCCACTGCTAACATTTCTTTCTTTTATTTTTTTCTTACTTTACATATTGATCACAGTTCCTTCTCCCACCCTTCCTTCTCCCCTTCTTTCCTCCCTTCCTCCCTCCCTTCTTTCCTCCCTCACTCCCTGCCTCCCATGCCCCCTGACCACCATCCCATTCCATACCCCCTACTCCACAGGGAGGGTGATACCTTCCAGGAGGGTTCAATAGAATCTGTCATGTCCTTTGGATTAGGGACTAGGCCCTCCCTCATGCCTCTAGGTTGAGGGAATATGTCTCCATGGGGAATGTGCTCCCAAAAACCTTTTGTGGACCAGAGATACATCCTGGTTTCACTCTCACAGGTCCCTTAGACTGCCCAGGCCTTCTAACTGAGACCCACATTTAGGGGTCTTAGTAGTTACAATGCTGCTTTCCCAGCTAACAGTCTGTGGGCCCATTTACTCATCCTTATTCATGTCAACTCTCTCTGTGGATTTATGTAACCTGGCCTTGTCCTGGATTCCAGATAGGCTCAGTGTTTAGCTGTGAGTTTCTGCTTCTATTTCCATCAGCTACTTGATGAGGGTTCTGTGGTGGTGGATAAGTTAGTCATCAATCTCATCAGGAAGGGCATTTATGGCAGCCTTTCCACTGTTGCTCAAATTGTTATTTGGGGTCATCCTTGTTCTTCTCTAGGCATTTCTCTAGAGTCAGTTTTCTCTTCAAACCTATAATGGCCCCCTCTCTTATGTTATCTCTCTCTCCCCTCATCTTTCTCTCTCTTTTCTCTAGTCTATTTCTCTCCTGACTCAATCTTCCTAGTCCCATGTGCTACCCTCTCCTCCCCTTCTCTTTCTCCTAAATCCCTCTCTACCCACTGCAGCCCCCACCCCATAGGCAAGGAACTTGTTCTATTCATAAGGATTTCTTGCAAAGAAGATTCATTAACATTTCTCAATTTTGACACATGTATAGATTCAGCCATATTTCACCTAACTTTCAGGTGCTGAATTACATAAGTACTGCAGTAATGTGCCTGGAGTAGTCCCTCCAATCAAAATTAGAGACCTAAGTTATTTAGTCATGGGGTCAAGTATCCCCAAGCTGACAATTCAAATTCTGAAACTAGAAAATTTTGGAGCACCACCATTTCATTTAGAGAAGTTTGAATTTTGAACATTATCAGATTTAAGACTAAGGATGGTCAGCATCTATGCAAATATCCTAAAATTCCAAAACTTATGGATTCTGAAATATTTATGGCCCCAAGCATATCAATGATATATATTCAAATTAAACCTATGCTATTCTGTGAAAAATGGCTTGGTCACTATACAAAACTAGTATATCGTCAAAATATACAAAGAATTTCTTATTTGTTTCTGTTATCACACACCTATTACAGGTAATGGCCATTATGGGCATACCTACACAAATAAAACTGACAATGCTCCAGCATGCGTCTCCAGAAAACAGTATTTTGAGTATCATAACATAACATAAAATGCATAACTTGTATACCACAAATCCTACAGGACAAGCAATAGTTGAGAGATCCAATCGTACTTTAAAGGAAATGTCCCATAACCAGACAGGAGAAACCAAGGCACCCAAATACAGATTACATAATGCTTTATTAACATTAAACTTTCTTAACGCTAATGAAAAAGGGAAAACAGCTGCAGGAAGACACTGGACAATAGAAAAAACTTCTGAATTAAAACAGTCAGTATACTTAAAAAATGTATTGACCTCAGTGTGGAAACCAGGATATGTGTTATGTTGGGGAAGGTGTTTCACCTTTGTATCTACAGGAGAAGAAATGCTATGGATACCATCTAAGTTGATCAAGATCTGAGTTGAACAAGAGAAACATCTTAATGAAGAGGAATGACAAGTCATCCAACAAATTAGTTCCAATGAGATGTGTGGAGTCCTCTCAAAGGTGCTATGTTCTTGTCCTCACAGGAAAAGAGAGAACACCCATCTTCAAACAGCCAAAAGGCAGTGAACATGTAGGTACCTACAAAAGAGAAGATAGTTCTCCAGAAAGAATCATCTAATGAAGAGGAATCTGATTTATGGTAAACTATTTAATTCTAGTAAACTATTCTATACAGAAATATATTTCTCTTTAGTATCTAGTATTCTCTATTCCCAATTCATGTAAACCAATGCTGGCTTTGGAGTTGGATTTGGCTTTCTTTCTCTAAATTCAAGCATGTTGTTAAGATTAAATTCACAGTTTCTGCCTTACATCAAGAAGCCAATTGGTGTAAGGCAGAAGAAAACAAAATCTGGGGACTCATTTGCTTATATGCAATTTTCTCTCTGTAATCCTAATTTCTCATACACATTTTAATGCTTATTGTTGCCTTTCCCTATATGCATACAATAAAACTTGAAATTTTTGCATTTATATTGATGTTTAAGTTTTCTGCAAGCAATAATAACAATTCCTAACAGCCATCTTTGAACTATCTGGAAAGAAGAAGGGGACCCACTTTGTCATTTTCCACTTGACTCGACCTGATGCATCTGAACTACAAACATTACCCTAAAATTGGTTTGAGATGGTTTTGCTCAAGACAACTCCTGACTAGCTACCTGTAATGGTGCATCTTCTTATTATACCCTGGCCAGAGTTTCAGATAGAACTCCAGTCAAGCATTTCCTGCCACACACAATCTAGCTACATATGACACAGTCAGTCCTGTCAAGAAATTTTGTTGCTAAACTTTTTCTTCCTACAGGATCCCATGAAGCAATCATCGTCCCATTTCAGCAAGAAGTAATCTTAAGATAACAACACACTCTTTCCCAACTCTTGGCATTTAGGGATACTATTCATCTTTTAAGGGTTGGTTTTATATACTTAGCTTTGGGTATGGAAGGTGATGCTTAAACTCAGTTCTCTTACACAGGGAAAAGGTATGGTTAGGAAAGGTATGGTTTAGATGGGATATAGGTAGATGAGCCTATCTTTTGAATTAATTTAGTAATAGTGAGATATTAGTATTATACAGCTTACATTGTTATAGATTCTTTTATGTGGTACCTATGTAAAATTAAGTTTATATTACCTTCCCAGAAGAATTGTATATTAATGATGTTTTATGCCCATTATCCTTACCATATTCTGTGTATGTATACTTTTACTTATGTACAAGACATTTTGTATATTGATACAATTTAGGATATTTTTATCATGCTGCATGTTATAGTTCTACCTCTGGTCTAAACATTTCTACTCTACCTCTGTTCTAGGTATTTGCATGTATGTATACGTTCATAGTTATATTGCTTAGGTATTTGTTCCTGCTTTACTCAGGGAAGTTTCAATCAGTTTTATAGCTAGGTTCCTGAGTATTACAGACTATCTTCACAAATGTTTCCTTTTCCTATGAGATTAGTCAGACATAGATGCTTAATCTTCAAATACTTCATAGACCTGCAGAACATGGCATTAAAATATTTTAATATTAGTACTCAATTGACATGAGACATTATTGCTCCTGACAGCACTATTCACTTTCCCAAAAATATGTTGCACACTGTTGTTGCTCATTTTGGAGTCCATTCTTTCTTCAGCTAATGGCCTCTTGGACAAAGAACTGCTCCCACCTCCACTGCTGATTTGGATGTATACTGCTATGTGCTTGCCAGAGACAAACATAAAATAATGCTGAACCCTTCCAAGTAAAGGTAAGGCAGCCTTTCTACCTCCCTGCCTTTGCTGTGGTCTGTCAGGTACTCTAGGCCATAGCCAAAACTGGCTATACAACATTGCTGTGAGACCTTGGGTGACTTTCCAGGTAGCCTGCTGTTTTTGTCCTTGCTCCAGGTAGCCTGCTGTTTTTGTCCTTGCTGCACCATTTAAAAGTTGCCCATCCGAACTTCCTGGCTACCCTAGTATTGTTATTTTCCTTCTCATGTCTTTGATGAGGTGGAAGATTAAATTATCACAACTATTATTCTCTCTTCCTAGCTACATTTATTAGGTACTAGATTTAAGCTTTTCAGCTTAGGACAACCCTGTTGTAAATCCTGTTGTGCCTTCACTCTAGGACTAGATATGTAGATCTTAACTTTGTATGTTTTTTGGTTTTCCTATTCTTAGACCACACTTGTTATTCACTGTTTTGTATATAGTTTTGTATGAAGCCTAAATTTTTTCTTTAGACTAACAGGGGAATTGTAGTGAAATATTTACTTTGTCCACATCTGTGGCACAGATCATGCACATTGGGGGTGGGGACAGGGGTCTATGTTACTTGGCGGAACTAAGTCTTAGAAGGGGGTTCTGACAGCTCTCTTGCATGCAGCATAAGGAAAGGAGAATCAGGAGAACATCTGGAGGCATCCTTGGGACCAGGAACCTGCTAGT
Organism: Cricetiscus sungorus; assembly: GCA_030556225.1. Lineage (NCBI taxonomy): Eukaryota > Metazoa > Chordata > Mammalia > Rodentia > Cricetidae > Cricetiscus > Cricetiscus sungorus. The sequence goes on from JANBXA010000734.1 coordinate 76,593,389, forward strand.
GTTGTATGTCTATGTTGTAAGTTATTTCTCCCAGAATTAACACGTATTCAGCCAGAAAAAAAGGCTGCATGGCCAAGAGCTTAGGAAGATACAGGACATATAGGGATAAAAGAATAAGTAGGGGAGAGAGATGTAGGCTCAAGAAAGAGGAAGGAGAACAGAAAGAGGGAAAAGATAGAGAAATACCCTAGGCCAGGCAGTCAGGAAGAGAAAGATTAGGACATACAAAATAAAAGAAATGTAAAAAGCCCTGAGGCAAAACATAGATAAAGAGTAAAAGGTTAAATTATGAGTTCAGAAAAAGCTGAGCATGCACCACTAATTAAGAGAAAATGACAGAAGAGAATGAGGGGGAGAGGGACACACCTGGGCCCAAAAGCTAGGCAACCACCATCCATCCAGATTTGAGAAACAGTGAAAGTAAGACAGAGAGAGAGAAAAGGAGAGAGAGGGGGGAAGGAGGGAGGGAGACAGAGAGAGAGAGACAGCCCCAACCACCCACTGCCAGTCTGGTTCGACAGCCGTGCCAGTCCCAAATAACACCCTGACTTTGTATTTGATACAATCCTGGGGGCCAGTGACTATCATTGTTTATAGGCTAGCACTGTCTTAATGATTAACCCATTTCTATTATTCTAAGTATTTCCACGTGGCTCATCTTAATGGAGAGCAGCAGGCCACATCTTGCTTCCTCTAGGCTCTACATGCTGACTCCTCCTAACTACTTCCTCTTTCCTCCTAGTCTCCTAGCCCCACCTATCTTGCTTTCTCATTGGCCACAGTGCTATATTCATTAACCAGTATGAGAAAAATATTTACAGAATAATATCTCCCATCATCTCCTCTTGTCTGTCTAAAATAAAAAGGTTTTTAACCTTAACATAGCAAAATATACCACACAACAGTTATCAAATTAGAATCACAGTTGACAATATTTAGTCCATTAACATTTTGTAAGACTTAAACAAAATATCATCTATCCTATCTTTGTGAGTATAAAGTCCTATATGTAACCTATCTTTAGTCCTAACTAAGGAAAACTATAACCAAAACTATCTGTCTTCAACTCCTTCAAAGACCACAGAATAATATATAAACTCTAAAAATAACAGACAACTCACTGCTTCGTCAGTCACCTGAAGTTCTTCTGTAATGTTCCATCTTCAGCCCACAGGCCATAGTGGGTAGACTCCTCAGCAAAGGAGGAAACTATCAAATGTCTGCCTGTATTGGAAGTTTGTCAATCATTTTTCTCTGTGTTCTGCAGAATGTCTGCTTCTTCCATGAATCAGCAATCCTGTAGCAATGTCCATCTTGAGTCAGCAGTCACATTTTTGTGTGTCCTGCATATCCAGTTTCTACAGCATAAAGTCAAACAGTCCAGAAGAGCAGTACCTTGTCCAAATGGCTAGTCTTGCCCTATTAGAAGCAAACTCCATAACACATTTCTTTGATGTCCATCTCATTTCTGATGCAGGTGGTGCTACCAGGAGCAGTTGTGCCTCACTGTCAAGGAAAACCCTAAACCATTTTAAATGCCATATTCTATAGGTCCTTGAAAGGTTTGAAGAATGCCTATTCATCTCAAATACAACTCTGTATATCTAGAAATCCTAACTAACTTAACTCCAAGTTTTGACTATCTTAGGTAACTCTCTAATCTGTACTAAATTATACATTATATTTTCCAGTGAGCTATATGAGCACAATACCTAAACAAGAGGAAAAAATATATATCACAAAATTGATTTTAATATCAATAAATGAAAATCCATTCCAAAACAAAGCATTCATATCTATACCATAATTTCCTTTTTACCTTTAAACGATTGCTTGTGGTCATAGCCATTTATAACCAAGCCCATTTAGTTGAAAGCAAACATTTATAAACAATATTTGGGAATTTGGGCATTGTTCTTTCTGAACTACTTCCTGCTGGTAGTGGGCATTGTCATGTGGGAATCCTAAGAAGACACAGAAATCTTGGCTGTAGTCTGTAAGGCTTTGTCCCAACTGCTTTGAATGTTGGATCACCTGGGGCGTTGTTTCAGGGGGGTCTGGCTTGATCAAACCACATTAGTCAGGAAGGAATCCACAGCTTTTCATTTTCTGTGGAAACAAAAATAGAAATCATTTTCCCCAGTAACTTGTCCTTAGCCTTAAATTTTGGAGTCAAAGCATTTTTAAAATATATAAATTGAATTAATCCAGCAGCATTTCTTTTAGCAGTAGTTGTTATTTTCTCAGGAGTCAAACAATTTAAAGATAACAGAACAGCGTACAATATCCAAAGATTCTCTGTGCCATCTTTACATGGCTATTTTAGTATTCTATTTCTTCTACTTCTATTTTTACATATTTTGAGTCAGGGTTTTTGTGTGTAAGTTTTATCTATCCTGGAATTCACTGCATGCCAGGTTTACTTTGAAATCACAGAGATCTGTTCTCCTCTGCCTCCGGAGTGCTGGGATTAATGGTTTGCGCCATCACATTCAGCCATCCTACTTCCTTTTCTTCTTTTTTAAACCATTGTATCCTGTTTCTTTTTCTCTCCCAAGCCAATGTATTTTTTTAAAACACAGTGTAAACCTTCATTGCAGCTCTTGTACACACCAATAAATTGTTAGCAGAGCTCTTTAAAAGCAATACAGTTTTTTTTCCTCTTATGCAAATTTTGGAAACCTCCATTAAAGGAGCCGCACAAATCTCTGTCTACAGCAAATCAAATCCAACCGAGAAAATGCTGCTAAGAAGAAGTCTTACTAGTCTCTGTTCTTTTGTTTCTAAAAACTATTTGTTAAGCTTTTGATAAGTTTTAAGTGGAAGTTCTCAGTTCCACTTCTGATGCCATTTATGTTATGTGCATGTTTTCCCAGCCACCAATGCAGCTGGTCTGGTCCTGCTGCCCTGCTACCACACCAGCCCCCAATAACACTCTGAGACTCTGTATTTGATATAATCCTGTGGGCCAGTGACTATCATTGTTTATGGGCTAGCTCTGTCTTAATGACTAACTCATTTCTATTATTCTATGTATTTTCATGTGTCTCATCTTACCTGAGAGCAGCAGGCCGCATCTTTTCACTCCAGTCTCTACATGCTGACTCCTCCTGGGCCCAGAAGCTAGACAACCACCATCCAGCCAGATTTGAGAAACAGTGAAAGTAAGACAAAGAGAAAGAAAAGGAGAGAGAGAGAGAGAGAGAGAGAGAGAGAGAGAGAGAGAGAGAGGGGTTAAAAGCCCCAAGGCAAAATATATAAAATCAAGTTATGTTATCTAGCAAGAAATGAGTCTAAGCTAAGTGAACATTTATCACTAATAAGTCTCTGTGACATGATTGGGAGCAGGCTGGTGATCCAAAAGAAAGCTTGTTACATTTGGTGTTCCAATTGGAGGCACAAATTTCCACATAGATCCTCAGATAGCTGAAGGGGGAAAAAAGCTCTTATGATAAGTAGAAACAAAATGCTGGGTAGGGACCTTTGAATGTCATTGCCAATCAAACATAGCTCCAGATCAGAGCTTAGGGCTTAGGTTGTCTGTTATGGAATGGACCCAAGGAGATGGAGGAGGCTGGCATCAATTGATGTGGAAACAGCTTAGTGGTTTATGTTTAGCTTAGGTAATCAGGAATAGTGAGAGACATGCCAAAGAGAGAGATCCTGATTGAGAAAAATGAAAGAAAGAAAGGTAGAAAGAAAGAAAGGAAGGAAGGAAGACTTTTAAATGAGTTACAGTGTGTTAAAAACTTGTTATAGAAATACATAGTTCTAAAATTATGGAGTAAATTCCTTGAAGAAAGAGGAATGTAATATACAGGGGAAAAGTCAGGCAGAGATGAAAAATATAGATGGAATCTGGATGCTGTATGGTGTTGTGCTGACTGATTTTTTTTTTAATGTTGATACGTGAACTGCTAAGTGACATTTGGTTGAAAAGGGTACTGCAGAATTAAATAGGCCTAGATACTTTAGGGATGTGGTAACTTTAAAATGGATGTGAAAAAAATACATTGCATTGGGGAAGAGGTTATATCTTTATTTCCACAGGAAGAAATAAGATTTGGATTCATTCAAGGTTGATAGAGATCAGGTTTGATTAGGGGAGATCTCCTGAAATTCTTTTCTAGGTTATAAAGAAATAAATATAGAAAAACTACATGACCAGTTATGTATATTTTATTTGCTCAAAAATAAAACAAAATTCATTTTGGCTGACTTATACACAACACAGCATACATATCTATTAACACAGATATGTATGTTACCTTTCAAAGTTTGGTGTTTTCAGAGCAAGGGTAGCAGACATCAATGAAAATAGGTGGCCCAGGTGATCCAGCCTCTCAGAGTGCATCTTGAGTAAAATCTGTTACATTTTACTCAAGAGTTCTGCATTCATAATAGCTTCAAAGTGGTTGGCCAAGGTGTTCCAGCCTCACAGACTATTCTTTCCCTTCCTACCCTCTGTACCTTCCATTGTTTTTGTTAGCTAATTCTGATTTCTGTTATTTGTTAGATATTTCCTCTGAGTGTTTGGTGACCCTTTATAGTCTGTTTTTATTAATAACAACAGCACCAAAAATCTGACTGGATGTTCTTTATTCATAGTTAAGTGTTCTGACTACTGATTTTATTTTAAGATCTTACTATTCTTGTCATTTTCTTCAATTCTGATGTCAGTGACATTCACTTGTCTGTTTAGTATGAAAGCTGGTCTGTTGCTGATGTTGCTTGCTATTTCTTAGCCCAGTGAACCTGTTTTACTGCTGATACTAAGCTTCTAGTCTACTGTGCACTTGGCAGAGTTAAACAGCAAGATCTGCATCCTGAATGCTTTATTTTTCAGTTAATTCTCTCATGCTTTTAAGCTGACTCTTATGATCTACTTTAGAGTTACTTAGAAATACAAGTGGGTATAAATATGATGGATAAAATAAATTAGATATTTTCCTTTTCCCAAAGACATTTTAAGATTTTCTCATATGTTATATTTTGTAAAATTTCATGTTAATTTTTTCTGCCTTAGACTATTTCTCTATCTGCTTTTAGTCTTTAAACATTGTTGTTTTTTTCTTCCTTTGCTCTTTTGTGTAGCATGAATTCTAATTGTTCTTACAAATAATATCTCAGAGTCCTCTACTAGGGGCTGATAGCAGAGTTATCAGAAAAGTCACCAGCTTCTAGAGAGTTCTTACATCTACCGTTGCTCTGACTAAAGGGGCTATCCTGTCCTCAGACTCTTCCCTCCTCAGCTTTTATCCTCAGACTGAATTCTCAGACTGCTAGCTCAGATTGCTTCAGACTGACTGGCTAGATTTCATTGCTTATCTTACTGCATATCTCTTATCTCCTCATGCCTTATATTTCTCCCTCTACCCAGCCATATCACTCCTATTTCCACTTTTCTAGTACTGGGTTTTAAGAAGGTGATCCTAAGTGCTGGGATTACTTTTGTGTGAGCTGTTTCTCCTTTAGACAGATTTAATTTTGTATATCCCAGGGTGTCTTTGAACACATAAAGATCCATCTGCCTCTGTCTCTTGAGTGTTGTAAATAAAGCTTTGTGCCTGACCTTTAAGGCTAACTAGTGTCACTAGATCTGCTCTCTGATCCTCAGGCAAGCTTTATTTGTTAGATCATAAACAAAAATTACGACATTTGTATGTATTTTAAAATGTAGAAAATTGTTGCTATTGCAGTAATGGGTGAAGAAAAATGAAAATAAATGATAAAGTTCTACTATTGCTCCTTTAACTAAAGCCACTGTAACTAATCTCTGTACTCATGAAAAGCTAAAGATCTATAGACAAAAGGGTGAGCTTTGGATTGCTTTGCTGTTACTGCTGTTCTTATTCACAATGCAGTAGGGCATCGCCTAGAGTTGTTCAATGTGGGAGGAGCACCTCATTCCATACCAGTGAGTGTCAGATTGTCTGACAAAAATTCTATATTTTTAAACTTATTGAACTGATGGTCACTACAGAGTTAATAATCATCCCTTGAAAATGTTTATGTTTTTACAAGTGGACTTTCTATTATAAAGCCAATCATCCAAAAATGTAACTAGTTCTTCTTAGTTACGTTAACAGAACTTAACTAGCTCAAAATTACTAAAAGCTTGGTTGTTAATGACTGATTTTTGCTTTACAAAAACACAATAGTTGTAGCCAGTCAACAATGTTACAGCTTTTAAACTGAGGCAAGTGATATATTATTTCAGTAGAAAAAGAGTTTGAGAAATGGTTTCTGGCTCCAGGAAATCCTTAACCATAAATGGTCTCCACTTTCCTTTCTTGAATGAATATGGAGAGACTACACTTTGCAAAGACATTATATCATATATTCCATTGATAGATCTACATTTAAGTGAGAAAAAAAGAATAAAGAAGGAAGGGAAGGTTGTGGGGAAAGGATAGGAAGCAAGGAGCCTATGAAGTAAGGAGGGTGTAATGATGAAGAAAAGGGAGCAGCAGAGAAAGAAAGAAGAAAAGGAGGATTGATGTTGGCTGGCTTTCAGGCTCAAGCTATGTGGGTTTTATTGTTTTATTTCATCTTGATACATGCTCTGCACATCTATCTTATTTGCCAGCATCCTAAGTATGGTTTCACAAATCTATCACAGTTTACAGTAAGTTAGAAAGGTAATGTTTCCAAGAAGATTTAAAATTACTGCTAGTAAAACAATGACCACAATCCAGACCAGATCCTCTAGAGAAGGCTGAGGTTTGCTTTTCCTGAAATATCAATTTTAGATGGTATTGAGGCAACTTCTTAAGTGCCAGTGAATTAAGAATCAAGATCTTACCACCTCTTGCCTTGGGGTCTGTGATATTAATTTTATGAATAGACGTATAGGTCTCTTGCAGATTTGTGTTTCTGGTTGTTCTTTTTGCCCCTAAACACATAATATATAACATACACATAACATTTAAAACATGGCTTTAGTAATTTTGCTATTATCACCATTTATAACCATACAATTGTTAACATGGATCTAGATTCTTATAATTTGAAATACTGTCAACAGGTTTAAGTATCAGGGGCAAAGCTTTAGCCGCCTCTTTAAGTCGTCTCCATTTTCAGAACAACTAACTTATTTCATTTTCAGTGTAACACTGGTGGGGCCAAACTCTAGCTTAAGCTAAAAGGCTAACAAACTTTAAAGGAATGGTTGTTGTTTATCAATTTTTAGTGATAGAGGAGAAACAAAACAATGGTGAGATAAGAGCTTAGCTTATGCACCATTTACACATATAAACAATTTCATTTTAATTAAAATATGCATTCATTAGCTCCAGTGACTGGAAACTTCTTTCCCCCACAGTTCTGTACAGTAAATGAAGAACAAAGTTGAGATGCTGGCACACATTTAATGCCTTAAACACACTATCAAATTTTAAAAAAGAAAGAACATCCTTGCTACATATCCTCTCAGATGCATAAAACATGAAATGGTCAATTAAGAACTAGTTACAAGCACCCTCCAATGGCTTGACTTTGTTTTGAACTCTAGCTAACCTGCCTCTGGGGTTTGTGAAGTATGAGTGTCTCTCTGACAAGGTGGTTGACTCAGAAACCAATTCATGAGAAGTCTTGTAAAAGAGCTTGAGTGCTTCATCCAGTTAAGAAGCTAAACTCATAACCAGATGACCTAAACCTTTTTTTTCCCTTGTAAAATTCACTTATACTGAAGGAAACTGTTGATTGAAATAAAGTGTCCAACATGAGTTATTTTCAATTGCCTTTCCTGAACAATACCTTTCTGTGATAATTTCATGTGCAAAGTCACACAGGAGTATATTTGTGTCTAAACTTGGAAGGCAAGACTCACATTGAATAAATGCAGCTCCTGCTTATTCCAGACAAACTGTGTGTATCCAGGTTTGTTATTCTTTTTTTTATTTTTATTTATTTTTTATTAATAATATAATTTAAAAATTTTACATGTCAATCTCAGTTTCCTCTCCCTCTTTCTTTCCCTCCCTCCCACTTAGCCCCTATCCCCTGTGACATGCACCCTGGCCACCCTTCCCTTCCATCCCCCCCATTCCACTTGTAGGGTTATGCTATCCAAATTAAGTCATGTAAATCTGTCAAGTCATTTGAAGTAGGGAGTAGGACTTCTCTCCTGTCTCTAGGTTAAGGGAGTATCCCTCCATGGGGGATGTGTCCACAAGGTCCTTTTGTGAACCAGGAATACATCCTGGTTCTACTGTCTGAGGTCCCCCAGACTGCTCAGTCCTTCTAGCTGAGACCCATATTCAGGGGGTCATAGTCAGTCCCATGCTTGATTCCCAGCTATCAATCTGCGGGGCCCATTAGCTCCTCCTTGTTCAGGTCAGCTGTCTTTGTGTGTTTCTGCAACCTGGTCTTGTCCTCTCTCTCTGCAACTAGATTCTAGTTCTACTTGGTGTTTAGTTATGGGTGTTTGCTTATGTTTCCAACAGGTACTAGATGAGGGCTCCACAATGGTGGATAATTTAGTTGATAATCACACTATCAGAGAAGGGCATTTATGGTAGCCTGTCCACGGTTGCACAAATTGTTAGTTGGAGTCAGTCTTGTAGGGGGGGAGGGGAGTGAATGGAGAGAGAACTAGGAGAAAGAAAAGGAGAGGAGAGGAAAGCACGTGTGACTAGGAAAGCACTAGGTAGATTGAGTCAGGGTAGGAATAGAAGACAAGAGAGAGAGAGAGAGAGAGAGAGAGAGAGAGAGAGAGAGAGAGAGAGAACATAAAAGAGGGAGCCATTATTGGTTTGAAGAGAAAGCTGAACATAAAGAAAGGTCTAGAGATCTATAAGACTGACTCCAGATTTGTTATCTTCCTACATGTATTTTATCATGGAATTCTGGAATTATTAAATTATTAGCATGAAGTAGAAACCGAACTGCTTGACTATTGAGTGTGCAGGGGTAGCTCAGCTGAATAGATGCAGGGATTTTTCTCCTAATGTTATAAGGGCACCTGCTACCTTACCTGGATGGGAGGCAGGAATGAGTATCTGGTCTCCTAGCCTGGGCACCCACTGCTTCAAAGATCACACACATACACACACACACACACACACACACACACACACACACACACGCATGCACGCATGCACGCACATTCAGAGGCAGCTTCTGTAGTTCACTGAGGCAAGCTTCAGAATAAAACCTGAATCCAGGCCTTGAAATCAGTGAAAATAGAATAGATTCAGAAAGATTCTCCAAGCAGTGTGCTGCCAGGGAAGCTATGAAATTAACTTCCAAGAACTTTGAGAGAAAATGGATGAGAAATGATCAAATCCTCCACTGTAAATAACACACAAAAAATTTATACTCTTAGGTTTGGCACTTCCCAATTATTCATACTTAGAAAACACTTCATAGTATTGGTGAGGGACCAGCTTTTTCTCTGGGGTTTTACTTAAATGGGCTTGCTAGTTGTGTTTGCTACACAGTGCATCCATTTTCTTCTGCAGTTTCAGACTACCCAAACAAGGATTTTATTTGACTGAGTGTTATAAAGGCACATAACTTTCCATCAGGGTATTTTGAATTGAAATCAAGACTGAAGCTTTGGAGGCCCTTCAATGTTCCCCTAGACATTCGTTTTTCTATTGGAGTGGCTATATTTCAATGAACATGTAATATTTCTCACTAGAAGACATAATTTTCACATTCATTTTTGTCTCAGTTTAAATTATCTTTGCCTTTCTCCTGTGCTCTTTGAAAGGTGTGTGTTTTTTTTATATGAAGCACTAAGAATTCATGTCCATGTTTATATAATTAGACCATATTTGAAGACAGATGATGTATATAAAACTGTATGCATCCTTACATAGTAGAAAGTGAATATGATTGTCATGTGAACATATTCAAACACTTCTCTATTTACCTGTTTACTGTCTTTCTAATAATTAGAATTTAATATTTACAATCCTCAGTCATGTAAGCAAGCCTTAACCACTATGATATAATCTCATGTTTAAATATGTAGAAAGGAAGACTGTAGTGTGGTAGATAAATTCCATCTGGGATATTCAAAGATTCTCCAAAAAGTGCTAAAAATAAGCTAAACAGAATTTGGAAATGTAAATGCCTGTAACAAAATATTAAAATGATCCTCCACCCCAGAATGAGTTTTTTTGGCCTGTATCCCCTAGTAGCAGCAAATTAGATAAGATTTATAGAATGCTTTCCATTTCTGAGATGCATCTGTGCTGCTCTCTGCAAAGGTAAGAATGTAAAATTATAGCCCTTTCTTCTTATAAAATACAAGAGCAATTCTCATCTGACTTGTACTATAAGAAGAAAAATTTAATATTTGTAATGTTTATAGAGAGATTCACCTCTGAGATGTGCCTCTCACATACATTATCTCCTGCTATAATCTAATATTTGTAGGAATATTCCCCACAATATTTAATGCTTTTGAGAACTGTAATAAATTATCCAGTTCATTTTTTAAAATAATGATATTTACTTGAAAATTCTAAGAACCCTTTGATTTTTATCCCTAGGTAAGGTAACATGGAATAATTACTTTTATCTTTTATTTCTTTTCTTAAATTATAGTACATATGCATATATATATATATATATATATATATATATATATACACACACACACACACACACATGACTGTGTGTGTATTAGCTTTATTGTAAATAATTACCATTTATTCTATATAGGATCATTTCAGAATTTTACGTTCTCAGATGATGTTTTGGCAGAAAACTGTGCACTAAAGCTTTTAATTTGTATTAATGATATTTGATTAAAATGTTTGGAATGTATGACTTCTCATCTTAATTCTTTCAAGAATTATGATTTCTTCCACTGTAATGCTGTCAACCAGAGAATTCACAAACTCTCTCCATTAGAGTCTAATGGTAGACTCTACTGTTAGAGTAGCTGATCAGCATTTGCGTGAAACACTAAATGGACTCATTGATTATAGTTTTATATGTACAAATATCAATAATAATTAAAGAAGGAGGTACCATTCCTGAGGACTGGGGACACACAGAAGAACTGTCCTAGTACACCACCCTTTCCAGAGTCTGCCAGCATCCTGTTCCCACCTTCATCCATGAGAAGACCTTGCCTTCTGGTGCCCTGTTTGGAGCCTCCTGGCGACTGGGGTCTGAATGCCAGGGAGCCCATCACACCCAGAGTATGTCTTTTCTGCATCCACCCATGGGAGAGGGTAAGCATGGAACTTTTTCCAGCCTGCCTTCAGGGCCCTTGCTAGCAGTCTCCTGAGGACTAGAGACTGCTTGCAGGGGAGCCCTGATGGGAGATGTTATTCTGTATTTTTGTTTCTCATACTGGTTAATAAAGCCCTGCTGGCCAATAGAAAACAAGATAGGCAGGACTAGGAGACCAAGAGGAGGAAAGAGGAAATAGTAGGAGGAGTCAAGATGTAGCATGGAGGAAGGAGGACGCCTGCCGCGGCTCCCCAATAAGACGACCATGTGGAAATACTTAGATAAGTAGAAATGGGTTAATAATTAAGACAGCGCTAGCCCATAAACAGTAATGGTAACTGGCAAACAGGATTGTATCAAATACAGAGTCTCTGAGTGTTATTTGGGGCATACATGGCCGCGGGACTGGCAGCAGGACCAAGAGGCCAGCAGGGAGGAACCTGCCATAACATAATGATGTCAGAAGTGGGATTGAGAACTTTCACTTAAAACTTAACAAAAGCTTAAAAAATAGTTTTTAGAAACAAGGGAACAGACTAGCAAGACTTCTTAGTAGCAGCATTTTCTCGGTTGGATTTGTTTTGCTGTAGACAGAGATTTCACGGCTCCTTTAAAGGGAGGTTTCCAAAATTAGCATAAGCGCCAAAAAAGCCACCTTGCTTTTAAAGAGCTCTGCTAACAATTCATTGGTGTGTACAGGAGCTGCAATGAAGGTTTACACTGTGTTTTAAAAAATATGCAGGCTTGGGAGAGAAAAAGAAAGGGGATACAATGGTTTAAAAAAGAAAAAAGAAAGTAGAATAAATGGGTGTAATGGGGCATGCCATTAATCCCAGCACTCCTCAGACAGAGGCAAGTAGATCTCTGTGATTTCAAAGCAAACCTGGAATGCAGTGAATTCCAGGACAGATAAAAGTTACACAGAGAAACACTGTTTCAAAATATGTAAAAATAGAAGTAGAATAAATAGAGTAATAAACAAGCCATGTAAAGATGGAAAACACAGAGAAATTTTGGATACTATATGCGCTTCTGTTGTCTTTAAATTATTTGATTGCTGAGAAAATAACTACTGATAAAAGAAATGCTGCTGGATCAATTCAATGTATATATTTTAAAAATGCTTTGACTCCAAAATTTAAGCCTAAGGACAAGTTACTGGGGAAAAGGATTTCTATTTTTGTTTCCACAGAAAATGAAAAGCTATGGATTCTTTCCAGACTTATGTGGTTTGATCAAGCCAGACCCCCTGAAACAATGCCCCAGATGATCCAACATTCAAAGCAGTTGAGACAAAGCCTTGCATACTACTGCCAATATTTCTGCATCTTCTTTGGACCCCCGTGACCGCGCCCTTTACCAGCAGGAAGTAGTTTGGAAAGAACAACGCCCAAATTCCCAAATATTGCTTATAAATGTTTGTTTTCATTTAAATGGACTTGGTTATAAATGGCTATAACCACAAACATTCTTTTTAAAGGTAAAAAGGGAATTATGGTATAGATATGAATGCTTTGCTTTGGAATGGATTTTCTTTTATTGATACAATTTAAGGTCAATTTTATGATATGTATATTTCTCCTCTTGTTTAGGTATTGTGTTTATATAGCTCATTGGAAAATGTAATGTATAATTTAGTACAGATTATAGAGAGTGACTTATGATAGTTAAAACTTAGAGTTAAGTTAGTTAGGATTTCTAGATATGCAGAGATGTACTTGAGATGAATAGGCATTCTTCAAACCTTTCAAAGACCTACAGAATATGGCATTTAAAATGGTTTATGTTTTTTCTTGACAATGAGGCACAACTGCTCCTGGTAACACCACCTAGAGAAGAAAGGAAGATGGACATCGAAGAAACACATTATGGGGTTTGCTTCTAATATGGCAAGACTAACCATTTAGACAAGATACTGCTCTTGTCTAGACTGACTATATGCTGAATAAACTGGACGTGCAGGACCCAAAAAAAATGACTGTTGATGCAAGATGGACATTGCTACAGGATTCCTGCTTCTTGGAAGAGGCTGCCAGACAGCCAGACAGTCTACAGGACACAGAGAAAAGTTTCCTGCCTTGTTGAGGAGTCTGGACACACACTATGGCCTGTGGGCTGAAGATGGAACATTACAGAAGAACTTCAGGTGACTGGCCAGTCAGTGAGTTGTCTCTGCCATTTCTAGAGTTTATATATTATCCTTCTGTGGTCTTTGAAGGAGTTGAAGACAGATAGTTATGATTATAGTTTTCCTTAGTTAGGATTAAAGATAAGTTACATATAGGACTTTAGACTCACAAAGATATGATAGATGATATTTTCTTTAAGTCTTACAAAATGTTAATGGACTAAATATTGTTAACTGTGATTCTTATTTGATAACTGTTGTATGATATATTTTGCTATGTTAAGGTTAAACCCCTTCTTTTACTTTAGACAGAAAAGAGGAGCTGATGGGAGATGTTATTCTGTATATATGTTTCTCATACTGGTTAATACAGCCCTGCTGGCCAATAGAAAACAAGATAGGCAGGACTAGGAGACCAAGAGGAGGAAAGAGGAAATAGTAGGAGGAGTCAAGATGTAGCATGGAGGAAGCAGGATGCCTGCCATGGCTCCCCAATAAGACGACCACGTGGAAATACTTAGATAAGTAGAAATGGGTTAATAATTAAGACAGCACTAGCCCATAAACAGTAATGGTAACTGGCCAACAGGATTGTATCAAATACAGAGTCTCTGAGTGTTATTTGGGGCACACATTGCCGCAGGACTGGCGGCAGGACCGGGAGGCCGGCGGGTGCAACCTGCCATAACAGAGCCCCCCATGGAAGACCAGCTAATCTGGAGTTTGCCAGGTTCCTGGTCCCACCTCCACCTGAGGAAATATACCTGCCACTACCCAATGGAAGAGGAAAGATATTGAAGTATTGGACCTGCTTCCACCCACCAGAAGAGAACCTTCATTCTGTACCCACTAGGAGAGGGAATGACCCTACAGATAAGCATTGGAGGAAGGGATGGCTAGATGACATTATAAGAACACAGTCAACAACCGAAAGAACGATATGCTGCAACCAGAATCTAGGAATTCCACACCCGCCAGACCTGAACAACACAGATGAAGCAGAAGAGAAATACCCTAAAATAACTTTATGATAATGATAGAGACCTTCAAAGATGAAATGAGAAAATTCCTTAAGGAACTGGAATAAAACACAAACAAAAATATTCAATAAATGGAGCAAAAGGCAAACAAAAATTGTAAGAAACAATTCGAACAGTGCAAGGATTGAAAGCTAAAATAGAGACAAAAACTAAAAACAGCCTGAGAGAATGCTGGAAGTAGAAAATTTAGGCAAACTATCAGGAACTACAGATGCAAGCATAAACAACTGAATACAAGAGACAGAAGAGAGAATCTCAGAAGAAATGGATTCATTGACCAAAGAAAGTCTTAAGTCCAATAAATGCCTGACACAAAATATCCAGTAAATACGGGACACTATGAAAAGTAGAACCTAAAAGAAATAGCTATGGAAAAAGGTGAAGAAACACACCTCGAAAGAGTACAAAATATATTCAACAAAATCAAAGAGGAAAACTTTCCTAACATAAAGAAAGGCATGCAAATAAGAGTGCAAAAAGCTTATAGAACACCAGATAGAGAATACCACATAAACGTTCCCTCAACACATAATAATCAAAACACACATATACACACATACACACACAAAATAAAAAACAGAATAAAGAAAGAATATTAAGAAAATCAAATGAAAAAGACCAAATAACATATAAAGGTAAACCTATCAAAATTACATCTGACTTCTCCATGGAAATTCTGAAAGACAAAAGATCCCACAGATATTCTACAAATACCAAGAGAACTTGATGCCAGTCCAACCCAGACTAGTATACCTAACAAAGTACAAATTACTATAGACAGAGTAAGCAAAATATTCCATGGAAAAAACAGATTTAAAATATGACTAGCACTAATCCAGCCCTACAGAAAGTTCTGGAAGGAAAACTCCAACCCAAGGAAGTTAACTACATCCACAAAACTTAGGCAATAGATAATCTCATTTTGCCAACAGCCAAAAGAAAAATGGGCAAAATCAACATAAAATACCACCAACAACAAACTCAAAACAAACAAGAATATCAATCATTGATATTCCCTCAATATTAATGGTCTTAACTAACCTATAAAAAGATACAGGTTAACAGAATGGATGCAAGGCAGAACCCATCCTTCTGCTGCATACAAGAAACACACCTCAACTTCAAAGACTGACATCACCTCAGAATTAAGGGTTGGGAAAACATTTTCCAATCAAACTGACCCAAGAAACAATTGCCTGTAGCAATTATAATATCTAACAAATTAGACTTTTAACTAAAATCAATCAAAAGAGATGAAGGAGGTCATTTCTTATTCATCACAGGAGAAATCAATCATGATGAAGTCTCAATTCTCAACATCTATACTCCAAATACAAAGGCACCCACATTTATAAGAAAAACATTACTAAAACTCAAGTCACACATAAAACCTCAAACACATATAGTGGGAATTTTCAACACCCTCAACACTAGTGAGAAACTTAACAAAGAATCAAAGTAACTAACAGAAGTTATGACCCAATTGGGTTTAACAGGCATTCATAGAACATTCCATCCAAACACAAAAGAATATACCATCTTCTCTGTGCCACAAGGAACCTTCTCTAAAATCAGCCACACACTTGGCAGTGTAGCAAATCTCAGTAGGTACAAGAAAATTGGTATATGTGTCTGCATACAATAAAAACTAGTGGCTTGTTTTGATTGTCTGTAGCTTGAAGCTTGAACCCCAATATCTGTCACTGACTCTTTTATTTTTCTTGCTACAATTGGAATATTGGAATATTTTATGATATGGTACTGCTATTTGCATGACCACTTAAGGACAAGTTGTAGTTGAACATTAACTAATGTGTTGTGTGTCCAAGTGACAAGCCCTGGATTGTTCTGGCTACTTCAGCAACTTCTCACACATATTGAGAGGAGGGAACTACAATCATGAAAATATTCCTATGAAAGCCACCCACATGCAGGCATGAGGAGAATTTTTATGACTGATGATTTATGTGGGAGGGGCATGGCTCACTGTGGGTGGTGTTGCTCCTAAGCAAACAATTCTTCATGGTATAAAAATGCAAGATGAGCAAAGCAATGTGGTGATACCTGATTTTTACAAATAAAGCCTGTCTGAAGGTGAGAGGGTAGAGCTTGCCACTAGCTAACAAACAGATAGGAAATGAGATGGCTGGCTAGAGTAAGGGTTATAGCAGAGGAAACAGGAACTCCAACTCCTTTCAGCTGGCAATTTTGTAAAGTAAGGTGTGGTTGTGGCTTGATCCTTCACCTCCTTTATCTTTCAGCTTCTACATCCATATGTTACTTAAGACTTTTATTATTAAAACATATTAGAACTCTAGTTATAAGCCAAAGCAAGCAAGCCAGTAAGCCATACTCCTCTGTGGCATTTACTTTATTTTCTGGCTCCACATTCCTGCCTTGAGTTTCTGTCCTGACTGCCCTTCATGCTGAACTACAATTATAAGTAGAGTTAAACCCTTTCTTTCCCAATTTCATCTTGATTATAGTGTTTATCCCAACATAGAAAATGAACTAAGACATACATCAAGGCAGAAGCTCTAGAACAAGAAGTTTGCAACCCACCACACAGAAGGTTTGTTGCAGCAAAGATAGCACATACACAAACATAGCAAACAAATCCAGAGACAACTGCATAATTCAGAAGGTGCAGGGGTATCTAGAAACACATCAAATCCTGCCCATGGAGAGTTTGATTTTTATATATTTCAATAGGGTGCAGAACAAAGCTTTTTTGTATTCTGCTATATACCAGAATACTCAGATGGATACATAAAACCATTTGGATCTTTTAATAATATGTTTTTGATTAAAATAGAATTACATCAATGTTCACACCATTTCCTCTCTCCAGCCAATTTCAAATCCCTTCCTTAAACTCCTCCCATGCCCTTTCAACTCTCAATATCATAGGTTCTTTTTGTTAGTTTATTATTGTCAAACACATGTAGACATTAGTATTTATATGGAATATGACTGCAAAAATATAGATAGGCAGAGAATATAAAATATATTTATGCCTCCATTAATATAATCCAGAGGATCCATGAAACCAGAGTTTGTAAAAATTAACTTAGATTAAACTCAGAAAGAAGAGCCTATCATGAGAATCTTATCAGTAAAATTCATTGTGAATGTTTCCTTAGCTGTATGTAATAAAAGAATTGTGGCTCTTCCCTTATCATTTTACCAATTGCTATGACCTATCTATTAGTTTTCTCACAAAAGCTCACGTGTTGGAAGTGGAGTTTCCCACTGGGGATCGATTTAGAGTTAGGAGGAAATAATAGGGCTTAGTGGAAAAAAAATTAATCATTAGAAGTATACCTTTAAAGGCACTACAGTGACCCTGACTCTTCTGCTCCTTTACTTCCAGACTATAAGATGGGCAAACAGTCTCTGTGTACTTGTGGTCATGAAATTTTGCCCTGCCTCCCACACAGAAGTGATATGGCCAAATAAACATGATCAAAATAAGTTTCCATTGTTGAATTTGATTTATCACAATTGTTATGTTACCAGCACCTAGAAGGTGACTCAAGAACTATCTGTAATCCAATTTTCAGGGTACTTGGTATCCACTTCTGGCCCCTGCAGACACCAGGTACACACATGGTACACAGACATAAAAACAAGCACACCTATACACATAAAACTAAATAGGTACAAGTTTAAAGAATGAAAGTAAAGGTCTTTAGGGAGGAATGAAGTAGATAAATGCAGAAGGAAGAAAGGGTAAATGGTAATATCAGGGTAGAAGAGGTCTGCTTACAGAAATCAAAAAATGGGGTGTGTAGGGAGTGAGGTAAATGTAGCAGTAAGAAAACAGCAGGTAAATATAATAATAAAGATATCTAGAAAATACTGTTAATCTCTTATAGTTAAAAAGCCCTATATTACATGAAATTCCATGTATTACATATATATTTTACACACACACACACACACACACACACACACACACATACATATATATATATTTGAATGAACCCTCCTAATTAGGCTGATAATGCTTCCTCCAAGAGCCAAAGACAACCTAACTTAAAAAAACAAACAAACAAACAAACAAAAACTTAGTATCAGACACCAATGCTCTATTTTGAGCCATGTCTGTGCAACAGACTACCAAATATGTACAATATTGACATTGATTTTGGTTGCCCCCAAGAAACAGAAGGTATGTCCTAATTGCTGAAGATGCCATGTACTTCCGAAATGGGTCTCAGAGGTGCCTAAGCTGGAATAGATCCTGAATACCTCCTTTCTGAGGACTAGACTTTATTGTAGCAAAAGTTGCTATGCAAGCTTACAAAGGAAGGAAATAACCAAAAGTCACATCGAATTACAATGCCTATGTACCATAACAACAACCAGCAAGACAAGAGAACCCTAAGGAAGCAATAGTAACACTAGTACCTTTGCATTATCCAAAAGCACTTGGATTGGTTTTAATACCAGGTAGCTAAACAACAGGTAAACCATGCTTAATACCAGAAACCTAGATAACTACTCCATGCACCTCTAATACTACTAAATCAGCCTAATACCTTAATGCATTCTAAATATTTGCTTGTATACCCATAGATAAGTATAGTCCTCATCCCTCGTTAAGGAAAAGTCTCTTTGTAACAGATGATGACCCACTATAGAAACCAGAATCAATCAAATTTCTGAGTTGTAGGGCCCCCCTCCTAATTGATAAATATACAGAAAAATCCTAAACTTAAGGCTCAAGAATACTGTAGAAGAGGAAGTGTTAAGATTGTAAGACCCAGAAGAAAGATGTGTTTGCTATGAAATTGTGTCTCCTAGTGATGTCAGAATCTACATCCATGAAGTGTCATCAACATGACTGCCCAAATATGTAATGAGCAATGATGAAATATTGCAGAAGAGAGGACTCTGAATGAAAAGTCCATGAAAACCAGGGGATCAGGGAGGCACTACACAACTACACAACTTAAAAAGTACAGGCAGGAGGTGCTGGGCTTGGTTGTTATGTACAGTAGTATTATGGGCTTGGTTTTTATTACAGTAATATTATGGCTGTTGAGACTATGCCTTGACTGTGAATAGGAATAAGCTTTATCATGAGATGCCAGTTATAGGTAATGATGTGGAAATCCTTTACACAGAATCTCCAATGATATCTATTGTTGACACCCTACACAACTAGCACCACCTTATTGCTTGCTATGTGTTGGGCATCTTACTAAATCTGTTTTAAGGAATGTATTTATTGTTTAGATTTATGAGGAAGTCAAGGCTGAACTACATTGACTGGTATTCAGTGAATCTTTGCCTTGAGTACTACCACTTAGAAAGGAAAGAATATAATTTTATATGAATGAATAAGTCCCATGGGATGATGCTTCAGGGCTAGATTTATTGGTATGTTCTCAGGTTGGCTCCTTCACTTATAATGGTTCCCAGCTTGCATTTAGATGCTCACCCATTATTGTGTCACTTCTTAATAAAATTATCTTTGATATTTTTGTTGTGAAAAATTCAGTGGGGAGGGGCAATAAATATTTACCATGTCTTGGATCCTTGACCCATACATACTGAAAAAGGCAATCTCTTGCTCCACCCCCATCTCCTAGTTACTCTATCATTTCCCCATGTCCTTTACTTCCCATTTTACTCATTTTTGTTGCTGTTATTTTCAAGACAAAATTTCTCTGTGTAGCACTGGCAGTTCTGGAACTTACTCTGTAGATGAAGCTGGTTGGTCTTGAAATGACAGAGATCCTTTGCAGTTGTCTATGTATTGTGATTTTCTAGGTGCTCTGGAGGTCGATGGAATATCAATGTTGCAGAATCCCTTGGAATGATATCTAGATTATAGCACCACTGACTGAATCTCCACATTTTTACTTTGTTCTGTGAAAACTCTACATATTATTACATGAGTTGCAGCCCAGATAAAAATGCCATGGCAGAAGGAAGATGACTTGTTTTTCACTCGAATTACCTTCTCTACCCCCATGGTAAGTTGATTTATGCTGCTTCTGTTGATGATGATTTCCTTGTAGAATATGAACTGGCAGAACCTCCTGGAGCAATTGGCAACATTCTTCAGGAAACTTCCAGACGCTGGGCACTCAGATTGAGACAGCTCCATACAGAGGGAATTTTGTCTCCCTGAAAGAGATTTCACACGGTTCAAACCTATTTTCAAATCACTGTACAGGATGACACTCAACCCTAATAATGGTGAATGTTGCCACACTTTTACTGGGTCTGCTTAAATGTGCAATTCTTGCCCCCCTAATGGGAGATGTCATTCCGTAAATATGTTTCTCATATTGGTTAATGAATAAAGCACTATTGGCCAATAGGAAAACAAGATAGGTGGGACTAGGAGACAAGGAGGATTACAGAAGTAGGAGGGAGGAGATTCAAGATGGAGGACAAAGAGAGTAGAATGCCGACCCCTCTCTCTAGTAAGATAAGACCAAGTGGAAATACTTAGATTAATAGAAATGGGTTAACATTTAAGAACAAGCTAGACAATAAGAAACATTAGTTGTTACTGGGCAACAACATTATATCATATGCAGCATCTCTGTGTGTTATTTGGGGCTGGTGCAGTGTTGGGACCAGACATGCAGGGAAAACTACTCATAACACACTCCATTCAAACTTTCATCTTATTTCAAATTGGAAATATTTATTTGTTTTTATTTATTTATTTACTTAAAACAGATTTTTGAAGCCTTTGTGGATCTTTTCGTCTTACTTCCCATTGTGAGCACATTGAATAAGTTTTTTTTCTGCTTTCTACATTAAATTTAGATCTTTATCTTTTGAGGAATTGTGATAGACCTCACTTGAGATCCAGGGTGGGACCCTCAAGTACATTAAGAATTCTGTTTGCAAAACATTTGAATATTTCAGAAGAAACAGGGGAGATAGAGATACTGTTTCTTTCTATCAGCTTTGAACAAATTTGCAAAACAAAATAAAAGTGAGTCAAATACTAGATTTGACCAATTCCAGACACATTAAACAGCTTACAGTTTTTAAAAACATCATCTACCTATCATCATCATCTATCTATCATCTATGTATTTACTTATTTTGCACCCTGGAAGAGACTCTTTACTACTGAAATACATCTCAAGTTGAAACATGTGGAAATCCCAAGATATTTTTATAAAATTTGCTAGCTTATAATATAAATCTAATTTCTAGTCTCCAATAGTGTCAGCAGTTAAAGAGAATGGTATTCTATGACTTGGACAACTGTATGTTGGAAGACACTAAGGAGCTTGCAGTGTTGAATCCTCAGATAACAATGTGCATAGTGTTCTTGCGGAAATAGTCTTCTCACCATCAGCAGAGGTATACCCTTAACACCCACACTAATACCTGCAATGTTGCCCTCTGCCATTGTTTGAGAGAATTAATTCTGTCTCAACCTTAGACAGAACAATGACTGGTCCTAATAAAAACATCAGAAAATACAATTTTGATGTACCTCAGAAACCCCTATTTTATGAACCTGTAACTACTCAAGGCTAAGCAGGCTCTTAAATATGAGGTACAAAGTGTGGTCTAACACTACACCCATAAAAACATTATTGTTTTCAGAACTACAGTAAAGCAGAAGCCTGTGGATTATGTTGGCGAATGGATTTTTATGGTATGTGAAAAGTAGAATAAACATAAACCTGGATCAGCCTGAGTTTATCTATATAGACTATTGGTCAGAAATTTTATGCAGTTTGCACAGTTTTTCTATAAACAAAAAAGGTAACAAGAGTTTATTTGATTGTTAGGCTGAAGTATTTGTGAAATGATGGTCCATTGAGAAAGTTTTGGCAATTTCTGTTTATTCTTGGCATAGTGTTAATAAAGAGATTTTTTAAGTCTCAGGGGATTTGGAGGACTGGAATGTACTCACTCTTTAACACTTAATCTTCCGTAATTGAATGACCCAGAAAACATGCCCTTCACTAATACTCTGAGACACAAACTAGTAAGAGGCGCACCAGCATATCTAAATATCTATTTTGAGGCCTTTTACCTTTTTCCAGACAGTAGTGTAGTAAATAGAGCTGCACAATTTGAAGAATAAAATGTAATGGGCTTAATTGAGTCCATTGTAGCTAGGAACAATGGGAAGCATTGAATATTCAAAGTTAAAGCAAGTATAGTCACTGTAATGGCAGCAGAGGCAAAACAGTGTCTATATTATCCTAACTCCTATAAAATTATTGGACAGGCTAAGCAATCATGGTATTTCCTAAAACAAAATAGATAAGATGGCTGTTTTTTATTTTATCTGTATTTGCTGAAAAACAAAAGAAAGGGTTCATTATATTATACTAAAAAGGAATTGCAGCCATGAAACAATTCTCACACTTGAACAAATTTACAGATGCAGAATGCAAACCTAAGATTACTTGAAGAAGAACCATATACAAATATGAAAGAGTTCACCTGATCACCTTTCTCACATTCTTACCCAAAGACACATACACACAGCCTTTTACTAATAGTACATTGGGGAAAAGAAATATTCAGATATGGAGTTTCTATTGGATACTAGCTCTGAATTGACAGTAGTTATGGAAGAGACCCAAAACATTGTGGCCACTCAGTTCAAGTAAGGGTTTATGTAATTCAGATAATAGATAAGGATTTGACTAAAGTCCAATGAACAGTGTTTACAATGTTTATTTTTCCTGAGATCCAGAGTCTATAATTGGGATACATGTACATAAAAGTTGGCAGATACTCACAGTGCTTCCCTGATCTGCAGAATGAGGTCTATATACAGGAAAAGGCCAAATCAAGCCATTGTGGATCTATCAGGAAAAACAACACACCAAAATAATACCACATTCTTAGAGGACTTGCAAAAACTAGAACCACTGTCGAGGACTTGAAAGATGACGGGATGGTGGTTCCTATCCCACCTGCTTTCATTCCTCATAATTGTGGAACATAACAGTTGAAGATCACAAAATTAAACAAGTAGTGACTCCAATTACAACAGTTTCCTCAGATGTGGGTTCCTTACCTAAGTAGATTAACCACAGCTCCTTGTACCTGGTATTGATCTTGAAAATACTATTTCTTTAGAGTTTGCTTATAAGGAACATCAGAAGCACTTTGAATTTAGCTATCAAAGCCAGCCAAACAGTTTTAGAGATCTAGCTTTAGTTTCTATTAATTTTCCAGCAGTGTGCTATGTTTGTATTTCAAAGGGATCTTGGTTGCTTTTGTCTTCTACAGATGATACACTGCCTCACTATATTGACAATATTAAGCTGATTGGACAAAGTGAACAGATAGTATTAATCACTCTGGACTTGCTAATGGAATGCTATTGCATTATGTCCCTTTTACCAACAGGAAAGACAACAAATATATATTGTGCCTATTCAGATTTTAGAAAAAATAAAACATACACACCTCAACTTGGTGTGCTACACTGGCCCATATACCCAGTGACTTTCATCACTGATAGTTTTGAGTGAGATCCACAACAAGATTAAGCTTTCCAATGTGTCCAGGAGGCTCTACAATCTTCTCTACCACTTTTTCCATGGGTTCAACTAGACTTGGAGTGTCCATGACAGATATGGATTCTATTTGAAGTCTCCACAAGACCTCCAGCAAGGAATTACAATGGAGACATTTGGGAGTTTACAAAAAAGCTTTACAGACATCAATCTTAATCTGTTCTCCTTTTGAGTGGGCACTCTAGGCCTGCTGTAGAGCCTGGAGGAAACTGGATATTTGAATACAAAGAATAGCACTGAACCGTCAATATGGCACTGTTGCTTGGGATGATCATTCATTTGCATGGTCACAGGATGACTTCATTAGATGACTTTTATCATGGAGGAGAAATTATCTTTCTTCCTCAAATATATATTTATTCCAGTTATGAACGTTTTCATGAACATGCTTCTGCAAATCTGCCATGTACAAACTCACAGTATGTCTCATCTACCATAGTAATATTTCACATAGCATTGCTTATCATCAGGAAATGCGGTATACAACCAAGGAAGAAAAATGGCCCATATCTTAAAGAATGATGTCATGAGTCACTTATCCAGGTAAAGAACCTAGGTGTACAGTTCTTCATAAGGGTGAACCAAAAACAAAAAGAGAAAATTTAGAAGAGAAAGGTTGGTATTAATATCAGTTAGGGTTAGATGACCAGTTACAAAAAGGAGTCTTGATGCAAACATTAAGTTTTTGTCTTTTTATTAAAAACAACTAGTTATTTATAGTTTTCTGTTTTCTACTTTTTTCCCAGGGATATAACACTAGTTGAGATAAAGAGTGGTTAAGTAGTTTTGATATATGTTATCATATTTAAATTATACGAATTCAAAACATAATTATTATTCAAAAGAGTATGCATCTCAGGTTCCTTGGACACGAGAAGATTTCATTCTGATTTCCAGATGCTGGTCCTGCTTTTGTTGATGGGTTTTATTTGTATCACTCTTATTGTTTCTTTACTGTATATTTGTGTGTATAGTTGGCTATTGTTGGAAGCTTGTATATTAATTTTTATAATTATAAGTATCTGAAGTTAAGATATTTGAGACTTTTTTTTACTGTTTTTATTATTTATCCTTATTTTACATATTGATTCCAGTTCCCTCACACTCCCATTCTCCCATGCCCCCCGAATCCTCTCACATCCAATTTCCCACCCACTCCAGAGCAAGGATGAGGCCTCCCAGGAGAGATCATCCAAATCTGTCAAGTCATTTGGAGTAGGGCCTAGGCTCTCCCTCATGTCTTATGTTAAGGAAGTGTACCTCCATGGGGAATATGTTCCCAAAGTTTTTTCATGCATCAGATATACAGAGTGGTTTTACTGTCAGAGTTCCTATTGACTGCACAGGACTTCTAATCAAGTCTCATTTTAAAGGGGTCTGGGTTGATCCAATGGTGGTTTCCCAGTTATTAGTCAGGGTTTATGAGCTGCCCCTTGTTCAGATTGGCTGTCTCTGTGGCTTTCTGTAGCCTGGTCTTGACACCTTTGTTTATTACACCCCCCCCCCCCGCAACTGGATTCAAGGAGTTTACCTCGGTATTTAGTTGTGGATGTAAGCTTTTGCTTCTCTTAGCTACTAGATGAAGACTCCAGGATGGAAAAGTTAGTTATTAATCTCATTATCAGGGAAAGGCATGTAAGAAAGCTTTTTCACTGTTGCTTAGATTATTAGTTGGAGTCATCCTTTTAGGTCTCTAGACATTTCTATAGTGTCAGTTTTTTCTTCAAACCTATAATGGTCCACTCTATTGTGGTATCTCTTTTCTTGCTTTCCCATATTTGTATCACTGACTCAATCCTCCTAGTCCCTCATGTTCTCCTCACCCCTCCTTTTCTCCCATTCTCTTTCTCCTAACTTCCTCTCCACTCACTGCACCCTTCCCCCACTCCAAATATACTCAGGAGTTCATGTCCCTTTTCCCTTCTGTGGTAGACATTGTATAATATTTTTAGGGTCCTCATTGCATCCTTGCTTCTCTGGTGGTATGAATTGTAGGCTGGAGATCCATCGCTCCATGTCTAAAATTCATATATGGGTGAGTACATACCAAGTTCATGTTTTTGTGACTGGGTTCTCTTGCTCAGTATGGTTTCTTCAAGTTCTATATATTTGCTTGTGAATTTCAAGATTCCATTGTTTTCCTCTGAGTACTATTCCATTGTGTAAATGTACAACATCTTCTTTATCCATTCTTCAGTTGAGGGACATCAAGGTAGCTTCCAGGTTTTCTCTATTACAAATAATGCTGATATGAGCATAATTGAACATATGTCTTTGTTGCATGGATGTGGATAATTTGGGTATATGCCTAAGAGTAGAATTGCTGGGTCCCGTGGTATACTGATTCACATTTTCCTGAAGAACCACCATACTTATATCTAAAATGGCTGTACAGCATACACTTCCACCAGCAGTGGTGGAGTATTCCCCTCCCTCCACAGTTCTCCATGATAAACTGTCATTGGTGTTTCTAATGCCAGCCAATCTGACAGGAGTAAGATGGTATCTCAGAGTTGTTTTGATTTGTATTTCCCTGATGTCTAAGGATGTTGAGCACTTTCTTAAGTGTCTTTTAGTAATTTTTTATTTCTCTATTGAGAGTTCTCTCTTCAGCTCTGTACCCCAATTTTTTAATTGGATTATTTGGTGTTTTGGTGACTAATTTTGTGATTCTTTGTATATTTTGGAGATCAGCCCTCTATCAGATGTGGGGTTGGTGAAGATCTTTTCCACTCTGTGGGCTGCCATTATGTCTTATTGGCTGGTTCTTTGCTGTACAGAAGCTACTCAGTTTCAGGAGGCCCTGTTTGTTAATTGTTGATCTCAGTGTCTGTACTACTAGTGTTATGTTTGTGAAGCAGTCTCCTATATAATTCAAAGGGTACTTTCTACTTACTTTTCTAAGAGTTTTAGTGTGACTGGGTTTATGCTGAGGCCTTTGATCCATTTGGACTTAATTATTTTATGTGTATGAAAATAGACATGGAACTATCTGCAGTATTCTACATGCCATCATCCAGTTGTGCCAGCACCATTTGTTGAAGACACTTTCCTCTTTCCATTGTATAATTTTGGCTGTTTTGTCAAAATCAGGTGTTCATAGGTGTTTGGGTTAATATCAGGATTTTTGATTCAATTCCATTGGTCTACCTGTCTATTTTTGTACCAATACCAAGCTGTTTCAGGACTATAGCTCTATAATAGAGCTTGAAGTCAGGGATGGTGATGCTTCCTGAAGTTGCTTTATTGTGCAGGGTTGTTTTGGCTATCCTAAGTCTTTTGTGTTTCTATATAAAGTTGATTATTATCTTTTCAAGGTCAGTGAAGAACTGTGCTGGGACAGTGTGGGGATTGCGCTGATTCTGTAGATTGCTTTTGGCAAGATTGTGAAATTTTACTATGTTTATTCTACCTATCCAAGAACATGGGAGATCTTTCTATTTTTTAGTATATTCTTTAATTTCTTTCTTTAAAGATGCAAAGTTCTTACTATATAGGTCTTTCATTTCTTTGGTTAGCATTATCCCAAGATATTTTATGTTGTTTGTGGATATTATAAATGGTGATATTTCTTTGATTTCTTTCTCAGCCACTTTATCCTCTGTATTTAGTAGGACTACTGATTTTTTTTTTGAGTTAATATTATATCCTGCCACTTTGTTGAAGGTGTTTTTCAGATGAAGGTGTTCCCTGGTAGAGTTTTTTTTGGGGGGTCACTTATGTAAATGATCATATCATCTGTAAACTGTGAAAGGTGGATTTCTTCCTTTCCCATTTGTGTCCTCTAGATGACCTTTTGTTGACTTATTGCTCTAGCTAGAACTTACAATATTGAAGAGATAGGAATAGAGGATAGCCTTGTTCTGTTCCTCATTTTAGACCAATCATATTAAGCTTTTCTCCATTTAGTTTGATGTTGGCTGTTAGTTTACTGTATACTGCTTTTATTATTTTTAGGTATTTTCCTTTTATCCCTGATGTCTCCAGAACTTTTATCATAAAAGGGTGCTAGATTTTGCCAGTCTTTTTAGCATCTTGTGAGATGGTCATATGACTTTTCTCTTTTAGTTTGCTTATATGGTGGATTACATTGATAGATTTTTGTATGTTCAATCATCCCTGCATCCCTGGTATGAAGCCTACTTGGTTATGGTGGGGATGGTTTCTCTGATGTATTATTGGATTCAGTTTGAAAGTATTTTATTGCACATTTTTTATTAGTGTTCATGAGAGATATTGGTTGTAGTTTTATTTCTTAGTTGTGTCCTTGTGTGGCTTGGGTACCAAGGTAATTGTAGCCTGATAAAAAAAAAAGTGAAAGAGTTTGGCAATCAACAGTCTGCTTCTATTGTGTGGAACAATTTGGGAAATATTAGTATTAGCTCTTCTTTAAATTTTTTGTAGAATTCTGCACTGAAACTATCTGACTCATTTTTTTTTCTTTTTTTGGTAAGCATTCCATGTCAATGTAACAGTTCTCACCTTTCCTGTTGCTCATACCTAAAGAGATGCTTGAGTGATGGATTCAAGTATGTACCACCCTAAAAGCTTTCTTATCTCTTTATCCATTGAACAGGAAGACAATATAGCTGAGTCTTAAGAGTTATCTTTGTCATACATGTGAGTCATGAAGCAGAATCACTTCTTTGTCCTTTATGGTTACAAGCTGCCTTGGCTGTGTTTCCCAGTGGTCCAACATTGACTACATGTTTAATGAAGGAAAAAAAAGATAATACTAAATACCCCCAGGTTCCATAAGAGTTTTGTGTCAGGAAGTGTCTGAACATCACTGTATTTTACTAACTGTATTTTTATTTTCATGACAATTTGAACACGCTGCCTTATTTTCTCCCTTAAATTGATTTTCTTTCATGCTTACCTAAACTAATTGATTTTTATTTCCCTAAATATTTATTTAATATTTAGTGAGGGAACTGTTTGTATAGTAGATTTATAATTGAGTTGCAAATAAAAAGCTTCAAATCTTACACAATTAAAGTAATATTCCACAGCATAAGCAATTACAACATATTTACCAGTTATAATTTTCCCCAACATACACACATACACATATATACATTTAAATATTTAAATATGTACTCCCAATCTCCTATAAAACTACTTGTATGTACATAATCCAGGCCTTAACTTTTGTTATTGGATGACCAATTTTGGGATCTCTTCTCTAGAAAAGACCATTTGTGTGACTCGTTGCTTTCGATGGTTGTTTCTAGAACTATGTTAGGACTGATATCCCAAAATTTTCTTCTGTGTATTGGTCCTTTCAAGTCTACTTTTATTGTTCTTGTTCAGATCTTGTGTAAGCAGCAATGTTGAGACATCATGTGTATACCTTCTCTGGCATTTCTTGGAGATTAAATCTTATCATTAATTTCCTGTTCTTTGCTAGCTATTTTAGTCATTATGTATCTCTGCTGTTAGAACTACCATTTAGCAGCTCAGGGATTAGAGGAGAACCACAGAGTCAGCAGATTAATCACTCAATTTGATTGCGTGAGGGAGTAAAACTTAATTCTATGGGGCTGGTGAGAGGGGAACAAAAATTAACTTCCTGAGACTAGAAAGAAAGAAAAACACACAGAGAGACCCTGTCTGTCATTTTTTTGCCTCTGTTCTCTCGTGTCTTTATTTTTCCTTAACAGCTTATATATAACAACAACATCTTTCAGGATATACAAAAAATTACAGTGTAGTTACATTCTATGTTTCATGTGAATGATTACAATGAATACAGGTAAAAATAATGTTTTCCATTTATTAACATAATTTAATATCCTACATATTATATATGAAAAATAAATTATCCCAAGAACTCACATACATTCATAGCCAAGCAACTTGCTATATTAATAGAGTTCAAGTGAGCAAGGCATTTTTCTCAGTCAGTTTTTTTACTTGGCAGGCTGCATTTTGTAGTTATAAAAAAGGATCAATCACTTTATTACTTAACTTAGAACATAATCTTATAAAGAAATTTAAAAGAATCACAAACCTCAAATTTATATATGAAAAACAATCAGTCATCTCTATTTAAATCCCCAGGGTACATACCCATTCATCAACTGCTTTTTTTTTAATATCAGGAATCTAAGGGCAGAAATTGGTACAAAGAATTAATCATCATCCTCACAAGAAAGGCACATTGGCTAGTAATAACAAGGCTGGTTTTTTCTTGTTTCTTCATCTCAATGAGTCCTTCACTCAACAATGTACCTTTCTAAACTTTAGATTGTTTCTCCAGTTTTTCTCTTCAAAACTATTAACAACAATATCATAATCTAAACCTTGTTTTGAAAGTTTTGTCTCAGCTACAGTGCACACTGATTTATGAACACATTTTTCCATATCAAGATTAAAAGAACTTGAAATAACAACTTCTGGCACTCAATTGTTTCTCTTAATTATTAAATTAAGTCACAGTCTGTATGGTTCTTCAAGAGACACTATGTAATATTTAATAGTTCTCATTTTCTATCCTTTGAAGCCCTTGTTTTATTAGGAGAAGGGTCAACACTTTAAAAAGCACAGCTTAAGAGTAATAATCTTCATAATAGTTCACTGTTAAAAGTTCCCAGTAGAACTGAATATTTGCATGAAATAAGCACATTGCAGGAAAGGAATTGAGGCTCTTCCCCTCTCCCCACAAGCTTTCATACCATGCCAGATATTGGAGAAACATCGCCACAGTAAAAACACAAAGGCACAACAGTAGCAAGAGACATTCTGGAGCCAAAGCCATGCCCTTGAGACCTTGTCTATCAGAAATTCCCTCATCTTGCTTCCTGGTGGGTCAACTTCCCAAACTTCAATTACCACTTGCTTCTGCTCTGATATGGTCACCAGCAGTTCTGCCTCTTCTATGCTTTCCTGAGCCTTAGGTTTGGAAATATTGGTGTAAATGTATCAGTTGGGAATGGCAGTACACATTCAGTCTCCTGTTATCTTCATATTAAAGTGTGTGAACAAGGGATTTCCTGTTCAGAAAGTTGTTGCCCTCAACTATATCCTGTAGTGTACTGACATTGGTTTTTTTTTTTTTTTTCAGTTACAGTGCTGATGGTTTTGCTTTTAAGTCTTTCTTCTATTTGGATTTAAGGGTATGTTTTGATGTTAGAATGCAAGGTTATGGATAAAGATATAATTTTTTCTTTCTGCATGTTGGACATACAGTGTTCTCAGCATTATTTTTTAAAGATGCTGTTTCTCTCCCTCAGGTATGTTTTTGTTATGTTTGTAGATAGACTATTAGATGGTTGAAGTCATGAGTAGTTGAATTCAAGTATCTGATTTTGTTCATTGGTCTATGTGTCTTTTTTTTAACTACTTCCAGGGATTTATTTATTAAATATTGACATTAAGTTGGCCTATTTAATATTCCCTGTGAAAGGATTTCCCATTCCTATAATCTTATAGACTGGGCATTCTTATAAGTAGAAATGATAAAAAACAAAATTTTCTCTATCCTGTTCCAGCAAGGAAATAGTAAAATGGTAATCTTTTAAATCAACAACTATTCTAAGCCAAGGAAATAAAGAAGACAATGGAATTCAATGAATAAAGGACCCATATGTTGAATTACTTAGTTTGCAAATTTGTTTTACAATTTTTATTTTTTTTTCTTATTTCCCATATAGATTATAGTTCTCTCTCCCTCCTATACTCCCATGTCCCCCATTGCCTTCCCATCCCATTTCCCACCCAATCCAGAGGGAGTGTAAGGCCTTCCAGGAGGGATCATCAAAATCTGTCAACTCATTTGGAGTAGGGCCTAGGCCCTCCCTCCTCTCTCTAGGTTAAGGGAGTATCCCTCCATGGGGCATGTGACCCCAATGTCTTTTTGTGCACCAGGAATACATCCTGGTTCAACTGTCTGAGGTCCCTTAGATTGCTCAGACCTTCTAGCTGAGACCCATGTTCAAGGGGGTCTGAGTCAGTCCAATGATGGATTCCCAGTTATCAGTCTGGGGGCCCATTAGTTCCTCCTTGTTCAGGTAAGCTGTCTGTATGTGTTTCTGCAGCCTATTCAAGACATATCTCTCTGAATTACAGTTCAGCTGGATTACAGTCCAGCTCAATGTTTAGTTGTGGGTGTTTGCTTCTCATACCATAAGCTACTAGATGAGGGCTCCATGATGATGGATAAGTTAATCGTCAATCTCATTATCAGGGAAGGGCATTTATGGCAGTCTTTCCACTATTTCTCAAATTGTTAGTTGGGGTCAGTCTTGTAGGTCTCTGGATATTTCTCTAGGCTCAATTTTCTCTTTAAACCAATAATGGTTCCCTCTTTTATGGTCTCTCTCTATCTCTCTCTGTCTCTGTCTCTCTGTGTCTGTCTCTCTGTGTCTGTCTCTCTCTCTTTCTTCTATCTTCTATTTCTCCCCTGACTCAATCTTCCTAGTCGCACGTGTTTTCCTCTCCACCCCTTTTTTTTCTCCTAGTTCTCCCTCTACTCACAGCATCCCCCCCATGTTCTCTGGAGATCTCGTTCCTTTCCCCTTCTGTGAGGGATGTTACATGGATCTCTTAGAATCCTCCTTGTAGACTAGTTTCTCTGGCAGTGTGAATTATAGGTTGGTCATATTTTGCTCTAGGTCTAAAATCCATATATGAGCAAGTACATACCATGTTCCCCTTTTGGTTACCTCATTAAATTTCCATCCATTTAAATGCAAATTCAAGATTCCATTGTGTTTTTTCCAGAGAGTAATATTCCATTGTGTAAATGTGCCACATCTTCTTTATCCATTCTTCAGTTAAGGGGCATCTAGGTTGCTTCCAGGTTATTACTATTAAAAATAATGGTGCTATGAACACAGGGGAACACATGTCTTTGTTGTATGAATGTGCATCATTTTTGTATATGCTTAAGAAGGGGATTGCCAGGTCCTGTGGTAAACTAATTTCCATTTTCCAGAGGAACCGCCATACAGATCTCCAAAATGGCTGTACAAATTTGCACTTCCACCAGCAGTGGATGAATATTCCCCTTTCTATATTCTCCAGCATAAATTGCCATTGGTGTTTCTAATTTTAGCCATAAGACAGGAGGAAGATGGTATTTCAGAGTTGTTTTGATTTGCATTTCCCTGTATGCTAAGGACGTTGAACACTTTCTTAAGTGTCTTTCAGCCTTTTTGATTTCCTCTATTGTCTGTTCTCTCCTCAGTTCTGTACCGCATTTTTAAATAGGGTTACTTGGTGTTTTGTTGACTAGTTTCTTTAGTTTTTTTGTATATTTTGGAGATCAGCCCTCTTTCAGATGCAGAATTGGAGAAGATCTTTTGCCAGGCTGTGGGCTGCCTTTTGGTCTTGTCACTGTCTGATTTGCCTTACAGAAGCTTCTAAGTATGAGGAGGTTCCATTTATTAATTGTCAATCTCGGTGTATGTGCTACTGGAGTTATGTTCTCGAAGTGGTCTCTTATACCAATTTTTCAAGGGTACATCCCACTTTCTCTTCTCACAGGTTCAGTGTGGCTGGATTTATGTTGAGGTTTTTCATCCATTTAGACTTGAGTTTTGTGCATGGTTATAGACATGGCTCTATCTGCAGTCTTCTACACTTCATCATCCAGTTGTATCAGCACCATTTGTTGAAGATGCTTTCCTCCTCCCATTGTATACTTTTAGCTGTTTTATCAAATATCAGGTGTTCGTAGGTGTGTGGGTTAAAATCAGGTTTTTCATTTGATTCCATTGGTCTACTTGTCTATTTTTGTGCCAATACCAGGCTGTTTTCAGGATTATAGCACGGTAGTAGAGATTAAAGTTATGCCTTCTGAAGTTCCTTTATTTTATATGGTTGTTTTGCCTATCCTGGGACTTTTGTTTTTCCATATAAAGCTGATTATTATCCTTTCAAGGTCAGTGAATAATTGTGCTGTTTTCAATGCATTGAACCTGTAGATTGCTTTTGGCATGATTGCCATTTTTACTGTTTATCCTACGTATCCAAGAGCATGGGAGATCTTTCCATTTTCTGGTATCTTCTTTAATACTTTTCTTTAAAAACACAAAGATTTTGTTATATAGGTCTTTTACTTGTTTGGTAAGCATTACCCTAAGATACTTTATGATGTGTCTGGCTATTGTAAAGGGTGACATTTCTCTGATTTCTTTCTCAGCTTCTTTGTCATCTGAGTAAAGGTAGGGCTACTGATTTTTTTGAGCTTAACTTGTATCCTGCTAGTTTGCTGAAGGTGTTTATCAGCTGTAGTATGTAAACCAGCATATCATATGCAAATAGTGACAGTTTGACGTCTTCCTTTTGAATATGTATCCCCTTTTATCTCCTTTTGCTGTCTTATTGCTTTAGCTAGAATATCAAATACAATATTGAAGAGATATGGAGAGAGGAGGCAGCCTTGTCTTGTTCCTTATTTTAAAGGAATTGCTTAAGCTTCTCTCTATTCAGTTTGATGTTGTCTGTTGGTTTACTATATATTGCTTTTATTATGTTTAGGTATGTTCCTGTTATCCCTGGCCTCTTCAATACCTTTATCATGAAAGGGTGTTGAATTTTGTTTAAGGCATTTTCAGCATCTTGAGAGATGATCATGTGGTTTTTCTTTTTCAGTTTGTTTATATGGCGAATCATGTTGATAAATTTTCATATGTTAAACCATCTCTGCAACACAGGGATGAAACCTACTTAGTTATGGTGGATCATTTCTCTGATGTATTCTTGGATTTGGTTTGCCAGTATTTTATTGAGTATTTTTGCATCAATGCTCATGAGGGATATTGGTCTGTAGGTTTTTTTCTTAGTTGTGTCTTTGGATGGCTTGGGTACTGAGGTGTTTGTAGCATCATAAATAGAGTTTGTTAATGAACTTTCTGTTTCTATTGTGTGGAACAATTTGAGGAGTGTTGGTATTAGCTCTTCCTTGAATTTCTGGTAGAATTCTGCACTGAAGCCATCTGGACCTGGCCTTTTTTTGGTTGGAAATCTTTTGATGACTGCTCCTATTTTGTTATTGGTTATATCTCTATTTCAGTTATTTGTCTGTTCTTGATTTTATTTTGTTAAGTGATAGTTACCTAGAAATTTGCCCATTTCCTTTGAGTTTTCAAATTTTGTGGAGTACAGGTTTTCAAAGTATGACCTGAAAATATTCTGGATTTCCTCTGTGTCCATTGTTATGTACCCCTTTTCATTTCTGATTTTGTTAATTTGCACGTTCTCTCTCTGCTTTTTGGTTGGTTAGTTTGGATAAAGTTTTGTCTATTATGTTGATTTTCAGGAAAAACCAACTCTTTGTTGCATTGATTATTTTGTATTGTTGTCCTGGTTTCTGTTTTATTGATTTCAGCCTTCAAATTGATTATTTCCTGGCATCTACTTCTTTGTGGTGAGTTTGCTTCTCTTTGTTCTAAGGCTTTTATTTGTGGTGTTAATTCTCTGATGTGATTATCTGTTTTCTTCATACGGGCAATTAGTGCAATGAACTTTCCTTGTAGCACTGCTTTCAATGTGTCCCACAAATCTGGGTATCTTGTGTCCTCATTCTCGTTGAATTTTAGGGAGTCCTTAATTTCTTTTTTTATTTCTTCTTTGACCCACGTATGGTGCAATTAAGTATTGTTCAGTTTTCATGAGTTCGTAGCATTTTGCGATTTGCGCTGTTGAATTCCAACTTTAAAGCATGGTGGACTGATAACATACAGGGGTCTATTCCAATTTTTTATATCTGGTAAGGTTTTTTATGTCACCTACTATGTGTTCAGTTTTAGAGAAGGTTCCATGTGGAGCAGAGAAGAAGATGTATTCTTTTGTGTTAGGATAAAATGTTCTATAGATGTCTGTCAAGCCCAATTGAGATATAATTTCTGTTAGTTCTTTTGCTCTTTGTTAAGTTTCTTACTGGTGGTCCTGTCTAGTGGTGAGAGTGGGGTGTTAAAGATTCCCAATATAAGTGTGTGAGGTTTTATGTGAACTTTGAGTTTTACTAGCATTTCTTTTACCTATGTGGGTGCCTTTGTATTTGGGGCATAGATGTTCAGAACTGAGACTTTGTGTTGATGGATTTCTCCTGTGGTGAATACAAAATGACAGTATTCATTTCTTTTGATTGATTTGGGTTTGATGTCTAAATTGTTACATATTAGGAAAGCCACACCTGCTAGCTTCTTGGGTCCATTTGATTGGAAGATCTTTTCCCAACCCTTTACCCTGAGGTAATATCTGTCTTTGAAACTTAGATGTGTTTCTTGTATGCAGCAAGAGGATGGATTCTGTCTATGTATCCTTTCTGTTAGCCTTTGTCTTTTTGGAGGTGAGTTAAGAACTTTAATGTTGAGGGAAAATATGGGCCATTGATTGTTAATGCTTGTTTGTTTTAAATTTGTTGTTTTTGGTGATGTTGTGAACACATTTGCCCTGCTTTGCTCTTGGGCTCTTGTGAAGTTGGATTATCTATTGCATATGTCTTTGTGAGCATAGTTAATTCATTTGGGTTGGAGTTTTCCTTCCAGAACTTTCTGTAGGGCTGGATTTGTAAATACATATTGTGAAAATTTGGCTTTATCATTAAATATCTTGGTTTATACATCTACATTGATTGAAAGTTTTGCTGGTTATAGTAGCCTGGGCTGGCATAAGTGGACTCTTAGTACTTGTCAAACATCTATCCAGGACTTTCTTGCCTTGAGAGTTTCCATGGAGAAGCCAGGTTTAATTTTGATAGGTCTGCCCTTACATGTTACCTGGCCTTTTTCCTTCACTGCTCTTAATATTCTTTCTTTAATGTGTATGTTAGGTGTTTAGATTATTATGTGTCTAGGGGTCTTTTTTTTTTGGCTCAGTCTATTTGGTGTTCAATATATGCTTCTTGTACTTTCATGGGCATTTCTTTCTCCAGATTGGGAAAGTTTTCTTCAATGATTTTGTTAAATATGTTTTCTGCACTTTTGAGCTGGGCTTCTTCACCTTCCTCTATGTTTATTATTCTTAGGTTTGTCCTTTTCATATTGTCCCACATTTCCTGGATGTTTTATATTAAGGATTTTTTGGTTATATGATTTTCTTTGGTTGATGAATCTATTTCCTCTAGTTTATCTTTAGTGCCTGAGATTCTCTCTTCCATCTCCTGTATTCTGTTGGCTATGCTTGTGTCTGTAGCTCCCAATTGTTTGCCCATTTTTTCTGTTTCCAGTATTCATTCAGTTTGTGTTTTCTTTATTGTCTCTATCAGTTTTAAAACTTGAACTGTTTCTTTCACCTGTTTAATTGTTTTTACTTGGCTTTCCTTACTTTCTTTAAGAGATTTGTTCATTTTCTTTGTAAGGATTTTAATACTGTTTTAATTTAAATTTAAAAAATATATTTTTTATACTGATCCCAATTATTTCTCCCTCCTTTCCTCCAAATCCCCTCACCATTCCCCTATCCCAGCCCCAATCCACTTTGTAAGGAGGGTGAGGTGAGGCCTCAAATTTGGGATCATCAAAGGCATTTATATTATTTGGGAAAAGTCCTAGGTGCTCCACCATGTATCTAAGCTGAGAAAGTATCTCTCCATTCAGAATGGGCTACCAAAGTCAATGCACAAGGGATAAATACTGGTTCCACTGCCAGAGGGTCCATAGACTGTCCTGTTCTTCCACCTGACACCCATGCTCAGGGGACCTGGTTCAGGGTACCTGTGATGGTACCCATCCAACTTGCTCAGATTCCTGTGCGTTTCACTAGCATGGTTTTGACCTTTTTGCTCATCACTCCTCCCTCTTTACAACTAGATTTCAGGAGTTCAGCTCAGTGCTTAGCTGTGGATCTCTGCTTCTGCTTCTGCTTCTGCTTCCATCAGCTACTTGGTGAAGGCTCTAGGATTGCATTTAAGGCAGTGATCAATATCATTTTAGAGGAAGGGTATTTAAAGTAGGCTTTCCACTATTGCTTATACTCTTAATTGGGATCTGAAATGTTTCTGAACCTGTATAAGCCTCTCTGCCAATATAGCAATCTAAATCAGACCAAATCAAACCAAATTAGAAAAGACAACATTTAATGGATACAGTGCTCTTGGATGGCACTCCACCCCCTCCCAGAGAGGTGACAGGAAAGGGAGGCAGTTTAAATACCCTGTGGGAGTAGTGTTGAGCATCTCTCAGGGAGGGGCCATTCTTTGGAGGTCTTCTTGAGATGCAGCAGATTTTAGAGGGAGATGGGGGAAACAGACTTGCATATAACCTCCAACATAACATCCCAGACTCTTTGGCTATATGGATGCCAGCAACTGGGACAAAGCTTTTACCCTAATAGGGTCGTCCTTGTGGATTCCTGAAAATTTCCCTAGTATTAGATTTCTTTTTAAACCTATAATGACTCACTGTATTCAGGAATGTATTTTCTTACTTCTTTTAATCTCAGTATTTATTATGTATCTGTTTGGGTTGATTTTCATTTCTGTTTTTATTTTGGTGGTTTGGGCCATTCTAGAAATTCAGCCATTTCTTTTAGATTTTCCTACTTAATAATGTACAAATTTTAAAAGTGTTACCATAAAATATTCTAAATTTTTATATA
Source organism: Cricetiscus sungorus (assembly GCA_030556225.1). Lineage (NCBI taxonomy): Eukaryota > Metazoa > Chordata > Mammalia > Rodentia > Cricetidae > Cricetiscus > Cricetiscus sungorus. The sequence continues at coordinate 76,631,833 of JANBXA010000734.1, forward strand.
GATATCAATTATAATATTTCACTATTAATTTCTGTTCTGTTTATTTGTAACCACATTTTCTTTTAGTTAGGAAGACTAAGGGTGTATGAGCTCATTTATCTTCTAAATGAACCAGTTCTGACCCATTGATTTTTTTCACCACTACCTTTATTTCTATTTTATTAATTCCAGTTCTGAGTTTTATTATTTCTTGCCATCATTTCAGTTTGTGTTTGGTTTATTCTTGCTCTTCCACATTTTTTGTTGCATGTTTAATAATTCATTTGTTCTTTTTATGACATTTTAATGGAAGCAGTTAGAGCTATAAATTCCCTTGGAAGATTGCCCTTGATATCTTCTAGCTATCTTGTTGAATTTTTATTGTCATTTAATTTCTGGAATTTCTTTTATTTCTTTCTTGATTTTTTTATTTGATCCACTCATCATCCAGAAATGAATGGTTTATGTTCCATATGTTTGTGCAATTTTTAGATATTTGATTGCTATCAATTTTAAGTCTCATTGCATTATGGACAGAGAGAATAAAGGGCATCATTTCAATATTTCTGGATTTGGGAATATGTCTGTGTGTATGTATGTGTGTGTGAAAGAGAGAGAGATAAAGAGAGAGAGAGAGAGAGAGAGAGAGAGAGAGAGAGAGAGAGAGAGAGAGAGTCCTAGTTTGTGGTCTATTTCAGAGAAGTTCCCATGTGCTATTGTGTAGACTATGTTACTTTTGTGTTTGGGTAGAGCATTCTGTGCATATCTACTGTCTTGGTTACTTTTCTATTTATGTGATAACACTATTACCAAGACAACTCAGTTTCAGAGGGTAATAATCTGTGATTGTCAATGCCCCTGCCAAAAAAAAAAAAAATGCTTAGTGGCAGGAAAAGTTAACTTACACTTTTGTTTGCAAGTAGAAATGTAGGAAACACAAAGATTGACACACAGACACACAAATACTTTCACACAAAGAGAGAGACAGACATAGAGGAGGGGGAGGGAGAGAGAGAGGACATATAAAATGACAAAAGTCTTTGGAAAGCCTACCAGCTACTCTGAGGTAACACACCTCAGTTATGATGGAAGCTTTGTCACAACCCCTGGCATCCATCCCTATATATGAACAGTCTAGAATGCTCTGGTGGAAGTTTCATCACAAGCCCCCTCCCTTATCTCTCGCTCATTAAACCCTGCCACATCTTGGGATTTCTGCCAATTTGTAACCCCTCCCCCATGAGATCCTCAAGGCTACTCCCATGGAGTATTTGTGTAGCCCCCCATCTCCTGTCAGTAGGGTAAGGTGGCTATCCAGGAGCATTGTAAGCCCTAAACATGGTCATTTTGCAATTCAGTTTGTTTTGATCTGATTTGGATTACTGCATAGGTGGAGAGGCTTATCAGGGTGCAAAAACTTTTCAGCTTCCACAACACCACACATTCTCATCATTCCCAAATAGTTTAAATACCAGGGTACCAAGTATTTAAATAGAGGCATCTGTGGTGGTCATTTACATTCAAACCACCTAATTTGCTAAATGAATTTGAATTAGCATGCCACTAAATTCTAATGTTTCTCTGCTTAGCCTTTGTCAGCAATTGAGGATAATGGACTACTGAAATTAACTACTGTTTGGAGGTTTATATTAACCCATATTTTTAGTTTTACTAATATGCCTTTTTTATATATGAAATTGGATGAACCAGAGTCTGGTGCCTGTATTTTAAGATACTAATATGTTCTTGTTTAACTATTCTCTTGATTTGAATGAACTGACCTTTATCTCTTCTGGTTATTTTTTAATTTAATATTTACTTTGTCAGATATTAAGATAGTGACATCTGTTTGCTTCCTTTTCTGTTTGATACGAGTACTTTTGTCCACACTTTCATTCTAAGGTATTGCCTATCTTTTGTTGTGCCCAGATTCTGAATCCCCAGAATGAACAGGAGACCCATTCTGATGCAAAAGCAAAGTCTTTTATTGTGTAACTAGTTAATGAGTTAATTGTCTTTAATTCAGGCCCTACATCCATTTATCACTACTTATGGTTGGAAAAGACCTAGGGAAACCTCAAGGTGGGAAATTTACTGGACAACATAAGAGGAGTATCTAGGGGTAAGCAACAGTCTCAGGATTGGTGTGCTTTTGGGCTTGGACGACCTGTCTTGTGTTGATTGGTCAACTGGTTGTTATGGCCTATAGGCCCTCTCAGGGTGGTTGCTATGCTCTGCATATCACTGTTATGCCATTTTTACCATACAGCATGTCAGTTAACATCTTATTGGTTTCTTGCCACATGGGTATCTGACCTCCTAGTGACTGTGAGGAGGGACAAGGTCAGGCAAGTGTATGTTGAGTCTTTTCTGTGGCCTGTCATGACTGCTGAATCAGGGGGCTGTTCCCTTCACTTTAAATCTAAAATGTGCTTCATGTAGACAGTAGATAGATTTTGTTTCTTGATCACTGTTGCCAACCAGGTTGTATCTTTGAAAATTACTCTTGAAAGGTATGTGTTTGTTAAAGTCACTGTGTTGTTTATTTTAATGGTGTTGTTTGTGTTTTCAGTGGTACATTGTGTCTGAGTAATTACAGCTTCATTTGTTTTCCCTCAATAGTTTCTCTACTATGCTCGTTCCTTTCTTCAGCATGAAATACTTCTTTATGTGTGTGGTTAACTTAGGTTTGATCTATTGAATATAGTATATAGGCCATTTTTATCATGGAAACTATCATCTATCCATAATCTATCATCTTTCTATCTAGGCTACCTATCTATCTCCTACTTCAACTATGGCAGATAATTTTGCTAGGTATTGCGGTTCAATAAGGGTCAGGATAAACAAATAGGTCGAATAGATGTTTATTAAGGGAGAAACAACTCACAACACAGACAGATGAACACAGCAGTTAAAACTGGATGCTCCTCTCTCCGTGTCCCGCCAGAAAGGGCCTTTCTCCGCCTCCTCCCGAGACTAAACTCCATCGGTCACTTCCGCCCCTGGCTCCACCCCTCAATGGGTGTGGTCAGTGCCACAGAAGCAGACACGGTGAATATCCCACTACAATTCCCCTTTTAGTCTAAAGAAAAGATTTAAGCTTGATACAAAACTATATACAAAACAGTGAATAACAAGTGTGCTCTAAGAAAAGGAAAATCGAGACCAAAACCACAAACATACCTAGTCCTAGGGTGAAGGCATAAGGGAGTTTACAATAGAGTTGTCCTAAGCTGAAAAGCTTAAGTCTAGTACTTAATATCTAACTAGGAAGAGAGAATAATACTAAGATAGTTTAATCTACAAGCTCACCAAGACCTGAGAAGGAAAATTACAATACTAGGGTAGATGGGAAGTACAGATGGGCAACTTCCAAAAGGCACAGTGAGGACAGAAACAGCAAGCTACCTGGACAGTCACCCAAGGTCTCACAGCAATGTTGGTACAGCCAGATATGACTAAGGCCAGGAGTATTTGACAGACCACAACAAAAGCAGTGAGGTAGAAAGGCTGTTTTACCCTGACTTGGCAAGGTTCAGCAGTCTTCTAAGTTTGTCTCCTGCAAGCATATAGGACCACATGTCCAAATCAGTGGTCAAGGCTGAGGCAGTTCCTTGCCCAAGAGGCCATTAGCCGAAGCGAGGATGAACTCCAGAAGGAGCAACAACAGTGTCCAACATACTTTCGGGAAAGTGCACGGTGCTGTCAGGAGCAACAGTGTCTCATGTCAACAGAGTACTAATATATAAAACATTTAAATGCCATGTTCTGCAGTTCTATGAAGTGATTGAAGATTAAGCATCTATGTCTGACTAATCTCATAGGCAAAGGAAACATGGGTGAGGATAATCTGTAATACTCAGGAACTTGGCTAACAAGCCTGAATAAAACTTCCTTGAGTAAAGCAAGGATAAATACCTAAACAATATAACTATGTACATGTATATATATATCTCACATGTAAATTCCTAAAGTAGAGGTAGAGTAAAAATGTCTAAACAAGAGGTAGAGCTCTAAAGGGCAGCAAGACAAATATCTCAAATTGTAACAAATACAAAATGTCTTGAACACAAGCAATAGTATACATACATAGAATATGGCAAGTATAATGTACATAAAACATCATAAATGGAAAGATTTCACACAATACAACAAATATAAGATACAATTCTTCCAGGAAGGGAATAAACTTAATTTTACATAGGTTACCACAAATAATAATATATAACAATGTAAGCTGTAATACTAATGTCTCATTCTTACTGAATAATTCACAAGAAAATAGGCTAATCTACCTATATCCATTCTGAATCATACCTTTCCCAACCATACACTATTCCTGTCTAAAAGAGATAACCAAGTCTAAGTATCACCTTCTAAACCCATCCCCAAGTAACTAAAACCAACCCTATGAAGATGAATATTATTCCTAAATTCCAAGAGTGGGGAAAGGGGGCGTTGTTATCTTAAGATTACTTCCTGCTGAAATGGGACGATGATTTCTCCATGGGATCCTGTTGGAAAAAAATTTTTTAGCAACCAAATTTCTAAACAGAACTGGCTGTAACATATGTAGGTATTCATTGTATGGCAGAAAATGCTTGACTGGAATTCTAATTGAAATTTGGCCAGGTTGTAATAAGAAGGTGCACCAATACAGCTAGCTAGTCATGAGTTGTCTCGAGAAAAGCAGTCTCAAACCGGTTTAGGGTGCAGTTTGTAGTCCAGATGCATCAGGTTGAGTCAAGTGGAAATGTCCAATTGGGGCCCCATCTCCTTTCCAGAGTGTTCAAAGATTGCTGTTGAGAACTGTTTTAGTCCTTGTGGAAAATTTAAATATCAATATCAAGGTAAAATTTTTAATTATACGGTATGCATTAGGGCAAGGCAACAGTAAGCATTAAAATGTAAATGAGAAAATTAGGATTTCAGACAGAAAAGTGAATGAGTGAATGAGTCCTTCGATTTTGTTTTCTTCTGCCTTACACCAATTGGACTCTTGATATAAGGCAGAAACTGTGAATTTAATCTTAACAACATGCTTGAATTTACAGAAGGAAAGCCAAATCCAAATCCAAAGCCAGCACTGGTTTACATGAATCGGGACTACAGAAATATTAGATAGTAAAGAAAACTAGATTTCAGTATAGAAACAGTTTACTAGACTTAAATATTTTTACCATAAATCATATTCCTCTTCATTAAGTGATTCTTTCTGGAGAGCTGTCTTCTCTTCTGTAGGTACCTATATGTTTAGTGTCCTTTGGTTGTTTGAAGAAAGGTGTTCTCTGTTTTCCTGTAAGGACAAGAACAGAACACTTGCCCTACCTTTGAGAAGTCTCCACATCTCTCATGGGACCTTATTTATTGGATTACTTGTCATTTCTCTTCATTAAGATGTTACTCTTGTTCAACCCGGATCTTGATTAACTTAGATGGTATCCATAGCTTTTCTTCTCCTGTATATACAAATGCAAAACCCCTACTCCAACGTAACACATATCCTGGTTTCCATTCTGAGGTCAATACATCCTTGAAGTACACCGGCTGATGTAGCTCAGAAGTTTTTTCTACTGTCCAGTGTCTTTCTGCAGCTGTTTTTCCTTTTTCATCAGCATTAAGAAAGTTTAATGTTAATAAAGCATTATGTAATCTGTGTTTGGGTGTCTTGGTTCCTCCTGCCTGTTTATGGAGCATTTCCTTTAAAGTACGATTAGATCTCTCAACTACTGCTTGTCCTGTAGGATTGTGTGGTATACCAGTTATGTGTTTTATGTTATAATACTCAAAAAACTGTTTCAATTTGCTGGAAATATATGCCGGAGCGTTGTCAGTTTTTATTTGTGCAGGTATGCCCATAATGGCCATTACCTCTAAAAGGTGTGTGATAACAGAATCAGCCTTTTCAGAGCTCAGAGCAGTAGCCCATTGAAACCCTGAAAATGTATCTATAGTGTGATGTACGTATTTTAATTTTCCAAATTCTGCAAAATGAAACACATCCATTTGCCATATTTCATTTCTATTTATACATTTAGGGTTACTGCCTGGTGGTAAAGGAGTTTGGTTATAGAATGAGCAAGTAGGACATTTCCTTACTATTTCCTTGGCTTGTTGCCAAGTGATAGAAAAATCCTTTTTCAATCCTTTGCTGTTCACATGGTGTTTCTTATGAAACTCTGAGGCTTCTAGTACACTTCCTATCAATAACCGATCAATTTCATCATTGCCTTGTGCTAGAGGACCTGGCAGACCCGTATGGGATCTGATGTGTGTTATATATATGGGATGAATCCTCTTTCTGATAGTATTTTGTAACTGTATAAACAATGAAGTTAATTCTGTATCATCAGGAATAAATTCTGCAGTCTCGATGTGTAAGACTACTCTCTCTGCATATTGAGAGTCAGTAACTATATTGAGGGGTTCTGTAAAATCCATAAGTACCATGAGAATGGCATACAATTCTGCCTTTTGTACAAAATTGTAAGGGCTTTGAACTACTTTGCTTATTTCTCCTGATTTATATCCTACTTTACCAGATTTGTTTGCATCAGTGTAGAATGTAGGAACTCCAGAGATAGGTGTTTGTCTTACAATGCGTGGAAGGATCCAAATCATCTTCTTTATGAATTTGAGTCTTTCAGTTTTGGGATAATTGTTGCTAATTATTCCCAAAAAATTACTGCATGCTCTCTGCCAATATTCATTATCTTTCCATAAGGAGGAAATTTCCTCATTAGTTAAAGGTACAATAATTTCTGCTGGATCTCTTCCTGTTAATTGACGAAGTCTTAATTTACCTTTTAAAATCAAGTCAGAGATCTTTTCTATATGTGTTTTTAGTTTTATATTCTGTTTATGTGGTAAGAATATCCATTCTAATATGATGTCTTCTCTCTGCATCAAAATCCCTGAAGGATATTCTCTAGATGGTAATATAACCAGAATACAGTCTAGATTTGGATCCACACGGTCCACATGTGCTTCTAATATCCTCTTTTCTACCCATTCTAATTCCTTTTCTGCTTCAGCTGATAGTATTCGGGGACTATTCAAATCCTTGTTCCCTTTTAGGACCATTTTCAAGTTTTTCAAATCATGCCCTTCAACTCCAATAATAGTTTGCAGTTGAGAAATCTCTCCTAGTAATTTTTGAAGATCATTAAGAGTCTGGTAGCGATCTCTCCTGATCTGTACTTTTTGTGGTCTAATTTTCTGTAGACCTATTTTATATCCTAAGTAGTTGATTGACTCTCCTTTTTGTATTTTTTTCAGGTGCAATTTGTAATCCCCAGCGAGGTAAAACTTCCTTCAGTTTCTCAAACATTTTTTCTAATATGTCTGCTTTAGAGTCAGCTAACAATATATCATCCATGTAATGATAGATTATGGATTGTGGAAACTGTTTACGAATTATTTCCAGTGGTTTTTGTACAAAATATTGGCACAGGGTTGGGCTATTTAGCATTCCCTGTGGCAAAACCTTCCATTGATATCTCTTCACTATTTGAGAATTATTGTAATTAGGTACCGTGAAGGCAAATTTCTTTTTGTCTTGTTCTTGTAAAGGTATAGTGAAGAAGCAATCCTTTAAATCAATAACTATAATAGGCCATTCTTTAGGTATCAAAGAAGGCAACGGCATTCCAGGCTGTAAAGAGCCCATTGGCTGGATAACTTTATTAATGGCTCTCAGGTCTGTAAGCATTCTCCATTTACCAGATTTCTTTTTGATAACAAATACAGGAGAATTCCAAGGGCTGGTTGATTCCTCGATATGCCCAGCATTTAGCTGTTCCTGAACCAGGTTTTCTAAAGCTTCTAACTTCTCAGAAGTCATAGGCCACTACCCTACCCAGACAGGTTCCTCTGTTAACCATTTTAAGGGTAAGGCTTTTGGTTCATCTGTTTGTTCAGCACTTGCATTCTGTCTTTGTACAGCCTGGATATTTGGTGTCCGTCTTGTATAGTACTTTATAGCATTTTTTCCACAATTATGAGGTCGTTTATGGTTCCTATCTAATACTGGAGGAATGTTAATCTGTGTATTCCATTGCTGTAATAGATCATGACCCCATAAATTTATCAATACATCAGCCACATATGGTCTTAACCTTCCTTGCTGTCCTTCTGGTCCTACACATTCAATCCATCTCATGCTTTGTTTTATCTGAGACAGGGTTCCAATCCCTTAGAATTGAACATTAACCTCTTTCAGGGGCCAATTTCGAGGCCAGGATTTATTAGTTATGATAGTTACATCCGCCCCTGTGTCCAGGAGGCCTTCAAACAGTCTGTTATTCATTTTAACTATCAATCTAGGCCTTTGACTGTTTAAGAGGTTTGCCAAAATATACGTTTTTTATTTTCTTCTGTCATGTCTGATTCAACTTCTTTCACTAGTTTGTCAGCCAGAGCGGTATGAGTTTTTACAATAGGCCAAGGATTTTCTAATTGTCCTGTGGGAGGTTGTCCTCCACTGTGACTGGGAATGTTCGGACCACCTTTGACATGGGGGCCTTCGAGAGGCCCCCCAAGGAGTTTCCCGGTGGTAAAGGGTTTCCTTGCTTGTCTCTAGTTGATCTACACTCATTTGTCCAGTGTCTGCCTTTGCCACACCTTCTACATAACCCAGAAGGCTTAGATCTTCTGTTCCATTCATTCTTGGGAGTATTATTTCTAGAGATGCTTTGCCTACAATTTCTGTTTAGATGTCCTATCTTACCACAGTTATAACATCTGACATGTTGATATCTCTTTAAACTTTTGAGGACGGCTTCTCCTATCCAAGCTTTTATGTCACCATAGTTACAACTTCTGTTCTCTTGATTACTGCTCAAACCTTTAGATATAGCTTCTCCTACCCATGCTTCAGTGTTATTGCTATTATAGTCAATGTTGGCTGTATATCGAATCCATTCATCCAAAGGTGCTGATTGAATTTTTAATGGCCAAAGCACTTGTTTACATTGAGGATTTGCATTCTCATAGGCTAATGATTCTATGAGTATTCGCCTAGATTCTATGTCAGCTACCTGTAATTGTACTGCTCTAGACAGCCTTTCTAGAAACACACTAAAGCATTCTCTTGGTCCTTGCCTTATTTTGGTATAAGATTCTATCCTCTCCCCTAGTTCATGAACCTTATCCCAAGCATTCAGAGCTGCCGTACTGCATAGAGACAAGATATGTTCATCATAGGCAGCTTGGGTTTCTGGGTCAGCATAAATACCCTCACCAAGAATTTTATCTTTGGGAGCTTCATAACCTTTCTTTAAGCCCTGAAGTTCAAGAGCCTTTGCTTCTTCTCTCCATAAAGCCCTCCATTCTAATTGAGAGGAGTTTTCAAGGACAGCTGATATTAATTGTTCCCAATCCTTAGGGGTTACCTTGTTATTCATTGCCCATGATTCTATTAATTGCTTCACATATGGTGAGTGCATGCCATAAGAGACTACTGCTTCCTTTATACTTTTTAAATCTTTCATACATATTGGTTCCCATTGATAAGCAACAACACCTTTTGGGTGTTTTTTCATTGCTGATTTTCCATTAACAGATACAGGGAAAGCTCCTCTGACCCTAAATGGTGTGGACAATTTTAAGTTTTTTTCATGCCCTATTACCTGGAGCTCTTCTTCTGATGTATCAGATTGAAGGTCTTCTAAAGCCTGAAGTCTATTAATTATTGCTTCTTTGAGTGTCTGAACTTCTTGAAGCATATCCCTTTCTAGAGCCTTCATTGCATCTGTCAGTTTCTTTCTTCAAATACAAATGATTCCATGTTTTTGATATTCTCATCCTTAGATATCATCTGAATGGCATGTAAACTGCCTTCTAAAAACAATGTTCTATCTGCTAGCTTGCCATTATCTTCAGATATGGAAGAGATTCTATCTGCTATTCTTGCCATCTGATATTCCAGTTTTTTAACCTTATTAGTAGCTTCATCCAACCAGGAATGAGCTGTTTCTGTTAGCGTGTTAATGCATTGCATTGTTTCTGTTTTGGTTGTTGAGGCAACATCAGACATGGAACAAATTTTGTTTTCTATTTGATCATTTTTATGTTCCATGTTCTGTATTCTACCTGTCAGCTCTCTGTTGACATCTTCAATATCCTGAAACTTTTTTCCTAAACATTCCATGTTTTGCATTCTGTCATTTTCAATGTTTTGAATCTTTGTTACCAAGTCTTCTATGGTTTGTACAAGTTCCTTATTGTTTGCGCTAATCTCAAACCATTTCTTTAAGAATATCATATTAATGATAAAACCCATTACTATTACGAAAAAGGTGTATATATTGATCCAGTCATAATTTTCTTCTGCTAAGATTCCTTCTATATATGAAGTAAAAAAATTCCTAAAGTACTGCATTGTAAAATTATCTGCCATAGCTATGGAACAATTGATCTCAGATATTATATCAGCTTAAGTTGCAAAAGATGTTACAATTACCTTAGATGTAATTCCACTGTCCTGGAGCTTTGATGCTTTTAGCTGTAGATCTCAACTTGCTGTAGTTACACTCCGAGGTGTAGCAGTAAAAAGCGTCCACAGCAGAGGAGCCTTCCAATTCCGGTTCTATCCGGAATTGTACCACCAAAGAGTGTCCGCCAAATAGCCTCCGGCAGGAAACGATGCTTCTGATCCCGGTCCCTGTAGAATAGCTTTTAACAAACTAAGGCAAGCAAAATTTTGTTAAACGAAGGAGTGAAACGAACCTTGTACAATTGTTGAGACCACAGGGAAAACAGGAGCTGCAAGCAACTGCAGTGTGTATATTTTCCGCCAGTCCACAGGCCGCAGCTGCTGCAGCCGCCGCAGCCGCCGCCGGAGCCTGCAAGCACACAAACAGAGCAGTCCGAGTCCGGGCCTAGTGCCGCAACACAAAAGGCAGGGCTAATGCCGCAGGGCTCTGTGCGAATACAATCTGAGGGAATGGGCAGAAGATGAGCAGTAGTCTCAGGGCCAAGATGGAGATAAAAGGAGTTCTAGGGCAGGGTATATCCTGCCCGGTCAAGGAAGATGGGGGAAGGGTTGCTGTGGCACCTGGGTAAAACCCAGGTGCGGTGAAAATCCTGATCCCACTTCTGACACCAGATCTTGCGGTTCAATAAGGGTCAGGATAAACAAATAGGTTGAATAGATGTTTATTAAGGGAGAAACAACTCACAACACAGACAGATGAACACAGCAGTTAAAACTGGATGCTCCTCTCTCCGTGTCCCGCCAGAAAGGGCCTTTCTCCGCCTCCTCCCGAGACTAAACTCCATCGGTCACTTCTGCCCCTGGCTCCACCCCTCAATGGGTGTGGTCAGTGCCACAGAAGCAGACACGGTGAATATCCCACTACAGCTAGGCATATTGTTCCAAGTGTCATTTGTGCTATTTCAGGACTTAGAAAAAATTGATGTAGGCTGTTATGTCTTTTAGTGTTTCCATTGAGAAATCAGCTGTTTTTCTTATATCTGTGACTTCAATACTCTGTTTTGTACATAGTGTTATAACTATGGTATACTTATTTTTATTTTCTGGTATTGTTCATTTTATGTTCCTTATAATTCTTGAATCAGTATAGATATATCCTGTTTTAGATTGGGGAAATTTTCTTTATCTTAAAGAAGACCTCTATACTATAGGAATTTTTTCCACCATATCTTTTCCTATAATTAGTGGTTTGGTCTTGATAGTTTGTTTAATTTCTGCATCTTTCCTTTGTTTCATTATATATACATATATATATATATATATGTATGTATGTATGTATACATATTTGTATTCTATGCTTAGTTTTCAAGTTCCTCTACTTTATCTTTAAGTCCTGATAATCTGTCTTCTAATTAATTTATTCTACTTATAAGGCCTTTAACTTGTGTGTTTTACTGGGATTATTGGTTTATTCAACTCTATTGATTTTAGCTTCAATTTTCTTCAACATTTCTATCACATTTAAATTTAATTTTCAAATTCTGTAAAGTCTCTGCCATTTTCCACAGTCTTATATTTATTTCTTAATGGATATCAGGCAGGTCCATTTCATCCTCTGAAAGTTTACTCTCTGTAAGTTCACTGAGCTCTTTCATTGCATGTTTTGTGATGTTCCTTGATTCCTTTTTTTAAAAAAGTTTATGATTATTCTTTTAAGTTCTGTGTCCTCATGTTTATGTAGGCAGTTTTCATTTTTGGACATTGCTACAGAACTGGTAGATGTGGTGGATCACCTTGACCTGTCATACTGCTTGCATTTTGATAATGAAACCTGGGCAGGTGTCCTTCTTTTGTTATGAAACTTTTAGGAAAAAATTCAAGATATATGGGATATATTGAATATAGCTTAGGTTGAATGATATCTGGGGATTAGATCCTGGTTTAAGCCTGAAATTTGCTGTTATTTCTGGATGATGAAGAGTATGAATATTGAGTATGATAAGGACTATGTACCAGCTGAGACCCTTGTGAAGAATGTATAAAAACTATATTGGCAGAGAAACTGTAATATTGACAGGTGTGCTTTAGTAGCCAACTGTCAAGTTAGGAAGATTTACTGTGGCAGTTGGATCAGTTGGAGCTCTTTGAACAACATTATTATTACATAACATTTAAAAGGGAAATTGACAAAGAGTAACAATAAAAACATCATATTTTTGTTTGTTTTTGAGACAGGTTTTCTCTTTATTGCTTTGAAACATATCCTAGAATTCCCTGTGTAGACCAGGCTGGCCTTGAATTCACAGAAACTCACCTGCGTCTTCTTTCCAAGTGCTGGGATTAAAAAACTGTGACACCAATGCCTGGCTAAGAACATATTTTTAATTGGAGTGTCTTCACACCCTGGAAATATTTTCATGAATATATTGATAAGCCTATTGTTTCTGCAAAAAAAAGAGATATCCATCACACTAAATAAAACATGGTTCTATGGTCTTAGAGGAATTTTCCATTTTCTCTGTATTATATTAGTGTAGAGTGCTGCAAAGTGCTGAGCCTTAAAGATGGCTCTTCCATCTCCTGGAGGGTGAGTGCTCTCTGGCATAAAAAAAAAGCCCTTATTGGGTTAAGTCTGTTCAGCCTGTCTGCTTCTGCCTTAGAGTAGCCTATCTGTATGGTCCACGTAGCTCATTGGGGTTGGTTAACGCAAGGGAATTTAAGCTTGTGCAGGGGTCCCCTGGCCTCCCGTGGGTCAGAAGAACATGTTACAAGTATCCTGATTAAAACTGCATGAAGAAGATCTTCCCAGAGTTGCATCTTCCTTGCTGGTAGAGGGCAGGCACAGTACAAATGGTGGCCTGTATGGGGAATTTTTCAGATCAGAACTTCTTCCAGTCAGGGCAGCGCTGGTTAAGATCCCAAAGTAAGTTGGGACCAAATTAAGGCCCTCAGTAAAGAGGCAATAAGGTCTCCTGTAAGGAGCAATAAAGTTCTGGGTTTGGACTAAGCTAAGGCCCTCAGTAAACAGGCAATACGGTCTCCAGTAAGGAGCAATAAAGTCCCAGGTAAGTTTGGACCAAATTAAAGGCTGCAGAATAAGCAGCAACAAAGTCTCAGGCATTGAGCAAGAGGTTCTAATGAACCAAAAGTAAAATCATCAAAATGGGGACTTCTCAGTCTCATCCAATTTTTCTGTTTTCTGCCTCTTCAGGACCTACTTTTGTCAAAGAAACTTAAAATAAAGAAAAGCACACTAGAAAGATTCCTGAGAGAGTATGATGACATTGCACCTTGGTTCACAGTTTCAGGAGACCTCAAGGTAGCATGCTGGGACAAGTTAGGCAGGGATCTTGATTTGGCTTTGGAACAAGGGATGCTAAAATCTGGAGTCCGACCAGTTTGGACAGGAGAGGCAGGTACAGATGAAACAGATTCTGAGGAAGAATTACAAGCCCTCGTAGAAAAGGTTCAGAAACAATCCCTTAAGGGGAAAAGGTGGAAGGGAGAGGAGAAATGGTGATGTGGGGATGGGAGGGACCCTCCTGGAACAATGCCTTTTGTGCCTTCCCCTGATCAGAGTGAGGAAGTGCAGGGATGAGGTACAGGGCGTTCCTTTTGCCCTTATGTCTGGAAAGTCGTACGAAATGACTTAAGCCTGGCCTATCCAGTTTTCCAGGATGCCCAAGGCAATAGATATGAGGAGCCTTTAGACTTTAAGGTCATTAAGGCTTTGGCTGAATCTGTGAGAACATATGGAATTTCAGCTTCTTTTACTGTAGCTCAAGTTGAAGCCCTAAATAGGCATTGCATGATTCCTAGTTTGGTAGAGGCTGCAGGGAGAGATTGTTGACATTACAGCAGCCATAGTTGCAGCTATCTCTTTTGCAGTTGTTGGTTCAGTCACAGCTGCCATGGCTATGAGCACATCAGTGCAGACATCCTGTAAGCTAAATGAGTTGTCCAAGAATGTGGCTTCCGCCTTGGATGCCCAATCCACAATTGGTGCTCAACTAAAAGGAGGTTTTAATAATTGTAACAAAAGAATTGATCTGGTGCAGGAGCAAATAGATACCTTGTGGCAGCTGGCCCAATTGGGATGTGAAATGAAATATCCAGGCTTGTGTGTTACCAGCGTTCAGTGTGAGAACATTACAGGTGCTGCTTATTTGTCGTGACAGTTGTCTAGCTATCTTTTAGGAAATTGGTTTGCTGACTTTGATGACTTAATGGTACAGCTGCAAATGGCCATCGTTGCAGTGAATTCAACACGTGTGGATGCAGGACTGGCTGCCGGATTGTCATCATGGTTCCCATTGCCATGGATCATCTGAAAGAGTGGGCGGGAATTTGAGTCATGGCTGTCCTCTAGTTGCTTATCTCCTTTGTGGGCCTGTGGTGCCTTTGCAAGATGAGGTTTGCTCAGAAGCAGCATGCAGCTATGGTTGTCCAGGCATTTACAGCCATTGAGGCAGGACAGTACCCCCAAGCCTGGCTCACAGTCATAAACAAGTATTGATCCTTCAGGCTCAGGTTGTACGGCTTACTCCGAGTAAGCTCGGGAAGTGAGCAAATCCGATTAGGGCAAGTCTGGTTGTATGTGGTTTGGTGTCTGAGGACCCACCTCCAGGAAAAAGATGCTGGATAAATGTGGCACTGACTTTGCTGACTACCAGGATTCAGGGTAATTACAATTTCCACTTCCTTACTAGAGACCAGACCACTACCCTTGCCTGTTGCGTTATTAAAACAAAAAGGGGGAAGTGTTAGGAGGTACAAAGTGCCGCACCTTAAAGTTGGCACTGACTTCTGCCTTCCGCCTCCCCGAGGGTGAGTGCTCTCTGGTGTAAACAAGCCCTTATTTGGTTATGTCTGTTCAGCCTGTCTGCTTCCGCCTTAGAGTAGCCTATCTGCAGGGTCCACATAGCTCACTGGGGTTGGTTAGCGCAAGGGTATTTAAGCCTGTGTAGGGGTTTCCCAGGCTCTCATGGGTCAGAAGAACATGATTCAAGGATCCTGATTAAAACTGCATGAAGAAGATTTTCCCAGAGTCGCGTCTTCCTTGCTGGTCGAGGGCAGACATGGTACATATTAGTGCAGTTTTATTGTTCTCTACGTTTTAATGGATGCCTGAGAAATTATCTCAATTTCAGATGCTTGGTGGGAGGAGTAAATATGAAATACCAAAGAAATATTAAACCTATTAAAAGGCTTATTTACATATCTTCTCTCTTCATCATCCTTGAAAAATAAGGATAGGGGAAAACAGATAAAGTAATTAGAAGTTTATTCAGGCTGAAATAACTTATAACAGAGATAGATGATCATCAGCAATTTCCAAACCAAGGATGACTCCATATGTCCTCTGTCTCCATCCAGTAAGCAAGAGAGAGCTCTGGGTTCTCCTACCCCAGACCTAGTTCTCCTAGGTCACATCTGCCCCTATCCACACCATAATGGGCTTGGTAATTGCAACAGGTGCAGACAGGATGAATATATCACTACAATTTCTCTTTTAGTCTAAAGAAAAGATTTAGGCTTGATAGAAAACTACATACGAAGACAGTGAATATCAAGTATGCTCTAAGAAAAGGAAAATCAAGAACATACAAACTTAAGACATACATATTTAGTCCTAGGATGAAGACAAAACAGAGATTATAATAGAGTTTTCCTAAGCTGGAAAGCTTAAGTCTAGTACCCAATATTTCTATCTAGGAAGAGAGAATAATAATTGGGATAGTCTAATGGATTTTTATTTATTTATACATATTAAGGACATTTTTGTGATGTGTATATTATCCTCTTGATTAGGTATTGTATAGCTCCTTTAAAAATAAAATGTATAATTTAGTACAGATTATAGACAGTTACCTATAATAGTAAAAACTTATAGTTATGTTAATTAGGATTTCTAGATATATAGAGACATATTTGAGATGGATAAATACTCTCCAAGTCTGTCAAAGACCTACAGAATATGGCATTTAAAGGGTTTAGGATTTTTCTAAGCAGTGAGGCACAACCGCTCCTGGCAACCCCACCTGCATCAGAAAGGAAGATGGATATCTATGAAACTCGTTATAGAGTTTACTTTCAATATGGTAACACTGGCACTTTGGGCAAGATACTGTTCTTGTCTGGAATGTTGGACTTTATGCTGTATAAACTGAACATGCAAAACCCACAGAAAAGTAGCTGCTGATGGATGGACAAGATGGACAGTGTTACAGGGTTCCTACATCATAGAAGAGTCTATATGATATAGGGAAAAATGACTGACAAATTGCCAGTACAGGTGGACAGTTTAATGTTTACTGCTTTTTTGAGGAGTCTGACAGACACACTATGGCCTATAGGCTAAAGATGAAGCATTACATATAACTTCTGGTGACTGACCAGGTACTGAGATGTCTCTCTCATTTCTAGAGTTTATATATTATCCTTCTGTGGTCTTTGATGGAGTTTAAGACAGATAGTTATGGTTATAATTTTCTTTAGTTAGAATTAAAGAAAGTTCCATGTAAGACTTTAGACTCACGAAGATAGGATAAACGATGGAATAATTTTTTTTTTTTACTTCCAGATAATGTTACTGGACTAAATATTGTTAACAGTAGTTCTAATTTGATAACTGTTGGGTTATATATTTTGTTATGCTGAGATTAAAACCCTTATTTTTATTTTAGACAGAAAAGAGGAGATAATGGGAGATGTCATTCTGTAAATATGTTTCTCTTATTGGTTAATGAATAAAGCACCATTGGCAAATAGGAAGGCGAGATAGGTGGGAGTAGGGAACTAGGAGGATTCTGGGAGATGTACTGAAAGATACTCAAGATGTAGAGGCTTGAGAGAAGAGGTCTGGGTCCTCTCTCTGGTAAGATAAGACCATGTGGAAAAACTTAGACCAATAGAAATTGGTTAATATTTAAGATAGGGCTAGCCAATACGAAATGCTGTTAATAGGCCAACAACTTTATATCTAATACAGCATCTCTATGTATTATTTGGGACTGGCATGGAAGTGGGACCAGGCTGGTAGATAAAGTGCTGATAACACTTCATGAAAGAAAAGATTTTAGATTTAATTACAAAAGTTGTTCGTTCCTTTTTTGTGAATACCGAAAGTGACTGAGTAAGTGAATGGGCATGGAGTACAAAGACACATGCAGGTACTAGTATATATTCACTGGAGCTACAAAGGACATGTGAGGGATGAACAAAAATCCCAAACAACAGAACCCAAAAGTTATAACATGAATAAGAAAAGGTACTTTAAAGAGATTGATGATTACCTTTTATGCCATCCTAGAGCCTTCATCCAGTAGTGAATGGGAGCAGAAGCAGCTAAACACTGAGCTGAACTACTAGAATCAGGTTGAGGAGAGGAAGAAGTGATGAGTGAAGAGGTCAAGAACAGGCTGTAGAAACCCACAGAAACAGCTGACCTGAACAAGGAGGAGCTCAGGGACCCCAAACAGATAGCTGGGAAACATCATAGGATGAACCTAGACCCCCCTGAACTTGGGTTTTAGTTAGGATGCCTAGGTAGTCTATGGTACCTTTGGCAGTGAAAACAGGAAGTATCCCTAGTACAGAACAGACTTTGGGAGCCCATTCCCTATGGAGAGATAATCCACTTGTCGAGAGACATAGGAGAAGGCCTTATTCCAAATGACTTGACAGATTTTGATGTTCCCTCAATGAAAGCCCGACCCTCCCTGGGGAGTGGATGGGGTATGGGATGAGGGGGTCTTTGGAGAGTATGGGAGGATAGGAGGGAGCAGTATCTGGGATTGATATGCAAAATAAGAAAAATATTAAATAGTAAAAAAGATTTCAAAAGAAAAAGGAAAATAATCATATCAGAGCATGGGAAAGGCAGCATGGGAAAGTGTTGTGGGATATTAAGTGTATGATATGAATGGCCATAGGAAATGTTCTTGTCTTGAAAGTGGTTCAGAATAGTGATAACTATTTTGCAATTATTGATGTGCATTAAATTTATCCAAAAGATTAAAAGAGAAACTTTTAAAACTAGATCTAACATGTCTTTCTACTTTTCTACCTTTGAGATGCATTTCAAACTTCCTACAACTGAAAAGTATAAGTGATATTGAGAGGATGGATGCATCTGGATGGCCCAGCTCTGAGAGAAATGTGAAAAGTAGGAATACCCATAGCATCCCATCAATATGCACATTCAGAGATGACATGTGATAGAATCACATTAAATATGTTTTACTGCTTGTGACAACCTAGTGGGATGAAGAGCTATATGTGTTTCAGGTTGAATTGTATAGCATGTTGTAAAGTGTCACTTTTCTAAAAATTCCAATTCTTCAAAGTCAATGGATTCACATTATTGCTAGATCTCATTTTCTTGCCATTGGGTGAAAATAATTTGTTTGATTATAGTATAGATCATGTTTACTAGCTATATATAGTAACTTTTAAATTAGCACATGTCTAAATAGGAACTTCAAGAAATTTTAAAAGTTTTTCTTTTCTCTTTCTCATCTGCAGTATTCATATTAGTTCTGTAAGTGATAAATAACAACTCCATTATTTGGGGAAGTGAATTTGTATAAGATTTTAGTAGCTGTAATGTATCAAGTAAGAGACATTCCCATTGGTCCACATTCTCAGATAACTAACACAGAGCAGAGCTTACACAAAATAAATACCTTGTCCAACCACCAGACTTTTCCAGTACAGGGCAGTTCCTCTTCCTTGCTTTATGGGCAACTAACTCCCTACAGGACCATTGCTCAAAGTGCATGTTCTCCCTATATCCAAGCCATTAATTAATTTTAAGTTGTGAAATAGTGACTGTTCTTGTCTTCTATGCATCTTTGGATTTCCATAGATAAACTTGAGGACACATGACCCAGCTTAGTATACAGAAACACAATCACAACAAGATATTGTTTCATTGACATCTTCTTATTTCATTTCTATACACTATCTGACTATATTAGAAGTTTTCCTGACACTGAATACATATTTTCAATGTAGACAGTAGGAATTTTTTAGTTAAAACACTGAATTCCTAATATATATCTGCCATTTATCCTGTTGTAAATGGTAGCTTGGGCATGGTGACTCCTTCTGAGATACTAGCAGTGTATCAGAGAAAAGGATGAATATAAATAGCCATTCTAATTCAAAACATACTATAATTAATTCAGTATTCTAAGAGGCAAATGTTAGATAGAGTCTAGCATAGCAAAAATCATAACATTTAAATCAACATACTATAGAAGACTCTAAAGGAGCAGTCTTTAAAACAGACTATGTAAGATGAGATAGTTCAAGAACAACTTTAAAAAAGTATACTTAGAGAGAAGGAACATGAAAAGATAGGACATGAAGACAGGATCTAAACAGGTAATGACAAGTAATTCCTATGGAGCAAGGCATTCAATGAGGAAATAGTATATAAAAAAAACAAGGATCTGTCACATTGTCTTGAAACTTATCATGCCAGAAAGTTTATTGCCAAAGGCAGCTATCTGAATGCTTAAGAGTTGTTGATGAAAACATAAAATCTACTCTTTTCCAGAGACATCTTTGCCCTGCTGGTGCCTTTGGCAAGACCTACAGACAGTAGAGCTCAAATATGGAATGCAGGGGTAGAAGACTTCTAGATATTATTGTATTTCTTACTTTCCATCTTCAGTAATAGAAATATTGCAGAACATGACATAAAATAAGAATGGAAGGAAAGGGAGACAAAGATTAAAATACTTTGGAATGGAGTTCACTCTAGAAAAAATCTTGGCAGGATGCTGGCAGTGAATATAGAAAAGAGGAGACATTTATAATTGATTATTTAAATATAGATTTGGCAAAAAAAATCACTTCGCAACAAATTACTGTGAGGAGGGAAGAATTAACACAATCTGAGGTTTTGATGACTAGTTTTATTTATTTACTCATGGTTATTTTATTTTGCTTTTTGTTGCTGATTTTTTATTTTCTTTGTATTTTTCCAAAAGAAGAGAAATCATAGTAATTAAAAAAAAATAGGAAAAAAATTTCTGGTGAGAAAAAGTGTGTACCATTTTGTCAAACAGCACAGACTAGTACTATACAAATGGGTGTTCAAATTCCAACTCTCACTTACTAACAATAATCTAAACAGGATTCTTCATTCTACAAGGCAATTACCTTATTAATGAAAGAGGAATTTAGGAGAAAAGAGCTCTCTCCAAGTTGTAAATTTCTATTGCAAGCCATTCTGAAAATAGCACATTCTTAAAAACCTAGTTGTGCTATGTAAATATAACTAATTATTGATGCTACATTTTGTTGTTTTTTATTTACATTTGAAACAAGCTTGTTTTACATGTCAATCCCAGCTCCCATACCCTCCCATCCTCCCCTGTTTTCCCCCACCAACCCCCTTCCATTCCTCAGGGAGGGTGAGGCCTTCCATGGGGAATCTTCAACTTCTGTCATATCATTTGCAGCCAGGACACAGGCCCTTCCCCATTGTCAAGACTGAGGGAGTAACCCTCTATGTGGAATGGTATCCCAAAGTCCTTTTGTATACTAATGATAAATACTGATTCATTACCAGAGGCCCCATAAACTGGCCAGTCCTCCTAAATAACACCTATGTTCAGGGAGTCAGGATCAGTATTTCCTGGATTTCAGCTGTCAGACTGTCAGACTTGTTCAGGTTGGCAGTTTCTGCAGGTTTTGCAGCCTGATATTGACCCCTTTGCTCATCACTCCTTCTGCTCTGCAACTGGATTCCTGAAGTTTGGCTCAGTGTTTAGCTGTGGGTGTCTATTTCTGCTTCCATAAGTTACTAGATGAAGGCTCTAGGATGGCATACAAGGTAGCCATCAATCTCATTATCAGGGAAAGGCATTTAAGGTAGCCTCTCCACTATTGCTTAGTTATTTGGGTCATCCTTGTGGATCTCGGGACATTTCCCTAGTGCCAGATTTCTCTTCAAACCTATAATGCATTCTTTTATTGTGTTATCTATTTTCCTGCTCTCCTCTATTCTTTCTATGACACAATCTTCCTGCTCCCTCATGCCCACTTCCTTCCTCCTCTTTCTCCTCTTTTCCCACCCCCTAGGATCCCAATTCTCTCAGAAGATCTTGTCCCTTTCCTTTTCTTCAGGGGAACAGGTATGTCTCTCTTAGGGTCCCCCTTGTTTCGTAGCTTTTCTGGTGGTATGGATCTGTACATAGCACCAGTAGCATAGACACTGAGATCAACAATTAATAAATGGGACCACCTGAAACTGAAAAGCTTCTTGAAGGCAAATTACACAGTCAACAAGACAAAACTGAAGCCCACACAATGGAAAAAGCTCTTTATTAACCCCATATCTGGCAAAGGACTGAAATCCAAAATATGCAAAAAACCCAAGAAGCTAGGAATCCAAACACCAAATAATCAAATTAAAAGGTGGGGTACAGAATGGAATAGAGAAGTCTCAATAGAGGAATCTAAAATGACGTTTTAAGAAAGTGCTCAACATCGTTAACCATCAGGGAAATGCAAATCTAAACATCTCTGAGATACCATCTTACTCCTGTAAGAATGGCTAGAATCAAAAGCACCAAAGACATTTTATGCTGGAGAGGAGATAGGGGTACACTCCTTCACTGCTGGTGAGAGTGAAAACTCATTCACCACTTTGAAAATAAATATGGCTATGAAGGTTTCTCAAGAAATTGGGAACCAGTCTACCTCAAAATTCAGTAATTCCACTCTTAGGCATATACCCAAAAGATGCACATTCATACAACACAGACTTCTGTTCAACTATTTTCATAGCAGCATTATTTGTAGTAGCCAGAACCTGGAAGCAACCTAAATGCCCCTCAACTGGATGAAGAAATGGTGGTACATTTATGCAATGGAGTACTTCTCAGTGGGGAAAATGAAACAAAACAAAACAAACAAAAATAGCAAATGGAATCTTGAATTTTGCAGGCAAATGAATGATTCTAGAAGAAACCATCCTGAGTGAAGTAACCCACTCACAAAATGACAAACATTGTATGTACTCACTGCATATATGGGTTTTAGGCATAGAGCAAAGGATTATTGATGCAACTTTTAAAAAACTATACTTAGTTAATTCAGTTATCACTAATGTCCACAAAATTCAAGCTCCCAAAACTCATTTAGAAGAAATGTTGGGAAATGTTTTTGTGGTGCTTTGAAAACAATGGATATCCATTTGTTCATACATTTTAATGTTAAATCTCCAGTTGTTGGAACTGTTTGGTAAAGAGGAGGAAAATAATCTTGTTGGAAGTGATGTGTCATTATAGTGAGGAGGGGGGCGAGAATTCAAAATTCCACTTGATCCCCAATATCTTTCTCTCTGCCTTACATTTGTGATCATACATAAGTGTTCAGCTACAGTCTAGTGTCATACCTGCCTACTTACTTCCACACTTTCAGACATGATGCTCATAGATTTACCCTTTGAAACTATAAAGAAGTACCCAATTAAATACTTCCTTTTGTAACTTTCCTTAGTCATAGTATCGCATCCCATCAATAGCACAAAAATTAAGATAGAAATTGATAACAGGGAGTAGCATATTTTGTGACATATTTGAACAAGCTGACTGTTGGTGAAATGTGGTCTTTATGACTTTTTACCAGGAAAGTGACTATGTGACAGGGAAAGGTAGTAAGGAAGTTTTCAACTTTGTATTCTCACTGACGCTATTTCATTTTAAGTAGAATTTCATCACCTTAATGGAGAAACCTATGGAAAATTATCCAAATCTATACTAGGAACCCAAGTTCTGAGGTCAACATGCCCCAGATAATTTATCTGAGATTTTAATTAAACTTCTGGCTATTCAACTGCTTCTCACTTTGCCCACACACCTGTAGATTGACATAGCAGGATGGAGGTTTTTTCCTTTAAAATCCTTTTTTAAAAATGTCAATGGCTACACTCAGGTCCTAGACACTTGAATATAATCCCAGAAGGCTGAAATACAGATTTTTCTTTGGCTAGATACTGTGTTTGAATGGTCATCTCTTTGATGTCCTTGAAATGCTATGTGAGGAAGAACTTGAAAGACAGTAATGCTGAGACCAATATGGACTGTGGAGACTCAGCTCAAGGAGTTTCAGTGGGGAACAATATTAGTCACCCAAGAGTGGCTAGAAATCGTACTTGAGATATTTTGGCAAAACGTTGTTTATCCCTTTTGTTGAGGCTGGGAAAGGTAGTCCAGTATAAAGGAATAGTTCCCAAGATCCAGTCAAAATGTTAGGGACAACCCTCATCCCATTATTAGGAGTCTCACAAATAGATCCAACTACAAAACAGATTCAGAAATGCATGTATGGAAAGTTCATTTGGTCTCAGAATTTCTAAGTCTCTCGCATGCTGAAGCATACTCTCTGAATCCTGAGGGGGCATTGAGGCTGGTCATCAAAGGCACACAAGAGTATGTCATTGTCTGTAGCCATTTTTCAAGTTTGGGGCATCTAGTTAGCTTTCAAGTTGAGGCTATTATAAATAAAGCTGTCATGAACAAAGTAGAGTACATGTCTGTATGGTTTGATTGAGCATCCTTTAGATAAATGCACAAGGGTAGTATATCTAGGTCTTGAGGTAGATTGATTTCCAATTTTTCTGAGAAACCACCATTATAATTTCCATATTAGTGTACAACTTTGGACTGCCATCAGCAGTGGAGGAATTTTTCCCATGCTACTCCTCTGTTTCAGCAGATCTTGTTAGTTTCAAGTGCAATGTTACTATTTCCACATCATTAGATGTTAATATTTGCCTAAGTGTGTGCACATGTACATAAAACACAGAGGCAAAGATAGTGAGACAATGACTGAGAGACTGTTTATTTGAAGTTTAGTTGTGTATGAAGCATTTCCTAGTTTATGCCTATTTTGTAACCACATAAAAGGCAGCCTATTTTCCATTAATAGTCCTTAATGTTACCACTAAATTTTGCAAAAATAGATTTAACAGAGAATTAGGAAAATGTGTTGAGTCATCTCTTCCTACAACACCTGTAGTACTTTCTTTATCACAATGAACTGTGTTTTTGTGGTACCTGTGATATCATTTTATGTAGTATTCACTGTGATACACAACAGATTTCCAGAAATCATATATTTGTAACCTAATAAATTTAAAATTAAGAGTACTGAATTGGCAATGTAGGCATTTTCCATTAATTTCAGCCTATGTGAACCCAATTCTTGGCAATATACTCATATATGAGTAACTATCTATGTAAATATGTTCACACTTGTCCACATATGTTTTCTTAAACAGAAACATGAGCATGTATTCTCAGCTTCTTTTGAGTGGTTTACAGTGTGATGGTAAAATGTATAAAAAATATTTTGTTACAATTCATTCAGACTACATATATATATATATATATATATATATATATATATATATATATATACACACACACACACACACACACACTATAACATGGCAGAATTTTAGGTGCCATTTCTCCGACTCATTCTTAGAACCACTGAATAGCTGCCTTTGAGGATAAGACCACCTAAAATAGGTCAATATTGTTAAAAAACAGCATTTTTTTGATGACAAATAATACTTCAATAAAAAGCCAAAGCTTTACAAGATTGGCTGAATTATGCTGCAAATCTAATTTCCAGCACGAACATTATGGATATTTACTAGAAAAGAATTGGATCTCATAATTTCAGATGGAGATTAGAAGACCTAAGGAAGCTAAGAGAACTGAAAACTTAGATTTTGGTGGTCTTGCTCCACCTGATGAAATAGTCTCTCTATTATTAATGGATGATGCACTGCACCCCACCAACAGCCTTTGCAACACTTCCCCCTCTATCCTCACCTCAGGAAATTAATGTGGTCTTGTCAGTGGAGAAGGAAATTATTTCTCAAATGGGAATGTTAGACAATAAAATGGTGATGTCTCTAGGGAACCATCTGTCATTGCCTCTAAATTTATATCTTGACCCAAAGCTGAGGCGGGACAATAGAAGTAAGATAGAAACTGTGATCAATGTTAGTGCTGTATCACTAACTACCAATATTCTTTTAACTCTTCCAAGAAGTCTAAGGGAATATTTATGTGCATAAATTTTCAGTGTGTGTGACAGTGTTTTAAGGGAATAAACCTGTATCAACAGGATTTCTGTATATAGGCCTACTGAGCAGAGATTCTGTTTAATAGGAAAATTTACACAGTTTACAAAGTTCCCAAGAAGTTATGTAATTGGTTGGTTGAAACATTTGTGACAAAATGGCCTACCAATGAAGAGATGGACTTGCATAATGCTCCTTGATTTAGTGCTGATGAATGGATATTGAGGATAAGACAAATGAGAATACTGAGTGAGTCACCATTTAACACTGAATCCTCAATAATGGAAAGACCCAGAAGACACCCTTCACTAATAATATAAAACACAAAATAGTGAGATGGATATCAAAACTCTTATCCATGAGCTATAACTTAGAGAGGAAGATGTACCAAACCAATTAGATAAATGCAATGTAGTTGGTTCAACTGGACTCCAGGGATTATTTGGAAGCACTGACTCACCAAAGCCAAGGTAAGTATGGTTAACATAATAAGCATCCCAGGAAAATAATGTTGTTTATAATGACCAGACACCTATGGACACTGGATACTAGCTAATTAATAATGTTGTTTCTTGGAACAAAATAGATTAAAAGATTACTCAGTTAAACTCTACCAAAAACAAACAAACAAAAAAAAACCCCCATAAACAAACCAAGAAAAAATTCCCCCCAAACAAAACAAAACCAAAACACCTCTATAACAAATAAAAGAAAGGCTACTTTGGATCATAAGAACAGACTTAAGGCAATTTCCAGATTTAAGTCAGTTTTTAGATTCATAAGAGAAAGTAATGTCTACTTGAAAGTGAATCTTGCTATTCTACTCAAGAGTTTTATTGTTGGAAACCTTTCTTTAATCCTTTCTTAGTAGGACATACAGTCTTTCACTAGAATATTTATACATGGGGTACCATGAAATGATCAGACCTTTCAGGGCATGATCCCTCAAAGTAAATGAGGGGCTCATGGGATGTAGGTTAGGGTTAGGGTTAGGGAATTTTGCTATAAATCTGATTCACATTGGATATAATGTGTTGCTGAACTCATTGGGTGGTTATTTTTCCAGTACCAGCATCCATATTTGAGAGATATACTAGAAATGTGCAGTTTCCTCCATTGGTTCTCTGACCTGTGGAGTGAGGGATATCAAGTCCTTAGTATGGATTAAAGAAATTAATATCACCATCAGTGATGTAAAATCAACAAGGATGGTGGTTCCCAGCACATCTACCTTTACTTCTATTTGGCCATGGAAGAAGAAAATTGAATCATATAGTATAAATTTGAAGTTGAAAAACTTAAGTATAATCTACAATTGCAACTGCTCTTCTAGATGTGAGTTTTATTCAAAGAGATTGGTAAGTATCCTGGTACCTAATATATAGCTGTTGATCTTTAAAATGCAATTTTAGTAACTTTTCATAAGGACCACCAAAATCTATTCTATTTTAGCTGGCAAGGCTAGCAATATAGCCTTATAGTTCTACTTTGTGGATCTATTAATTCTCTAGCTCTGTTCCATAGTTGTATGTCAAAAATAACTTGGTTGCTTTCATCTTCCAAAAGGTATCATGTTGTCTCACTGAGTTGATGGTATTTAGCTTATTTGAACAAATACATGAGCAGAATGTAGCATGTAGTCTAGACTTTTTATAGAGCACATGCACACCAAAGAATTGGAAATCTATTTAAACAAAATTCAATAGCCTCCCACTACAGTGAAATATTAATTAGTCAGGGCTGTCGAACATGTAGAGATATTCATTTTAAGGTAAACAATAAGCTAATAAACTAGGCTCCTTGCAGGAGTGGAAAAGAAGCAAGTTATTTAGTGGATTTGGCTGGGTTTTTGCAGCAGAATATTCTTCACCTGGGCAGCAGAAAGTGAGACCTAAGAGCCGACATCAACTGGCATAATTGTTCCTACATGACCACACCTACTCCAGAAAGATCATACCTCGTAATAGTGTCACTCACTATGAGCCTAACAGGAATTTTTTAAATCTGTTTATCTACTTGAACACAGAAGTTAAATTCATTCTACTTCCTGCTATCAGTGTATTTTTCCTATTTAACCTTGTTCTTTTATCAATCTTTATGAATCTATACAAGTGTGGCCATGAATAACCAAGCAATATAGTCAATACTAGGCTGTCTGAAATTTTTGTCTGCCTAAACTGTTAATGTGTAACTCTCTAATTTAGCTATGGGCAGATTTTTTTTTCAGACAAGGGCAGAAAGCATCCACATTCTCAATAAAATTTTATAAATATGATATCTTAACCACACTCTAATCTCTATTCTTCTGAAACTATTTGAGTCAAGACTCTGTAGGTCAAATTACCATTAGCACTACTATTTTCTATTCTTTTATTAGTATTGTCACTTAAGGACCACTTACAGCATTCAGTTGATTTCTATCCCAAATTCCCAAAGCCCAAATTCCTCCTAACAAATTATGATCAGGCCTATCATAGCAATACCCCAGTCACTGATACCAACTTCTTTCTTAGTTATGTTTTCTATTTTGGTGAATAGATGCCATGGTTATGGCAACTCTTAGGAGAACACATAAAATCCGGCCAGCGTATGGTTCAGAGTAAAATTATCACCCATTGTCATCATAAAAAGAAGCTTGAAGGAAAGTATGTTAGCATGAAGGCAAGTAGGTACTGGCAATTTAACTGAGTGTTCTACCTACAGATTTTCAGGCAGCAGGAAGAAAGGGAGACTGTGGGCCTGGATTGAGCTTCGGAAACATCTAATCAAATCCCTAGTGACACACGTCTTAAATTTTTTTTTAACATTTATTTATTTTATGCTGGACATACTTATACGTGTCCTTTTTTTTAATGAAAACAAACATTTATAAACAACATTTGGGAATTTGAGCATTATTCTTTTCAAACTGCTTCCTGCTGGTAGGGGGCGCTGTCATGGGGGAATCATAAGAAGACCCAGAATTTCTGGCTGTAGTGGTCTGCAAGGCTGCATTTTCCCATTGATGTTGCTTCAGGAGGTCTGCTCAATCAAACCACATTAGTCTGGAAGGAATCCACAGCTTTTCATGTTCTGTGGAAACAAAATTAGAAATTCTTTTCCCCAGTAACTTGTCCTTAGGCTTAAAATTTGAAGGCAAGGCATTTTAAATATAGATATATTGAATTAATCCAGAAGCATTTCCCCTTCTTTTTATTTATTAATAATATAATTTAAAGTTTTTACATTTGGATCCCAGTTTTCTCTCCCTTCCTCCCTCCAAGCCTCCCTCCTTCCCTCCTATTTACCCTCTTTCCCCTGTGACATGCTCCCTGGCCAGCTTCCCTTCCCATCCCCCTACTCCAATTCCACTTGTAGGGCTACGCTATCCATGTTGTGTCATATAAATCTATCAAGTCAATTGAAGTAGGGATAAGGACTACTCTCCTTTCACTAGGTTAAGAGGGTATCCCTCCATGGGGGGTTGTCCACAAGGTCCTTTTGTGCACCAGAAATAGATCCTGTTTCTACTGTCTGAGTTTCCTAGAATGCTCAGTCCTTCTAGCTGAGACCTATATTCAGAGGGTCTAAGTCAGTTCCATGCTGTGTTCCTAGACATCAGTCTGGGGGAACCAAGCTCCTCCTTGTTCAGGTCAGCTGTCTTTGTCAGTTTCTGCAACCTGGTCTTGTGCCCTCTCTCTGCATCTGAATTCTAGTTAGACTCAGTGTTTAGTTATGAGTTTGTTTCTGTTTCCATCAGGTACTAGATGAGGACTCCATGATGGTGAATAATTTAGTTGATGATCTCAATATCAGGGAAGGGCATTTATGGTAGCCTTTCCATGGTTGCTTAAATTATTAGATGGAGTCAGTCTTGTAGTTCAGTTTTCTCTTCAAACCAATAATGGCTCCCTCTTTTATGCCCCCTCACCCTGCCTCAATCTATCTAGTCACACGTTATTTCTTCTCCTACCCTTCTCTTTCTCCTAGTTCTCTTTCCATTCACTGCCCCCCCATTTCCCATGTGCTCTGGGGGACTTGTCTCTTCGCCCTTTTGTGAGGGACCATATATGAATCTCTTAGAATACACATTGAATCCCAGTTTGTCTGGTGGTGTGTATTACAGGCTGGTGAACCTTTGCTCTACGTCTAAAATACATGTATGAGTGAGTACATACCCTGTTCCTCTTTTTGTGACTGGGTTACCTCATTCAGGATGGTTTCTTCAAGTTTCATCCACTTGCCTGCAAATTTCAAGATTCCGTTATTTTTTTCTGAAGAGTAGTATTCCATTGTGTAGATGTGCCACATCTTCTTTATCCATTCTTCAGTTGAGGGGCATCTAGGTTGCTTCCAGGTTCTTGCTATTACAAACAATGCTGCTATGAACATATTTGAGCACATGTCTTTGTTGCATGGATGTAGGTCATTTGTGTATATACCTAAGAGTGGGAATGCTGGGTCCTGTGGTAAGCTAATTCCCATTTTTCTGAGGAACCGCCATACTGATCTCCAAAATGGCTATACGAGTTTGCGCTCCCACCAGCAGTGAAGGAGTGTTCCCCTTTCTCTACATCCTCTCCAGTGTAAGTTGTCATTGGTGTTTCTAATTTTAGCCATTCTGGCAGGAGTAAGATGATATCTCAAAGTTATTTTCTTTTGCATTTCCCTGATAGCTAAGGATGTTGAACATTTTCTTAAGTGTCTTTCAGCCTTCTTTAATTTCCTCTATTGAGAATTCTTTCTTCAGTTCTGTACCCCATTTTTTAATATGGCTATTTGTTGTTTTGTTGACTAGTGTTTCTTTATATATTTGAGATCAGCACTTTGTCAGATGTAGGATTGGCAATTTTTTTCCCAGTCTGTGGGTTGCTGTTTGGACTTATCAACTGTGTCCTTTGCCTTACAGAGGCTTCTACATTTGAGGAAGTTCCACTTATTAATTGTTGATATCAGTGTCTGTGCTACTGGAGTTATGTTCATAAAGTGGTCTCCTGTACCAATTTGTTCAAGGGTACCTCCTACTTTCTCTTCTAAGAGGTTTAGTGTGGCAGGATTTATGTCTAGGTCTTTCATCCATTTGGACTTGAATTATGTGCATGGCAATAGATATGGTTCTACCAGCAGTCTTCTACACACCATCATCCAATTGTGCCAACACCATTTGTTGAAGATAATTTCCTATGCCATTGTATTTTTTTAGCTGTTTTGTCAAAAATAAGGTGTTCATAGGTATGTGGATTAATATCAAGATTTTTGATGCAATTCCATTGGTCTATCTGTCTATTTTTGTGCCAATACCAGGCTCTTTTCAGAACTATAGCTCTGTAGTAGAGCTTAAAGTCAGGGATGGTGATGCCTCCTGAAGTTATTTTATTGTACAGGGTTGTTTTGTCTATCCTGGGTCTTTTGTTTTTCCATACAAAGTTGATTATTTTCCTTTCAAGGTCAGTGAAGAATTGTGCTGGGATGTTAATGGGGATTGAATTGAATCTGTAGATTTCTTTTGGCAAGATTGCCATTTTTACTGTATTTATCCTTCATATCCAAGACCATGGGAGATCTTTCCATTTTCTGGTATCTTCTTTAATTTCTGTCTTTAAAGATACAAAGTTCTTATTATATAAGTCTTTCACATGTTTGGTAAGCATTACCCCGGGATATTTTATGTTGTTTGTGCCTATTGTAAAGGGTTATCTTTATCTGATTTCTTTCTCATTCTCTTTGTTGTATGAATAAAGTAGGGCTACTGATTTTTTTGAGGTTATCTCATATCCTGCTAGTTTGCTGAAGGTGTTTATCAGCTGTAGGGTTTCCCTGGTAGAGTTTATTGGGTCGGTTATGTAAAGTGTCATATCATCTGCAAATAGAGAGAATTTGACTTCTTCCTTTCCAATTTGGATTCCCTTGATCTCTTTTTGTTGTTTTATAGCTTTAGCTAGACTTCAAGTACAATACTGAAGAGGCATGGAGAGAGAGGAAAGCCTTGTCTTATTCCTCATTTTAGAGGAATTACCTTAAGCTTCTCTCCATTTTGATGTTGGTTTATTGTATATTGCTTTTATTATGTTTAGGTATGTTCCTGTTATCCCTGTTCTCTCCAATACCTCTATCATGAAAGGGTGTTGAATTTTGTCAAAGGCTTTTTCAGCATCTAGGGAGATGATCATAGGTTTTTTCTTTTTCAGTTTGTTTATATGGTGGATCACATTGACAGATTGTCATATGTTAAACCATCCTTGCAACCCAGGGATGAAGCCTGCTTGGTCATGGTGGATGCTTTCTCTGATGTATTCTTGGATTTGGTTTGCCAGTATTTTATTGAGTATTTTTGCATTGATGTTCATCAGGAATATTGGTCTGTAGTTTTCTTTCTTAGTTGTATCTTTGTGAGGCTTGGGTACCAAGGTGATTGTGGCCTCATAGAAAGAGTTTGGTAATGTGCCTTCTGTCTCTATTGTGTAGAACAGTTTGAGGAGTTTTGGAATTAGCTCTTCCTTGAATTTCTGGTAGAATTCTGCAATGAAGCCATTTGGCTCTGGGCTTTTTTGGTAGGAATGCTCTCGATGACTTTTTTTATTTCATTGGGGGTTATAGGTCTATTTAAGTTGTTTGTCTGTTTTTGGTTTAATTTTGGTAAGTGATAGTTATCCAACAATTTGCCCATTTCCTTTGAATTTTCAAATTTTGTAGAGTACAGGATTTCAAAGTATGACCTAAAAGTTATCTGGATTTCCTCTGTATCCATTGTTATGTCCCCCTTTTCATTTCTGATTTTGTTAATTTCCATGATCTCTTTCTGCTCTTTTGTTAGTTTGGATAAAGGTTTGTTTTCAACCCAAAATTAATCAAAAGAGATGGAGATGGTATTTCATATTCATCACAGGAGTAATCCATCAACAAAACATCTTGATTCTGAACATCTTTGCCTCAAATACAAAGGCACCCACATTCCTAAAAGAAATGCTACTAAAACTCAAGGCTCACATAAAACCTCACACAGTTATAGTGGAGGACTTCAACACACCACTCTCATCACTGGACTGGATCATCAATCAGAAACTCAATAAAGAAACAAAAGAACTAACAGAAGTTATGTCTCAACTGGGTTTAACTGACATCTATAGAACATTCCATCCAAACACAAAATAATATGCCTTCTTCTCTGCTCCACATGGAGCCTTCTCTAAAAGTTAACCACATAATAGGTGGCATAACAAACCTCAACAGATACAAAAGAATTGGAATAGTCTTCTGTATCATATCAGACAACCATGCTTTAAAATTGGAATTCAACAACAACACAAATC
Source organism: Cricetiscus sungorus (assembly GCA_030556225.1). Lineage (NCBI taxonomy): Eukaryota > Metazoa > Chordata > Mammalia > Rodentia > Cricetidae > Cricetiscus > Cricetiscus sungorus. The sequence continues at coordinate 76,664,657 of JANBXA010000734.1, forward strand.
GCAGAAATCGTACAAACTCATGCAAACTGAACAATGTGCAATTGCATCACACCTGGGTCAAAGAAGAAATTAAGAATGAAATTAAGGACTTCCTAAAATTCCATGAGATTGAGGACACGACATATCCAAACTCGTGGGACACCTTGAAAGCACTGTTATGTGGGAAGTTCATTTAACTGAGTGCCCATATGAAGAAAACAGTGGGTAGTCATATTAGAAGATTAACAGCACAACTGAAATCCTTGGAACAAAAAGAAGCAAACTTACCCCGGAGGAGTAGATGCCAGGAAATAACCAATTTGAGGGCTGAAATCAATAAAATCAAAGCCAGGAAAACAATAAAAAAATCAGCAACAAAGAGAGTTGGTTTTTTGACCCACTTTTTTCAACAATATTAAATAACTTCCAGCAAAGGGCATACCTCCTAATTATATCACTACCTATGAGCCAATGGGGGGCATTTTCATACATGCTCTCTCTCTCTCTCTCTCTCTCTCTCTCTCTCTCTCTCACACACACACACACACACACACACACACACACACACACCTTGGGGCAGTATACTATAGTATTCCCCCTATAGAAGAATTCACGGATTCAGTAGTCAAAAGATAGAATTGGAATGTTTCTACTTTCCATTTCCCTAGTTATGAAGAAAACTTGGATCATCTTTCTGAGACTTTGTGCTCTACAGGAGTAAATATTTTAGTTTCAGGGAAATACGGGTTTGCCAGGGCACAAAACAAATATTCCTTTTTTATTTTAAGTTAAGACTTACTTTGGGCCACTTTGTTTTACTGATATTCTCTCCAGTCAACACAGTAAGATAGGAATAATGGTGCTAGACGTTGTAGTTTTCCAGGTAGAATTTTACTATTTCTACACAATAAAAGTAAGGAAGACTATGTCAGGAGTCAGCACTCCTTTAAGTACCTCCCTGTGTTACCAGATTCTATAATTAAGATTTTTGGAGTACTACAAATAATCCAGGTAAAATGGTAAGTGGCTCATATAATTCAGCAATAAGTATATCCACCAACCCCTTAGCAGGTCACACTCAGCTACTTGCTAACAATGGGGAAAATACAGAATGTATACTAGAGGAAAGTAATTATAGGAATAAGGCCATGTGAACTATAATAAAAATGAGATTTATAATTGACACGCATGTGTTTGTCAATTGTTGAGAATATGCTTACACATGGATGAAGGGTTATACTCTTGCAAAAAATGGATTTTTCTTCTTTCAGTAGCTATCAATTGCCAATAGCTCCTTGGCTAATAGTAAGACTTCGTGCTCAACTCCATTCTCCATGCTGGGATTTGGCCTGGCTTAAGCTTGTACAGATCTTGTGCATGCTGTCACAGCAGCTGTGAGTTCATATGTTAGTTTTATTTAAATGTGTAGCTCCTGGTAAGTTTACAATGCTCCCGTGGAAGGCCACACATTTGAGGACACTTGGGAAACACCTGGATGGGTTTAAATATTTAGAAATTTTAAGAATTGAAAAACCTTTTAAAGTTTGACTATACTTTACATTGTGAAATAAGTACACAAATTTGGGGATGGGAGAAGCCTTTGGTTTTAAAATTATCTGTTTGAGTGTACAATTGGCATAGTATATAGGTAACAATAATTGGTTTTAAGTGTCTTGTCATGACTTATAATAAAAGAGCAGAGACCTGCAGTGTAAGGAACTAACTTTAAATCTTTAATTGATGTGAGAAGACTCATCACAAATATGAATAGCACTTTCTTGCAGCAGAATAAATATTAAAGTACAGGGAAGATAAAGATTGACTTCTTCTCAATTTGGTTTAGTTAAGTTAATTACACTATTGCTGTATATTCCTTTGCTGATATTACAAGTGGCTTTTCAAATCTTCTGAAGTAAATTGAGGACAATTTATTCTCTAAGAAACCTCCAGGCTATGATACCAGAATGGTATTTGTAAGATGCCCAGCCTTGTGTGTAGACAAACTCACGATTTTTCCAACTCTCGACAATGTTATTGAAAAATTTCAACAATTCAACAATATTGGATAATATTGGATAAGCTTACTTGGTGAAAAATTTGTATAGGTATATTTATATACCTTATAAATGTTTATATTATATATATATATACATACACATATGTTTGTATACAGTCATTGCATCAGTTCTTTTCCACAAGAGGACGCTGATAAAGTTGACCAAATAGACTGAACATAAAGCACGTTCTTTCAACACACATAAGCTTAGAGCAAAGTGCACTCATGAATATTTTAATATCATTACATTAGTTTATTCTTCAAGGAGCCCAAGTTTGCAAAAACTTAAACTTACCATGCTCTCCAAAACTCAGTCCTGAAACTTATTATGATCAGGCATGGTTAAATTGCTAAGGTGATACAAGTCTTTTGATTTGTGCTATTTTTACTACTACCTTCCCCTAAAGATACTGGTATCCAATTATATATGTGACTAAACTAAAGTTGAGGAGCATTTGTTGTCTTCCTAAACATACTCAGTAAAATAAAAGAGCATATTTGGTAATACTCATCAATGAGCAAATGAGTAGCTTCTACTTATTTGATTTTTAAGCTTAAAATCAGTACCATATAGTGTGCCACCTCCAAATAATCAATTTGCCTATCAGAAACTTAAAAGTAGAAATAACATAAGTAATATTTGAATAAGAAATGTGTATTTCACTAATATGGACTAGGTTAAGTTTCAATCTATATAAAACAAAGTTATAGAAGAATGACATTAACTAGTTTGTAGATTTAATTTAATCATGATATCTACATTAAAAGGAATATGGGAGGGTGTTATTTGTGGAGTAAAGACATGAAATTGAACTTTTTATGATAGGATATTGAAAAATAATATCAATAATCAAATATAGAACACAATAATAAAGACAGTAATTTAAATATGGAAATAAATTTCAGATATAAATACTGAAAATGTCTCCTTTAGAAGACAGGTGTCAGGAAACCAGGCATTGTGACTCCTGCCTTTAGTCCCAGAAATATAGTGACAGAGAAAGGAGTTCAAAGTTAACCTCTATTCCTGAGTTTCAGACAAACCTGAATTATAGAAAATTCTTTTATAAAAAAATTCAACTTGAGAATGAGATTATATATGTGATGTGAAAATATAATTAGTATTATTATGGAAATCATGTTCATACAATTATGCACTAAAGACAAATTTTAAAATATGACAAATTGACTTAAGAAATCATTGAAATATACTTATCTTAGTTGTACTGAATTATTAGAACCTGGGCATATAACTTGAAGAAAACATGTGTTATCTGAAAATCCTCTTATATAAAACAAAACATGAGAAAGCTTTGCTGTGGACTTAAGGCTAGGAAAAAAATGACACACATAAACTGAAAAATCTCCACATTGACAGCTTTGTTGTCATGTGTTCTAACATATGGCAAACTTTCTGTCTCTTACTTCTTGATATTAGTTTTCATTATTTAGAGTCACCAAGGGAACATTCTGCATGTGGAAGATCAACTAAAATGGGTCAGGGAATTGATGGCTAGGAATCAATTAATATTTAACTGTTGAAATACCATATGATATTGTGTCTTGCAAACAAAAAGAGCAAAAAGATTTTTATACTTAAATAACTTGTCACCTTTAATAGTTTGAGACTATTCTATCTGTATTTTCTGTCTTACTGTATATTTGGTTTATAAAAGCAAAATTCTTGATCAGATAATAGGATGACACATTTTGATTTTATTTTTAAGAGAACTGATTGCATTACAGGCTAAATAGATTCCCTCAACATAGATGAAAATTCATCATTTTCCTCTGCCATTGTTATACTTTTTCGAGTAAGCCAGGTAAAAATGTGATCAAACATAAATAGCTACAGAGCACTTTGTGTGAGAAAATATGAAATGACACACTAGAAAGGCATACATAAATCTAAAAACATGCTTCATATAAGAACATAGATACATATACAGCTGAACACTGTATGAATTGGATTTTAAAGAAAGAGTAAAAAAATAAACACATTTTAGGGTCATATAAAATCTTTCTTTAATTTTATAAAAAGAAAATCAATATTTCTGCAATAACTCAATGAACAGACAAATCGATTGCTTCTTTTGGGTTGAATGACTAATTGAGGTTGGGTAACCAATTGGAGGGGTCATGTCTAGGAAAGACCAATTCTTCCTCTCTCAAAAGTTATTAATTGCCTGTGTAGATTCATCTAGTGGCAGGGAACCCATGAAAATCCTCATCAATTTTGGTGTGTCAGTTGATGTTGTCATTGTTCAGGTCTTGTCAGGAAACTGTGTGGTTGCTCATGGATGTTGCTCTCTCATCATATCTAGAAGATAAAATTTCATAGCAGTCATTCTTGTCTTTTGTCCCTTACAATACTTTTAACCACTTCCATTTTATGATATTTCCTGAGTCTTAAATGGAACCATTGTGTAGCTGGGCACCTCATGCTCAGTTGTTCTATATATTTTGAGCATGTGTGGCTTTTGTTAATGGTGTCTGTTTGCTTCATGAAGAAGCTTCTTTGATTGGGGGTGAGTTAAACTTGCATGTAAATAATATTTGAAATGCATTTAGTAGTTAAATTTATTTAAGAAAGTGGCAGCAGTAGGTTATCCTCTAAAATCCATGACTTTACTAGCAACAGGTAGTTAGCTACGTTTCAACAGTACCAGACATGATTTCCTTCCTGTTAACCAGGCATTAAATCCAATAACAAATTTTGGTTACTGCCAAGATATAAATGTATTGCTTCAAGCAGCATCCCTCCCAATGATGGTCACCATTTCTTTTGTTTGTTTGTTTGTTTTGTTTTGTTTCATAGATATCACAGCTGGTAGAAATAGTAATTGCTTTTTTCTATTGGAAGTTTCATGGAATATTATGGTATTATCAAAGCTAGTCTCAGGGAGGCTTTTAGGCTCCATTCAGCTGATGTCCTCCAAGTCTTTCTGGGTATGCATTATATTATTCAATGTAATATTTCCTAATTCTATTAGTTTATTTTCAAGTTTCAGAATTCCATGTTTAATCTCCCCTCCTGAATTGTATTCAGTAGTGTATATGTACTATGTTTGCATTACCTATTTATCACCAGAAGAAAAATTAGGTCATTATCATCTGCATTCTTATCAATTTGTTTATTGAAATACATCTTATCCTTTTACTTTTAGGTATTGTCTATATATAATTGATTTTATTTATTTATCCATTCAGAAAGCCTGTGTCTTTTGATCTGAAAGCAATTTGTATTAGGGATTTGGTTGTGGGGACCAGTGTATGTCTAGGTATTAGGGAAGATGCCCTTTAGAGAAGAATGATGTGGATGCTTCAGTATGTGTAAGAGCAGAGGCTGTGCAGATTAGGCTATACTTTGAGGTTGAATGTGGATTGGATATGTTAAGATCAGGAGTAAGTAGGGTCTTGTACTAGTGTGCAGGATTTATCTCCTAGCCTAAACCAGGAGATTGGAGCCAGCTCAGGAAGAACTCCTAGACTCAGTGGGAGTAGAAGATGTGAGACCCAGGCAGGATCTGAGGATTGAGAAGAATACAGGCATAGTAAGGTCAGGTGGAAGTACTAAGTAGGCTGTGCCAGAGCACAGAATGGGTGGTGTAAGACTGGACCTGGAAATGGAGTGTTGTGGGATGAGATAAGGTCAGGGGAAGATGGTCTAGAGGTGAGGGACAAGGGGAAAATTTATGATAATTTCTGCTGTGTTCCACACTTCTACAGATCACAGCCAGGATTTCAAATGTGTTCACATTATAAGCAGTTCCTCTTCCTCCTCCCATTGTTCATTCTCTTTATTTTCCCTGTTTTTTTTTCTCCTTCTTTCTCTTTTTTAAAATCACTATTTTTTTTTGGACAAAGTAATAAAAATGATGGAGCCACCCACTTTTTTATTGAAGAAAATTAACCATTTATAAATTGAAGATGTGGTTACATTTACTTTGAGCCTCTTTGAGAAATGACAGTGTACAACTCAAACACACACACACACACACACACACACACACACAGAGAGAGAGAGAGAGAGAGAGAGAGAGAGAGAGAGAGCATAAAAAGAAGCACAATCTGTCTCTACATTGAATACAATTGCAGAAAATTATAACTTATTTCTCATTTTATCTTTTAAGCCTTTGTCTTTGTACTTTTCTATCCAGGGTAATACAAATCCTTTATCTCGTAATTATGGGTGTACAGCTTTCATGGCAAAGAACACTCAGACAAAATAGAGACTGCAAGACTCTTGAAGGCTAGTTCAAAAGTTGAAGGACTATACCTGCAGTACAATCTAACTTTCATATATATTGTTTATTTAAGAATCATTCATGCAGTCTCAGTAGATGAAATATAAGATGACATTTATGTAACTCATTGTATGGCTTTACACATATATTGGAAAGTTAGGCTTTGTACAAGCCTCTGCCACAAAAGTGATTAATCATCCTATGATGATCAAGATACTTTCCACCCAGAAAAAGTAGATATGTTTAACATATCTCCAGGATAAACAGTGCAACATATTAAGCATGAAGTTTAATGAGTTTCTAGTCCATTCCCGCTTCAATGGCTACTTCTTAGAATTTCACAAAAGCATATTTAACTGAAGATTAGGATGAATTTTCCCATTCAAGAACTTGGTTATTTGATAAGTAACCATCCTTATATTCTAATTAATCAACTATTTGATATGGATACATGATGTGGGGTTGGGTGATTTTAACAGTCAATGAAATTTTCAGTCACAATTTTCAATCATTTTAGATCCTGAAGAAATAAGCAATTAAAATAGTTAATAAAAGAGTAATTGTGTCACCAAGCAAAGGTTTCCTGAGTTAACAATATACATATTTGAACATATTTTTAAGTTTTGGAAATCTAGAAGAGCAGCAAAATACTCTATGTGTCACATGAGTGACAAAGTAAGTGCGCTTTAGCAACAGTCATTTGACCATTTTAGACTGCATGCTCTATAATCTCTGTCTCTCTTTTTCCCTCTCTGTTTGTGAGTGAGTGACTCTTGTGTGTGTGTGTGTGTGTGTGTGTGTGTGTGTGTGTGTGTGTTTGTTTGTTTGTTTGTTTTCTTCATACCAGGAAGCAGTAGCTTTCTGATTTCAGAAAGTGACATGATTTTCAAATATGCATCATGAGCCAGTCATGGCCTCAACTCAATTTTTGAGCCTCTGTTTTCTTGCAGAGTTCTGTTTTTTGTTTGTTTATTTGGTTGTTTTTATTTAACACTGCTCTTCTGCCACATTATGACAGTCATTAGGAAGTCCATTCATCAAAGTGAATAAAGCTCTCCTTCTGGAATCAACCACTCAGAGCAAAGAGCTTTCTGCTTCAATTATAACAAACTCTGTAACTGCGGTTTTCATTAAATTGATGGTTTGATTTTAGAGATAGAAAAGACGATGAGACATTGGCTTTTGAATACATTCAAGTGTTGTAAATTCTTATTACTTAGGGTGTTTTCTTCATTAGATTAGGTTGATAAATATACATGGTCATTAAGTTTCAGGTAGATGAGTAAAAGGTCATTTTGATGATGGTTTGCATTCATTTTGGCTATTTTGTTTTTCAATAAGACATTCCCAATTGCATATTGAGGCCACTGGTTGAAATTTGAGGATTCTTGCTTCCCTTCAGCTCTTTTCCTTTACCTACTCCTGATTGCTTAAGGCCATGTAGGGATAGACGTTATGTGGACCCAAGGCACTGATGTAGGCCAATGATGGAAGCTTCATGGAACTAAAAATGATTCAATTTGTAGACAGAGTTTTGGAAGGTAGAGAACAAAAATATTCTTCAAATATGGAGCAAATTACACATGCTTGCCTAAAATAAATAAATAAAATAATAAATGAATGAATGAATGAATGAATGAATGAATAAATAAATAAATAAATAAATAAATAAATAAATGCCAATTACCTCAAACACATTCCTCTGGTCTTTATTCTCCACATTCCCTTCCTTTAAGTTGGTAATGATTCCTTGGAATTTCCAAAGCATTTATATATGTCTATAGGACAGCATGCCCACAACAATTTTTTTACTTTTGTGCTTGTGTTCTTCTCATTGCTCTGCTCAAAAACTGGGTTAATAGCTGGCATTGTTGCTGGGTCTAAATGTCTTTCTCAAGGGAGAGGGACAGAAGGTATATAATCAAGGACACTCACCCCAAGAGTCAGATGAAAAGAAAACCAGCAGACTTGTTTATATGCTAACAGGAGGGATTTATATACCATCCCAGCACCAAAGCATTCTGATACATTTACATCATATGGCCTTCCTTTATTGGCTAGGTTTGATCATGACATTTGACAGAGCCTGTTGATGGGCTTCAGGCAATATCACATGGTCACCCCTCATTGGCTAGGCATGATAAGTACCTCAGGCAGCACTAGGCAGACTACAGGTTGGCTCATCTCTCAACCTGTTGACCTTAACTTCCTCTGTGGCATAAGATTGATAATGTTTAATAAAAATATAGGTTTTGATATGACCTACAATATGGCATATAAGCAGCATAAGTCTATAGGTTGCTTCTACTTTGTACAGAAGTTTTTAATGACCTCTGCAAGCATTTCTTGGGTATGGCACTGTTCTGTTTGTATACTTCCTCTTCTAGTCTGCCTGTGTTCACTCTTTCCCTGTCCTAATGATCACCTATATTATTGCAAATTTATCAATTATCTTCTCCTGCCAAGGCTTTATAATACTGACTTTTATGCCTAGGATACTTATCACCCAGATATTCAGAAGGTTTGCACCTTCTCTTCAGTTAATTCTCTTTGTGAGAGAGCCTTTTTTGACCAATCTTTCTAAATTATTATGCCTCTAGTGCCTCATTATCTTGCTATGAATTTGTTTTCCCCTGATTTATATGTTTATTATTAGTCTCCTCCTCTCACAATACAATTCTTAGGCAACTAAGAATTATTGCCTTATTGAGCAACAGTCACATAGAAGGCATCCAATAAATATTTGTTGAATGCAAATATCAAAGCATAATAAAGGGATAGAGCTAGATCTGATGGGAAAATGTTTCACTATATTAATGTTTATTGTTCTGCACAGGAATGGGATGAAATGACCCAGGGGGCAGGTCAGCTCATTAGATATTCAGTGTCAATAAGGCTTGTCTGGGAGATTATTCTTAAACACCCAAGTAGTATTGGTCAGATAGACAGGTGACAAGTAGTACCGTTAGTAGGTGTTAGTCACTTGGCAGTTTGGATCGCTTTTCAATCAAACTTTGTCCTACTAAAGAGGCTGATATCCTTTCAACATCCTTAGTTAGAGGCAGGCTGGCCTTACTTTTTCCATGATTTCATCCATCACATAACTAGAGAATTTGTCTATTAAATGCCTACCTGTAACCATAAAACCTACATGAAGGAAGCACTTATTTTATTTTGAAGTAATTATAAAAGCTAGAGTGTATACTCAACTGGATAGTCAATCGTGAGTTTAAATAATTATGTTCAGTTGCACTGAATAAATTTGAGTATACTTTCAAAAAATGGTTTAAATGTTTATCATCAAACTAAGATATATGTTCCTTAATCCTTGTACGTACCTATTACCTCAGATCCAAGGTTTCATAGATAATAATGAAGAAAGCATCTGAGAAGCAATGGGGAGGCTGCTTTAATGTTCCATTTCTTGGGAATTTCATGTACACAGAGCTAGCACAGTTTATAGATGACCCTGCTGGAATTTTTGCCCAGAGCATAGTCACTGGGCTTAAAGAGAGATTACTATGTTGTAATACAATTTGGTTTTATAAACTTCTTTGTTTCCAACCTGCTTGAAAGTGGTGTTATGTAAGAGAATTATTCATTTTCTATCTGTGCCCTTTTTTATTTTTTAAACATTTATTTATTTTATGCCACACATGATTACACATGCCTTTTTTTAATGAAAACAAACATTTATAAACAATATTTGGGGAATTTGGGTCTTGTTCTTTCTAAACGGCTTCCTGCTGATATGGGATTGCTATCATGGGGGAATCCGAAGAAAATGCAGAAATCATGGCTGTAGTGGTCTGCAAGATTGCATTGTCCTATAGACTTTGCTTTAGGGGGTCTTTCTCGATCAAACCACATTAGTCTGGAAGGAATCCACAGCTTTTCATTTTCTGTGAAAACAAAATTAGAAATCCTTTACCCCAGTAACTTGTCCCTGAGTTTTAAATATTAAAGTCAAAGCATATATATATATATATATATATATATATATATATATATATATATATATAATTAATCCAGAAGCATTTTGCCTTCCTTTTTTATTAATATTATAATTTAAAATTTTTAATTGTGGATCCCAGTTCCTTCTCACTTCCTCCCTCCATCCCACCCTCCCTCCCTGCATCCCACTTACCCTCTTTCCCTTGTGACATGCCCTGGCCACCCTCCCTTCCCCTCTCCCCACCCCATTCCATTTGTAGGGCTATGCTATCCAGGTTGGGTCATGTAAATCTGTCAAGTCATTTGAAGTAGGGACTAGGACTTCTGTCTCTCAGTTAAGGCGGTATCCCTCCATGGGGGATGTGTCCACAGGGTCCTTTTGTGCACCAGGAATACATTCTGGTTTTAATGTCTGAGGTCTCCAAGAATGCTCAGTCCTTCTAGCTCAGGGGGTCTGAGTCAGTCCCATGATGGGTTCCTCGCCATTAGTGTGGGGTCCCAAGCTACTTCTTGTTCAGGTCAGCTGTCTTTATGAGTTTCTGCAACCTGGTCTTGTGCCCTCTCTCTGCATCTGGATTCTAGTTTGACTCAGTGTTTGTTTATGGGTATTTATCTGTTTCCAACAGGTACTAGATGAGGACTCCATGATGATGGATAATTTAGTTGATGATCTCACTATCAGGGAAGGGCATTTATGGTAGGCTTTCCATGGTTGCTCAAATTTTTAGTTGGAGTCAGTCTTGTAGTTCTATAGACCATTCTTTAGGTTCAGTTTTCTCTTCAAACCAATAATGGCTCCCTCTTTTATGCCCCCACTTAAGCCTGACTCTATCTATCTAGTCACATGTGTTTCTCCCCTTATCTTTCTCATAATTCTCTCTCCATTCACTGCCCCCCATTTCTCATGTTCTCTTGGGGACTTGTCCCTTTCCCCTTTTGTGAGGGACCATATATGAATCTCTTAGAATACACCTTGTATCCCAGTTCATCTGGCATCCGGTGATGTGTATTATAGATTGGCAATCCTTTGCTCTATGTCTAAAATCCATATATGAGTGAGTACATATCCTGTTCCTATTTTTGTGACTGGGTTACCTCATTCAGGATGGTTTCTTCAAGTTTCATCCACTTTCCTGTGAATTTCAAGATTCCATTATTTTTTTCTGAAGAGTAGTATTCCATTGTGTAGATGTGCCACATCTTCTTTATCCATTCTTCAGTTGAGGGGCATCTAGGTTGCTTCCATATTCTTGCTATTACAAATAATGCTGCTATGAACATAGTTGAGCACATGTCTTTGTTGCATGGATGTAGGACATTTGGGTATATACCTAAGAGTGGAAATGCTGGGTCCTGTGGTAAGCTAATTCCCATTTCTCTGAGGAAATGCCATACCAATTTCCAATATGGCTGTATGAGTTTGCACTTCCACCAGCAGTGAAGGAGTGTTCCCCATTCTTCTCATCCTCTCCAGCAAGTTGTCATTGGTGTTTCTAATTTTAGCCATTTTGGCAGCTGTAAGATGGTATCTCAAAGTTGTTTTCATTTGCATTTCCCTGATAGCTAAGGTTATTGAACATTTTCTTAAGTGTCTTTCAGCCTCTTTGATTTCCTCTATTGAAATTCTTTCTTCAATTCTGTACCCCATTTTTTAAACCCTTCCAACAAAAAAAAGCCCAGGGCCAGATGGCTTTAGTGTAGATTTCTACCAGAAACTCAAGGAAGAGCTAATTCCTATACTCCTCAAATTGTTCCACACAATAGAGACAGAAGGCACATTACCAAACTCTTTCTATGAGGCCACAATCACCATGGTACCCAAGCCTCACAAAGATACAACTGAGAAAGAAAACTACAGACCAATATTCCTGATGAACATTGATGCAATAATACTCAATAAAATACTGTCAAACCGAATCCAAGAATACATCAGAGAAATCATCCACCATGACCAAGTAGCCTTCATCCCTGGGTTGCAAGAATGGTTTACCATATAAAAATCTATCAATGTGATCCAAACTGAAAAAGAAAAACCATATGATCATCTCCCTAGATGCTGAAAAAGCCTTCGACCTAATTCCACACCATTTCATGATAAAAGTCTTGGGAGAGATCAGGGATAACAGAAACATACCTAAACTTAATAAAAGCAATATGGAGTAAACCAACAGCCAACATCAAACTGAATGGAGAGAAGCTTAAGGAAATTCCTCTAAAATCAGAAACAAGACAAGGCTGTCCTCTCCATGCCTCTTCAATATTGTACTTTAAGTCTAGCTAAAGCTGTAAGACAACAAATGGAGATCAAGGGGATACAATTTGGAAAGGAAGAAGTCAAACTCTCTCTATTTATAGATGATATGATAGTTTATATAAGTGACCCAATAAACTCTACCAGGGAACTCCAACAGTATATAAACACCTTCAGAAAACTAGCAGGATACACGATAAACTTAAAAAATCAGTAGTCCTACTTTATTCAGATGACAAAGAGGCTGAGAAAGAAATCAGAGAAAGATCACCCTTTACAATAGCCACAAAATACATAAAATATCTCAGGGCAATGCTTACCAAACATGTGAAAGACCTATACAATAAGAGCTTTGTGTCTTTAAAAAAAGAAATTAAAGAAGATAACAGAAAGATCTCCCATGCTCTTGGATTGGAAGGATAAATATATTTTTACTATATGAATATTGTAAAAATGGCAATCTTTCCAAAAGTAATCTAGAGATTCAATGCATTCCCCATTAAAATCCCAGGACAATTCTTCACTAACCGTGGAAGGATAATTTATAACTTTGTATGGAAAAACAAAAGACCCAGGATAGCCAAAACAACCCTGTACAATAAAAGAACTTCAGGAGGCATCACCATCACTGATTTCAAGCTCTACTACAGAGCTATAGTTCTGAAAACAGCCTGGTAGTGGCACAAAAATAGACAGGTAGACTATTGGAATCAAATAAAAAATCCCGATATTAATCCACACACCTATGAACACCTTATTTTCGACAAAACAGCTAAAAAATACAATGGCGTAGGAAAGCATCTTCAACAAATGGTGCTGGCACAACTGGATGATGGTGTGTAGATGACTGCAGATAGACACATGTCTATTGCCATGCACAAAATTCAAGTCCAAATGGATCAAAGACCTCGACATGAATCCAACCACACTGAACCTCTTAGAAGATAAAGTAGGAGGTACCCTTGAACAAATTGTATAGGAGACCACTTCCTGAACATAACTCCAGTAGCACAGACACTGAGATCAACAATTAATAATTGGGACTTCCACAAACTTAGAAGCCTCTGTAAGGCAAAGGACACAGTTGACAAGACCAAACAGCAGCCCACAGGCTGAGAAATTTTTATTTTTTTTACCAATTCTACATGTGACAAAGGGCTGATCAGCAAATTATACAAAGAACTCAAGAAACCAGTCAATAAAACACCAAATAGCTCTAGCTGTGCCTTTTTAAATCAAGCCCTAGTTTCGTCTTTTGCAGGGCGTTACATTATTCACAAATGAAAGGGCACATGGAAAGAATCATCACTACCTGGCAGTATAAAAAGAACTCCAATACTGTGTACAAGTTAAAAATGAAAGATAATTACTGTGTGTTAGAGACACCCCAGATAATTCACTCTCTTTTCAGAGTTAATCTTTGACAGGTGCTTTGCTGACAGTGGCTATCTCAAGTGCTAGATGGGACAGGACAGTATATAAAAAATGCCTGCAGATGGTGGCAATAGTGGTCTGCATATAAGCTTCTGGGATGAGAGACTGAAATCCAAATACCTCTCTATAATAAGTTTCTTACCAAGCTTTGAAAACTTTAGAAATCTTATGCTGACAACAGTGTTTCTGTTATGAAGAAAATTATTGTTTTAAGTGTTTCTTAGTGAGCACAGTTTTAGTAAAGAATTACCAGTAAGTATGGGATTAAGTCTTTGGGGATTTAACAAAGGAAAATAATAAACACTAATTTATATGATTGGCAGATAGTTATTTGCCATGAATTAAAACAAAATACAGCAATGATCTAATTCTGCCTTTGGAGTAATAAAGATAAGAATTTCCTCCTACCTGCTTGGGGGAAATCATGGATTATATCAAAAAAGGGCAAAATGGAGTTTTAAGAAACATACTTGGACACATGGGTGGCCAACCCCAATAACAAAAGTTCCTAGAAGACAATTACATATTTAAATGCTGATAAAAAATATGACTATATCTAATTTGTATTTAGTTCCTTCTCAAGGCCAACCCATAGATAAAAAAATAAACAGGTTTAGTTTCTCATTTGTCTCAGGTCAAGTTTTGGAGGTACAACTCTACTTATATTCCTTTTTAGTACATAGAAAAGCATTCTTTCTCCAAACTCAAGCTGACATTGATATGTTGATTGAATTTAATTCCCCAGGGTACACAGATTATTCTTAGAAGATAGTTCATTTCAGCTATTTCACTAGAGCTATTAAATAGATAACTGTTTTACAGGATATGTTGCTTTTACCCTGTAGCTTTCCTTCAGCTTGGAATCAGTGAACTAGATAATATATTTAAGCAAACAGCCAGCAGATGGTCAGGGTGAGATGAGACCATATGTTTGAATATATCATTTGGTTCAATCTTCCATTGGCTCAGTAGGCATATTCATCTTAATATCCCCTTTAGCACCTGGTTAAAGAGGGTAAAAGTTTTCCATCAATCCTAAGAAACAGCAAAGTCCATTATTGGAACAATTTCACTCCCACATTTAAATAAAACTTAAGTTGGGCATTTTTTTTAAAGGCAGACAACAAAGAAAATCTGATACAAAGACATTCCACTCCAAATTTCCAAAACATTGAAATGCTTAGCCACAATAAATTCACCAAGTTTAGGTATTTCTATTTTGGTAAAATTTTAATAAAAATATTAGAGCTCATGATACTAGGAAAGCTAAAGTGAGGGAAAGCTCTTCTCTTATTTTCCCTTGCAGCCATGAACTTATACTGTAATGTCAGATATTTCTATTAGTATATTTTGTATTTACTAGAACTTTACATATATGAAATATTAACAGTTTTCTTCTTTACAAAATAAAAATCAATATTATTTTATTGCAAGGAACTCAAAATAAAAACATTACACAACTAAATTAATTCAAATGGATATTTGCTGAATATGAAACAATAGGTTTCAATGAAATTATAAACAGATCTGAAACTGGTAATTCGCTTACTGTTTTCCACTTCCATGCTCAACTAAATTTTTATGTATTTTTATTCCACAGAAGGATACCTATTACGGTAGTTTAAGGTAGAAAAATAATTCCTTTTATATACTCTTTCATCACTAAAGATACCTGTGGTCTGTGTTCCTAAAATCCTTTGTCAGTACTTAATATGCATTCTTGGTCACTTTTGAGGATGAAAGAGGAAAATGTTTATCTTATAACCTACAGTCAGCCTATTATCAAAGAATACCCAACCAGAAATTTGTTCTTTATTAGATTTATTTTTTACTTATATCATGTGTATGTCAAGGAAGGGGCCATTTCAGACCAGAATTCTTAGATCCTTGTGTTTTAATGTAATGAATAGTGCCCATATGAACAACCATTTGTAAGTATTTGTGACTGTTTTAAGTATTTTCCCCATTATTTTGAGTTAATAACTAGAAGTATGCTTTACTTACGTTATCTTTGATTTAGAAGTTTAAGTGACTGAAAATTCATATAACACTAATTCATCATTCTAATTTCTTCAGTTTGTTTATAGCATTTATCAGATTCATGACAGATGTAGCCACAAGCTTCATCCAGTTCCAAATATCCTTATTACATGAAGAAGATACTCTACATATTAACCAGTGACTCCTAGAACACTTTACATCCCATAGTAGACACCAGTCAGTTTTTTTTTCTTAACTTCCCTGGCTTGTTTGTGCTGACAGAATTAAATCATTTACTTTGTCTGGCTTCTTTCACTTATGGGGATGTTGTTAAAGTCCAAGTGTATCATGGATGTCATTGATATTCTCTTCTCCTATGGATGAATAGTATTTCATTATGTGGGTACACCATAATTTATTCATTCCTTCATTCCTGAGTGAACATTTGGATTATTTATGTTCAATGTGTTGTGAATTTTGATAATCTTACCATTTATATTTGAGTAATCATTTTTAATTTTTATGTATATATACTGAAAGGATAAAAGTTGGATCAATTAGCAACTCTATTTAATTTTTAAGGAATCTGAATTTGTTTTTCATATTAGTGGAACTAATTACTCCTCTAATAGCATTACAAGTACTTTTCAGTTTTGCTCTGTCTTCCCTAGTACATTTACTTTAAAAAATAACCTTCATATAAGTTAAAGGTAGCAACACAAACAATATATTCTGCCAATATTTGCTTCATATATACCAGTATTCAATTGTTTGATATGTACATGTATATAATATTTATAACTTCTTCATGCATTGCGCCTTACTAGCATTAACTTTCTAAAAATGCCAATAATCATTTCATAATTAAAGCCTATTTGCCTAAGATTAACACAGACATCCTTTTTGTACTTTCATAGGTACAACACTTTACATTTTGCCTATCTTTGGTTTTAGACTGAAAGCAGATACTTGGTAAACAACACAAGTTTAGAACAGGTTTTAAAATCCATTTTGCCAGCCTCTGTATTTCAACTGATGAGTTCAATTAAACCTTTCGTACTTAAATTAATTCCAAATCATGAAAGACTTTTCTCCTGTCATTCCAAACAGAGTTGACGTCTTGGAACTATGGAAAGATGATAGGTGAAAACTAGCTCCACAAATTTGTCCTTTGGTTTTTGTACTTGCACTATGGCACATTTGTGCAAACAAATATTATATACTGAGACACAGACACACATACATGAGCACTAACAGTAACTCATAAAGTAAAACTATAGCTTTTAAGAAAAAACTGAATCTAGAGAAATGCCCAGAGACTTACAAGGATGACCCCAACTAACAACCTGAGCAACAGTGGAAAGGCTACCATAAATGCCCTTCCCTGATAATGAGACTGATGACTAACTTATCTACCATCATAGAGCCCTCATCTAGTATCTGATGGAAACAAAAGCAGACACCCACAGCTAAACACTGAGCTGAACTGGAATCTAAATGCAGAGAGGGAGGAGTGATAAGAAAATGGAGACAAGACCAAACTACAGAAACCCACAGAGAGAGCTGACCTAAACAAGGACGAGCAAATAGACCCCCAGACTGATAGTTAAGAAACCACCATTGGACCGACTCAGACCCTCTGAATATGGGTATCAGGTAAAAGTTCTGAGCAGTCTAAGGGACCTCTGACTATGGAACCAGAATGTATCCCCGGTGCACCAAAGGACTTTGGGAGTGCATTCCAAATGGAGGGATACTCCCCTAACATAGGGAGGGCCTAGTTCCTACTCCAAATGACTTGACAGATTTTGTTGATTCCTCCTAGAACGCATCGTCCTCCCTGTAGAGTGTGTGGGGAGGGATGGGATGGGAGGGTGGTCAGGGGGCGTGGGAAGGAGGGAGGTATAGGGAACTGGGATCGATATGTAAAATAAGAAAAAATAATAATAAACTAGAATAAAAACCTCATAGTAATCTACTTCTACTTGACATCAAGTTCATTTCTACTGCTCATATCAACTTCTCTGATGCAGCTCCATTTTTTTAACCTTTTAAATCATCACTGTCACATGATGCATATGTATAGAAATACACATTCACATATGTTTATAATTGTTGTTATGTATATTTGCACTACCATACAAGAAAGAAAAATAAAAGTAATACATCCATAATACAGTATTGCCAGTATTTCTGTATTTTATGTGTACTCCTGAATTTATTTTCCTGGAGATTTTATTTCATAAAGCTGAAAGTCCATAAGTAGATTCTTGACATTTCAATCAAAACAATAGCTTTAGGTAATTTTGTAGAAAAAAATCCAAACAAATTCTTTGGTGCCAGATATTCAACAAGAAATAATATGTTGTTATTGTAAACTGCAAATTCTAAAGGTGTTTGTTAATGGCATCATGACAGAAATATCTTATTTACATATCTTGGTCACAAGGATGAAAAGCAGCTACATTGGTTCAGGATGTGATAGTAAGCACTAAAACAATGAAAACAAAAAACAGGAGCTTGCCAAAGATAAATTTTTACAAACTTGTTAAAACTGAAACATGTGACCTTGTTGCAATAGATACTTTTTTCAGAATGTTATTGATAGGATTAACTGGTTTATCACTAGTATAGTTGGAATTCATGTCTTAAGATAGGAACATAGTAAAAGTAATTAGAACTAAAAGCAAATGCAGATGCTCAGAAATTTTAAAATTCTCAAGAACAAAATTAAATATCAGATTTCTACTTGCAGAAGATGAAACTAAGAACTATTTGATTAAAATGTGGAGTGTTAGTAGAACACAGGTGATATGAAAGGGAAAGGAGTAATAATGGGTGGAGGAGATGTTTAAATGAAGAAGAGAATAGAAGGTTGCAGAGATGGGGGAGTATAGCTAACACTAAATATGATTGAAAAAGCCATATGCAAATCTACTATTTTACAAATTTTATAATACAAATACACACACAGTTTAAATGGGATTAAACACACACACACACACACACACACACACACTTTAAATGGGGTCAATCTATATGAAGAATAATGATACTCACAGAAGTCATCTATGAGTTGCTAAATAAAAAGCCCAATCGCAGGTGTGAAATACCTCATTTCAAATAACTGGTTAGTGGAGGTCTCATTGACCCTAAAAATAAAAAAGGCTATCTTCTATTGTTCCTCATGACCACTAGAGCTTGATGTCAAGACATTGGTTCTGAGGAAACCAAACACTTTGATTACCAGACCTGAAGAAATCAAACAGGCATCCTTCCTTTTGGAAATCATTCAGACTTCCTTCTTTTTGGTGAACTATGCAGACTACTGGGAGAGAAAAGGTATCAACAGTTTTACCCAGCTATGAGCATGTGATCCAGAAGATAAACCTGGCAATATATTCACATGAGTACAATAAAAACATTAGGTTATGTGGTAATATTACTCAGGATATGTATGAGATATATTAGAATTACTTAAAAGATGTGGTCCAAAAATGTGCCTCCCAGTGGAAAGGCAAAGAATCTGGTAGTTGTTTAGTCCAACACCGGTTGTCTCAGTAATCACAATCTGGATTACTGGGGTATTCCTAGGTTGATGCTAGTGTTCATTTCATATTGTAATTTTGAAGTGGTACATTCTGATGTGAGCAAAGGAATCCCTTAAAAATAAAATTTCACTTGACATTGAAATTAAAGGAAGGAGGCAAAAAGCAAGAGCTTCCTTCTTACCCATCCTATTTTGAAGGCTGTCATCACAGTGTGTGGCCCAGTTTTAGGGTCAGTATTCTCATCTCAAATGATCCAATTAACAAAACCCTCACAGACATGTCCAATTGACTCACAGAGGACAGGAAACAGTTTCACAATTTCCTAAGAGTTGCTGGTTTTATCTAATGACCATTAATCTTTCTGTAGTTCATCTTTACCTCATATATATATATATATATATATATATATATATATATATATATATATGTATCTGAGACCTAACAAGGATATCTACACAAGATTCCTCTTTTGAAAATGAAAGGTTGCCTCACATAAGAAATTAATCCTTCTACCTTTAGCAGACAATGCATCCCAATCCTTATTCTTTCAGTTTTGCCTTTTCTACCTTTGCTTGATGGAATTAATCCCCTGTTGTCTGATGAATGGGCTGCAACTTTCCCTGAAGGAGATGCCTAGCAAGGCAACACTGAAGACCCTCAGTGCTCACCAAAATTGCCTGGATGTATAACCAGACTTAAGTCTAAGCAGGCTACTAGATGGGAGGTGGGAAGTATAGTCCATGAAAGAACATGCTGTGCTTATTAACTCATTCAAACAGAATTCTGGCAATATACATGAGAATGGATTTTAAGAACAGGAGATTTTAGTTGAAGGAATGTTCAACTGGACCAGGCTAAATATATTGATATGAGTGGCAATTCTAGGTTTAATGTGGATGACTGAACTATTCTCCTACTCTCTGAATTCTTTGCTCTGGACTCCTACCAATGCTTCTGAATATTTTTCTACCTTATTCACAATAAAATACTTCCTCTAATGGAGTGATGCTGCAGGGTTTCTTTTACTATACCCCCTCAAATACAGTTCTAATTACTGAGTGTCTTACATTGCATAGGCCATACTCTCCACATTAGTCAAAAGATAAATGAATGTATTTGTGAGCAATGTGGGGTCATTCATCAGAAAGCTCAACTCCTTTAATAAGGTCTCCATGTTTTTATTTGTTTTTGGCTTTCCAGTGGTTTCCTTAATCTTTGTTATGCTCTTTAATATTGTTCTCTTAATATTATGCGTATATCCTCTGGCCTTGAACTATTCCATTGCTTACTTTTGGGAAGCAATCTCAGTCCCCAGGGCATAGCTTGTTTTGTAAAGTTTAGACCTTTCTGAAAACATGAAATCCTTTAAATTATTGCTTGGTAGGTTCAGTTGGGAGCGGTTCTAAAATGGCCTCTCTACTGAGGTTCAGAAACTCAATATTTAATCCTACAAAAGTTCATGAGAACAGAAACCCTAACTGCAATCTGGCAGGAAGGTTTCTTTTGTGGTAAATAAGAAGCTTTTGCATACCCATGGAGCACATGGCTTCTCTTCATAGGTCTTTTATTCCACAATAGTCTTCAGTCTGATCGCATCATCCTAGGCTACACTCCTGTAGAAAAGGACCAGGTATTACCAGAAAAAAAGTTGTTTATCTTGAGTCCTAAGAGTAAAGAACAGGGGATGGATTTTCTGTATCTCAAGTGCTCTGCTCATCCTACTATTAACACATCCCCAGGTTTCTCTTGTGTCTCCCAGTAATTTCTCTTATTGGTTTTGAGATACAGTTGGCCCATTGGGGTAAGACAAATTCTAACTAATCTTTAATTTTTAAGTAGAGCAGAATTGAATTTTTTAACCTTAAAGTTTGTTTTTCTTATTTTCTCAAGTTTTGTAGTTAAAACTGGCATACAGTCTTCTTAGCTGGAGGCCACTTTATTCCTACGACACAGATGACTGAGAGACTTTGGGACATAAATACATACAATAAGCCAATAATTCCACCTGCCTTGCTGCTGCTCCTGTGGGGTTCCTCAGAGCTGGCAAACAGAGGGGGTAATGGGAATTAGAGGGAGGAGAAAAACAGCATTAAAAATATAAATCAAAGAAAGAAGTAATGCATTCATTTCTTGGCAGGAGCGCCAGTGCTCAGCTGCTTCACACTGAGGGCATTCTCTATATAATCCTATGCTGCTGAGAATTCAACATTAATGCATTAATGGCTGACAAATCATTTTAGTTGTCCAGAAGCAGATTAAAAACTAGTTAAAAATCATACAAATTTAATTTTTCGTTGTTGTCACTACCTTCTTTGACAGTGTAATGTTTTAATCTCTAACATCAGTTTTTAATTATTAAAGATATTATCTGAATAACGGAGATTGTGGGAAGAAGAATAGAAATAAGAGCAAGCAGTGATTTGTGTTCAAGTGGACATGTTAAAGCACTTTCAAAATCCATAAATTTCTCATAGTTTCACAGCAGCCCTTGCCTTTAATCATTCTGTGCCAGGGAATTTTAAAGTAAGCATGAAGGTAATAGAATGCCATCAATCACAATTGACACTGTGATGAACCATCAGCCCATCAGCAGTGTGTGTGTGTGTGTGTGTGTGTGTGTGTGTGTGTGTGTGTGTGTGTGTGTGTATGTGTACCTTCTCTTCTTCCACTGCAGGATTTACCACATCTGTGCAGATAGTGACTTGTCTCAAAGGTCAAATGACTACACAATCGAGTCTAGCTTGATTTTGATGTTATGGCTTCACTTTCTAGGCAGGTGTCTCTTTTGGTAGCCTACAGAACACCTTCCCACAATGAAGTGACTAAAGTATAAATGTGAGGCTCCAAGCCCACTTCAGCTCCACCTCTCCATGTTCAGTAAGCTGAGTGGAAGTTAACCTCAGCAATGGAGCCCTGCTGTTAGTTTTTGGAGAGACTTCCTGTCTCCTAGAATCCTGCTAGATCATGTGGAGCTGTCTATTGAACACAAATGCAACTGAATGCACCCAGAAGCATTTCCTGGCTAGGAAACATTGCCAACTCTCACAGATTCCAGGAAGCTTCCACTCTACTAGGTTTCCACATTTCCCCCTAAATGCCACACATTATATCCATCTATCCCCATACTCTTGCCCTCCATCCATCCACTGAACACTCCCACTCAAGTTCCCACATGCCCCCAGTTGATACAAAACCTATTATTTTCCCATTCCCAGTGCAATCTATGAGCTCTATTTGATCATGATATATGATCATATTCATATGTTCATGGATTCAGTTTGTTAGTATTTTATTGATTATTTTTGTATCTATGTTCAATATATTGGCCTATAATTTTTTTCTTTGCTGAATTTGTGTTATTTGGTTGTCAAAGTGACTATGGCATCATAAAATGAATTTGGTAATATTCCTTCTGTTCTATTTTAGGGGGGATAATTTGAGGATTATTGGCATTAATTCTTCTTTGAAAATTCAGTAGCCTTCTTCACTAAGTATGTCTTACCCTGGAATCTTATTGTTTGGAAGAACTAAAATGACTACTTCTATCTACTTAGATGTTAGAGATTTAATTAAATTTTTAACTAATTTAGATTTAACTTTGGTAAGTCGTATCTGTTTGTAATATTATTTCAATTTCATTTAATTTCCCAGTTCAGTTGAGTACATCTTTTTAAAGCATGACATTATCATTCTCTAAAGTATTTGTGTCAAATTTTATGTAACAATTGTATTTTCTGATTTTGTTATTTTGATATTCATTCTCTGCCATTTAATTTGGGTAGGGTTTTGTCTGTCTTGTTGATTTTTTCAAAAATTAACCCATTGTTTCTTTGATTCTATGTGTTATTCTTTGTTTCTAGTTTATTGAGTTATTTCTATTTATTGAGTTTGATTATTTTTTCATTCTCAACTCTTAAGTGTGATTATTTCTTTTGTTTTAGAGCTTTCAGGTATGCTGTTAAGTTGCTAGTAGGTGAAGTCACCATTATTTTTATGTATGCACTTAGCGCTATGAACTCTTCTCTCAATCATTGTTTTCATTATGTCCCATAAGTTAGGATATGTTCTTCATTCATATTCATTGAATTTTAGAAAGTAAATTTATTTATTTCTGTCTTGACCCATTTTTTATTCTGTAGACATTTACTCAGTTTTCATACATTTAGAAGTTTTCATTGGTTTCTGTTTTTGTTGATATCTGCCTTTACTCCACAGTGGTCTGCTAAAATACAGGATGATATTTCCATTTTGTTATATCTGTTTATATTTGTTTTGTGAACAAGTATATGGTCAGTTTTGGAAATGGTTTATTGAGATACTTAGAAGATGTATTATTTGTGTTTGTGTGGAATAGAGTATAAATACCTGTGATATCATTTGTTTTACGACATCTGTTAGTTTCTATATTTTGCAATTTAGTTATTATTTGGATAACATTTCTATTAGCGAAGGTAGGGAATTATGTCTCCCACTAGCAGTTTCAGAGAGTAAATATGTAATTCAACTGTAGTAGTGTTTCATTTACTTACATGGGTATTTGTAAAATAGACTTTAAGAATTATATGTCATCTTTGTGGATTTTTCCTTTTAACTGTATATAGTGCTATCCCCTACTTCATTAGATTAATGTTGGTTTGAAGGATATTTTGTTAGAAATAAAAATACCTATACAGCTTATTTTTAGATCCATTTGCTTAGAATGTCTTTCCAACCCTTTATTTGAGGGAATGTCTATCTTTGATGTTGAGGTGTGTTTCTTGTGAGCAGCAGAAATATGGATCTAGTTTGCATATTCATTCTTTCTGTTAGTTTGTCTTTTGGGGGACAATTGAATCCACAGATATTGAGTGCTATCAATGGCCACTGATTGTTGCTCCATGTTATTTTGTTGTTGCTGCTACTGGTAGTTGTGTTGTGTGTGCTTATCATCTATTGTTTTTATTGATATGGGATTTCCTGTGTTTTCAATTGTGTATTTATGATGCTTTTGTTGGAACTAAATTTCTACCATCTTCTGTAGGGTTGGATTTATAGATAGACATTATCTAAATTTGACTTTATTGTACAATATCTTATTTTCTTTATCTATGGTGATTGAAAGTTTTGCTGATTACAATAACCTTGGCTGGCATCTGTGGCCTATTATAGCCTATAGCACATTTGTCTAAATCTTTCTTGTTTTTATTCTGTTAAGAAGTTAGGTGCAGTTCTAATAGGGTTTCCTTTATAGTTACCTCATCCTTTTTCCCTTACAGCTTTAAATACGAGTTCTTTGTTCTGTATATTT
This sequence comes from Cricetiscus sungorus, assembly GCA_030556225.1. NCBI lineage: Eukaryota > Metazoa > Chordata > Mammalia > Rodentia > Cricetidae > Cricetiscus > Cricetiscus sungorus. The sequence continues at coordinate 76,689,396 of JANBXA010000734.1, forward strand.
AGTATTCTGATTATTTTGTGTCTATTACAATATATTTGGTGACTTGTTACTTCTTGTAGAATTATAGGTACCTATTTATTTAGGTTGCAAAATTTTTCTTTTATGATTTTGTTGAAAATATGTTCTGGGTCTTTGGGCTGATATTCTTCTTCCTCTATTTGTATTATTCTTAGGTTTGGTATTGCCATACTGTCCCAGATATCCTGAATATTTTTATCAGGATTTTTTAGATATAACAATTTCTTTGGCCAATGTAACTATTTCTTCTAACAATGCTCAAGATTCTCTCTTCCATCTCTTGTATTCTCTTGAAGAAACTTGCCTCTGTAGTTCATATTCATATTTCTATATATTTTATTTATGGAATTTGTGTTTTCTTTATTGCTTCTATTTCCCTTTTCAGGTCTTGAACAGTTTTATTATTAATTTTCTTCAACTGTTTGCTTTTCTTTTTTTCTTGGCTTTTTAAAGGAGGATGTATTCATTTCCCCTAACTTTGTTTTACTGGATTTGTTTGAGGAATTATTTACTTCTTCTTCAAGAACCTCTATCATTTTCATATAGTTGATTTTAGATAGTTTTCTTGTGAATCAGATATGTTGGTATACTTAGAGACTACTTTGGTAGGATTGTAGGATAACTTGACACTGTTTGAGACATATTGCCCTGGCCGGTATTGAAACTGTTCTTGTGTGTGTGTGTGTGTGTGTGTGTGTGTGTGTGTGTGTGTGTGTGTGTGTTATGTGCACGTGTCTGGCTCTGTCTCTCAAAAGCTATTTCCTCTTTGATAGGGGATGTCCTTCTGTGTGCTGTGAATATATGTTTCTTTTATTGGTTAATTAATAAATGCTGATTGGCCAGTAGCCAGTCAGAAAGTATAGACAGGGAACCAGACTAGGAGAATTATGGTAAGAGGAAAGGCAAGTAGCTGTTTCCAGAGGGTGAAACCATGTAGCTATCAGAAAGGTAGGCTGCCTGGGCATTCTCCAGTAAGCAAAGACCACATGTAGATACATAGATTAATAGAAATGGGTTAATAATTAAGAGTGAGCTAACCAATAAGATATCTGAGACTCTATCCAAAGAGTTTACAAATACACTAAGCCTCTGTGTGTTTATTTGAGACTAAATGGGTGTAGGACCATGGGGAACAGAAACTTCCATCAATACCACTCCTCACTCCTTGTTTATCTATTTGCATAAATCTCATCATACTGATACCTCTAATGTTTTGAATATTCCATTGCAGCCCATCCTTCACTTTTATAAATCTATGCATTGGATTTTCCATGACTTATGGAATCTGGGGACATTCTCTCAGTTATTATAGCACTCCCACACTTTGCCTACTATCAGAAGCTCTCTGAAAGCATAAATATGAAATCCATAACTCCATCACTCTAGTATCTTTCATGCCTTCAAAATCATCCATTAGAACAACACTGTCAACTTTAGGTGTGTGCTTGAAATATTTTTTTTACCTTCCCCACTAGTAGATTTTTCATATGGTGAAGCAATTTATTATTAGCTGGACTCACATAATTAAGTTTTATCCTTTCAAACTATGAATGCTTACCTTTTTCCATTGCTGAGCAGGTGGTCACTTTTCAATGGAACCAATATTTTTAATAAGTACAACTTTTCACTTAGTGTTGGTTTGGGTGCATCATTAAGCTTCCTAGTGTCCCCTTTCTCCTTAAACAGTATTTCCTTTATTTCTATTCCCAACTTCTATTTACCATTTTAGATGTACAAAAGAGTTATTAGTAGTAACCATTCCACAGAGTCAAAACTATATTGTCTTCAAATTTCGGATTCCAAGGAAATTTGACTATTGCTTTCAAATTTTGCCTCAGGCAATTTCTAAGGGTACTTGCAGAGAGTGGTTAGATTGTTTAACAAAATACTGCATACATAATCTCTAACCCAGTTGCTAATGAAATCTTTGATCATCTATAAAGTACCATGAACCAGTACTTTAGTATATACATTTCTCTTAGCACTGCTTATTGTCTTCTTGGATCCTAGCTAAAACTTCCCCTAAGCTTTTTTTTACAAGATTGAACAGCTTTACTACACCAAACTATGAAAGTTCTCCACATTCCTCTACAAATCAAAATGGTCACATTCTTTATAACAAAAAAAATCCCTTTCTTGGTTACCAATGTGCAATAGTTACTGTTTATTTCTGCGACAAAACATGTTTACCAAACGTCTTTTTAGAGAGAAGAAGTAAAGATGAAAAAGCCATTGCAACAGCTGTTCAAATCACATCTTTATTTATATATAACAAGAATAGAGACTAAGCAGGAATGGGGCAAGATTATAAACTCACAAATTCCACCCAGTGGTGACATACATCCTCCAGTGAGGTTCTTTGTCCTAAAAGCTCCATAGACTTCTGAGCATTGATGCCAATCATGGGCCAAGTCTTAAAATGTATGAGGCTCTCAGGAACATTCTTTTTCAAACCACCACACTGTGTAATGGTACTTGCTGCCATACCTGACAACTTGAGTTCTGACACCCACATTGTGAAAGACTACTGACTTGCCTTAGTTATCCTTCTTAACACACACACACACACACACACACACACACACACACACACACACACACTTCAAATTTTATTTATATACCCATATCTATGACCATGCAAAGATCTAGTCAAAATGGATCATAGACCTCTATATAAATCTGTCCAAATAGAATCCAATAGAAGAGAAAGTGAAAAATGTACTTGAATGCATAGGCACAGGAGACTACTTACTAAGTGGAACACTAGTAGCACAGACACTGATACCAACAATTAACAAATGAGACCTCCTGAAACTGAGAAGCAAAGAACACAGTCAACAAAACAAAACAGGTCCCTACAGCATAGGAAAAGATCTTCACATCTGACAGAGGGCTGATCTTCAACATGTAAATATACAAGGGACTCAAGACACAAGAAATAAAACTACCAAATATTCCAATTTAAAAATGGAGTACAGCTGTGGGGATAGTAAAGATCTTTTCCCATTCTGTGGGATGCCATTTTGTCTTGTTGACTGTGTCTTTTGCCTTACAAAAGCTTCTAGGTTTCAGGAGGTCCCATTTATTAATTGTCAATCTCAGTGTCTGTACTACTGATATTATGTTCAGAAAGTGGTACCCTGTACCAATTTGTTCAAACGTATCTCCCACTTTTTCTTCTGGGAGGTTGAGTGTGCCTGGATTTCTGTTGAATCAGGGGAAGAAGAAAGAGAGCAAGAAAAAAAGATATAATAGTAGAAGGAGCCATTATATATTTAAAGTCGTTAGGGAAATGTTCAGAGATCTACAAAGATGACCCTAACTAAGAATCTCAGCAATATGGCTAGATGTATGTTGAGGTGAAGGGAGAAGTCATTCTATCAATATGTTTCTCTTGCCAGTTAATGAATAAAGCCCTGAAGGCCAATAGGAAAGCTAGATAGGTGGGACTAGGAGACAAGGAGGATTCTGGGAGATGTTGTTGAGGAGAGTCAAGATGTAAGGACTTGAGGGAAGAGGTCCAGACTCTCTCTCCTGGAAGATAAGACCATGTGGAAACACATTAATAGAAATGGGTTAATATTTAAGACAGAGCTAGCCAATAAGAAACACTAGTAACAGGCCAACAGCTTTTTCTCTAATACAGCATCTCTGTGTGTTCTTTGGAGCTGACACAGCTGTGGAACCAGGATGGCAGGGAAAACTACTCATACCATTGAGGTCTTTGATCCATTTGGACTTAGGTTTTCTGCAGGGTGATAGACATTTATATCTTTGCAGTCTTCTACACACCAGTTGACTGGTCTTTTTGCCTTACAGAAGCTTCTCAGTTTCAGAAGGTCCGGTTTATTAATTGTTGATCTCAGTGTCTGTGAGATGACAGACACTGGTGCTATGTTTAGGAAGCATTCTCCTGTACCAATTCATTAAAGGGTACCTCACACTTTCTCTGTGGGAAGCCACAGTCCCAAGATGGTGCCTGGATGGATTCCAGGTAGTTCATACTTAGCTGTAAACAATCCTTATTTGGAAGTGCTTGATGGATCTGGTGTTCTTCCTCCTTCTGTGGCCTATCTGGGATTGCCAGGTGGCATGAGTTGATTGGGTTGTGAGAGCACATTTAAGGTCTTAATGAGGCTGGGAGAAGGGGAAGCTGATGTACAAGGATCCTGAATAAACTACTTGAAGAAGAGTCGTGGTCGTGTTTCCTTGCTGGCTGAGGTAGACGTGATATTTCTCTACTAAGAGGATCAGTATGCCTGGGTTTATGTTGAGGTCATTGATCCATTTGGACTTTATTTTTGTGTGTGGCAATAGACATGAATCTATCTGCAATCTTATACATAACATCATCTAGTTATGCCAGCACCATTTATTGAAGATGCTCTCCTCTTCCCATTGTATAATTTTAGCTGTTTATTAAAAAATAGGTGTTCATAGGTATGTGGGTTAATATTAGGATTTTTGATTCAATTCTGTTTATATACCTGTCTATTTTTGTGCTAATACCAAGCTGTTTTTAGGGCTATAGCTCTATAATAGAGTTTGAAGTCAGGGATGGTGATGCCTCCTGAAGTACCTTTATTGTACAGGTTTTTTTTTTTTTTGGCAATCCTGGGTCTTTTGTGTTTCCATGTAAAGTTGAGTATTATCTTTTCAAGATCAGTGAATAACTGTGCTAGGATTTTGATGGAGATGGCATTGAATCTGTAGATTGCTTTTGGCAAAATTGCCATTTTTACTATGTTTTCCTACCTACCCAAGAGCATGGGAGATCTTTGTATTTTCTGGTATCTTCTTTAAATATTTTCTTTAAAGATACAAAGTTCTTGCTATATAGTTTTTTCACTTGTTTGGTTAGTGATACCTCAAGATATTTTAAGTAGTTTGTGGCTATTCTAAAGGGTGATGTTTCTTTTACTTCATTTTCAGCCTCTTTATTGTCTGTGTATTGTGGGGCCACTGATTTTTTTGAGTTAATCTTGCATCCTGCCACTTTGCTGAAGGTGGTTATCAGCTGTAGGAATTCCCTGGTAGAGTTTTTTTTTTGGTCACTTATATAAACTCTCATATGATCTGCAAAGAATGACGGTTTGAGTTCTTCCTTTCTAATTTGTATCTCCTTGATCTCCTTTTGTTGTCTTATTGCTCTAGCTAGAACTTCAAGTAAAATAAGGAAGAGTTATGAAGAAAGTGATAGCCTTTTCCTGCTACTGATTTTAGAGGAATCACATGAAGTTTCTCTCCATTCAGTTTGATTTTAGCTACTAGTTTACCGTATATTGCTTTTATTATGTATAGGTGTGTTTCTATTATCCCTGATCTCTCCAAGACCTTTATCATGAAAGTGTGTTGGATTTGGTCAAATGCTTTTTCAGTATCTAGTGAGATGATCATTGTTTTTCAGTTTGTTTATGTGGTGTATCACATTGATAGATTTTTTTTATGTTGAACCAGTCCTGCATCCTTGGGATGAAGGATGGCCATGGTGGATGATTTCTTTTTTGTGTTTGTGTTCTTGGATTGATTTGCCAGTATTTTATTGCATATTTTTGCTTCAATGTTTATGAGAGATATTGGCCTGTAGTTCTCTATCTTAGGTGTGTTTTCCACACTGAACCTCTTAGAAGAGAAAGTAGGAGGTGCCTGTTACTGCAAGTTTTTCCTACCCACCAGCTCCATCCTGCCTGCCACCAGTCTAGGCCCACAACCACTCCAGCCCCAAATAACACGCAGAGACTCTGTATTTGATACAATCCTGTTGGCCAGTTACCATTATTGTTTATGGGCTAGCTCTGTCTTAATTATTAACTCATTTCTGCTTATCTAAGTATTTCCACATGGTCATCTTATCAGGGAGCCGCGGCAGGCGTCTTCCTTCTTTCAGGTCTACATCTTGACTCCTTTGTACTTCCTCTTCCTCCTCCTAGTCTCCTAGCCCCACCTATCTTGTTTCCTATTGGCCATAGGGCTTTATTAACCAGTATGAGAAACATAAAAACAGAATAACATCTCCCATCAGGTGCCCTTGAATAAATTAATACAGGAGACTCTTTCCTGAATATAGCACCAGTAGCAAAAACACTGATATTGGCAATTAATAATTGAGACCTCCTCAAACTGAGAAGCTTCTGGAAGGAAAAGGATACAGTCAACAATACAAAATGGCAGTCCACAGAGTGGGAAAATTTCTTCACTCCACATCTTACAGAGAGATGATCTCAAAAATATACAAAAACCTCAAGAAGCTACTTACAAAAATGCTAACTAATCCAATTAACAAGTGGGGTACAAAACTGAATAGAGAGTTATCAATAGAAGAATTGAAAAACTGGCTGAGAGACAATTAAGAAAGTGCTCAACATCCTTAGCCACCATGGAAATGTGAATCAAATCAGCTCTGAAATACCATCTTACTCCTATCAGAATGGGTAAAATCAGAAACACTAATGACAATTTATGCTGGAGATGATATAGAGAGAGGGGAACACTCCTCCATTGCTGATGAAAATGCAAATTTGTATAGTCATTTTGGAGATAGATATGGTGGTTCATCAGGAAAATGGGTATCAGTCTACCACAGGATCCAGCATTTTCACACTTAGGCATATTCCAAAAGATGCACATTCATGCAACAAAGACATCTATTTAATTACATTCATAGCAGCATTATTTGTAACAGCTACAACTGGGAAACAACCTAGATTCCCCACAATTTAAGAATGGATAAAGAAGATGTGGTACATTTACACAATGGAATACCACAAAGAAGGAAAAACAAAAACAAAACAAAACAATGGAATCTTGAAATTTGCAGGCAAATGGATAGAACTAGAAGAAACCATCCCGAGTGAGGTAACCCAGTCACAAAAAGAGAAACATGGTATGTAGTCACTCATATATGGATTTTAGACATAGAGCAAAAGATCACCAGCCTGTAATAAGTAATCTAAGCAATAGGGAAGAGGCTACTTTAAATTACCTTCCATGATAATGAGATTGATGACTTCCTTAAATGTCATCATAGAACCTGTACCCAATAACTGATGGAAGCAGAAGCAGACATCCACAGCTAAGCACTAAGCCAAGCTCCTGTAATCCAATTGTAGAAAGGGAGGAGTGAGGAGCAAAGGGGTCAAGATCATGTTGGGAAAAGTCACAAAAATAGTTGACCTGACAAAGTGGGAACACATAGATCCCAGAGGTAAAACTGGGGAACTAGCATTGGACCAAACCAAGCCTTTTGAATTGGAGTTAGGAGTTAGGTAGTCAGTTAGGAGGCCTGGGCAGGCTATGGCACCTCTGATAGTGGAACCAGTATTTATACTTAGTGCACAATGGCCTTTGTTGCCCTTTCCCTATAGAGGGCTACTCTCAGCCTCGATACACTGGCTGGGGTCTAGGCCACCCACCAAATAATATGGCAGATTTTGATGACACCCCATGGAAGGCCCCACCATCCCTGGGGAGTGGATAAAGGTGGGATGGGGGGTCTCGGTGGGTGGAATGGGAACATGGGAGGGAAAGGAAACTATGATTGATAAGATTGTTTCTAAATAAAAAAAGAAAATCTAAAAAAAAAGAAAAAATAGATACAGATCTAAACAGAATTCTCAACAGAAAAATCTGACAGGACAGATGACATGTAATATTATAAATAGCAGATAAGAAAGCTATGAGACACAGCTGTTTTGCTTTTAGTTCTGATCTCAAACTTGACCTATGTGTCAAATTATGCATGGCTTTGTTCCTGTAAATTTGATTTGAAGAAATTCTAAAAGAATGATTAAATTTTGTATAGATCTACTCAGTATATTGTATATTAAAGTATATTTTACCAAAGACAGGAAACTCCATTCCATATGTCTCAGAAAATGCCCTAGCAGCCAAAATTTAGTATGAGGTCTTCACAAAAGAAGCATCAGATATGGTAGAATGAGTTATGTGTTCATTAAGAATTTACACAATAGGCTAAGTGTTAAAGTCAATAAAGTACTACATTATAAACCAAAGAAATGGTTATTGGATAAACAAAATATTGATGAATTAGGTCTACATTCATAGATGTGATAATTAACTGAGTTCAAAATAATTATAGAACAGATGGTTTAAAATCACTGAGCAGTTCATTTTCAAAAGGGATTAATATGATAAGTGTCTGCAAAGACATATACAGCACTATGGGGTGGGGGATATCTGAGCACTAAATTTTATACACATTGAAAGTACCATAAAATCCTTTCAAGGTCTTTATTAAAACAATGGCTGGATGTACTTTACAGAGAAAACAACAAATAAAGGTAAGTGAAAATATTTGCATATTATATGATCTTAAACTATGGATGTGCCATGCTTAGAGGTGTAAGGAGGAATTCATCTGACATTTTCAGGATATATTGTGTTACTGATTAGTTTAGGTTCTTGCCTGACACTTACGTGTTTCTTTTCATTGTAGAATTTTATTATGCTAGTCTGCCTCTCTATATGGAATTTGTACTGGAAAATGACACACTGTGTATTATATAGACTCTTATTAAACATCCATATATTATATTTAATGAAAAGTATTTGAGCATTGGGATTTATTATGGGAAACTTGTGCTGAATATATAATGAAAAAATATAAATTTAAATATATGCTCATTTAAAAAACAGTCACAAGGAACAGTGAGAATGGAGTAAAGAATGACCTGCCATGTTCCTATTTCCTTGTGGAACAAATTCTTTACTCTCTTAGCTCCTACAAAGGAGAATGTCTTCTATAAAACTTTCCTTAATTGCTATAACATTTCTTTTGTTTTGTGTTGTTTTGTTTTTGCATTTCATTTTTCAAGACAGGGTTTCTCTGTATTGTTTTGGAGCTCTGTAAACAAGGCTGGCCTCAAACTCACAGACTTCCACCTACTTTTGCCTCCCAAGCACTGGGATTAAAGGCATGTACCACCAATGCCTGGCTTGCTATTACATTTCAATCAGTAGGAATAACTTAAACATAGGATCTTTAGCCTCATAAATTATCCAATGTTTAAACTCCTACTTACTTCTAAATTGTCTCAATAAGGTTAACAGCTACCTGTCCATATGTTAATCAGAATACTTTTCTATAAATCTTGCAAATTCTTTAAGTGTTTATCATAGTTGTTTTTGAAAAACAGGTATTTCTTATCATTCTAAAATAAAAATCCTATGACAAAATAGAGAGAGTTGGGGCACTAAAAATGGACTTCTTTCAGTTCCATCTCTGTACGATTTTCATTACAATTATTATGTGTATGCTTCCTGGAACCCTATCAATGAACTGAAGTACCTAAGGACCATTTCAGCCTTTACATGGTACAGTTGAAAAAGAGCTACCATATTTATAAACTACAATTTCTTCCAGTATCCCCCATAAATTAAAGGTGAAGATATTTTATAACTGAAGAATAAATTAACTATTATTGGAAAGTCAGTTTTTCTCATTGTATGATGTATGCACCCAACCTCCACCAGCAAGGAAGACACAACTCCGGGAAGATCTTCTTCTTGCAGTTTTAGGATCCTTGAACATGCTTCTTCTGACCCTGGGAAATGCCCGCATAGGCTTAAATCCCCTTGTGCTGACCAACCCCAGTGAGCCACGTGGACCCTGCAGATAGGCTACTCTAATGCAGAAGCAAGCAGGCTGAACAGGCTTAACCAAATAAGGACTTGTTTACACCAGAGAGCACTCCCCATCAGGGAGATGGAAGGCAAAAGCCAGCACCATCTTTAAGGTGTGGCACTTTGCAGCTCTCTACAGTATGAAACAGAATTGTTCTAATTATGCTGCCATCTCACTCAACATGGTCAGGTAATTTACAAGAATTTGTTTTTGTGGGCAACATCTGCTCTTGCTGTACATAATTTGCTGAGTGTTTTAGTCTCAGTAGAATATATATTTTGAATATTGGACAGTCAGCATCGTATAAATTACAAATTATTTTTCAATTTTATTGGTGCTTACCATAATTTCTATATTAATCATGGATATTTACCTCCCAATATAAAAAAAAATTTCCTGGGATGATACTAAACTTGCCATGATTAAAAGATTACCTGACCAAGCACAGCTCAATATCCTTCCTCTACTGCCCACTATAATGTGGAGTTCACTACTCAGAAATAAAGAGAAGCAAATTAGTCATAAATCCAGCCTGTGCACAGTGTATTATAAAACCAATGTCAGTAGATCCGAAGTTCTGTTATGGAAAATCATTAAAAGTGGAATCATAGACCTTATTTTGTTAAGAATGATATATTAAATATTACTGCCTTTTGGCCACCAACTCTCATATTACAGGTTTCTCACCATCATTTTTCTATTATATATTCCCTCTTACCCTTTCTTACCACAATCAGTTCTTTTTGGTGTTTTTTAACCACTTAGATCCTGTATACTCCGTAACTTTATGTTATAATAACAAAACATACCATTCTGGATAATTTAAGAAAACAGAACTTGATTTTTTCTGTCTTACACAATTTAGTATTATGAGACCTCTAAGGTGCCACTATCTATTGATGATCTTCTTGCTGTCTACTCATGTATCAAAAGAACAAGAGGAGAAATGAGACAAAACCTTTGTGACACTGTCACTGATGAAGCTGAGTCACTGAATCAAGGTTTTAAATGATGATTGATATCTCTTTTTCTGATGAAGATCCACTGTTTGAAATGAAGAATGCATAAGGAAAAACTTCAAGGAACTTCATCAAGAGTTTTTTGGGTTCTAAGATTTCTGTCTGCTAGTTCTGAGTAGCTACCATAGTTTGTATCTTGTAAAACCCTATAAATGTTTATGTAACAGAAGTTTTCTTGTTTGCCTGTTATAAAACAGTTGTGAGATGCATCATAGGAGAATAATAAGTCATTGAGGTATGCCCTTAACAAGATTGTTAGAACCCTAGTTTCATTCTCGTTTTTCTGTTTAATCTGGATGAGTTGAACATATTTTTAACTACATTTCTCCTACCATGTTGTTCTATGCAACTAGATGCCTAAAATAATGGGGCTAAGAGGTCATACACTGAAATCCTAAAAGAGAAGCAAAAGGAATCTTCTGTAAGCTAGTTTTCATGCATTGTGGCTTAAAGTTGGCTAACACTACCTCCTAATAATTTCCTGCAGCCATACTAATTGAAACTGACAATCCAAATATCTTTAAGATTTTGTTAAATAACAAAGAAGAGGAAAAAGAAGGAGAAGAAGAAAAAGAACAAGAACAAGAACAAGAACATGAAGAACAAGAAGAAGAACAAGAACAAGAACAACAAGAAGAAGAATAAGAACAAGAAGAAGTAAAAAAGAACAAGAATAACAAGAAGACAGGGAAGAAAAAAGAAAATCACTCAAGTGTCTACAAATGTAAATTGTAGTGATTATGAAGAAATATATCATTCTTCAAACAATATTTCATAGAATTCTAAACTAACTTATGGCAACTGCCAGAGAAGAAGACATATCACATCTGGTGTCTCCCAGTGGCTTGGGAGACTCACTTGCTTTGCAGAGCAAAATTTCACTTCAATAATTTCAACATTTAAGAGCTAAACCTCTTAGGGAACACAATTTCCCCTCAAATAAAAACATGCATAAGTAAGAAAACATTTGCACAACAAAGACAATATGGCTTGTTTCATAGAGGAGAAAATTGACCATGTTTTACTGATTTATGAAGTACTCTTCATTTTCTAATGTCTTAGAACCATGTTTTCAGATTCCATGTCTGGTGGTGCTGGTTATTCCATGATACAACAATTATATACATGATAGCTATGAAACATACTACACTTTCTATAGAATGATGAATATCAATCACAAAAGTAGAGTATGCATTGTTAATAACAGTTCTATAGTTAAAGATAGAACATAAATCATGATGGTAAAAGTCATGATTTTGGTTCTCAAGAATCAGAATAATTGCTTAGAAGCTATCTTCTAACAGTTAAGTTTTCTATTGTTATGAACAGATACCATGAGTATGGCAAATTTTAAAAATGTAACATTTAATTAGGGCTGGTTTACAGTTTCAGAGGTTTATTACATTATCATCCTGGCAAAAAGCAAGGCAGCATGCAGATAGACATGATGCTGGAGAGGTAGCTGAGAGGTCTTGATCTGGACACAGCAGCAAGGGAACTGTCACACTGGGCATGGCTTGAACATAAATGAAACCTTAAAGCCCACCTCCAGAGTGATATACTACCTTCATCAAGGGCTCAACTGCTCCAATAAGGCCATACCTCCTAATACTGCTATTTCCAATAGGCCAAACATTCAACCACATGAGTCTACAGAGAACATCCCTATTCAAATCACTACATTCCACTCACTAGCCTCCATATGCTTGTTATCATAACATAATGAAAGACACATTTAGTTCATCTTCAAAAGTCCCTGTTGTCTATCATGACCTCAAAAATATTTAAAGGTCCAAAATCTAAAGTCTCTTCTGAGATTCATGCAAACTCTTACTGTCATCCCCTATAAAGTCAAAATCAAAAGGCAAATCACATACGTCCAACATGTAATAGCAGAGAATATACATAACATACTGGACCAAAGCAAGACTGAAAACCAGCTCAGCAAACTCCAAACTCTGTATCTCCATGTCTGGTTTCAAAGTGTTTTTTAGATATCCTAGTCCTTTTTGCTTTGTTGATTGCTCTAAGTTTCTTCTCTTGGTCACGTTTCATTCCCTGCTAATAGTTTTCCTTAGCATGTATAGTATGTATCTGGCATCTGTGACATCTTGGGTTATCCAAGGGAATCTAGACTTCTCCTTTAGTTTCACACAAAGTGCTCTCTGAACAACCATGAATAGAAAAATCTTCTCATAAGCCTTCTCTTATTAACTTTCTTTAACCTCAGAGAAATATTCCATAACTCCTTTCTTATATCATTAACTCTAATGCCAGAATCACATGTCTAAAGCTGCTAAAATCTGTTGGCTGAAACATGCCCTGTAGGGCCCTATATGGACCCCCAGGATACCTTGAGCAAGCCTGAAGATGTTGTTGGCAGGAACATCTTGCCCCAGAATGTTACTGATACTCTGCCTGATTTGCTAACATACATTTCTGATGATGAACTTAGCCTGAGAACTTGCATACTTGACCTGTGATTGTTTTCCACAGTGCTGTGAGTCAGCATCTAAGCTCACTTCTAACCCTCAATAAACAGCATTCAGTGTTTACATTCCGACATTACTGTTGAAACAATGAACCACTGTCTTGTCTTTTATTTAAATCTCTAGGCATGTGCACCATTAGTGGAACATATTGTAGCACAGGCACTACAATGTCCCACCCCACCCCTCATTAAGTTATATCTTTACCAGATTTCTTGTATTCCATGTGTTCTTTGACAACCTAAGTTTTTTTTCTTGAAACTGGACCTGTAAATTTGTTTGGCCTCAAACTGCAGTGCTCTGTTTAGCATTGACTCCGGTGTGTTGAGAATAAAGTCATCGACCACCACACCAGACTCAAAGCCTTTCCTTAATTCATAGGTGGAAATTTCACTGTATGGGATCTTGCCATGGCACTATCCATGCTCTGTTCATTTATTATACTGTTTGTCTCATTGAACACAGAACTTGTCTACTTTGTACTTGCTAGTACTCATTTTCCCCTCATATTTTACATTTTCTATTCTTACTTTCGCAGCTTGCTCCTTTTCATTATAAATCTTCATTAGAGTTGACATTAATAACCACATGACAGAGTCTATACTAGAGTGTTTTGAGATTTTATTCTCTGGTGAAGAAATTAATCCAAAACTCTTTATTTTAGTTTTAGCCTTAGTCAGACTCCTTTGACGATGGCAAAAAGCAGCAACATTCTTCACCAAAATATCAGAAAAACAATCTCTAAGCAACATCCTAAATAAAATTCTTCTTCTCTGAAACCTCTTGAGCAGGACACCAACAGTTCAAATCACTCCAGCACCAGTCTCTTTCATTCTCCAAACAGTATGGCATATCATCAAGCAGTGCTTTATGCATTCAACTGCTCTCCTAGGCCAAAGTACTGAAATTCAAATTCCTCCAAATAGAAACTTGGTAAGGCCTATCACAGCAATAGCCTAGTCCATGCTACAAACTCTGTCTTAGTTAGTGTTTGTACTGCTATGAAGATACTCCAAGACCATGGCAACTCTTATAAAAGGAAACAATTAATGGGGCCTGGCTTACAGTTTTAGAATTTTAATCCAGTGTCATCATGTGAGGAACCAAGAAAGCCTGTAAGTAGACATGGTAATTGAGAGGTTTCAGAGAGTTCTCCATTTGATCTGTAGGAACAGAAAGTGAACTGTCACACTGGGTATGTGTTGAACATATATGATACCTTAAAGTCCACCTTCAGAGTGACACTGATTCTCCAATAAGATGACAGTTACTCTAATAAGCCCATACCTCTTAATATTGCCAATCCGTATATGTTAAGAATTCATATTGTTGGAATCCTACCTATTCAAACCGCCACAGAAGTCAAAAAAGAAAAGAAACAAAGAAAAATCAGGTCAGTGATATGTATACTTTTAGAAAAAAAAATCATTTCATTGTGTTTCCTTGTTGACTATGAATGTGACCTCCAAGTACAAATTCAGCCATTTTTTTTGTAACCTTGGAATATGGGGAATGTCAACATAGCATAGTCAAAATCACACCTGTGCTAGCTGGAGTGCCATCCCACTTGATGGCCTCAGTGAGATAGCTACATATAGCAAGGAATATAAACATTATCATGGTCCTAACTGATATTAAAGATCAAATAATATCAGAAACCTAACTCAGTTTGGGAAAAGCCAAAACCTTTTAGCAGTCAGCCTTCCAAGTACAAAACCAACACTTTAAGTAACTTCCTACTTTTACCTGTCTCTCATCTCCCATAATTAATTCTTCAGCCAAGACCTATGGCAATTGAGTGAAAACAATGATCAGCTTATAAGACACAGCAGCTATTCTCATTCACTAGTGAATCTTTGTCATATAACCATTCTTCCTTTCTCCTTTAATATTTCATACACACTGCAAAATGTGAAGGATATGCTCGAGCAATGACTCTAGCTCAGTCATTGCCAATAATATATATCATTGGTTTTGATAGATAGAAAAACAGTTATAATTTAGAAGGAAAAGTAGTTGTCTTAGTCATGTTTTTTGTTTCTATGAAAAGGCATCATGGACACAGCAACTTTTATAAGGAAAACATTTTATTAAGATGGCTCATGTACAGCTTCAGAGGTTCAGTTCATTATCTTGGTGATAGTGAGTTTGGTAGCATACAGAAAGTTTCAATGCTGGAGATGAGAGTGCTACATCTTGCAGGCAACAGGAAGTCAACTAGAAATCACACTAAAGAAAGTTTGAGTGAAGAAACCTCAAAACTGACATCTACAGTGAATTACTTCTACAGAATCAATCTTTGGGTACAAGATGCTGTAATGGGTGGCTCAAGCTGGATATATAACTTCACTTCCAAGAAATATGATGCAGATATCTTCAAGAAGGAAAATATAAATGTAATCAGAAACGTACATACACAAAAATAAGGAGACAAATTTTTAACATTTACATTCTAGATAATGAAATAAAGGAAATTATTTGTTTCCTCTATGGAATAGAGAAATCACACAGATACATATGGCTTCTCCAGACAGAGTGATAAAGGCACAAACAGATATAGATGAAGGATGACAATGCTAAACAAAGACTTTTGCTTTCTATCTTGGGAACAGTGACACCATAAATGGAGGACATGAACTAAGAGCCATGAAGCAGTTGAGACAGAAAGCTATCTATGAGCCTCTGGAAAAGAACTAATGAATATTTTGCATGTTAGGATTCA
This sequence comes from Cricetiscus sungorus, assembly GCA_030556225.1. Lineage (NCBI taxonomy): Eukaryota > Metazoa > Chordata > Mammalia > Rodentia > Cricetidae > Cricetiscus > Cricetiscus sungorus. The sequence continues at coordinate 76,705,287 of JANBXA010000734.1, forward strand.
AAGGCATTCTAAACCAGTTCAGTAAAAATCTTTCCATGAAGTATATGCCAGTCTGGTAGATATCTTCATATGATGAGCCAGAAACCAAGCAAGTATTCTAAATACAATGCCATCACTATCATCTGTCACCACAAGCATAAGCCCTGGCAATAGCAACTGCTGTCAGTCAGGTTGTACATATTTTTTGGTGGGCCAAAGATAGCATTATGATTCTCAAAATGCCATGATGAGTTCACATCACAAATTGCTTCATGATGAGAAAGATATAGACTGTAGTTAACTATGATATTGAAAACTTAGATTTTTAGATTTAAGTTAGTTAGGATTTCTAGATATACAGAGAAGTATTTGAGATGAATAGGCATTCTTCAAACCTTTCAAAATCCTACACAATATGACATTTAAAGTGGGTTATGGTTTTTCTTGACAGTGAGATATAACTTCTCGTGGCAACACCACCTACATCAGAAAGGAAGATGAACATCGAAAAAATGCATTATGGAGTTTACTTCCAATATGGCAAAACTAGCCATTTGGGCAAGATACTGCTCTTGACTGGACTGTTTGACTTATGCTGTGTAAACTGGACATGTATGACCCACAGGAAAATGACTGCGGATACAAGATGGACAGTGTTACAGGGTTTTTGCTTTGTGGAAGAGTCTGCCAGATAGCCTGCAAGACACAGAGAAAAGTGGCTGACAAACTGCCAATACAGATGAACAGTTTAATGTTTCCTGCTTTGTTGAGGAGTCTGCCAGGCACACTATGGCCTATGGCCTGAAGATGGAAATTTACAGAAGAACTTTGGGTGACTGACCAGGTGAGTTGTCTCTGTCATTTCTAGAGTTTATATGTTATCCTTCTATTATCTTTGAAGGAGTTGAATATAGATAGTTATGTTATAGTTTTCCTTTGTTAGGATTACAGATAAGTTACATATAAAACTTTAGACTCAAAAAGATAGGATAGATGATAGAATATTTTCTTTAAGTCTTACTAAATGTTAATGAACTAAATATTGTTAACTGTGATTCTTATTTGAAAACTGCTGTATGACATATTTTGGTATATTAAGGTTAAAACCCTTCTTTTTATTTTAGACAGAAAAGAAGAGATGATGGGAGATGTCATTCTGTAAATATGTTTCTCTTATTGGTAAATGAATAAAGCACTGTTGACCAATAGGAAAGCAAGATAGGCAGGACTAGGAGACCATGAGGAAAGAGGAAGTAGTAAGGAGGGGTGTAGAGAGCTGAGAAGTGCTGTGCCTTAAATACAGTGCCAACTTCCACCTCCCCAAGGGTGAGTGCTCTCTGGTGTAAACAAGCCCTAAGTAGTTAAGTCTGTTCAACATGTCTGCTTCTGCTTTAGAGTAGCCTATCTGCAGGGTCCATGTAGCTCACTAGGGTTGGTTAGCTCAAGGGGATTTAAGCCTGTGCAGGGGTCCCTCGGGACCCTGCAGGTCAGAAGAATGTGTTTAAGGATCCTGATTAAAAGTGCATGAAGAAGATCTTCCCGGAGTCGCATCTTCCTTGCTGGCAGGGGTAGGCACGTACAAACGGTGGCTTGTATGGGGAACATTTTCAGACCAGAACTTCTTGCAGTCAGGGCAGCACTGGTTAAGTTCCCAAAATAATTTGGGACCATACTATGGCCCTCAGTAAAGAGGCAGTATCTGGATTGGAAAGCTTTTTTAATTGAGTATGTCAATGAGCAGGCTGCAGCTAACCTGGCAGTCAGAAACACAGCATGGGACAGGGGCATGTTACTTGGACAGGGACACTTTGCAAATCAACAGACAGGATACCCAATACAAGTTTTTGAACAAGTAAGTTGGATTGCCATAAAAGCATGGAAGTCATTACCCAATTAGGGAGAGGTGAGTGGTAACCTCACTAAGATACTGCAAGGCTAAATGGAACCATTTTCAGAATTTTATGGCCTGTTTGGTAAAGGCTGCAGGGAGAGTTTTTGGCATTACAGCAGCCATAGTTGCAGCTATCTCTTTTGAAGTTGTGGATTCAGTCACGGGTGCCATGGCTATGAGCACATCGGTGCAGACAGCCTCTAAGCTAAATGAGTTGTCCAAGAATGTGGCTACTGCCTTGGATGCTCAATCCACAATTGATTCTCAACTAAAAGGAGGTTTAATGACTGTAAAGCTAAGAATTTATCTGGTGCAGGAGCAAATAGATACATTGTGGCAGCTGGCCCAATTGGGATGTGAAATGAAATATCCAGGTTTGTGTGTTACCAGAGTTCAGTATGAGAACTTTACACGTGCTTCTAATTTGTCACGACAGTCATCTAGCTAGCTTTTAAAAAATTGGTGTGCTGACTTTGATGACTTAATAGTACAACTTCGAATGGCCATTGTTGCAGTGAATTCGACATGTGTGGTTACAGGATTGGCTGCTGGATTGTCATCGTGGTTCCCAATGCCATGGATCATCTGAAAGCGTGGGCAGGAATGGGAGCCATGGCTGTACTCTTGTTGCTTATCTCCTTTGTAGGCCTCTGGTGCCTTTGCAAGATGAGGTTTGCTCAGAAGCGGTATGCAGCTATGGTTGTCCAGGCATTTACAGCCATTGAGGCAGGGCAGACCCCCAAAGCATAGCTCGCAGTCAAGAACAAGTATTGATCCTTTATGGTCAGGTTGTATGGCTTAGTTCTGCACTCCGAGTTAGCACTGGAAGTGAGCAACTCTAAGAAGGGCAAGTCTGGTTGCATGTGGCTAGGTGTCCAAGCCCCCACCTCCAGGAAAAAGATACCAGATGGGTGTGGCACTGACTTGGCTGACTACCAGGATTCAGGGTCATTACAATGTCCACTGCTTTACAGGAGACCAGACCACTACCCTTGCATGTTGCATTATTAAAACAAAAAGGCGAAACTGTAGAGAGCTACGAAGTGCTGTGTGTTAAAGATGGCTCTGGCTTCTGCCTTCCACCTCCCCAAGGGTGAGTGCTCTCTGGCATAAACAAGCCCTTACTTGGTTAAGTGTGTTCAGCCTGTCTACTTCTGCATTAGAGTAGCCTATCTGCAGGGTCCGTGTAGCTCACTGGGGTTGGTTAGCTCAAGGGGATTTAAGCCTGTGCATGGGTCCCCCAGGGCCCCGTGGGTCAGAAGAACATGTTCAAGGATCCTTATTAAAACTGCATGAAGAAGATCTTCCCAGAGTTGCATCTTCCTTGCTGGCAGGGGTAGGCGCCTACAGAGGGGTCAATGTGGAGAGATGGGTGGAGGTTTTGTGAGATTTAGTGTGAGGAGAGAAAAGGGAGGATTGGGGATGGTTAGGCCAATGTGTGAAAGGTAACAGGCGGTAGGTTGTGGCATCTAAGGGCAGGGAGGGGTAGTAGGAGGCAGGCAAGGAGAGGAAGGTCGGTAAGTGGGGAGGTGTTATTTGAGGAGTGGGGAATGGGGAAGGGTAGATAGGGGAAGGAGTGTGAGGAATGTTGGTCACTGAATAAAATATATGGCCCCATAGGAGGAGGTTGGGTAGGTAGGGTTGGGGGGAGTGGAGAAGGGGCCAGTGTCTTCAGCAGCATAGGCAGGGTAGAACTTCCAGGATTCCAGTTCCCAGATAGGCAGGAATCTGGTAGTACAGTGACCCTAGCCAACAAGACTGGTGCTGTGAGACACTAGCTACTGAGAGAAGATTGGGAGCACAATACCCAGAAACTGTGGATATAATGCAGTTCTGTCTACTTGCCACACACTGGCAAAAATTTCCAATGTCTTGGAGAATGGAAAACTCAAAATTTCCTTTTGTGACCATTGATTGTGTCCCACTGCAGCTATGGCTTAGTGCACAGAAAAATCAGGCATTCGTGGCACATGATGTCAGATAGCCCCAATATAAGAAGACTTTATAAAACGCAGCCCAAGAGCATTTGGGGATCTGGCTTTGAATTGCATGTGCCCATTTCATAACTCTATGCCAGAACCCACACCCTAACTCAATACATCCACTGTGGTAGGCCTTGGGTCAAAAACAGAGGTGGTGTAGAATATTCCTTTGAACAGAAAAACTTCTAAAGAAGTGTTTCCGCAGAGCAAGGCAGGTCCTTGTCCCAATAATAAGTCAGGGGCCTGGAATGGCCATGACTTTGGTAGAACAGCACGCAAATCGCATGATGCCCTGGGCCTCTGAGTCAGTGACTTGGAAAGGACAATTTACTCAGTCAAAAGCAGACCTTAGCCTGGCAGAGAGCAACTATCAGGGAGAGAATGGTGTTTTCCCACCATGTGGCCCTAGGAAGACGAAAAAAAGACACCCCATCATTGGCCCCTCCAGATGAAAAGTTTCTGCACCCCAATAAGCCTCTCTGATGATGCAGCAATCCAAATCAAACCAAATTTTTTAAAAAGTCCATTTAGTGGATAAAGTGCTCCTGTATGGCCTTCTAGCACCTCAGAAAGGATACTAAAAGAGAGCCTGGAAAAGCATTTGTTAATTTTTGACAGTTTAGACACATTGTGAGAGTAGTCTTAAGCATCTATGGGGAAGGGGGTCATCACTTGGTGGGCTTTCTGAGATGCAGCTGGGTTTAGAGGAAGATAATGGAAGGAGGCATGGGTGGAACTTCCCACGTTTCAGTCTGAATATATGGATGCCAGGAAATGGGAAGAAGATTGCACAAATAACAACCCAGATTCATTGGGTATATGGATGACAGGAGTTAGGGTGAAGTTTCCATCTTAATACTAAATACCTATCCTACATTCTCCAATAAGTATAGTTCTTATCCATCATCAATGAAGCTTCTTGCAATGATGAGAGGATATAGAGAGATGCATAAGTGGTCAAAATACAGAAAATGTTTCTGGTGTTTGTATCAGGTGCAGCATCACATCCTATATAAGGTTAAAGGCAAATTAAAGAGGAGGGCACTGAATAGTTGTAAAATACAAAAGCATTTACTACCTGTCTATAGATTGTATTATCTAGACATGACAGGGAAGCTATAACCATGAACACTCAATGATATGGTTGCATGAAAAAGACAAATATAATGGAAACAGTACAATGCCAATAGGGCTAGGGGATATTCCCTAGATGAGAAACTATAGGTGATCAGTGATTGCAGAGAGAGACCCAAATGACCCCTGATAAAGTTCCCACATAGGATTCTCAATCACATATATCACTGCTAGACATATACACATGCAAGCAAGTCTAACTGTACTCATTTGGTTATATACATATACATATGTAAATACACAGGCATACACACCCATACTAAATATGTACGTATATATATATATATATATATATATACATATATCTAACAATTAAAGAAGAGATCATAAATCATGAATTTTGGAAACACATGGATGATTTGGAGGAAGATAGGGAGAGGCAGGAATATTATAGATGCAGTACTCATAAAAGTCTCAAAATAAAAACCCTACAAATAATTTCAAATTATATATAGAAATAGCCATATAAGATAAAGACAATTCTGCAAAATGTGTGAACAGTTTAAAATGTGGAAAATAATTTATATTAAATAATTTCAATAAGCCATGGCCTGCATATTTCTATATATTCATAATGATTCCTAGATAAATACTGAGTACTAAAATCCAAGTCCATACTTGCCTATTACCTAGGAGTTTGGAACGTAGAAGACCTCTATTATATTCCATTTTTTTCTCCAGAGACAAGAACCCTTATCTCCATACTGGACGAGTGTTTTTTAGATGTGGTTTTCATAATTGCTGCACCTGAAATCAATGTAGGTTACAATTCTACAATCAATTTCAGATACTTCAGACACATTAGAGAAAATGATAATGGTGTCTGCAATTTCCCTCACAACCACCCTTTCAGAAATTCTCTTTAGAGCAGAATCACTGAGGTAATTTTCAGCCAGTTTACTTTGGAATCTAACACTGAGATGGTCAGCATTCATGACAGGTTGTTATTTCTTATGTAGAAAATATTGAAAATAGTCCTATGTGCAATCTCTCTTGATGCAATATTCATTCTGTTTTATGAATTTTAGAAATTACAATAAATTTATACAAGATGATTCAATTAACTTGGCTATTGATTGCTTTTGATGTTAAGTAATGAAATGTATCTTCATAAATGTTTCTTGCTTGTAACTCAGGTAAACCTTAAACACCAAGATATTTCATTTATTGGCCAAAATAGTTTTGGAAAACAAAAGCCATAGAAGAAAATGTAATTTAGAAGGTGATTATTGGAAAGGCACTTTATTGTCATCCAAATCAAAAACTATGTGGATGCACATATACCCCTTTTATACATATGAACTGGTAAAATCATTTAAACTTCCAGAGTGGTAATAGATTTAAAGACTATGTAAAGAAACAGGTATTCACATCATCAGAAATAAAAATCTGTGCATTCTTATGTATGTACTTGCACATAGGTAATTCTTACTCAAAATGACTTGAATGAAGTGTATATATATTATATCTTTTATGTAGATGAATGTGAGTTTTCCTGAGTAAATACAGGATTAGGTAACTTCTTTAAGTAAAATTTAAATTCATTTGGGCAAATAATATGATATACAGAATCCAAATGAACATATCTCAAAATCAGGCATCCATATGATTATTATTTACATATTATTATTTAATTAAATTTTTCTACCAATGTTTTTCACCTATTATATGCCTAACACTCTTACTTGTGTGTGTGTGTGTGTGTGCATATACATAAATGTTATGTGTATGTAAAGAAAGAGAGTTTATTTTAAACTTGTTTTAAAAAGTCTGTTGTCCAACAATCTGTGTTCTTGAAAAGCACTTAACTACATTTGGACTAAGCTCTGCTGGGCACCACTAGGCACACAGTCTGGACTTAATATCGGTCATTTAATCCTGACCACACATTTCCGTTTGATTATGTACACATTCCAACCCATAGCCAGAAAGTTCAATGTGTTCATTTTAAAACTTTCTGTGAAACTTCAAAGCCAACCACAGATTGAGAACATTCCAGCGAAGAACTATTGCTCAACATTCTACCACTACTTGCATGCTCCATGCAAAAATAAAAATAAAAAAGACAAACAAATTGAGGATGCAGGCATTGAAGTCACTCTTTAGATGCATTTCTATGTTGTCTTGTCTCTAAGTAATTATTCCTCCTAGTTATGAATAGTATGACTTTTAAAATCCATCATCAGTTAAGTAATACCAATAAATTGGTCAGTATACTAAAAAATTACTTTGACATTCATCAAAACACAGTGACAAACTGGCTGTCAATTTTGGCAACCATTTGAAAACTAGTGAGACTCTTTACTGAAATATTACTTTTCCTCCACTCCAAGTCATCACTCTTTCACCAGGAGGAAGGTCACGCCATCCTTCATAAAAGATTTGCCTGCTTGTAATTAGAGCATACATTATACAGACAAATGAAATCTTTTAAAATGCTAACAGTGTTATACTCTGGGGACTTTTAGGTACAAATGTAACATTGCCTCCCTAGTTTGTCTTAGCAAGACCTAACAGTGCTGATTGAAAACAGCTGACCTAAATCAACACTTACCTTGATCCAGGGGCCTTTGGAGAGCAATTAGAGTCAAGGCTAGGTTTTGAACTCAGGGTGCTGTCAGTCACAATGGCTTGTGTTTGGTATACTGAGACTCATTTCCTGCATGAAATGTGAGACTGTAAAAAGAGAAAAAATTCCCAAGATTAAAGAAATATTTGACCTCAGTGCATTTTTAAGCAGAGAAATGCACATGTCTAAATGACCACTTGAGTTTGTAGTACAAAGGTCTATTGATGTTGGCAGACCCAGCTTCCCTGTCACAAAGCCACATAAATGGTTTCAAGTTTCAGCCAAAATATAACTTCCACATGCTTTAGTGGGGACCAATTTACACAGCCAATTTTGTGGATACTGTGGCCAAGTGCTTCATAAGGGGCTGCATTCTCTGGGATCAGAGAAACCACAACAGACACATTGCTAATGCAATTTAATTATCTGCTTGAATATTTTTCCAGATGGATCCAATGTCTAAAAATACTGCAGTAAAAATGCTTAATTCAACACCATTGCTTTAAACAGTGGCATAAAGTTCTGCTTCTCTAGTGAAGAAATTATTTTGCTATACTCATACCAATGCATTGACTGAGTCAAAGAAAATAAGACCCTAGGGTTTACCCTCCTTTCTATTTGAATGAGTATTATGAAGGAAGACCTCAAAACTCAGATCATGTATTTCTATAAAGACCCCTTTCCTTTCTCATGAGAAAATTCCCCCCACTAGAAGATTTCTTGTTGAATCTAGGTTGGTGTAACATATGACAACTCAATCCCATCTTTTGCATACTTAGTTCTTTGTCCTCACTCACAGAGATAGTGGGCTTTTCCCTACTTTTCAGGTGGGAAAAAATGTCTTTTGACTAATAAACTAAAATTCTTTCACCATATCCACATCAGAAAACTGCCTGTTCCAAAAAGCTTGTTAATTTATTTATTATATAATACACTATCTCCTCCCTCTTTCTTCTCCTCCCCTTTCTTGCCCTGAACTCTCTTCATCCCTCTTCCTCTTCCTCTCCTCTCTCTCCATCTTCCTCACCATCGTTTTTTATGTCATTTGTTGTTCAGATGACTAATAGAATCATAATGTTATTCCACATCATTGTTCAAGTCTTTGGCTACTGGGATCATTAAAAAAAATATCTAGACATGTGAGAACAGAAATTCAGTAGTAACAATGTACTGAAATAAATTGATAGGCCATTTCATGTATCCACTGCCTTTTGACACACTTGTAAGAAGGACTTCAGAATTAAATATTTAATTATAATAATAGCAAAACTGGGTGGCACACACACACACACACACACACACACACACACACACACACAAAGGTTCACAAATATTCTGAAAACTTGATAAACATATCAAAACTTTTAATTTCTGGCTCCACCCTGCTGCATCATACCAGTCTCACATCTAGTACAGGACTGATTTTGCATTGCAGCTTTTGAGAAGTAATAAAGTCCATGCATTATCTTCTTTACTTTTCTTGGTCTTGGAGTTAGATATACATCAATGTTGGGAAATTTAAGTACTTGCCTCTTACAGCTCTCTTCCTTCCCACCCAGCTGTAGAACATCCATGTTCTCAAGATTGAGCAATCAAGGTTGTTCTCAGAACTTTCAGGTGCGCAGTGCCCATACCTTGACCCCAGGTTTGGGTGGTGCATGACTTCCTCCTATGCTTAGCCCATCCCCTGACTTGAGTATATAAGCCCATTTCTCTCTGTAATAAATGGCAGCAGCTTCTTCTTCACTTCTCGTGGTGGTCTGTTAAGTGCTTCAATCCCAACATCCTCTGCCAGCTCAGTACTCTAGTGGCACGGTTGCAGCAAATCAAATTGTTCCAGTTTCCTTAACACATAGCACCAATAAAATGAAATGATGACAAAGTAATGTTAAGTACTTACAGACTAAAGTTTGTAAATGAAACTAAAAAAGAGGAAAGCCAACTGCTGAGATCTTTACATGAGTTCAAGACAAGCAAGTCCCCAGGATGGCTGTTTTTTCTTTTTAATTTATCTATTCTTTTAATGAAAGATTTACTTAATAATTTGACTTCATTGTTTCCTGTGAAACCCTGGAACCATATATTTGACATATATGTAAATATGTTTTTCTAGTACACTGGAAGGAAATTGTTGATGTTGTTAGCCATAGAATGATGCTTTCTTCCAGATATGTATGGATGAAGGCATAATTATAAAGTGATTAAAGGTTAAAAAGTCTTGATTATGACCTTGAAAAAGTGCAACATTTGTAGTCTGTAAGAGGAATGCACACTGATACAGCCATTGTATTAAACACTCACATCAGCTCTATGTGAAAGTTTCCTGGTTTTTGTCTTCAATAACTGTGGATTTCAGGCCATTTAATTTGGCTCATGATCAGTGAAGTATAGGTAGACATTCTTGCAATATTAATTAGAATTTCAAGGAGAGAGTTGGTTACATAAATACAATAAATCATAAATTAAAAATCATTTTTAATATTTAAAACATCAGTGAGATGTTTCTATAACTTCATCTTGTTCATTAGGAAGCATTATGATCATTACATTCTCCCATGGCTTCATACTACTATTTCAAAGTTAAAACATCAGTACTTTATTGTTAGTTATAAATAGCAATATAAACTTACCTGTGCCACATATCTGAAGGCACCCATTGATTCGAATCCAAAGAGAACAGGAAAAAAGTGGACAAGATTACAGCCTGGAACTACCACAAATATTAGAAGGAATACTGATTCAAAATGTCTATCAGTCAAAATCAGGTATAATCAAAGAACATCTCAGCTACATGAACATAGTAAACTTTCTTCTTAAGGGGAAATGTGTAACTATGATAACATTAAGGTTACAAGATGGACACAGTTAATAAGCAGATAGATGAAAGCTGGTACTCAGCTTCTTTTCTTCTCGTAATCTTCCTAGGACACCAACCCATGGAGTGGTGGTGACACTCATTTCAGGGTGGAGCTTTCAAGAATATCTTCACACAGATGCAGAGAGACAATTCTCCTAGGTTGATTCTAATTTTTTCAGGTTGACAAATAAGACCAATCATCACAAGCATAAATTTTGTCAACTCCAAATCCAGCTGTTCATATTTGAAATACAACATGGATCTTCTGGTTTCCATAGGCTAAGATCTATGTCATGATGCAAAATATAGTCATCCCAACAACATAAATTCCCATAGTTTGTAAAACCTCAAATATTATTCTAAAGTTGAATGCTTCCTCTGATCCCTGAAGCAATACCTTAACTGTGGCAGCCATATTAAATACATCAACATTATGTTATAAAATCATATATAATAAATATTTATGTTCTTATATAAAATCTATCTATAAAAATTATAGTCACCACTCAGGAGGCAGAGGCAGGTGGATCTCTTTGAGATCGAGACCAGACTTATCTACAAGAGCTAGTTTCAGGAAAACCTCCAAAGCCACAGAGAAACTCTGTCTCAAAAACTCAAAGGAAAAAATTTATAAGCACATATGTGGTCATATGTAAATAAATATAAAATTTATACATAAAATACTGTAAATATATTATGTAACATGTAATATTAAATATGTCCTAGAGTTTAGTTTTATTTTATAGTTGTTTTATAAAAATATAGCTGTATAATATTAATATATATATATATATATACTAAATAATAATATGTATGTGTTAAATATAATTTCAACATAGAGTGGAACAGAGTAACTATTCCCACTAGCAAAAAGTATAGGTCCCATAGCAAAAAGTATAGGACCAAATCAAGTATAAGCCATTTTGTCAAACTCTAAATCCTGCAACTTCATGTCTGATATTGAAGTTCATGATGCAAGCCTTAAAAATCTTACATCACTGAATAGCTCTGTCTTTCACCTTGTGCCACATGTAGTATACTTAATCTCCTCTCTCCCTCCCCCTCTGTCTCTCTCTCTCTCTCTCTCTCTCTCTCTCTCTGTCTCAAATTAATTCTACTCTATCCATGAAGCCTTATGGAGTCAATTGTCTATGGCCTTGGCAATTACAATATCCTTGAGTCTCCACTGAAAGTTAAGATTAACCTTCACTTTTTTGTGCAGTGATCATCTGGAGGCTGATCACAGTGAAACTGACCTTAGCACCTATTGCCTGGTTTTGGTAGTTTTCTAGAACTTTTTTTAAGGTCTCTATGAGAGCAAATTCTGACATTTTGTATATCTATAAAACTAGTAACATGTAAGCGACCCTCCCAAGTTCTTTTTTCATCTCAAAATGTATCCTTCTTCCCATGGACCATGTTACCTTTAGGCAGAATTTGATGGCAGACATCCCTACATAGCTACTTTCCAGCACTGAATAACTTTGGTGGCATTTTCAATTCAGGGTTTCTCCTTTCTAATGAAGTTTGGTTTTCCTAAGTTGAAGTCTTAATGAGTGAGGTCATTCTCTGAGAAGAATTTCTTACTTTCTCATTGTAGCAAGAATTTTCTTTTAGTGGTGCTAATTATTTTTACACTCATACTTGTCTTATGTGCAACTTGAAAGCTACTTCCACCTTTTCCGTAATAAAACTAAATTTTTTCATGTATTTCCATTGACCCAAATCATGGATCAATTAATTAAAGCAAGCCTTATTTTTGTGCATTGGCTGCCTCTCCCAAATAAGGTAGATCAGCATCAGGCATGTAGAAGATAAGATTTTTAAAACTCATGAGTAAAACTCATGAGCAAATAGCAAGAGTACTGAAACAAAAGATAAGCATATGTAGTTGATCATAACAACCTCTTAAAATAAAGATACAGCTGCAAAGTGGTTATAACAACTTCTTGAAACAGGTGCATGGTTATTGTTTCCTGAAACAAGCAATACATAGCCATTTGTTGCTAAGGTTATTGGTGGGGCATAGTACAGCTTTGGAGAAACAGAGTTTTAATAATAAATTAAGAAAGACCTTAATTTGTTTTTTACTTTAAAATTATTTTCAAGCCTAATATAGACAGGATGTTTTATCATTGCCCCTTTGTTTCATGTTGTCCTTGTAAAAGCCTTCTTTATCTGTACAGATACAAAATTTATAATTCATCAAAAGATGCATGGTCTCACCATATATATATATATATATATATATATATATATATATTTGTTGAAACGGTGCAACCCATTTTAAAGCCATATAATAATCTTTTGGTTTTGTATATAGCAAGTCATGTGCCTTTTCTTATAATAGAACTGTTTAACAGGTACCACTTTTGGTATGTTAATAAGCACCATATGTAACCATTTTGTTTTGTTTGTCGTGAGTTCCCCATTGACCTAATATCTCAACTTTTTGTTCAGGATAAAAGGTGATATACTCTCTTCTGTACCTGTTTCCCAGCAAAATTAGGGTATCATGGTCAGGTCCCAGAAGACTGAAATGGTAGTCATAGGCTGGAAGAGGATTTAAGCAATGGGGCATTTATGAAAAGCATCTGGTTGGCTGACCAAGCTAAAGAGATAGGGAGATGATTCTGTCTCACATCACTTTCAGCAGGTACAAGGGTATCTAGTTTTGTATGGCTACCTGGGGATGTAGTGGTGAAAATCAACTCTGGAGTACTTTTTAGTACACAGTTGATTATTGATTGCTGTCTACTAGCAGAGAGGAAATTTGTGAAGATGAATATAGGCTAGGTACAGTAGTTAAGGAGGGTAAAAGAAATCTTATGTTTGGAACTTTTAGGCCCATGATCCTGTTAGCTAGGGGAAGAAAAGAAAACCATGACCACCCCCCCACACACACAGAGAGAGAGAGAGAGAGAGAGAGAGAGACAGAGAGACAGAGAGACAGAGAGAAAGAGATTCCACATTGAAGAATAAGCAAGTGGAGTGGGGAAGTGTAGGCTGTTGGTTTAAACTTAAAATTTTGAACTTGGGGCAAGAACTCTTCTGATTAATGTTAAAACTCTGATCTTGTGAAATCTTCTATAACAATAGCATTGAGGGATACAAACTAGAAACATTATTTCATTTTAAATTACTTATTCATATCTTTAAATCATTTCCTTAGACCCTCATAATTATTTAGGCTTTTATACCCCCTGTTGTTTACAAGTTCAATTGATACACCTTAAATTATTTTTAAACCTTTAAGATTTATATGAACCTAAATTTATATTCAATTATGTACATGCATAAGTGGTTGATTACTGAGAGCAGTCATTGCAAAGCAAGCCCTTCTAAATAAAGTAACAGCAGTCACATCTGAGACCTGTTTATCCTTTAATTTGAAGCCTGTTAGCAAGACAAACTTGTCCACAAGTTTGCTGTTTTCACCATGAGACCTAATAGCTCTCGAAAACCAAGGAGAGTTGTTTTATCTGAAATGCATTGGCCAGGCAGCTGCTGAGAAACTGATGGAGCTACAGTTAGCTGTCAGCACCATCAAAAATATAAGGCTAAATTATAGCATGGTATATAAAACAAATGACCTCTGTATCAATTAAAATGACAGAGCTTTATGAACTACCTGGATGTCTTCCCTAGTCTCCTGTGGTTGTTTTGATGGTCTCACTGGGGTCAGAGATCATAGGTTTTTGGCTGTCACATAGGGCAGGATAGTATAGACTTTGGGCTGCCTAGAGATTTCCCTGTGGTGGAGGAAATTGAGAAAATTGACCTACTGTGGTGAGGCAGAATAGCCCAATAGTTTCTGCTCTTTGAGCAAAAACCTAGTGGTAGACTGGGCTTGGAGAAGTTTTGTTACCTCAATCCAGAGAGTCATGTGTGCCCCATTATTTTCTTTTGATACCTCAGGGTCGCTTCTAGGATCTAGCGTTTCTTGTCTATTGTGGAAAGCATTTACTACTAAATAAAGACCATATTCATCAGAGAATTTTTGAGAGACATCTAATAAGTATACATGAGTTAAGCAAAGTTTTTATCTATTTGTTTTTAGTTTGTGGCTTTATTCAGATATATATATATATATCTGAATAAAGTACATAACATTTGCACTTAGCATGAATAAAATTACAGTTTTGAGTGAATGAGAGAATTTAATCATTTTACTATAAGATGGTTTTTAAGCCTAAGATGGAGTCAGACTAGTTCATTAGAAACATGTGTTGCTTTCTCACTGTAGACTTAGATAAGAGAAAGATGAATAATTAAGGCCCATCTTGAATGCTATCATATGCATTAATAAAATGAATTATTAGTTCATAGAATGAAGACATATTTTCTTTTCAAAGTATATTAAGAATGATGGTTAGTCCAATTCCTGATAGTCTCTTTTGAACTTTAAAATATAATAACTGAAGCCTCCACTTCTTAAATTTCTCAGAGTATTTAGGTCATCCAAACTTCAACTAGAATAATTTACTTATAAAATTACTTATGTAATGGCTAACAGTTAAGCTTTACTTACCACATTTCCAGAATTCTCTTGTATTCAGTAACAAACTGTCACAGATCTCAAACAAATACCTTCCAAAGGTCTGTGAACTGTGAAGTTTTATTAAAGATCAGTTCAATGCCTGGTCCAAGTTTTCTTCTACTTGCTCTAACAAAATGGCTCAAAAAAGGAAGGGATGGTTTCTTTTGGCTTATAATTAGGGTATAGTCCATGATTGTGGAAATACAGGGGTGCAGATGAACGAGGTGACTACTCAGGCTCACATTATATGCACAATTAAGAATAGAAAATCTTGAATTCTGTGTTTCTGGGTTTTTTTTTTATTCCCTTTAGGATCACAAACCATGGAATTATGTCCCAGAAACATTCAAAAGCTTATCAAGATGATTATATCAACTGTTAAGTGGATAAGACAAAGCATAATAGTCAACAATTCACAAGATTCCTATCATTTGCAGAAACATGCAGACAAGTTTCTAAAGAGTTTCTTTCCCATCACCATTGTTTACTGCTTTTTAAAATTTGTTTGGTTCCCTTATAAGTCATAAAAGTTTTATTAGCTTCCAGAGCTTCCTAAATAACATACATTTCTGATCAGTTTTTGAAATTATTCTTCCTTGTGGAAGGAATGTTTCAATCAAAAGAGAACAGCTACAGAGGAGCTAAATCTACTGTAGACATAGAAAAGTATATAAAAAAAGAATTTTTATATAAAAATTCAAACTAGTAAACTATCTTAAAAGGCCATTAGATACAAAATAAAAAAAAATAAGAATCAATTATATTCATGGATGGCTTAATGAATGAGAATTCTTCTAGCCAAATCAGATAAACTGAGTTGGATCCTTGACACAACTTTATGGAAAGAGAGAACCAGTTTCCACACCTTATTCTCAGATCTGCAAACAAATACCTACAGAAGTTGAGGAAGAGAGCCCTGTGTCTTGCCTGGGCAAAACAAAAGAGTTGAACCTAGTAATATGAGTGAGGGGGACCCATATCTGAGAGCCAGGATAGCAGGACATTTCTCTCCCTCCTGCCGGTTCCTGGATAACTACTGAGAGGCTTAATATTAACTAAAAACTGTTTGACCTATTAGCTCAGACTTATTGTTAACTACTGTTTACAACTAAATTGATCCATTTCAATTAATCTGTGTATTGATTTGCGGCCCATGGCTTGCTTCCTGGTGGTGCTTGGACATCTTTCTCTTTGGTGGTTAATGGCATCTGCCAGAATCTGCTTCTTTTTATTTTTCGTTTTTTTTCTTTAGAAACCATCTTATTTTACATATCAATCCTAGTTCCCTCTTCCTCCCATCCTTCCATGCTCCCAGAAAATCCCCATTCCACCCTTCATCTACTCCCCAGGGAGGGTAAGGAGGATCATCAAAGTGTGTCTTATCATTTGGAAGAGGGTCTAGGCCCTCCCCCATGTATCTAGGCTGAGAGAGTGACCCTCCATGGGGAATGTGCTCCCAAAAAACATTTTGCTCTAGGTACAAATACTGGTTCTATTGTCAGAGGTCCCATAGACTGCCTAGCCTTTCTGTCACCCACATTCAGAAGGCTTGGGTAGGTCCAATGCTGGTTCCCCAGTTTTACCACTGCAGTCTGTATGCTCACTTGGTCAGATCAGCTCTTTCTGTGTGTTACTCCAGCCTGGTCTTGACCCCTTTTTTGGTCCCTCCTCCCTCTCTACAACTGAATTCCAGGAGAATAGCTTAGTGCTTAGTGCTTAGCTAAGCTTAGTGCTTCAGCTACAGGATGAAGGCTCTAGGATGGCACATAAGGTAGTCTCATTATCAGGGAAGGGCATTTAAGGTAGGCTCTCCACTATTGCTTAGACTGTTAGTTGGGATCATCCTTGTGGATCTTGGGACAATTCACTAGTGCCAGATTCCTTTATGCATGTGTCTTTGCATGGATTTCATGCCTAGCTCTATTCTGCTTGGCTAATGGGAAAGTCATATTCTTTATTAAACAAAGGTGATAAGACATATTCACAGCATCAGAAGGGCATCTCACACCAACCCCAAGAACAGGAGAACTGGCCCTGTTCCTTGCTGTAGGGTGCATTGCTTGAGCTAGCCAAGGTAGTGTACTGACAATAAGGAAAAGACTGCAAGCTGACCAAGTCAGCTACCATCTAGGCTCAGAAGTAGGGCTATGATTGGGCAGATCCAAATATCCACCAATATATCAACTGTTAAAGAACATGAGGGGAAGAACCTATATACAGATCCAAAATGGTAGGATTTTCATGACATAGGACAAAAATAGGATATTCAAGAAGAGCCCCAATGAAAGTCCTGTATGGATGGAGTAACAGAAACCAGAGGCCACAGGTCAGAAGAATGGCTCAGGACAATTAACAACAGCAGCTTCTATAACTATATTTTCCCCATTTTTCTTCATTTTCTTCTTCCTCTTCTCCTTCTCCTCCTTCTTCTTCTTTCTTCTTCTTCTTTTTCTTCTTTTTTTATTTTGTTGTTGTTCATGGTTTGTTTTGTTATGTTTCTTTGCTTTTTCTGGTTTGGCTTCTTTTATTAAGTTTGGTTTTATTTTTGGTTGGAGGTTGCAAGTGCAGATGGTTATATGAGAGGACAGAGAGATAAGTGGGATCAGAATGCATGATGTAAATCCACAAAGAATCAATAAGAGTAAAAAAAGAGAACAATGAACAAAAAAAAAATATTTAGGTTGAGTTCCTAGTAGCTAATCAAGTAGCAGTTATTGTGTGCTTTGCTCAGAGGGCATCTGAACTCACAAACACATACAAATACACAAACACACATACATGGAACTAAAAATAAAATCAATCCTTTACATATTACTTAGGAAAAGTATATGAAGAACATGACATAAAACCTATATACAAAATTTGCAAATATTCAAGTAAGCAATGGAAGGACTAAACAAGTACTGCCAACATCTGGTTTGTGGATTAGAGCACTCATACTTGAAGGATAATGATTAATTATCATTTTATGAAAACAATCTTTTAAAACTGTTCTTCCATTACATTCTGATTATAGTTTTCACTCCCTCCTCTCTTCCCATTCCCTTCTCCCACTTCCCCTCTGTCCCTCACTCATAGACTACTCCTCCATTTTTATTCAGGAAACAGTAAAAAATGACATATCAAGTTGCAATAAAACTAAGTACTCCCCCTTGTAAAAAGACTGGACTAGGCAAACCAGTATGAGGAATAGTGTTACAAAAGTCATTCAAAATGTCAGAGACAGACCTTCTCCCACTGTTATGAGTCCCACAAGAAGACCAAGCTACACTATTGTCACATATATGCGGACAGCCTAGGCTAGTACCATGTTGGTTCAGTCTCTGTGAGTTACTATGAGCCCATCTTATTTGAATATGAGTTTTCTTGTGATAGCCTTGATCCCTCTGGCTCCTAAAATCCTTCCTCTATCTCTTTAGCATATTTTCCTGAGTTCAGACTAATTTTGGCTGAGGGTCTCTGCGTCTGTTTCTATCAGTTGCTAGATTAAGCATCTCTGATGATGATTGAGCTAGGTGTCAATCTAATTTTCCCGATGCTAGTCTGGCAACTGGTGGAATTTGAGGCATAAGCCAAAGAAGTAGGCTGGGATGTTAATGAAAAAAGTCTTAAAAGAAGGTATAGGAGTGGTAAGCAAAGGGGTCAAGACTAGACTACAGAAACCCACAGAGACAGCTGACTAGAACAAGGGGGAGCTCATGGACCCCCAGACTGATAGATGGGAAACCAGCATTGGAACAACTCGGATCCCCTGAACATGGGTCTCAGTTAGAAGGCCTCGGCAGTATAAGGAACCTCTGCCAGTGGAACCAGGATGTATCCCTGGTGCACCAAAGGACTTTAGGACTTTATATACATACATACAGGTACAGATGTTTTCAAATATTTGAAGGTTGAGAATAAAAAAGTGGCTATATTCACATCATTAAAGCATGTATCAAAGTAAAAGAAAAATTTCAAAAAACTCAGATGATATTCTAAAAGTAGACATTTGTGATCTTGAATATGAAGGGCCTTTGTTGTTAGATACAGGAACACACTATAATAAATAATAGTGTTCATTAAATGTAAGACCTTATTTTGCTTATGTATACTAAGAAAAAATTTTATCTTTGCAATAATATCACCAAAACTAAAGCTTCATGTAAATTACCAATTAGGCAAACAACACCATGAACAAAAACACCTTAAAATCTTAATTTTAAACTGCTAAAGACTGGGACTGAGATCTCAATAAAACAGTATATATATCACCTGTGATAACCTTGTACAAAGGAACACACATTATAAAAACCAAAAGGAACTACTATATTTGAATGCCACAACTTCCATGTTAAAACATAAAACAGAGACAAATTGTACATAATGTTTAATTCTACTTGAAATAAATGCTAAAACAAGAAAACTAACTTTGTAAAATCAAGAATAGGAGAGTTGTTATTGTAAAATACACGAGAGAGGCTTCTTCATGGTATTAAATTTGATCTAGGTAGTGGTTAATTGATGTTTTTAAGAGTCAGATTTGTTGAACTTAATAAAACCCATGTTTTTATGTTATTGTATACTAAATACACAAATAAATGTAAAAATTAAATCTTTTAACCAACTGTTAGAATTTCTGGCCCAGGAAAGATGGATATTTTAGTTAGGCTGGCTCCATCACTTTGGGTAAAGGGCTGCTGCTATGTTCACATTAAGCCATGCTAAAAAGATCAGCAAAATAATTAGTTTTAAGAAAGTATTATATTTTCCTTCCCAGAATCTCCACACCTAGTGCAAATCGTTTCTATGATATACTGAGTTTCCCCAACATTTTAGGCTTCCTTTTTTCCTTATTCATTTTCTAAAATCCCTTTGTCA
Source organism: Cricetiscus sungorus (assembly GCA_030556225.1). Classification (NCBI taxonomy): domain Eukaryota; kingdom Metazoa; phylum Chordata; class Mammalia; order Rodentia; family Cricetidae; genus Cricetiscus; species Cricetiscus sungorus. The sequence goes on from JANBXA010000734.1 coordinate 76,725,099, forward strand.
TGGCCATGGCCATGTGGCTGATTGTCTGCCATTTGTCTGACGTCCTTGCCAGCTAAATAGCAAAGATTTACCATACTTTCCTCTATTCTGTTACCTCTCTAGGCAGCCACTGGAGTTATACCTTGATTTCTCTGGTATTTTTCTCTTTCAAATCTAATAAAACTATTTTGCTTTTCTGTTGAAGTCCATCTAAAGAAATTATATTAATGATAATTTAAAATCAGGGAACCCAGAGTTTTTCTGTATAATTGGCCAACCACAAATCATCACCAGAGTTTCAGTGACATATTTGCTATACAGAAACATTACTTAAGCTCTATTTTCCTGTCTTGCTTTGAGGCTAATTTAAAGATGCTCTGCCCTCCATGGGGAAAAATGCCCCCTTTCAATACCTCTTCTTGAGTTGTTTTTTCATTTTTGTGGCTGACTGATAGCCACATAATGGTAGGTAATTAGTGCTGAGCTTAACTTCTTTAATTGTTTTCAGGTGCAATATTCTCCCTTTATTCCGTCCAAACAGTAGTTCCCTCAGAGAACCTCAAGTATGTTAGCTTAGGCTTGGGAGTAGGGTGAACACACAGATACATTGGTAAACTTAGGTCTGACACAGTGTTAGGGCATGTAGTTCACAAGCATTTGTTTTTCTAACCGGAAAAAGTGTCACCCACAAGTTTGCTAAGGTTTTAAATCAGAATTAGGTATTTTGAAGTTGATTTTCTAGGTACTTAACCTGCAGACAACACTGAAGCTCATACAGCTGTTTCACACATATAAGCCCAGAACATACTCCCATGCTCAGGTAATATAAAGTGGTGCCCAGTACAATTTCACAGTTTTCCCATATGTAGTCATAGGTAAAACAGCACCTGTAGACATTAGCTGTTCATACATATCCATTCTTCCCACATGAATTCATTTCCTCAGGAAGATCTCATACCACAAAGCCAAGGTAGTTCCAAGAAAGATAAAAAATATATACTCCGAAGTTAAATACATTCTTTATAAAAGGTCATACAAATTCACTGTTTCTAGGTTGATACCATATGATTCCTTCCTCTGTTTCTTTGTTTTGATGTTTTAGGCCTATTGCCTAGGTGGTCACATATGCAGGCCCTTCCGATGTTTATGCTAGCCCAGATCTACTTTTTCATGTGTCTGGGTGTGTGCATGTGTGCCTCAGCCAGGAATGGGATCATTTACTGTGCGTCTGAAGTTACTGCAATCAAAAAGTAACTATGTAGCTCTGTCATGCTTTGCTGGTAATACAATCAAGGTAAAGGAAACCCTGTGACTTGGTTGTCTAGTGGGCCATGTGACTTTACCCCTATCTTGGTTAATATAAAGACATGGTTTTATAAGTCAAAATAGACACACCCTAAAACTTTCTCTATCATTGAGCACTCAGGGGTCATTTGGAATTTTCTGTATCACACTTATTCAGTCACACATCCCAACTGTCATCTCTCTTTTTTTTCCTGCTTGGTTTTCACTTTCCTAGAGGCTTAATTGGACCATATAAATTGGAGACACAGGGGAACCTCCAATTTGGACTCTGGTGTGAGGTGATAAGGTGGCTGGGATTTTAATATCAGACTTAGAAGAATAGACACCTATAGTAAATTTATCTTTTAAGTCTTTTATTTTTTCACATTATTTTGAATACTTGGTTTCCAGGAAATACTTAGAGGGTGCCACTAATACTTGTCAGTTACCAGAACACTGACAGTTAAAATGGATAGGCCTGGGAAGTTCCTGTGAATTTTCAGTGCCCCAGGGCCAAATTTTGGCAAAACAGAGACCCCCCATTTGGGACCCAAAAGATTGTCAAGTGCTAGGCAAGGTAAATCCAATGGACAATTTCAGCAGCTAAAAAATCTAAAGGGTTGAAGGTTCAGGCTGTTGAGGGCCTTAGTGCCTACTCTATCTACTCTGTGTCTCCATGTCTGTTTTCTCTGCAACAGAATATTCTTTTCCTCCTTGCTTTCCTACTTTTGGTCTTTCTGATATTTCCTGCTTTTGTTTTCACTCTCCATTTAATATGACAAAAAAGCTATAAAATAAAAAGAAAACATTCTGATTCCATTTCTTTGCAGAATTTTTGATGTGTTTTGTTTTCTAGGTTCCATATTTTCTAGATCACATGTTCTTAATTCAATATTATATGTTATAAATTGAAAAGTGCTTTTTCTAATCTCTAATATAGATAGCCTAACTAATAACATTTTTTTAAGTATTCTTTTGTTTTTTGAGCTAGTTATAGAATTACATCATCCTCATCATCACTTTTGTCCTGGCAAACCATCCTAAGTACTGTTCCTTGCTCTTCTACAAATTTATGACTTCCTTTTTCATTAATTACTGTTTTATATATATATATATATATATATATATATATATATATGTGTGTGTGTGTGTGTGTGTGTGTGTGTGTGTGTGTGTGTGTATTCCTAAATACATAAATCCTCTTTAAAAGTATAATTCACCCAGAATGATATCAAGTTTGCCTCCAATCTATACTAAAACTGTATTGTAAAAAATAAAACATAAATTTGAAAAAAATCTGAAGAAAAATGTATGGTAAACATGTCATTTAAAGCTGGCTTCCCTCCTTGACAAATGATGTTGAACATTTTCTAAAGAGGTTTTCTTAGATGACAGATCCAATTTAAATCAGTCAAGTAGAAGGTTAAAATAATTATTTTAGTTCACAGATATTAATGGTTCACATGTATATGAGAGAATAGTACCAACAGTGTTCCCAATTCTTCACAGTCAATATCAAGGAATCCCTTTCATGTCAGTGAAGGAGTTACTAATGTTAGATGTCTCCTTTACACATGGTTGCTCCTGAGAAAATGAGCAAGGGGTAGGCAATGTTTGTCACCCTGAAAATCAAAGCAAAAATCTGTCAAATATTTCAATACATCTTGTTTTACAGATGGAAAGTCTCAGAAAAGTCTCTCCCAAACTGTTTCCTTGCCCATTAAAATCTCTTCCACTTATGGGCTTGAAGAAAGGAATGGGTGATCACTTAAGTCTGGCCTAAAATTAGACTAAAGGGAAAGTGTGGCCTCTAATGAGAAATATCAGTGTATTTTATTACATTTTCCTACAACTTGATCTCTTTATAGAACGTAAAGGTTGTAACATTTTTTTCCAGTTATTCCATCTGTAGGCACAAACAAAATGATCATAAATACAGGCTTCCAAGCAGTTGGTCATCCAAAGTATAGCTGGTGAAGGAGCTATGTCATATTGCTAATAGCACATACTTCTCTGGCTTGATACTTCTTGGGCATTGGTGTTTGCTAACACTTACACATGACCTCAAAGTTTAAATATATCAGAGACTGTGTTTTTATAATTAAATGTTCTTCTTTTTGTGCAACTCTTATGTGTGCAATACGGGTTTCCATTTCTTGTCAAGACCTGTTTAAAATGAGCCAAAAAATATATGGAAACTCTCACCTGTATAAATCTATAAATGTTAGTACACAGGTACTTGGGGACAGCCAGTTGTCAAGGAGATTTTGGAATATAGTTAGTTTTTTAATTGCTATCAAGACACACCATGACCCAGATAACTGATAAAATTATGCATTTAATTGTATGTTTGTTGATACCTTAAGAGGGTTAGTCCATGATCATTATGGGAGGATGCATGGCAGCAGTTTGCCAGCATGACATGGGAGTAGTAGCTGAGAGCTTACATAGTTAAAGACAGAGAAAGAGAAGCAGGCTCTCCTGCTAACTGAAAGGGCATGGACTTTTGAAGCTTCAATGTCTACTCCCAATGGTGTACTTTTCAAATCCTTGTTATTCTTCTTAAACAGTACTAGCAGCCTGATCTACAGGCAGATCTTGTCATTATCTCTGCTATGTCAGATTTTCTTTTTATATCACACGATTGTAAAGACTTCCACAGAATATTAAAGAAGGTCAGGAAATCTGTAACATGATCAGATTCTCTTAGGTGGTACCCTGAAATAAGAATGTCTGAAGCTTTGTGGGGGAAACCTAAACTTCATTAGGGATACCAAGTTATTAGAAATGTCAAAATTATGAAAAATATCCCAGCTATAACTGCATAAAATTATGGATCTAGACAAGGAAAGAAGCAATGTGAGTAGGAGATGACAAGGTTATAGGAGTAGGGTTACCCAGACCGATTGGAGCTTATGTAAAAACACAATATTTCCTAAATGCTACAGATGGAACTAAAGGAAATAGTCCTCACATGCAGATTTTGCTGTAATACATCCTTTTCTATGTCACAGCCCTTCATCTTGTAATGATAATGTTTAATCTTTGTCATTATACATGCTATGTATGTATTTTTTAATTTCCCTAAAAGCTCATGACAAGAGTCTCAGAAGACATTTTTGGACTTTGGATTTTGAACTATGTTTAATACTAATACTATGGGGGTTCCCAGACTAAATACATTTGTATTATGATGGCCATGTGCTTGCACAGTTCAGAGACAAAATGTTTGATTCAAATATTGATAGTTTTCCACAGATGTATGACAGAAGGTTTGCATCTTAGATAGAACTACTTTTATAGATTCTAGAAATATAGGAGGTGCACCATTCTGAATAAATGAAGACTTACTGAGGGACAGTAGTTGGAGGTTATATTATCCCTGAAATGTCCCCCTTTCACCTTCAGGTTTCTGGCCCAGTTATATGTGAAATGAGCCATCTGCTATGTTTTCTCTCCCATGTTAGACTGAGCCTTCTGCAACTATAGACCAAAATAAATTATTTTACCCTAGGCTTTTTTTCAAAACCAGGCATTTTGTTTACATTGGTTGTAGTGGTTTGAATAAACATGCCCTGCTTAGGGTAGGACACTCTCAAGAGGAGTTGCCTGGTTGGGATAGGTGTGACCTTGATAGAGGAAGTCTGTTACTGAGGGTGGGATTTGAAATTTCAGAAGCTCAAGCCAGGCCTTTTCTATTTCTGCTGCTTTTGGACCTTGATGTAGAACTGACAGCTATTTCCCCCATCAGCATGTCTGCCTGCATATCACCATGCTTCCTGACATAACAATAGACTAAACCTCTGAACTATAAGCAACTGTAAACTCCCCAATTAAATGTTTTTGTTTGTAAGAGTTTTTGTGGTCAGAGTATCACAGCAATAGAAACTCTAAGACAATAGTGAAAAGTAAGAACTGCACTAGACAATGTGATATTTGATAATAATAATAATAATAATAATAATATCCTATTCATCTTGGGTTTCTATTTTCTAACACAATTGTTATTGTATAATGACTGTTAAGTGTAATTAATATTTTTTAATGGTCTAACTTGAATTGCTATAAATAGAAAACTTCCATAGAATCTATCCACCCCTTCACAGTAATTTCAAATTGACTTTAGAAATTGCCTCTCATATAAACTTGGATAAGGCAATGGCTAGGAAGAGAAATCAAATCATATGGCTGACTATCAATAGATGGACAGATAATGAAAATATAATTACGTATGCACAATACAATTTTAGTTATATGTAAAGAAAAAGTAAAAATTAGAAAATTTTCAGATAAATGGATAGATATATCACACAGATATATCACACTTGATATATATATATCATCCAGGACCTAGATGACAAACACTGTACTTTCTCACCCACATTAAAAGTCTAGCATCAAAACTTTATATTTATGTTTTAACTTGGAATATCTGGAAACTAGATGAAGATTATTGGTATATGGGATGCCTTAAGTGAGTTGGTGTTAGAATAATGAAAATGTTTGAAAATAGTAAATGCATGAAGATCATTATATGAATCACAAAAAAATGTTATTTCTAAGTCTGCTAAACTTCTGCTAGTAATGAAAACAATAAATGCAGAGATTTTTGTCCATTCAAGACTGAAAATAAGTGATTTTTAAGTGATCTCTCCTAACAACCTCTACTAAGGCTTATGGACCAGCTGATATATACCAGAAGTGTATCTGGGCTACTTTCAAACTTGATTAGGAAAACCACTTTTTCTACTGAGAAGAATTTAATATGAAGACTCAGAACTTCTAAAATGTTAAAAAATAATGACTGTAGGTTCTCAGATTTAAGTAGGACACACATGCCCATCCATTACCTATGTCCTAAATTTCAGGTAACTTTATAAAACAGGAGGGGACAAAGAATGTAAGAACAGAGAATATGGAAGAGTGTTATGTGTTCTGGATCTTATATAGCTATTGTACTCTTGATTCAAAGAAACTGCTATTGCCTGACTAGATCAATCCAACCAAACGGCCAGGTTGGATGGTATAGGAGCTCACCTGGTCCCTGCCCTAGCTAAGGATATACTCTGTTGGAATCAGCTACATGTAAGAGGGTAAGATGGACTTCTTTCCTTTGGGATTATGGTCAGTGGGAACTTTTGTATCAGTGGATAAACACATACCTTTTGGCACAAGGACAGTACTAATTGGAATTGATATGATATCAATACCAATCAAAGAAGATAAAAAGAAAGAAGGATTTAACAATTATCAGTGAGAGTTAGAGAAGAGAAGCTGAGGGATAATTCTAATAACATATTGTGTGCATGTATTCATTTCCAAAAAACAAAAAATGTATTTTAAAAAGAAAGAATCACAAGATGATAAGACTATTTTCTGCAGAATTCTAATTCAAGGTGTTGAACTCAATGGCATTTTCCTACCTATGAGTCAACAATTGAAGCACCACAACAAAGATTGTCCTAGTGATTTATTGATAAAGTAACTTAAAATATTTTACAGTGTATAGAATAAAAATAAATGTAACATATGAATAGAATGTCTTATTTTTGTCAGCATATTTTCTATAATCAGTAGAGTCATATCTTAATAAATTGCATTCTTGATATCTGTATTATAGAACTAAGACAGTAACATAATGCTAAAGAATCTTTTGGAAAGAAAAGAATGCTTAGGGTTGTTACCTGTACCTAGTGCTCTGCCAGCAGACATGACCTCCAAGGTATCCTTGCAAGGAGCCAATTTCACCCACTTTGAGAATATATGGAACATAGAATTACCTTGATGAGAATTTTAGTCCATCATCCTAAGAATGCTTTGTTCTCTGATTTGACAAATCATCATCACTGGAGGTGATAATAACTATGATACAATTTATGGGAATGGTATTTGTTTTGGCAGCTGCTTTTCTTTTTGCCTTTCATAAGCTTATTTCCTTTGAGTCACTTTTTGATTGTGATGGATTTATTTTCTGTTGTGTGTTCATTTCAATGAACTTGAGCAATTTCATTTCAAGATACATGAAGACAAAGATTCATGGTTCTGACATAAAGGGTGGCCAACAAGTCACAGATTATATTCTTGCAAATTTTTAAGGCGACTTTGACATTCTCAAAGTCATGTACTATCCTGTTTGACACCTAGAGATGCTGGAAATACTAAATATCACAGTTATTGTTTATCCCATTTTTTAGACAAAAATATGTATATATAGTAGAAAATTCAGGTTTTCTCTGCTCTATTTATGATTTATTTGTTTGTGTGATATTTTTATGTTAAAATGTGAACATGAATCTAAGTTCTTACATTTTTGCTTCCAAAATCTAATACAAATGGTCCTCTTTTTATTACTTGGTATATTCTGATTTAACACAGCTTAAGTTGAAAATTCAATTAATGTAGTTAATCAACCAAATTGGTTAACTTCACTGCCACAGGAAGCTGTGATTCACTTCTCTTGCCCTACATTGTGAGAAAAGTATAATACTGCATGCCATACAGGGGGAAAACATCAAAATTCAAAGTTCTAAGAACAGTGGTACTGAAGTGACATCTCTTTAGTACTATCAAAAAGTCAAAGGATGATGACTTGTATGACTAACTTGGAATATGTCTTTTAATGGAACAGCTCACAACTAAAAAGAAATAGAAAGAAGATATGATTTATTTTGGAGCGAATTGTAATGACCATGGATAATGGACATATATTTAAGTTTCCTGACATATACTGCTTGATTCAGTGTGGCAGTAGTTTTAAGGAGTTTATAGTAACAAGATATGAGAATTACAAAGCAAGGCATTTTAAACTGCATTGGTGGAAACTGAATGGTTTGAGTTTGAAGAGGGAACTGAGTAAATAGAAACAAAGAGAGATCTCATTGTCCATAGTGGCCCCATTAGTTTGAGAAGGGAGTCTCAAAACCCTATGGCACCATGCATGATCAAGGCACAGGAAAAAACATAGTTCCAAGTTCCAGTGGGGAATTTCAAAGACAAGGCTCAGGAATTGGGAAAGTGTAATATACTGTTCTTAGTAACATAATGGGGAAATAAGCTGTATTTTCTAAAAAAGCTGTTTTCAAAACTGTAAGAAAGGGGTAGGTTAGTTGGATTGTTGAGGGTCTCTAGGGTTTGTGATGAGGATTAGTTGTTTATTCTGTTATAACCTATGGGAATTTCAAGAGCTTAAAACTTGTTGCAATATTGGTCCTACTTAGGGACTTGGCTTTGGCAAGGTTATTTCCTCTAGAAATATCAGAAAGGCAGCTTACAGAAAGATATAGGAAACTCTTTTATACACTCAGATGGTTCTGATAACATGCTTAGCTTTTCAGTTGGTGAACATGTGATTTACCAAATTATTAGATTACAAAAGGACAAAAGGTTTTTGTTTTGTTTTGTTTGTCAAGTCTGATAGGCAAAGGATGTTTCTCCCAATAAAAAGGTGAGCAAGTAATGGTCATTCTGGGGTCTCAAACGAGGTCAAGGCAAAGGCATTATTAGGCTCTAGATGTGTAACATTCTAAACTTTCTGTATCTCTGATAAGTCAGTCAGTCTTGGCTGACATGGCTTCATTTACAAGCTGTTTTTCCTGCCATCCTGGTCCCACAGGCACGCCAGCCCCAAATAACACACAGAGATGCTGTATTAGAAATAAAGCTGTTGGCCAGTTACTAATTCCTTATCAGGCTAGCTCTGTCTTAAGTATTAACCAATTTCTATTAAGTATTTCCACGTGGTATCATCTTACCGGAGAGACAGAGGCCAGTATTCTGCTCTCTCCATTCTCTATCTTGAATCTCCTCTTCTCTTTCCTCTCCCCTCCTAGTCTCCTAGTCCCACCTATCTTGCTTTCCTATTGGCCAACAGTGCATTATTCATTAACCAATAAGAGAGACATATTTATAGAATCACATCTCCCATCAGGCTTCTTTCCAGGACTTCTCTGTAACAGTTCTATCTGGTTGGCTACCTGTAGGCATACTGTTATGCTATAGACAAGGGCCTACTTATCTTTCAAACTGAAGCTTCAGTTACTGCATAGCAGCTTCATATTTCCCACTACTCTCAGCCTCTGAAGTGTACTGTCTACTCTATTTTATAAATTATTTTACTTAGTATATCACATTTAAATGAAATCATGCAATATTTATCCTCTGATTAGTTTATTTGCCTTAGTATAATGAATCCATATTACTTTACTGACATGGATCTCTTGCAGAAACAAGAAAATGTAAGTTGTACAGTGTTAGGTCTTAAACCAGAGACAAATGGCTGAGATGACTATTAACATATCAAAGCAGACACTGGCCAGCCCTTCCAGAAGCACTGAGCACCTGTGGTTTTTCCTAGCACTCCTAACCCCACTCTGTATCCTAGAACTCTAAAGCCCTTTGGATGGGCTTCCCTTCTCAAAAACCCAGATCTCTGTATTACTTAAGACATTTTGGCTATTTTTCCACTTGGTCCCCACACTCTCTTGACCTCTTGGTTCTCTCCATTCTCATGTGCTGCCTTTACTCCCTTCTCTCTCTCCCTTTCTCACCTTCTCTCTCCTCTCATGGCTGGTTCTGATCTAGTGGACTACTTCTGTCTGGATTGTTTCAGATGCCTCTGGCTGTACTTGTCCTTTTATCTACAATAAAGACCTCTCCTCAGGCATATCTAGAAGCACAGATGTCTTCATTTTCAATCAAACAGATTGTTATTTAATAATATTAGCAAATGTTGAGATTAACTTTATGTGATATTCAAAACTATGAATGACCAGTTGATTCTATTGCTCTTAGACCTATTATGATGTGTAGTACCTTAAGTTAAACAGAAAGCTCCACATGGCCAAGGACAAGGTAACCTCCTGGGATGCTGAAAATTGTAGTTTTTGGAAAATAACAACAAAGCCATGTGGGCAAGCAAGGTAGCAATACATGTTTGCCCTAAATAACTCTGTAATGTGTATTTCAGGACATTCCACTGGGAAATTCCAGGGAGGGGACCTGGCCAATATTCATCTCTTGGTCAGTATTTAATATTTAATAAACATCACTTCAAATTTGTTCCATATGATATAATTGCTTTTTCTCTGGCTAATATCAGGAATAACAGAGAGAGAACATTATAGTGGGAGAGAACAGCTGCCTGGCTTATTGTCATAGTAAAGAGAATAGAGACAGATACAGAAAGCACTTAATGCCACAGCAGAACTGCTCACCACAAGCATATTGAACTATAAATTCACAGGGTGGTAAATGCCAAATCCCTCAATATACACTCATTTCAAAAGCCTCACATATATTTTCTTTCTGTATCTGGACTCAATCATTCCAATATATGAAGTGGTAGGGAATATTTCAGATCCAAATCATTAAAGACCTGATCTACTGTCTCTGTGATTAGTGTTTATGCCTTTCCATTCCCTTCTTTCATATGAATGTGCTGACAGAATTATTCTTATCTTCATTTCAGGAGAGTAAAAACAGGATGATCTGCCTCACTTGCAGTCATCTTCACTCCCTTCCCTCTTAACTACAAATGGATTTAAATAGTTTTCCATATTTATGTAATCCTAATTGTTCATGAGCTGACTGGGTTAGTCTTTGCTAGAAAAATATGCTATAACTAAAATGTCTGACTATTTTCTTCCCCTGCATACATAATGTTACTAACCAAGACCATGGCAATAAGAGAAACACCTCCAGAGGAAAACTATCAAACCTCAATGGAATGTAAATTGAATCTTAGATACATTATCAAAGAGAAGGAAGTATAACAGAAGACAGAGAAGAGAGAACAGAACGTAAGAGTGCACAGGACTTGAATTGGTTCAGGTAGTTTGTCCCATGCAGGTCAACACACACATGTTACACAAAGGAGGACAGTGGGAGAAGTGGATGCCAAAACTAAGGAAGTTAATCTCTATGGAACAAAGACTCTCCTAAAATTTAACAGAGGAGAAAACGGGCATTTGTCATTTTGTGTTATGAGATTCAAGGCCGAAGTACTAATTTGGTAATCTAGACAAACACATTTGGTTTCCCTTGGGAAGATTTATAATTTCTAGAGTTAAGAAACACATCTGGCTGTCAGCATTTCACAAAACAACAGAGAAAGGAATACTGCCTAATTAAGTGTCTGGCTTGGTATTGTTCACATTTATTTGATAAAATAGCTTTCATTTTAATTGCAGATATAAATATTATTTATGATGGCTTCCGGGGATGATTTTAAAGATTTAATCTAAATTATCAGAATGTTCATTGAGTATTTTTCATCTATATCATAAAATAAATGAACAAACTTCAGAGTTCTTGTAACTTTATAATTTGACTTCCTTAGAATTAAAATTGTCATCAAAGAGAACCAAGAAAAATATAATCCTATGCCTTGGGAATCCACAGTAATTAGAGTTAACTTCAGAAGTCATTTAACCCCATAATATCACAGATCTTTTCCACTGAGACAGAGTTAGTAAAATATTCTGTTTTATAGGATTATGGAAATAACTATATGACTTAAACACTTAGAAAATGATCAATTGTATAATATATCCTAGAAATTCTGAGAAATCCCAAATTTATTTTTTATTTTTTTCAATTTTTTTCTTACTTTACATATTGATACCAGTTCCTTCTCTGTCCCTCTCTCACTCCCTCCTTTCTTCCTTCCCTCCTATGCTCCCCCACTACCCTCCCACCCCATTTCCCCCATACTCCGTAGAGAAGGTAGAGCCTTCCAGGAGGAGTCAACAAAATCTGTCAAGTCATTTGGAGTAGGCCCTCCCCCTTGCCTCTAGGTTAAGGGAGTATCACTCCATAGAGAATGTTCTCCCAGAGTCCTTTTGTGCACCAGGGATATATCCTGGTTCCATTGTCAGAGGTCCCTTACACTGCCCAGGCCTTCTAAATGAGACCCATATTTAGGGGGTCTGAGTCAGTCCAATGCTGGTTTCCCAGCTATCATTCTGGTAATGAGCCTGCACTGGCTCCTCCTTGTGAAGATCAGCTGTTTCTGTGGATTTCTGTAGCCTGGCCTTGCCCTCCATGTATCTGGATTCCAGTTAGGATCAACGTTCAGCTGTGGGCATCTGATTCTGCTTCCATCAGCTACTAGATGAGGGCTCTATGATGGTGTATAAGTTAGTCATCAATCTCATTATCAGGGAAGGGCATTTATGGTAGCCTTTTTGCTGTAGCTCAAATTGTTAGTTGGAGTCAGTCTTGTAAGTCTCTGGACATTTATCTAGAGTCAGTTTTCTCTTCAAACCTATAATGGCTCCCTCTTTTATGGTCTCTCTCACTCTCCTTCTCTCTCTCTCTCTCTTTCTCTCTCTTCTATTCCTCCCCTGACTCAATCTTCCTACTTACATGAGCTTTCCTCTTCTCCCCTTCTCTTTCTCCTGAGCATATTGCAAGGGGGAGGATGCAGTGAGTGGAGAGGGAGCTAGCAGATTAGATTTATTGACTATTTTATTTATTTATTTGTTGTATGCTGTTTCAAATTCTTTATATGTACTCTTAAATAGTAACATCCTGCCAAACATATTTCATTTTCTCTGATTCTGCACACTGTCAGTTTACTCATTAACTATTTTCAGTGTTTGTAAAAGATTTTTAATTATATGTATATATGTGTATATATATATAGTACATATATATAATTTTTATTTATATTTGAAACAAGCTTGTTTTACATGTCAATCCCAATTCCCCCCCCTACCCTGTTCTCCTGTCCTCCAAAAAACAATCCTATACCCTTTCTGCTCTACAGGAAGCGTGAGGCCTTTCATAGGGGATCTCCAAAGTCTGTCATATCATTTGGAGGAGGGCCTAGGCCCTCCCCAATGTGTATAGACTGATAGAGTATTCATCTATGTGGAAAGGGCACCCAAATTCCATTCATATACTAGGGATAATGCACTACCAAAAGCCACAAGGCTGCCCAGTCCTATGCTGCTTAGGGTCAGTCCTATGCTGGTTTCCCATGCTGGAATCCATGAGTTCCCCCTTGTTCAGGTCAGCTGTTTCTGTCGGTTTCTCCAGCCTTGTCTTGACCCCTTTACTCATCACTCCTCCCTGTATGCAACTGGATTCCAGGAGTTCTGCTCAGTATTTAGCTATGGGTGTCTGCATCTGCTTCCATCAGCTGCTAGATGAAGGTTCTATGATGGAATATAGGTTATTTATCAATCTCATAATCTCATTTAAGTTAGCCCCTTAACTATTGCTTAGAATGTTAGGTGGGATCAGCCTTGTAAATCTCTTGGCATTTCTCTATTGCCAGATTTCTCTTTAAACCTACAATGGTTCCCTCTATTATGGTATCTTTATTCTTGCTCTCCTCTATTCTTCCCCTGACTCAATCATTCTTCTCACTCATGTCCCCCTCTCACCCTTTCTTCTCCACTTCTCACTCCTAACTCCCTATCCCCTCTCCACAGGCTCCCAATTTTCTCACAAGATCATGTCACTTTCCCTTTCTCCAGTGGATCATGTATGTCTCTCTGAGGTTTCTTCCTTGACCAGCAAGGAAGATGTGACTCCAGGAAGATCTTCTTCATGCAATTTTAATCAGGATCTTTGAACATGCTTCTTCTGACCCTGGGGACTGTTTCTGAACCTTTTCTATGAGGGCTTGCAATTCTTCCTCAGAATCTGTTTCGTCTGTACCTGACTCTCCTGTGGTCTCAACATCTTCTGATCTTTCTTCTTGTAACATTTCTAGCACAGCTTTCCCTTTTTCCATCGCCTCTTTACAGTATCTCTGGTCTTCAATACAGCTGTGCACTAACTTCCAAACAGATCGGACTCTGGACTTTAGTGTCCCTTGTTCCAAAGTGAAGTCAAGATTCCTGCCTAACTTGTCACAGCACGCTACTGTGAGGTCTCCGAAAACTGTGAACCAAGGTACAATGGCATCGTACTCACTCAGGAATCTTTCTAGTGTGCTTTCCTTTATTTTAAGTTTCTTTGACAAAAGTAGATCCTGAAGAGCCAGAAAAATTGGATGAGACTGAGAAGTCCCCATTTTGAAAATTTTACTTTCGGTTGGTTCGATACAACCTCTAGCTCAATGCCTGAGACTTTATTGCTGCTTATTACCAAGGGCCTTAGCTTGGTCCTTACCAGGAACTTTATTGCTCCTTACCAGAGACCTTATTGCCTCTTTACTGAGGGCCTTAACTTGGTCCCAACTTACCTGGGACGTTCCAGTCAACTGCCCTGACTGCAAGAAGTTCTGATCTGAAGGTTCCCAGTACGAGCCACCATTTGTAATGTGCCTATCCTCGACCAGCAAGGAAAACACGACTCAGGGAAGATCTTCTTCATGCAGTTTTAATCAGGATCCTTGAACATGCTTCTTCTGACCCCAGGGAAATGCCCGCACAGGCTTAAATCCCCTTGTGCTGACCAACCCCAGTGAGCCACGTGGACCCGGCAGATAGGCTACTCTAATGCAGAAGCAAACAGGCTGAACAGGCTTAACCAAATAAGGACTTGTTTATGCCAGAGAGCACTCACCATCTGGGAGGTGGAAGGTGGAAGCCAGCACCATCTTTAAGGTGCAGCACTTCGCAGCTCTCTACAGTTTCTCCTTGTTTCATAGCTTTTCTGGTAGTGTAGATTGTAGGCTGGCACTCTTTTGCACTATGTATCAAAGCCATACATGAGTGTGTACATACAGTGTTTGTCTTTTAGTGACTGGATTACCTCTTTTGGGATGGTTTCTTTTAGTTCCATCCATTTGCCTGTGAATTTTAAGAGTCCATTGGTTTTTTGTTGTTGTTGTTCTTGTTGTATTGTTTTGTTTTGTTTAGTTTTTCTGAGTATTACTCCATTGTGTAAATGTACCAAATTTTCTCCATCCATTCTTTAGTTGAGGAGCATTTAGGTTGCTTCCAGATTCTGGCTAGTACAAATAGTTGAACAGATCTCCTTGTTGTATGAATGTGAATTTTTGGGTATATGCCTAAGAATGGAACTTCTGGTTCTTGTAGTACACTGATTCTCATTTTCCTGAGGAACTACCATACTGATTTTCAAAACGTCTATAGATGTTTGCACTTCCACCAGCCATGGAAGAGAGTTGCCCTATCTCAACATCCTCTCCAGCATAAACTCTGTTTAGTATCTTATTTTTAGCCTTTATGGCAGGAGTAAGATGATATCTCAGAGTTGTTTTGATTTGCATTTCCCTGATGGCTAAGGATATTTCTTAAACTTCCTTCACTGTATCAAAATGTTAGTTATATATTCACATGTAAATTTTTTAAAGTTTCTTTCATGAATCTTTCAAAGTATAGTGGGTGGGCCCTCAAGAGTTTATGTTTGGTTCAGTTATCAAATTTATATATATATATATTTATATATATATATATGATGTGTGTGTGTGTTGATTATTTTTATTTGCTAAGAATAGACTTATGGCTTAGAATGTGTTCTCTTTTGGAGAAATTTATACAGGCCACTTTGTAGAATATTTATTCTGCAGCTGTTAGAATATTTTTCCTATTATTTAAAATGTAGTCTAGAGTTGGTCTAAAGTGTTCTTGTTGATTTTTCATCCAAATTATCTAATAATTCATAACAATGAAGTATTGAATTCACCTATTTAGTTGTGTCATATCTATCTGCCTGTTATTTTCTAGTGATGACTTTTCACGAAATTACATGTATCAATGTCCAAAACTTTCAAGTTTACAATCATTATTTCTTCATAATGGATTGTTCACTTCAGTACAATGGTATGATTTATTTTGTCTAATTCTCTCTTGGGCTTTGTTTTGGGAATTACAAGAGTGGCTAATTTTGCTTCTATTCCTTAGTCTATAGTATTCCATCTTTTGACTTCAAGTTTCTTGGTATCATAAGTACTAGAAACTGAACCTTGTATGTTGATTCTATCAGATATGGTTCACTTTAAAAAATGTATTAAAATCAATTAATATTCAGTTTGTTATTTAGATATATCTGCTCATTCATGTAAATATGTTGAGACTTTTCTTCCTACTTTTTATTCCTTTTTTCATTTCTTTCTCCATTACTCACCTCACAAGTTCTCTGATATATTGACTTGGACACATTCAATTTTATCCTAGTTCATATTTGTTAATTTAAGTTTGTTATGAAATATTTTATTTTATATGCTCTTCTCTTGTTATCTTCTTCCTTCTTTGTGTAAAAAAATTAAAGTGACCTCTATAATTTGGCTTAGAAAACATGATTTGATTTATTTTTGTTTATCTTGAAGGTTTAAGAGTTATCTTGGTGATTATTGATTATAGTAATCTTATCAGTTATTTATTTTAAAGTCTTTAAACATATGCTTTCAATCTTTATTGAGTTTCAGGGTTTTTGTTGAAAGGTCTATTGTGATATTTATTTGTTCTTTTCCAAAATCTTAATCTTTCTAATAATTTATTTAATCTTGTTGTTGAATTTCTAATTCATTTTGCTAACACTCTATAATATTGCAGACATTTTAAAAATCTAGACTGAATTAATTTACATTTTCTCTTCCTATGTTCATTTGACATTTCCTTAAGGTCACTAACATTTCAACATGTGAGACATTCAATTCTTGTTTTGTATTTTAGTTATTTCTTTATATTTGTTTGCTTTAACTGATTTGATTCTTTGATATATTTCTTTGTGATAAATTATGTATTTTCTGAGAAATATTTCTTTTAGTTTTTAGTGCATTGCATTCTTTTTGTATTTTGTTTTTTTCATTTTATCATGTTCTTATCTTATTTATACTTGATTTTCTTTAAGTTGTGTTTTTGGTGAGATTCAGTGGAACCAACTGTAAAGTAATTGCAGTGTCAAGTTATCAGTAAATCTAATACTAAAATTTAATACAAATAAAATTGGAAATTTTATTTATATGTCCAATAAAGTTATAATTTAGAGGACCTAAGTCATTTTTAAGGTATATTATGTTTAGAGACACTAAATTTTGCAGTAATTATGATTTGGAAATAAAGTTAGAAGTATCATGTTGAAGACAGTAAGTGCCTGTCACATATGAATAAGAACCTGAGTTTGTATCTACAACACCTATGGCAATGCAGAGGAAAACAGCAATGATTGTGATTAGGGTAGACATGGGGGGATTCCTGGAAAATCCAGGCTAAAAATCTAGCAAAATCCAGGAGATCCAGCTTCACTGAAAGATTCTTTCTCACAATGTAATATGGGAAAGAACCAAGGAAGGAAGCAGATATCACATGCACATGTTCATAGGAACACATAATGTGCACACAAACACACACACACACACACACACACACACACACACACACACACACACCATCAAAATAGGGGCAAAACTGAGACAAGAAAACAGAAGTGAAAGGGAATATTTGTGAAATGCAAGTAAGATGAAAAACTATAATATATGTATTAGAATATATAAATATGAAAGTATAATGTTTGGGAAAAAAACTGTAGAGAGCTGCGAAGTGCCACACCTTAAAGATGGTGCTGGCTTCTGCCTTCCACCTCCACAAGGGTGAGCACTCTTTGGTGAAAACAAGCCATTATTTGGTTAAGTCTGTTCAGCCTGTGTGCTTCCACATTAGAGTAGCCTATCTGTAGGGTCCACGTAGCTCACTGGGGTTGGTTAGTGCAAGGGGATTTAAGCCTGTGCAGGGGTCCCCTGGGGTCCCCGCAAGTCAGAAGAACATGTTTAAGGATCGTGATTAAAACTGCATGAAGAAGATCTTCCTGGAGTTGCATCTTCCTTGCTGGCAGGGGTAGGCACATACAAAAAAAAAAAAAAAAAAAAAAAAAGCAACTGAACAATAATGAATCAAAATTGTCCTGGTTTGCTCAATGTTTGTGATTACAAACACTGACCAAAGTCAAGCTGGGGAGGAAACGGTTTATTTAGCATGAATATCCCAGGTCACAGTCCATCAGGGGAACCCAATATGGGAACCTAAATGAATAACTGAAGGAGAAGCCATGGAGTAATGAGTATTACTGGCTTCCTTTCTATCATTTGCTCAACTGGTTCTCTTTTACAGCCCAAGAGCACCTGCCTAGGGGTGACAACATCCAAAGTCATTTGAACCCTCCCACAACAGTCTTTAAGCAAATATCCTTAAAGACTTGTTTAACAGGCTACTGTGATAGAATTTTTTGTGAACTGATGTTTCTTCTTCCCAACTGATCTTGATTTGTTTAAACTGACAGTAAAACTATCATTATTATGAAGAACACATGGACAATATTTCAATATTTTGTATTAACTTACAGCATGAAGCACATACTAGTCTTTTTTTTTTGTTAGAAACTGAGCCTGAGATTATGTGAAACAAAAAAACAGTAAATCAAAAGGGAGAAACAAGATTTGTTGAAAACTGTAAGAACACAGCTTTCTAAATCTTACTATAGGAATTTATCTAGAGGAAATAAATAGTTGCTGTTGTTTGAATAAAAAAGATTCTCTAGGCTTATCAGTGCGGAAATATTGTGGCAGCTGATTTTCCCCTACACCCTCCCTGGGAAATACCTGGATGGGTGCTGGATCTCCCTGCCCCTGTGCCCGGTCCCCACTGAGAGTGCTCTTGGAGCTCTGATGTACTTCCATGCAACCCCACCAAGAGCCTGCTCTCCCCCTACACTCTTCCCTACCATGCCCAGTGTCTCACTGCTCTGGTTGAGCACTGAGAAAGAGGGTGAAGCCAACAATCCAGTCACCTTCTGGGAAATTCCTGGAGCATATCTTAGCACAATAGACCACCCTATGCTCGTGGGACAACCTGTAAATACCACCTGCCTGGGGTCTGACCCCCACCACCGGTCTTCTACTGGAGTTCTGGGCACCTTGCAGAGATTCACCTATCTCTGCAGGTCCACCCTGAGTTCCTGAGGGCTGGATCTTTGACCCCCATTGTAGGACCTCTGCTAAAGAGACACTAATCAGTTGGAGAGTGTCAGCTAGACCCGCCTATTAGTGCGGAAACATCCTGAGTATCAGCCCAGCTTTTGCCCCCCAACACCAGAACTTGGCTAGAGGCCTTGGCTAGAGCTAGACCTGACTATCCCTGAGGAAACATCCTGCAGGCTACCCTCTGCCAAAGAGGCCTCAACTCTCCTCTGCTGGAGCCTGAACTTTGACCCCCATCCTCTGGCCCCTAGAGAGCTTGGATGACCCAGAACTACAGACTTTGAACCTCTGACCCACCTAAATCCATAGAGAGAGGGAGAAACCCCACCAACACCTACTGCAAGAAGCTATGGGAAGATGTCAATACAAGAAAACACCTAACATCAGAAAGACAAGCATAACAACACCAGAATCTAGGGAAACTACACCAACTAGACAAGAACAAAACAAAGCAAATGAATCAGAAGAGAACAAACTAAAAATTATCATCATAAAAATGATAGAGGACCTCAAAGAAGATGTGAGAAAACCCCTTAAAGAAGTGGAAGATAAAACAAACAAAAAAAATTGGAAGAAATGAATAAAATTCTTAAAGAAAGTATAGAAAGCAAAGAAAAAAACAATCAGGTTCAAGATTTGAAAACTGAAATGGAGACAATAAAGAAAACACAAAGCGAAGGAATGTTGGATATAGAAAAACTGGGCAAATGATCAGGAACTGCAGATGCAAGTGTAACCAACAGAATTCAAGAGATAGAAAAGAGAATCTCAGGTGCTGAAGATAAACTAGAGGAAATACATTCATCGACCAAAGAAAATCATAAATCCAACAAATCCTTAACACAAAACATCCAGGAAATGTGGGACACTAATAATAATAGGCATAGAGGAAGGTGAGAAAGCCCAGCTCAAAGGGGCCGAAAACATATTCACCAAAATTATCGAGGAAAACTTTCCGAATCAGAAGAGAGACATGCCAATGAAAGTACAAGAAGCATACCAAACACCAAATAGACTGGACTAAATAAAACAGACCCCTTGACATATAATAATCAAAACACCTAACATTCAGAATAAAGAAAGAATATTAAGAGCAGTGAAGGAAAAAGGACAGGTAACATATAAAGGCAGACCTATCAAAAATGACGCCTGACTTCTCCATGGAAACCCTCAAGGCCAGAAGTGTAGAGAGCTTCGAAGTGCCACGCCTTAAAGTGGCACTGGTTTCCGCCTTACACCTTCCCATTGGTGATGGCTCTCTGGCGTAATCAAGCCCTTAATTGGTTAAGTCTGTTCAGCCGGTCTGCATCCCCATTAGAGTAGCCTATCAGCAGGGTCCATGTGGCTCACTGTGGTTGGTTAGCACAAGGGTATTTAAGCCTGTTCAGGGGTCCCCTGGCTCTCTCTCTCTCTCTCTCTCTCTCTCTCTCTCTCTCTCTCTCTCTCTCTCTCTGTCTGTCTGTCTCTCTTGCAGGCCAGAAGAAACATGTTTACAGGATCCTGATTAAAACTGCATGAAGAAGATCTACCCGGAGTCGTGTCTTCCTTTATGGCGAAGGCAGGCACATACAGATGGTGGCCCATACAGGAAATTTTTCAGATCAGAACTTTTTGCAGTCAGGGCAGCGCTGGCAAGTTCCCAAGGTAAGTTGGGACCAAATTTAAGGCCTTCAGTAAAGAGGCGATGAGGTCTCAGGTAAGGAGCTATAAAGTCCCAGGTAAGTTGGGACAGAGTTAAAGACCAGAGGGAAAAAAACGGCAATAAAGTCTCAGGCATTGAGCGGGCAGTTGTAACAAACCAAAAGTAATATATTTAAGATGAGGACTTCCTAGTCTCATCCAATTTTTCTGGCTCTTCAGGAGCAACTTTTGTCAAAGAAACTTAAAATAAAGAAAAGCACACTAGAAAGATTCCTGAGTGAATGCGATGCCATTGCACCTTGGTTCGCAGTTTTGAGAGACAACAAGGTAGCATGCTGGGCTGTGGAAGAATTGCAATCCCTCATAAAAGGAGATCAGAAACAATCCTCTAAGTGGCAGAAGGGGAAGGGAGAGGAGAAATGGGATGTGGGGAGGGGAAGGACCCTCCTGGAACAATGCCTTTGGGGCCTTCTCCTTATCAGAGTGAGGAAGGGCAGGGCCCTGGTAAAGGGCATTCCTTTTGCCCTGAGGTATGGAAAGCTTTATGAAATGACTTAGGTCTTAAACAAGTGAACCAGATTGCCATAAAAGCATGGAAGTCATTACCCAATAAGGTAGAGGTGAATGGTAACTTCACTAAGATACTACAAGGCCCAATAAAACCATTTTCAGATTTTATGGCCTGTTTAGTAGAGGCTGCAGGGAGAGATTTTGGCTTTACAGCAGCCATAGTTGCAGCTATCACTTTTGCAGTTGTGGATTCAGTCATGGTTGCCATGGCTATAAGCACATTGGTGCAGACAGCCTCTAAGCAAAATGAGTTGTCCAAGAATATGGCTAGCGCCTTGGATACTCAATCCACAATTGATGCTCAAGTAAAAGGAGGTTTAATGATTATAAACCTAATAATTGATCTTATGCAGAAGAAAATAGATACCTTGTGGCAGCTGGCCCAATTGGGATGTGAAATGAAATATCCAGGCTTGTGTGTTACCAGCATTCAGTATAACTTTACATGTGCTGTTAATTTGTCGCAACAGTTGTCTAGCTAACTTTTAGGAAATTGGTCTGCTGACTTTGATGACCTGATGGTACAGCTGGGAATGACCATCATTGCAGTGAATTCAACAGGTGTGGATGCAAGACTGGCTGCAGGATTGTTATCTTGGTTCCCGTTGCCATGGATCATCTGAAAGAGTGGGCAGCAATGGGAGCCATGGCTGTACTCTTGTTGCTTATCTCCTTCGTGGGCCTATGGTGCCTTTGCAAGGTGAGGTTTGCTCAGAAGCGGTATGCAGCTATGGTTATCCAGGCATTTACAGCCATTGGGGCAGGACAATCTCCCCAAGCAAGGCTCACAGTCGTGAACAAGTATTGATCCTTCATGCTCAAGTTGTATGGCTTAGCACTGCACTCCCAGTTGGCTCTGGAAGTGAGCAACTCCAAGAACGGCAAGTTTGGTTGCACGTGGGTTGGTTTCCGAGGCCCCACTTCCAAGAAAAAGATATTGGATGGGTGTGGCACTGACTTGGCTGACTACCAGGATTCAGGGTCATTACAATGTCCACTGCTTTACTTGTGACAGACCACTACCCTTGCCTGTTGCGTTATTAAAACAAAAAGGAGGAACTGTAGAGAGCTGCGAAGTGCCACGCCTTAAAGTGGAGCTGGCTTCCGCCTTACACCTTCACATTGGTGATGTCTCCCTGGTGTAAACAAGCCCTTAATTGGTTAAGTCTGTTCAGCCTGTCTGCTTCTGCATTAGAGTAGCCTATCTGCAGGGTCCACGTGGCTCACTGGGGTTGGTTAGCATAAGTGTATTTAAGCCTGTGCAGGGGTTCCCCAGCTCTCTCTCTCTTTCTCTCTCTCTCTCTCTCTCTCTCTCTCTCTCTCTCTCTCTCTCTCTCTCTCTCTCTCTCTCTCTCTCTCCCTCTCTCTCCCCCTCTCTCTCTTGCTCTTGCTCTCACTCACTCCCTCCCTCTCTCTCTCTCACTCCCTCCCTCCCTCTCTTTCTCTCTCTCCCTCGCTCTCTCTCCATCTCTTGGTCTCTCTCCCTTGCTATCTTTCTTTTTCTCTCTTTTGCGGGCCAGAAGAAACATGTTTAAAGGATCCTGATTAAAACAGCATGAAGAAGATCTACCCGGAGTCATGTCTTCCTTGCTGGCAAGGGCAGGTGCGTGCACAGAAGGTCCTGGATAGATGTTCTACAAATACTAAGAGTCCACGGATGCCAGCCCAGGCTACTATACCCAGCAAAACTTTCAATCACTATAGATGGAGAAAACAAGATATTTAATTACATAGCCAGATTTTCACAATACATATCTACAAATCCAGCCCTACAGAAGAACACTTTGGAAGGAAAACTCCAACCTGAGGAAGTTAAATACTCTCACAAAGATTTAGGCCACAGATAATCCCACTCCACTAGAAACCAAGGGTAAAGAAGGACAAATAAATTCACAAAACTGCTGCCAAAAGCAAATCTAAAACAAACAAACATTAACAATCAATGATCCTTACTCTCCCTCAACATTAAGGATCTAAACTCACCTATAAAAAGGCACTGGCTAACAGAATGGATACAAAGACAGAATTCATCCTTCTGCTGCATACAAGAAACACACCTAAGCTACAAAGATAGACATTACCTCAGGGTAAAGGCTGGGAAGAGATCTTCCACCAAATGAACCCAAAAAGCAAGCAGGTGTGGCTATCCTAATATCTAACAAGTTAGATTTCAAAGCAAAATTAATCAAAAGAGATGAACATGGTCATTTCATATTCATCACAGGAGAAATCCATCAACAAAAAGTCTCAATTATGAACTATTATGCCCCAAATACAAAGACAGACACATTAGTAAAGAAACGCTACTAAAACTCAAAGCTCATATGAAACCTCACACATTTATAGTGGGAGACTTCAACACACCACTCTCACCACTAGACAGGACCACCAATCAGTAACTCAATAAAGAAACAAAAGAACTAACAGAAGATATGTCTCAACTGGGTTTAACTGACATCTATAGAACCTTTCATCCAAACACAAAAGAATATACATTCTTCTCTTCTCCAAATGAAACCTTCTCTAAAATCGACCACATACTAGGTGGCATAACAAACCTCAACAGATACAAAAGAATTGGAATAGTCCCCTGTATCTTATCAGACCACCATGCTTTAAAATTGGAATTCAACAACAACACAAATCGCAGAAACCCTATAAACTCATGGAAAGTGAATAATGGGAAATTGCACCACACCTGGGTTAAAGAAGAAATAAAGAAAGAAATTAAGGACAATCTGAGCAACAGTGGAGAGGCAACTTAAATGCTTTTCCCTGATAATGAGATTGATAACTAACTTATATGCCATTATAGAGCCCTGATCTAGTACCTGATAGAAACAGAAACAGACACCCACAGCTAAACACTGAGCTGAACTCCTGTAATCCAGTTACAGAGATGGAAGAGTGATAAAAAAAGGGGTCAAGAACATGTTACAGAAACTCACAGAGACAGCTGACCTGAACAAGGGAGAGCTCATAGACCCACAGACTGAAAGCTGGGAAACCAGCATTGGACAGACTCAGACCCCCTGAACGTGGGTCTCAGTTAGAAGGCCTGGGCAGTCTAAGGGACCTCTGACAGTGAAACCAGGATGTATCCCTGGTGCACAAAAGGACTTCAGGAGCACATTTCTCATAGAGGGATACTCCCTTACCCTAGAGGAAGGAAGGAGGGCCTAGACCCTACTCCAAATGACTTGACAGATTTTGTTGATCCCTCCTATAAGGCATCAACCTTCCTGTGTAGTGTGTGGGGTGGATGACATGGGGGTGGAGGTTATAGGGCATGGTAGGGAGGGAGGGACTGAGAGAAAACTAGGGTTGATATGTAAAATGAGAAAATAATAATAAGTAAATTTTAAAAAGTATAATCTTTAAAACCTGTAGTGTCAACTTCCTTTCATTACAAAGAATAAATGATTATATGTTCTATTCCTCCACCCTCCCGTAAGAAGGAATCATAACACCTTGTAGTCTTTCTGTGGGTCTGAAAGTAGAATATGTGTTTTGTAGTATGACTTTTATTCATATACAGAGTTTGATGACAAACACAATTTTTGAGTATTGCCCAGATCACTAAAGGGATCTGAGGTAGTGGGGGTAGCCCAGTCTTAACTCATAATCTAAAGAATATGGAAAACCTTGTGAAACTAGAAATATTTGTAGTAAAAAAAAGAAGCTGTGTAGAGTTTATAACAAATCTCATTTGGATATCATAACACAGAAAACTGAGGTTCTGGAACAAGGCCATGCCATATGCACTAGTGTATTATACATAGTTCAGAAAAAAAAGCTGTTCTTCATGTGAAATAAAATTCTGGTGTAAAAGAAGATTCCAATCAACCGGTGTCACATAAAACTGGCTAAATACATTCATTATCAATTTGAAGTTTATCAGACACACAGATTTTCAGTGTGATCATGTCCTCCAGCAAACATTTCAATAATGTATTGGAATATCTGGTGATTAGCAGGAGCAATACCAGAGGACCATAAGTGATGCAGTGGTAAATGGCCCTTGATCATTTGCAACACACATGTGTTAAAGCTGCTTCTGTATCTCATTTGGCCACTGTGGGGAGAGATGCTCATATTTGTTTGATGGAGGAGGAATTTGCTCAAGCTTAGTTTTTAGAGAGTAAATGGTCAAGATTCTGTGCCACAACCCCACTCAGATATGACTTGGGAGGGTATAAAAAGAAGCAATTCTCCTTCCAGGCAAAGTTTTCAGTGATTTATTGGATTATCCAGGTGATAGTTTCCTATTTAATCAATTCTTTTCCTTTTTGTGTCTTATGCTTTATTTATTTGGTGTTTAATTTCCTTGCTTTTTTTATTTTCTTTTTAAGTTTTTGTGGTACATGCTTTTAATCCCAGCACTTGGAAGGCAAAGGCAGGTGGATCTCTGAGTTTGAGTACACCCTGATCTACATGAGTTCCAGAATAGTCTGGGTTATTTAAACAAACCAGAAAACATAAACAAAAAAATCCCGTTCTTTGAAAATTTCAAACCATTATACTATACATTCTGGTTATTTTTATTTCCTACCATCTTCTCCTTCACACTATCCTGTTTCTACTTCTTTAATACATATCCTTTTCATATCCATGTCTTTTATTTTTTACTATTTTAACTATAGCCATCTGTGTGACTGTGGGATTTGAACCATCTATTGGAATCTGGTAGGTTCATGGATCATACACAATGAAGACAAAGCCAGAAAATCTTAATGGTGGATTATGGCCTTGTCAGAGACAGCTTGATCCATAGCAGACCCGGCCTTGTACAGATCCTGTGTAGGTGACTCTAGTATGTTAGTACATTGAGTATTCATTACATTGTTCAACATTCTGTTGTTACAACATTCTGGTTGTAAAACAGAAGACTGTAGTTTACAACCCTTCATGCCACCCAACTTTTCACATTTGTATTATTTCTGTCTCCTGTTCTACAATGTACCCTGATCCTTAGAAGTGGTATTATAAATATCCTTTCTAGGATTTGGTACTTAAACATCACTTATTTTAGCACCTATGTTCACTAGCATGCATTGCAAAGATCCACTTCTATGATTAAGGCTGAGAACATTTTTTATGAACATTACCATAACTATTTAGAAGTTATTTGATGTCATGTAAACTTAGCTAAGCAGCTGTCTTAGGTTTCCCACTAGGGCTTTTGACTTCCTCACCCATGGGCTTTTGACTGAATTTGCAGTGTACACATGAATTTCCTCCTGTAGAACATCCCTAAAATTCAGTCAAAGAGCAGTCAGTTACTACCACAGCACATCTTGCCTGACATGTTGGTTTGGTAGTTCATGGGGTTCACAGCTGGTTATGACCACTAATGTCTCAGCAGCCTGCATGGCACCTTCTGGCACAGTGGAAGACAGCCAACAGGGAAGAAATGAAGAAGTTTGCAGCTCATTTCCAGGTTTATTTGTTTGTATATTGTATGCAAACTGTTTGGTTTCTTCAGCAATAGAATCTTATCAACTAGTTCCAGGGAATACCAACAAAGCTGGTAAAAGCTTATATTGCATTCACAGGGAAGCTCTTGGTCAATCTAGATTACTTTCTGGTACTAAGATTTTATGTAATACCTGTGAATATTAGGAGCAGCATTATCTAACCATATGCAATATCTTACCCCATTTGCTATGTGTTATCTTTCAAGCCATAGGTAACTAAAATGATTTTCTAGACTCATCTTATTTTGGTTTATCTTCTCTCACTTTTTTCTTCACTTCCCCACTTTTCCAAACGTATTACTGCTGCTTAAATCTTTTTATGCTCAGTATTCTCTCATTCTCCCCCCCTCTCTCTCTCTCACTCACTCACTCACTCACCTATATTTCACTATTACTCCTCTTTTAAAGCATTCTACTCCGTAATAGCCACTTTGCTTTCATAGCTCCTACAAGCATTCCAAATAAAAAACAAACTCAAAACTAGGATATCATATTGGACTATTTGGCCTTTGTCTTCATGTACTTGGGTTACTTCACTCATTATATCTTATTTCAGCTCCACCCATGTGATTCCAAAATTCATAATTGTGTTTTTATTTAGATCTAAAAACTATTTCTATGCAGATACACATTCATTAGCCATTCATTCGTTGATGAACATATACTTTGACCCTGTTTCCTAGCCTGTATGAGAAAAGTATGTCTGTATAGGATAAATAATCCTTTAGTATTATATCCAGGAGTAACATGGCTGTGCCATAGGGTAAATCTATTTTTAGCTTACTGGAGAATCTGCACAGTGATTTATTTAGAGGCTGTACAATTTTGTATTCCCACCAATAATGAATAAGTGTTTCTCTTTTTCTACATCTTCAACATCTTTTGTCACTTCATTTTTTGATGGGAGATATCCTCACAGAGATGGGGTGAAATCTCAATGTAGTTTTAATTTTTATTTCTTTGACAGCTACTGATGTTGAACATATTAAGAAATGTTAATGAGCCATTTGTATTTCTTCTTTAGCAAATTCTCTGATTAGTTTTATAACCCACTTTTTTGAGGATCTTATGCTTAATAATATTGGATAACTATTTTGGGGGCTCATTATTCCTGCAGAACCCCAATTCTCCCGTCTTTTCTGAAGTCATATTTGCCTGTAATTCTTCATCCCAAGACAGAGACTTGTTAGATTTCCTTTATTCGTACTGACAAATAAACTGGTATTATTTATACAACTAATTAGCTCTTAGATTTCATAGAGGTAGGCTTGTTGTCATATATAGAAGACACAATCTTGTGACCAAATGTCTTTTTCTTCTGAGTCTTACAATTTTCTTTCCCCTCTTCCATGTATTCCCCGAGCTTTAGTTGTCAAAATTATATTGTAGATGTATCAAATTTTATTGAGAAGACTACTGAAGTTCTGAGCATTTTGTCCCATTGTAGATTTTTGTAACGATGTATAGCTTCTGACAAAAATGAAGCTTATTTGGTGGCAGTAAGAGTTATGTCTGTAAGAAGCTATGCACATTTTAGATTTAATCAGAAATTATACTGGCTTAAACAAATGGCAGTAGTAGGTTATCCCTTAGGTTCTAGGATGTAGAGAGCCGTGAAGTACCTTGCCTTAAAGATGGCACTGGCTTCTGCCTTCCACCTCCCACAGATAAATGCTCTCTGGCATAAACAAGCCCTTAATTGGAAAGAGCAGCTGGTGTCCTCTCTCTGTCCTCCATCTTATCTCCTCCCTACTCTCCATCATCCATCTTGGAACTCCTCCCTACCACTTCTGGAATCCTCCTTGTCTCCTAGTCCCACCTATCTTGCTTTCCTATTGGCCAACAGTGCTTTATTCAGTATGACAAACATATTTGCAGAATGACATCTCCCATCAGTTCATGCTCTATATTTGAATTTTCCCTAATCATACACACCTTTATCATTTTGCTGGTGGAGTGTTTGGCTTTGTATTTTGTACTACTCAAAGTTGGATAAAACCATTTATTCCTTTTCTTCACTAGATGTCTGTATCGTACATTCCCTCTGATCTGACCCAAATTTGAGGCATATATTTATAATCACAGTAGGTTTTGTAGATAACACCCAGTAAGTTATAAACTGACTCTGGCCATTGAACTAGCCACACAAGGCCTTTCACAAAAAGAGGCTACAAAATATCTTCATTTTTATTAACTACATTTCACCTGGCCCCACCACTCAAGTTCACATTAGGCCAATATCCTAGAAGTGCTATCCTTTTAATTTTAAATAGCCATGGACTAGAAACTGTTCAATTGGAAGTATGGGGCCACATAATTTTCAATTAATTTTTGGCAATACAAATTCTCACTGACCCTAATTGGCACAACAATTATTGGATTTTCTGAAATATCACAGCCAATGAAAGAGCAGCTTGGAAACATGGAGAACTATGATAATCAGGGAAACTGTAGCCCACAGCAGGACTTTTTGCCCTTTTAAACAATCAGCTTACTTCAGAAACATATGCCAATTGGGTTAATGAACCAAATCCTTGCAGCCCATTGATACTAACTGCTATTTTTCACTACTTACATGACTTAGCTCTACAAAACCATAGAGAAATAACAGCATTTTTCCTATTCACTAGAAAGGAAAAGGATAGCAGCCTTCTGTGTTTACTACTTGAACACTGTCTAGTTTGAATCTCAAGATTTCTGTTTTTCTCCCACGTAAGGTTTTTCATTAAAAACTTTGTATTATGTTTATGTCTCAGATTTTATTTGTTCAAGCTTCTAATTGCACATTGAAATTTCAATCTGTTATTAGTCACAAATATCTAGTAGTCATTTTCCAGACTACAAGTATTTTGTTATAGTTCTTATAATTTCTACTAAATCAAGCAATGAAAAGTTTATAGTGCATCCCTAATCGTGCACCAGACTGGAACTGTTCATACAAATTTCAAGCAATTACAAGGCTTTCTGGGAAACATTGGCAGCAAACAGGAGATTAAATGCTTGCAAGAGCAAGCCAGATGGGAAACATAGATAAGAATCATCTCATGGAAACTCAGTTTTTTTTTTTTCAACTCATAACAATGTTTTAAACTAACCTAACACTAATACTGAGGATTTGAAAAGTAATAGTGTTTCAGTTGTGGGGATAATTTTTAAAAGGCACAATCCACAATGTCATCTGTATAAAAGTATACAAAAGAGTCAGAGGTGATTTGTCACCCCAAGGATGTTTTTAAAAACTGGAAATTTTGTAAGTATACATTTTGAAGCTAGAATGTGGCTCAAATTACATGAAAGTTGGAAAATC
Organism: Cricetiscus sungorus; assembly: GCA_030556225.1. NCBI lineage: Eukaryota > Metazoa > Chordata > Mammalia > Rodentia > Cricetidae > Cricetiscus > Cricetiscus sungorus. Next base: position 76,755,250 of record JANBXA010000734.1, read on the forward strand.
ACAGTGGCCTGTGTAGTTGAACTCAAGATAGTTTGGCATGGAGAAAATAATTTTAGTGATTGAGAATTCAAGGAGGAGGTTGATTATTTTACAGATAATGTATAGTTCCTGGTGGCATTTTGGGACTCATCCTGTTGAGTTCATGGTTCCTTTTACTAACATGATCTGAATGTTAGAATGGTGGAGTTATAGAGTGTCTGAAAATACAACAATTTCATATTCTTCATTTGAAAGTATTTCAACCTAGAAAAAAAAAACTTCTAAAAATATCCTAACATGTGCATATTCTTCTGAAAATCCACAGATGAAAATATTTTATCTGCAGTGTTCTGACTGCTGTCTAATACTACTTTTATATTCCTTCTGTTATAATTCTTCCTTGTTGGCACTGCAATGTATGTAACTGTTTATAGGATTGTGGATGAATTGAAGTTGAATTTTGGAAACACTTATTTTTCTTATTTGAATATACATGATTGATGACAGTTTTCCTGTGTCCACTTAGAAATGGTTTCTGGGAACAATATAACCATGAACTTTATCAAGTCACTTGTTAAGAAATTATATAAAGCACAGGCCAGTGGTTGTATTTTATTATAATTATACATGGTTTCTTACAGTCAACAGATGTGCAAAAAGAATCAAAATTTAAAACCTAAGTTCAAGTTTTAAAAGAGTTTTAATACTTTTTTCAGAATTTGGAATAGGAAAATATAAAGACTATCAAACTAGTAACAGAAAAATTCATAAAACTCCAAGAAGATATTGTAAATGATATTTGGAAAGATTTTCAAAAGTATAGTCAAAAAATGAGAAATGAGAAGTATTTGATTTAGATACACATGATAGTGTATCTTTTAGTCACTTTAAATTTTATGTATTTACATCACATCTTCCTTACATGTTATATTATGTATACCATAGAGCTTATTTCACAAATTCCATACATTTTATAGTACAAGGTTTTACACATCTTACATCACATATTCTATGTTTCTTATATAACATTTACCATAAAATTTTTAGTAAATGTTTTTGTACTTTTTGATACATAAAAGCAAAAATCATCTTAATCTTATCATTGTTTTGTACTTTTCTGTACATTTTTACTCTCTTTTATTGTTGATGCATGGTAGACAAAGTGATAGATCATAGAGACAAGCTCATCTAATATCAAATAATTCTTTCTCATTTAAGGAACAGTATGAAGGTACTGGTGATGGTGCTAAAATATTTATCTATATTTCATATGGAAGCAATGGGCATCTGGATATCAAACATAAGTATTTAGGGTTGAGAATGTATTACAGACTTGATACATATTTGGCCCTAAGAACCATGAGCTCACAGGAAATTCCAATTGTACTCTCATATCAGAATATTGCATAATTATAGTCGTTGCTATATGTCAAATAGAGTTTGATAGCAATGAAAGAGTTATCATTTTTTCTTTCCTTTATTTATTTATGTATTTATTTATTTATGTTTTTGAGACAGAGTTTCTCTGTGTAACTTTGTAGACAAGGATGGCCTTGAATTCACAGAGAACTGCGTGTCTCTGCTTCCCCAGTGCTAGGGTTAAATGTGTGTGCTACCACAGTTCTGTGAAAGAAATACCTTAACAGAGAGGTCCACTAGGAGCTTAGGCAGAAACCTGATAATAGGTTAACTCTCAAGAATCCAAAATGAGGACCCCAGTCAAGATTTCTAGCAATAGTAAAGAGGATTTCTGAGCTGACCTACCCCTGTATTCAGATTGACAAATCCTCAACTATCAACTATCATCGTAGAGCTCTCATTCAATAATTGATGCAAATGGTCATAGAGATCCACAGCCAAGTCCCTGGCCAAGCTCTGGGAATCCAGTCAAAGAGAAGGAGAGGGCTATATATGAGCTAGGAGGTCAAAATAATGATGAAGAACTCTATAGAGACAGATGAAAGAAGTTCATGGAAACTCATGAACAGTATCTAGTCCTACAACTGTGGAGACTCTAGGGAACTGAACTAGGGTCTCCATATGTGGCAGACAATTGTGAATTTTGGACTACCTGAGGGGGCCCTGGAAGTAGTACCACAATACAAACCTGCTACATGAGCTTTCTTGGAAAAGCCCATTCCTTAGGATGGGATGCCATTCTCGGTGGCAGTAGAACCAAGATATAACCCACTCCCTGTGGTGGGATGATATGCTCAGCCTTAAATCATAGGAGAGAGGCTTGGCCCTGCCCCAACCAATTGTACCAAATTATGTTGACTCCTCATGGGAGCCTTACCCACAAGTAAGAAAGGACTGGGGGGGGGGAGTAAGGGGTAGGTGAGGGGGTAGGAGGTGGATGAGGGTGGGAGAACTATTGTTGGAATGTAAAGTGAAATCAGAATATTTTTAAAAAATAGAAAAAAAGAAGAGCGGTTTTCAAATGGTTTGGATGACTTTTCTCAATGCCAGTAGGAATTACTGAAACTAATAGGTCAAACACACACATTATTTAACTTTTTTCTTTTAAAATTATCTCTAATAGCTATCACACAAATCCAATAAAAGTAGAGAGAATAGAATCATTATCATGTCAAGTTTATAAGTTAAGGAATGGAGTCATGCGATGATAAGTGTAATATTTCAGAGGATTTTAAGGCTGGCATTAGGACCAAACCCTGGGTTCTTAACTGAGAATCATTTTTCCCATATGTCTTGTTATATTTCCATTGCCCACATGTATTCTAGTTCAGAAGAAATATTTCTAGTTCCCAAAATTTTTCAATGTTTTCCAGTCTATTATTCAGTGAGACACCCACCCCCACTGTGCTGACCTATTTATAGTAACTAGACACTGACCACAAAGGTCACTGACTTTATTAAAAACATTTCATGAATAATAATAATAATAAACAGACAGGATAAATCTTTAATCAGACCTTAACAATTCCACAAAATTTGAGAAACACAGTATCAAAGAAGCACTTTAGTTCCCTGAATTAATTTTATTTGTTTAAGAAATCAATATAGTCAGCATCAAAGAGGAAATGTTTATCATTTCAAGATACTGCCAGTGACTATAATGATTTAAAAAATTGTGCCCAAAAAACAAGACCAATCAATTTTCTGTCCTTAGTTAATGTGTCCAGAATTCATTCCACTCTAAAAGAAAGTTGTACACAATAACTTATTTGCCTTATTTTAAGCATAAAATAAATACATTTACTAAAAATACTATATTTCTATAGTAATGAGCTCGATCTAGTAAAGAGCATTTCCAGGATCTTTTTTATTTTTTTCATGAGATTGAAGTGTAGAGCTCCTATTAGAAAATCCTACAGCAAACAAATAGAAGCTGTGAGGAGATGAAAGATACCAATATGAGCCATTATTAATTGCTGTTTCCTGGCATAAACTAAAATCCCTTTTCTGTGCACTAAAATTCAGATATTTCAGAAACAAAATTAATATGATGCCAGGACAAAATTATATACACGAGTCTGAATGATGTGTAATTGGCCTCTGTGTTTAGAAAATCTTTTGATTAAATGAGTCACTATGAATTTGAAATGGAGAGGCCTACAAATGTTTTTCTTTCATTGAACAAAATTAAATATTGTAAACCAATGAGCACTAACAAATACCTTTGTATAGCTTGTTTCCACATATATTCTGGATAACTTATGATTTAGTCCACTTCAGATCCATCAATAGATCATGACTACCTGGCCACTATTATAATGTGAGGATAGAATTCCTCATCCCATGATTTAGGAACTAGATTGAAAATACAGACATATTTCAAGTTAATCAAAATACAAGAAAACATGTACTCATAAGGCATTGGTTGGTATGGAAAATACCATGAGTAGAAGTGGTGCTAAATACAAATAAAAGCAGATGCAGATGTCCACAGTATCTACATGGGGAATTTGAGACTAGAGACGAGGAAAAAATGTTACCTACAAGCAAAGAACTTATAATAAGGAAACTATTTTAGCAATGCTCTTATTCCATGATTTCCCTTTACAATGAGAACTCTGAATCTCTCAAAGCATTGTGTAGTATACTCAAATGTATCCTATCAGTCCCCTGAATTATATTAGGAAAAGTGAGCAGCCAATCAGTACAAATGCATGAACTGCATTTGACGAATAGTATGCAGTAAATCGTGTAGGCAATTATTGTTTGGAAAAGCAGGTTTGGCCTGTTTCTGAAATGCAGTATTGAAAGATTAAAATTCATCAACAGAAGGAAATAGACCTATGTGTTGTGTTTGTACAAAGTATGTGATATTTTCTGGTAACTATAACACAAATAAATTGAAAACTCCCAAGGAAAACTGTACTAATGAATATTAACTGAGGTAACACTTCTGGATGAGAGCAATTATTTGTACTGATAGGAAGAGAAGCCAAAAGCATTGTACCAGTGGCTCTCGAGACAGAAATATGGTCAAATAGGACACCTAATATAATAATTGGTTTTAATGTCAACTTGCCACATTTAGAATCAACTGAGTGGGGCTCCTGAACTAAAAAAAAATGTTCTCATCACATTGATAGATGTGGGAGGGCATATCCTTGTAGCAGTTCAAATAAAAAACTATTTGGGAAGGAAGATTAGCTCCTTTACTCTGCTTGGTCTTCCCTCCTGACCATGAGTTAATTTGAACCCTTACTGCTACTGGCACTGTAGTTGCTGATTTTTTTTTTCTAATAGGAAAAAAATATTTCTCTTTTTTTAGATATGATTTTTAAAACAATCTTTTCTCATTTTACATACCAATTCCAGTTCCAACTCTCTCCTATTCTTAGGCTGTAACCACCTTCTCTCTACTTCACCACATTCCACAGAGAAAGGTGGACTTCCCACAGACAGTCAACTAAGTCTGTCACATCCGTTTGAGGCAGGTCCCAGGGACTCTCCACTATATCTAGGCTGATCAAGGTATCTCTTCAAAGATAATGGGCTCCAAAAAGCCAGTTTCAAGTACTAAAGATAAATCCTGGTCTTACCACAAGCCCCGCAGGCTGCCCAAGCCACACTACTGTCATACACACTCAGAGAGCCCAGATTGGTCCCATGCAAGTTCCCCAGCTGTGAGTCTGGAGTCAATGAACTCCTACTAGTTCAGGTCAGCTATCTCTGTGGGTATCCACAAAATTGGTTTGACCCCTTTGCTCACATTATTGCTCTTCCCTATCTTTGACTAGACTCTGGGATCTTGATCCATTGCTGAGCTATAGATCCCCATGTCTGACTCCATCGTTGCTGGATGAAGGTTCTATGGTGATAATTTAGGTAGTCATTAATCGAGCACTAAGGAAATTCTCAAGAATCCATAAAGATATCCCCAGAAAAACCATATTTCAATACTTTCATTGTAAAGTGTGTTCTCCAGGGACTCTCCAGGCTATAGACACTGGATTGGGAGTATTGAGGCACTCTACCTTGTGGTCTAAATAATGCAGAATGTTGCCCCCCCAAAGATACAGTAATTGTGGAAGTTCTCTGACTGTTGAGTCATTCAGCATAAACAGTGTGTATGTGTGTGTGTGTGTGTGTGTGTGTGTGTGTGTGTGTGTGTGTATCTATGTATACTCTCTATATAGAGAGAACATATTCATCTTGGATTTGTTCTTCTAGATTTGTTCCCCTAGAGAACCCTGAGTATGATGAGGTGATATCAGAAGATCAGGTCAGGGGGGGAAGATTGTCAGAGCTGGGGGGGGGCGCAAACATGAAAGCTAAAAGTTCTGAGAAAAACTGAGAACAAAGGGCATGGTCTAGAATACCAGAAAAGATCAAAGAACTCCGGCAGGAAAGAAAGAAGGTAGACCCAAGGTAAACAATACAGAGAGAATACGATCACTGCAGAGCAGGCCCACCCATCTCTTAAGAACAGCAGAAATGCAAAAGGTTGGAGGGCTCAGATAGAAGCATGGTGCAGCTTGACCAATCCAATAGTCAAAGTAGGGAACTCAGAATGTACCCAGCCAATAACTTAGATCTGTAGCCTGGGCATCAGTGAAAAACCAGAGTCTTGTAAACACTAAAACCAAGAATTTAGTGAATAGATCATAATGGGAGGAGATTCTCTAAACAGAGTAGCATTGATTCTGCCCACTGGAATGCTTCAAATGCATATGAATAGTTTTCATCAGGAACTTGCCAATCTGCAAAAGGAAAATACAAGACCCAGAAATCCAGGAAAAAAGAACAAGCATACAAGAAAATAAAACAAAACAAAACAAAATACCTTAATACTTCATGATATATAAAAGTAATAATAAAAATCAATGATAAAGGATTTCTTACATGGTGGCATTTTCATACTATTTACTGCTAGTTGTATTTTTTTATTTTTAATTATTTGAGTATATTCCAGAGTCTCAATTTGTGTGAATGGAAGTAGAACATAAACTCACATGGTGTTGTTGTTTATATGTCTTTCTGCTGGACACTATAAAAGTGGGCTTGGCCTAAGTTTGCTGGCTTGGTGACAAGAGATGATTGTGTTACATAACAACTCTGCTGAAATAATCCAGATGTTTGAGTGACAAAATAATATAAGAAACTGAACATTGTCTTAATCCAATATCAAATGCTGTTCTAAAATCACAAAATGTCTTATAAAAAATGTCTATCTCTAGGCATTTTACAGGCTTAGTGGTGTATGGAAGCAATGGATAGGATTGTTCATCCCATATCTCTATTAAGAACTGTGTCAGGGTTGTTTCAGATCACTATGAAGCAGTCGGAAGTGCACAGCAGAGGGGAGCTAACTATGAAGTCTGTATTCTTATTATGTTTCTGCACATACAACCTCATATATATTGAAAGTATTTTTTAATATTTCAATTTACTTTTTGAAAATTTAATACAATATATTTTTATCATATTGCTTCCCCTTCTCTCCTTCCAGATTTTTCCCTGTCTTCCAATTGATCCAACTTCATGTTCTTTCACTCTTTTAAATTAAAAACAAACCCTAAAACAAAACAAAGAGAAAAAACTCATAACATAGAATCTGAGTTTTCTTGGCCATTTACTTCTGTGCTAGGGGCCTATTCTGTGATGTATCCAATGTCATCCCATTGATCAAGACTGAATTCCTTCTCCAAGCATCTATTAACTGTGACTAGCTTCTTGACTAATAGTGGAACTTTAAATTCACTTAGACTTCTCCATTCTTGGATTTTGTTCAGCTAGAGCTTGAACAGATATTAAGTATGCTGTCATAGTCTGTTAATTTATATGTGTATCTGCATATGGAAAACAATTGGCTCTTAACAATATTGCCTGTCCTTTTCAATATAGATCCATGAGGTGCAAGAATGATGGACAGATGTCAAATGCACAATTCAGATGGTGTCATTAATTTCCCTATCCATGACACTTTCTGTCATATTTATTTTAAAATTTAATGCCATGAATACATACTTTCTACCTACTCATTATTAGTTTGGATTTCTTTTTTAAAAAAGGATTTATCTATTTTTTCACTAGTTTTTTATTTGCAATTTTTCCATCTTAAAATAGACTCCATTATTAGAAGGCTGTTTTTTAATCATTTATGCATTGGAAGCACTTGAAGTGAGGCTTCTGCTTGTTCATTTTGTCTCTAGCTGTTTTACCAGCATTTCCTCTCTAGTGAGTATTATTAATGTTCAGTGTATTGCTATCTGTTACTGAGCTTGTTATAAGCCCATGTGATTAATTTTCATGAAATATTTTGAAATTATTTTTCTTTCTGATGTTTAACACACCTTTTGTGACAGTTGAATTTGGTCAAGTTGATAAATCTTGGGAAAGGAGCCACATGAAGGCCGGCCTACATCAGACTGGTCTGAAACATACCAATCTGTACTATTTGCCTTTAGCTGACATGGCATAGAAGAGACCAGACTTCTGTGATGCATACCATCCTTAGCCTGGTAGGCTTGTAGCTGATTGTGAGATTGGAAGCAAGCCAGTAAACACTGTTACTCTGTGATCTCTGTCCATTTCTGTCTTCAGTTTCTACATTCAAATTCCTGCCTTTGGCTTCTCTCAGGCTACTAGATACCTGGCAAAAAGAACAGGCTTATAGTCTGAGTAGAGCCTACATTGCATGCCTCATCAAAGCTAACTGAATTTTCTCTGTCTAGCTGTTATAGCTCCCACAGGCAGCAGCATCTCTAAAAGCTAACAACCTTTCCTTGAGGCCTGCTTTGATAAGCACTTTCCCAAGGTTTCATTGATCTTCTGCAAATTCATTGGAGTTTCCAAGTCAGCCACTTGAAAGTGTCAGCTCCTTTGTTACCTGGCTAGTGGTGGAAGCAGAAGGCTGAGAAAATCCCCTTCAAGAAATCGGCACATACACAATGTAAAATTATGTATTCCAATTAAAATGGACATCAAAAACAAAAACCAAGCATAAAGGTATTGTATTGCCTTCTCAGTATGATATCAAATGAGGTGTAGTGTCCTCTGAGGACTCACTTGGGCCAGAACATTTCGTAAGTGCAAATATCTTTGTTTTTGCCATGGGGTTACTAAAGCAATGAGTTACTCATTCATGAAGTCTACACTGATATCCTCCCATTGTCAGCCTCACAACTTCAGCTAATATATGTGAAAATGGTATTACATGGTTTTAAAAGGCAGTATGTCCAACTAAATTTAAATTTCAAGTGATTTAAAAATAATCCTTTTCAGTATATGGACAACATATTGCATAGAACGCAACCTATACTCAAAATATTTCTCCATTTGGAATGTTAACAGAAGTCTGTTTTTCTTTTTTCAGTCTATGAAAACTACTTATGATCTCTTCCAAGCAATCTGCTTATACTCATATCTTTGCCTATGGTCTGCTTCTAGTGGATTCTAAACTAGGAGAGGCAACTAGTTAAAAGAAACTGAGTTTGAGGAAAAGACTCAGAAAATTCTTCAGAAGCAGAATTTTACTGCAGCTTCCAAATAAGAATGAAATTGTAAAGGGCTATTATTCTAAATCAGGACACAAAGTAAACACCAACAAAACCTACAAAGCCAGTCTCAGCACATTTTTCTCATTTGTAGAAGCCTTCACCCCATCAGAAAAACACCTGTTATCCAATAACCTTTATTAAACTTGATGCCAAGACTCATTAGTAGTGTTAGACTGTTATAACGCTCTATTCACTCTGTCACTGAATGTTTCAAATGCCTACACTGGAAAATTGCCTGGACATCACAGATCAGTGTTGCTGGATTGGAAAAGCAAGCTTGTTTATAATATTGTTCTCATTGACCCACCATCTCCCTGTTTTGAGTACATCAGTGCTAAGTGACACTATTCACTATTGTTAATAAAATTTGAAACTCTTTGCTTTTCTTCCTTCCTTCCTTTCTTCCTTCCTTCCTTCCTTCCTTCCTTTCTTCCTTCCTTCCTTCCTTCCTTCCTTCCTTCCTTTCTTGCATGGGGAAACACAAATGTTACACACCACATGTGCAGATGACAGAGGACAACTTGGAATCCTTTGTTTCTCCCATGTGGATTTTGAGAGTTAAATGTAGGTCATTAGACTTGCCAGCAAACAACCTTAACTTCTGAGGCATTGTACAATCCCAAACTATCATGGTTTTAAATAATCTATTTAAAATCCAAAAATCCTTCTCGTTGTCATTCCTCATTAAAGATACATATACATTCTGGGTAAGAAATAATCCATCAATCTACCAAATGACATTGCCAAAACTTTGTGGGCTATTTGTTAAGTTCAAAATTCTTAATTTGATGACTTTTATTTATTTCCTCTAATACTTGCAGATAGTATGGTTTCCTTTTTCACTGGGGCAAAAATAAGTCTTTAAGACATCTACATCTGTGTAACATATACAATAATCCATTTATCTTTATTTCAATATCATATCAGAAACTAAGCTTATCTATGACTGTCACATGGAATGAATGTAATTGTTTCTCATTCATGGGTAGGTGCCCTCTATTCCAGGGTAAGCCTAGATCAGTATGGACAAAACTGCTAGCTCTGCTAGCTGATAGACAGCTACCTCTGAGTACTTAACAGTGAAGCTTTTTTTTTTTTTTTTTTTTTTTTTTTTTGCTAAAGTGCTCACTTTAGCATTCAAATGGTTGCTTCTTCAATACGATCTCATCAGTAGATAGTGCCACCTTGTGATGGCATCAAGAGACCTGAGGGTAGCCTGCAGGGTGCTGTTAAAGTTCATTCTGAATGAAAGAATTCTCACACTCGTTATAATTACAACTTATTTTGCACTTCCATGTTGACCTTTATGATATCAAAGTATCATTTGAGCATCACTCAGAAGTCATGAAAATCATTCCTGTCTTGATTAATTTACGTTGGTCTATGTTCAACATTGAGCATTAGTGTCAGTTAACAGAGATAGTAGTTTGTTCAGAAGAAAGTCTGTTCTCCCTCTTATTTTCTGCAATGATTACTAAACCAAGGAAAGAATGGAGCTAGGTGCCATCTTGTTGATGAATCATCTTCCAAAAATGAACACATAGAAACAACCAGGTAAGAGAACATGGAAAAAGAAAGCCATTTTTATGAAGTTTTCATGATTTTTTTCTGCTGTTTGTACAAGTGTCACCATTTTGAAATCTAATGAAATTGAATCTGTACCTGTCTTAGAAAAATAATCTTAATGTTTTAAAATTGCTTAGATATACTATATTCATTTGTTCTTATTTCATAATTCAGATTACCATTCAGGATTTTCCTTGTGGCAATAAATAATGGAACAATACTTTCTCAGAGATGCTTTATGCAGCTAAAGAAAAAATATTAAATAAGCCATACAGAGGTGCTCTGACATTATTGCAAAGTCATCATTGTTTTAATAATGAAAACCCGTCCCAGAATGCACGAGGCTGATGTTGGAAGACTAAGCTTAAGATATTCACCTATATAGCATGTCCTAGGCTAGCCTGGGCTATATGAGGTCCTGTCCACACAAACAAATAAGTACATAGAAGCCACAAATGTTTCCCAATAGGCAACTCAAGACATGGGTAATTTCACATAAGTGTATTTGCTCTGTTTCTTATTCTTGGTCCATACAATTATGCCTGTATTTCATTTTTACTCAGTAACAAACAATTATTTCATTGGATATAACATAGGCAAAACACAAAGCCAACTTTGTAAAGTCTGCAACCCATCCATGACAGAGGCTTATCACTAAGTAAGTCTCCTATAACTTAGTGTGATAATTCATTTTACTTCACTGTTAAACAAATTTTAACATTTATAGCATTTTCACTTTAGTGTGTTCTTATCTTAAATAAGAACAAATAGCTCAAACAATTCAATAACTCAGACAATGTGAGAACTACTATTTCTAGGGGTAAGCTAGCTGGTAGAAGATAGAATTCAACAATCCACTCTTCTGATGTGATTTTCTTCTATTACTTAAAGTTAAAATAGAAAATAATAGGTTTTTTCATGGCATATTCATTCACATATTTAAAACACTGTCATTGATCAAAAATGTATTTTATCCCTGGAAATTGCCCCTATACAGTGTGTGCTAAGATGTAAACTGTCTTGGTGCTAATGTCTTCAGAACCCACTTCTTACCTCTTCATGCTGTTCCTTTCCAAGGGTTTGGAAAACTCTGTGTGGAATAATAAGATCCATAAGCATTTCACACAGATCTGTCTGAATCCTCATGCAAACTACTAATTGTAAAACTTTCCCAGAGGATTTTAGAAAGATGTGTCATCTTTCTAAAGCCTTGGCACAAGGTCCACATTGTTTTCATCAAGGGACTGACTCATTTGAGCAAGTTCCAGATAAAGTTAGTGATTTATGAAAGCTTTCATTGCCTCTGTTGGCCATTGCAGACTGAAATACTGTGGGGGAGTGTGTGATTTGTTTTCATTTATAAAGGTGCAGAGGCTTTGAATTTAAAAATGGAACATTTCTTCTTGTGCCAAATGCAAACAACTTAACATCCACTTCCCATCTAGCGATTTTACTAGTTCAAGAGAGTTTCTTTGAATCTTATCTGTATTATATTTCCTGCTGATTGGGAGTGCCTCCCGCTTCAACTGCAAGGCCATAAATATGCTGGCACCAATTTGAACAGGAAATGAATAACAAAGAAAATTGGGAAATAAATGTAATGAGTGGTTATAGGGTTGTGAAAACTATACATTTTCTTGCAGGGTGGGTGCTGCCATGTTGATTTATGCCTGAGAAATCTTTCATGCAAACACAAAACAAAAGCTTTCGATTATTTGGTCAACAACAAAAGCAAAGTTCCCCCTATCTCCAATGTTCCTGTGTGCTGGTTTGAATGAGTCCACTTGTTTGCTGCTGAGATTTTTCTTGAGCCCTGGAGAAGGCTTGATTGGATAAAGTAATTTCTTTTTTAGAAAACTAAAAGTCATGACAATCCATAGAGCTTGCTTTCAAGGCCATAAAAAAGAATTTTGTGGAGACCACAGGAGCTCAGGGAATATAAAGTACTTTGAGGATTCCAGGACAATTTAGAATCTGTTACGAGAGTACCCAGATGCATTTCTGAACTGCTTTTAATGGTCAAGAATTTCTTCAACACATTAAAAGCTAAAGATGATTAGAATAAAAAAGCAGGAGGAAGCATAGATATATAGACTTATTAGTATCATAATTGTAAACTATTTGCCTAGCCCTAGCATTGCGTTTTAAATGGGTTGAAAGTTTTTTTAATAGTCTTGTGTTATATTGGAAGATACCGAAAGTCTTTTCTTTTTAAATAAGAAAGAAGAGCTTGGATGATGATCAATTTCTGTTGAAGGTCTTTCTTTGGCTGCCCTTGTTTGAAGATTCTCATTGCCCTCACTCCTCTCCTCACAGTCTCACTCACTTCCCACTTTTTACCCCATTGCTAACTATATCACCCTCCCAAATTTCAATTTAACTGGGCTGTTCAAAATACCTTCCTTATTCTTTATTTAATACCCTGACTCTTGGCATCAATATCATGACTAATTAATTGCTAATTATATGTTTTATTATAGCAAAAATACAGTAATAGGATTATGACATTATTTAATGGAAGCAGCATACTGAGGTTATACAAGTAAGACATGAACAGCAGAATATTACATTAAGTGAGGTAAGTTAGGCTGAGAAAGAAAGACATAATGTGTTCTTTCTCATATGTGGATTTGACTTCAAAATCTAAAGAGGTACATTATGTGTGAGTGAGTATATATAAAGGCCATGGAGAAAGAAAGGGACATATGTCAGAGAACAATATAGGTGTAAGGGATCGGACATAGGAGAGGGTCAGGAATATAATAGCTCACATGGATATGAAAGTGGAAGCATTAGTCCTGGAGTTGGAAAAACATAAGTGGGGATCAGGTGTAGGGAGATGAGGAGAAGGGTGGAGAAGTTTGCCCCAAATGCCTTTAGTAAGAGTTGCCTTTGTTGTGACTAAACACTATTACCAAAAGTAATGGGAAGGAAAGAGTTCATTTGCTCATAGTACAATTTAAGAGTTTATCATCAGGATAGGGATCTGGAATCAGGAGCTGTTGCAGAGGTCATGGAAAAGTGTTGTTTACAAGCTTGATCTGATATTTTGCTTAGGCTGCTTTCTTATAGAACCCAGAACCACCAGCCAAGGGATGGAACTTCCCGTAATGGACTGGGTCCTCTCTCATCAATCAGTAATTAAGGAAATACCCAATAGGCTTACCTGTAGCCTCATATTTTGGAGGTATTTTCTCTTTTGTTCCACCCTCTTGAATGACTATAGTTTGGGTCAAGTTGACATATAACTGTCCAGCATACCAAACTAAGGATATGTGGAAAAGAGAAGTGAAAAGCTGCTATTATAAGCTAATTAAAAAACAAGATAAAATAAATGAAAGCAGTTTTAAGGGAGGAATTCTGTGTGCGTGGTAGAGCCAATCACAGAAGTTACGCAGTTTCCAATGAAAATCCAGAGCAATGGGTGAAGTATCTCCCTAGGAGGCCCCAACAATTAATTATTGCCATTGTTGTTAATTGCCACATGGTTGCTTAACACACTACATCCTTTTATTGTACACCTCAGAAGAATGAACCAGAAATTTAGCTGGAAGCTTCATACATGATAGGAACCACTCCTACTGCTTCTTGTATTCTACAGGGAGGAGCAATCTCTCTATGGAGAGTTCCATCAGGATGCAGGTAGGCCTGAGTTGTATACAAAAATTAAGCTTCATATAAGCCTGAGAGCAAGTCCTAAACTTGTTCTTGGTTGGAATATGCTTATGTTCTGGTCTTTCTTTCCCTTGATGAAGGCCTGTAGTTATAAGCTAAAATAAATCCATTCCTCTCCAACTTATTTTTGGTTATTGTGATTATTACAACAACGGAAATCAAAGTAGGGCATGTATCTGTTTGTTCAAACTCTCAATTTCCCTGTTGAATTATTTTGCTTTTTTGTCCATATTGTTGATTATCTCTTCTATTTTATTTTTTCTTCATCAATTTTGCTTTGGATTAATCTGCTTTTTCATATCATCTCTTAGGGTTTTGATAATTCTTACTAATAAACATTTGATGTTAGTCTAGCTTTTGGCGTATTTCAGCATTTTTAGTCACTGTGTAGTTGTGGTCTTTTGAAGGATTCATATCGCTCTTCCGATACGAATTATTTATGTCATATATCTTTTCCAGTAGCAAAATCTCTGAAAACCAAAAAGCAGAAATAAGTAAAAAAAAAAAAAAAGAAAAAAAGAAAAGTTGCCCAGTAATAAAATATGCTCGTCTGTAAGTTGATGAATAAAATTAAAATCACTGAGATAGTTATCATGAAAAATTAAATGTGCTATAAAACTCATAGTAAAAGGAAGAGCAAGGCAAAAGGGGGCAAAGTTCTGGCTTCTCAAGCCTGGAGACTGGCATGCAGTGGAATGGTTCAGAGAAACTGTCAGCCCTTGCCATTTTTTGTCATTTAGGCTGGAAGTGGTTCAGTATTGGACAAGTATCCAGTGTTCCCAGAGCTGTCTTTTCTTTGTGCGACCAGTGCCATTTCTAACTACATTTACCTGTATAGTCTTTGAGATAGGGTAAGTTCTTCTATCCTGTAGAAACTTTTTGGATCATATCTGTTTGGGGAGCTCTGTCCTAGCTAGATTGTGGCTCCTCATAACATTGAGAGTTGGGGAAATAATCACAGCACTGATATTCGTACAAGGAAAGGACTTGCCACTCACAAAAAGACAAACATGGTATGTATTAAATCACATACGGATGTTAGACATAGAACAAAAGATTACCAGCCTACTACGGTCTTCATACTTTCAAACTAACCTAAGTATTGATTGTATTGCTGGAGAGAACCACGCCCTGCCCTCTTTAGGCACAAGAACAGTTTCTCAGTAATGGAATCATAGGTCATTCAATGAAGTAACCTTTATTCTTTATTTCATCACCAGAACCAGATTTCATTTGAAACATCAACACAGAATCATTCAGTGAAAACTAAGAAATGATTACTAAAGTTTACAGCGTATCCCTTACTAAGTACATATACTTTAATACTTTACTCTTCTGAGAATGGCATGTCTCCAAATGTGTGATAGTACCTTCTGAATGCCTCTACTTAAGTTTAATATTTGAACTTATATTGAAATATCTTTCATAACAATTCCAATTTGACTGCACCATGTACAAAAAATGGATAATCTGTGTAAGTTAATTGTGTAATTCATTATAGCTTAATAAATAAAGTATAGGGTTATTTATGATTTTGGTTTTTTTTTTTTTTTTTTTTTTGGCCACTTCACTGATGGCTACAGGATGGAAGTGAGATGGTTCTGTGAAGTACAGAATGCCTTATACGGACTATCCCCATCCTGTAAACAGTAATAGTGATGATTTTCAGAATATATATCTGACTTTACCATGAAACACCAAATGAGTGTTACAGACAGAAGACCACAAAGCACCTAGTGTTTTGACATTAGTTGCTTCCATGACAACATTATTCAGAAGGAGGGAGTGAAAGATGAGAAAGAAGAGAGAAATGACAGTCACCAAGAGTGAAAAAAAATAAATGGAAGGGAAAAGAAATAATGCAAATAAGCAACGAGGATGAGGATAATAGGAGAGAGAGTAGACAAAAGGTGAGTTTGGGAATCCTGACTTCCCTTCGCCCTTATACCTCTCTGTTTCTAAATTCCTAGGCTACTTCTAGACATGTCTGTAGTCTGTCCCTTTGGTTTTAGTCTGGTATATACTTTCATCTTATATCTATGTCTCCCAAAACATCAGATAGAAAAATAAATGTTTTCACTACTCACTAAAAGGACTATGCTAAGAACCTAAGTAAAGAAAATACAAAAGAAGTTGAGCAGTTGGGCATTTTTGGTCTCCTCTCTCACTCTAGCACTAGGAGCCAGATGGAGGTAGATCTTTGAGTTCCATGCCAGCCTGTTCTACATAGCAACTTCCAGGTCATCCAGAGCTACATAGTGATACACCATGTTCTTTAAAACAAACAACAACAACAACAAATATCCAAATATATAAGGAAATTCTGACATTTGTTTCTTTTCAGATTTGGAGAAAAAACTTAACTTTATAAAGAGGGTTACAGAAAGCCTCCTTCAAACTGAATTCCTGAATTTGAACCTGCCCATTAGTCATTCACTCCATTACACATTCTGCTCTTTGCAAGGTTTGATTTTGAGGAAGCACATTGTTGGGTAAAGAGAGGCCTTAAGGGTGCAATATATTTCAAAATACAATTAAAATAAACTCTTCAAGTGGAAATGTAAGATGCATTTGTATTCTGTTAAAGCCTTTGGCCTTATCAACTGCAAGTGTTCCTGTAGTAACCAGCCTCATACAAAAGGCAACAGGCATCAGCTGCACAAAAACAAACAAGGGCTTCAAACACCACAATAACTTCCTGTACCAGCTTTTGTTTGCTTGCTGAGGCTGCAAACACTGGGAGTTGCTGAAATACACAGCGTAACAGCTTGAGTCAATATTTACCTGCTAAACTGTGGTGTTTTTATTTTGCAAGGTGACTGAACCCTTTGAATAAACATATATCCTGGTAGGCAGGAAGGAGAACCACATCAGGAAGGCACTAGGAAGAGGGCCAAGAACAGAATCAGCTCTGCCTTTATGGTGACACTGGAGGAGAGAATCCTGAGTTTTCAGAGGATCTGTCCTAACACTTTTCTTTCAAATACAAAAGTTCAAACACTTGAGGGGCAGAGGAAATGCCCATCTCAAGTTATACTCCTTGCCTTTAAGATTCTTCTCACCAAGCATTATGAGATTTCTTTTCATCAGCATTAGTGTTCTATGATAACAGTTACTGCACCACCATATCTCTTGGGGCTGAAAAGGCATGGTCCTAGTAAGTTTGTAGGTATTATCTATGCAGTTGATTCTGGAACAACATACTGGTCTAGACCAGTTCAAACCAACACAAATGCAATGTAGGCAAGCCATTATATTTAAATTATAACTATGTAGCTACTACATAGAAACAATAGTCATGAAGTGAGATTTACCACTAACAAGAAGCCCAGCATGCAGAAGATAGTTTGTGGTCAGGATAGTTTCTGGGCAGCAGCATCTGAGAAGCATACTATACTTCTTTTCATGTAATGACATAGTGCTTGTCTGGAACAAAGGTACATCCATCTGCATAGATGAAATGAGCTTCAGATTTTTTGCAATGCCAAATAAAATGAACTACTACATAAATAGTTGTTCAGTGTTGTTTACAGAAGGGTGACAAGAATAAAAACAAAACAAACAACAACAACAAAAAAGCAATGTGTCAACATTCAATATAAATGCAGTATTTTTCCCACCGATTTTGATTCATAGGTAGGTGAATCTGCTAAGGTGGAATCAAATTCATGGTCATGCACATCTAATTTGTCTGGATCACATATCATATGTTAAATGAACACCTTTAACATAGATTATGTTAAACACCATACTCATATAGATTATGAGTATGGTACAGTATGGCACAGTTCTGGCTTACAGTCACAGGCCCTCCAAATTTTTATATGTGGCTGAGACGATATGTAATCTCACATTTGAGGGGTTCCCCGGTGGTGTGTGCCTATGAGGGGAATGGTGTCCATTCAGAAAATTCTGGAGCATCCTTGAGCGATGAAGCAGTTGAGGGAGGGAGATAAATGCATAGGTTTGGTATAAATGCATGAGGGAAAGGAGAAGAGAGAGAATGGGGAAGAATGAGAAAGAGAGGGAGAGGGAAAAGAGTGTATATTGTTGTCATTCTAGTCTACATCCATTCTTGGGACAGACCCTACATCCTGCTTGGTGCTATATACACCATGTCTCCTCTGTTTTGGCAGTATTTGGGAATTTAGCCTTGAGTAGTCTGCTTATTCCAGAGGACAGTATGCTGCAGAATTCTTCTTTATTTTACAATTGCCTTGGGGTCTGCCTTGAAAGAGTGATCATAAAGAGAATAACTTTGTGCTTGTTGTAATGAAGAGAAGACTCTGTGAGGAAGGAAAAATCTTGGAAATCAATATCAACATTGGATAGAATCCCCCTTTACCCATGTTAGGGCTGCCCTCAGGATCAATAGATGGAATTAACCTGGATCTGTCATTATTATTATTTTGATAAGCTGCTTTATGATCAATTGACATAAATTCCCAGACGTCAGCTTCATGTAAATGAAGGTAAAACACAAATGATGTTGTTTGAGAATTAGCTTCTCATTCCCGCCTCACCCAACTCCTGGTCTCTAAAGAGCAAGAGGACTCAAAGAGTGAAATTGAAAATTTTCATGAACGTAAACAGATACTAATAAAAAAGAATGGTCCATTGCGCTGATTTTATTGACTTGTTAATCTGCAATGCATAATTATAGTAAAAATTAACTACTGTAGGCATGTCTGTACTGAATGCTTACTCAATGTCAGTCTCTATGCTTGATGATTAGTGCTTTGCTTATCCTATTTAATTATTTATCCATTCTATGAGATACAGACATTGAGATGTGGGATGCAGAAATGTCCAAAAGAGCATAGTAAGTGATTGATAGCCTACCTATAGCCAATATTTTTTTTTTATTATTACACCTGTGCCATTCCCTGGATGAGACTGTTTGAATTGGTGAGTGTTTGTCCTTGCCAATGGAGGTGTTGCAAGCCCTAAATGTTTGTTTGGGCATCTTCCTCTAGCAACATTCATCCAGATTCTCATGATCTGAACATGAGATTTTCCCCACAGGCTTGTTTTGGATCCTTGCCCCTGGCTTGCCATGCTGTTTTAGGAGGCTGTGGAATCTTTACTATTGAGACCTAACTTGCAGATGTAAGTCATTAGAGATAGAGCTTTGAAAGTTGTGTCCAATCAAGGTTCCAGGCTGTCTTCTATGTTTCTGGCTCAGTACCCAGTAAACACTGCCAATGTGTCCTTCCCAACCATGGGCAGAATACTTCACTGCATCTTCATTATGTCTATGAACAGACATTTCTCTAAAGAAATGAATCAAAATAAACCTTCTCTCTAGATATATGAGTGTGAGAAAGCTGGTCTTCTACTTGCAAACAAGGTAAATCAATCTCAATTCCCAGGGTACTTATCCTGTAGTGTTTATGGCTGTTCTGCACTCAGAGGGACAAAGGACTATAATCCCAGGTAAGGCCCCAGTTCCTCAGAATGGAGACTAGCCATTGAAAATTAACATATGACATCTAAATAACTTAGTCCAATCCTTTCTAACACCGACCCAAGCTGGCACTGTGACAACTTCTAGCCTTCCTTTAACATCTGTTTTGGGAGGTCTTCACATACATGCCTGCACATGCATTTTATTAATGGTAATTTTGAAATCCTCACGTCATCTTGTGTAGAACAAGCAGTCTCCTCAAACGTATGAATGCCTCATGAGCCAGAAAACATGGCCTGCATAAGAGGAGACTATGAGGAAGACCACAAATTCCTGGTAGTTATTTGAGAGACTGTTTCAGGTTTCACCTCAGAACGTGTGATAGGGCACTAATATGTTCTCTGTAGTGCTCAGCTTATAAGAACCATGCCAATATGTCCTTGGTCTCCCTGAGTGCTTTGCAGTTTACACATACCCTTTCTTATCCTACACTTATAAGAGAAAGTTAAATGGAAATCTTGATTATTTGAGGACATAAAATGGATTTTGGTGCTGACAGAGACTTTTAAATGGAGGAAACCTCAATCAATTGTCCCACAAACAAGGTGGTTCTAAATCTCAGAATATAAGACTCATGTGAGATCATATAGACTAACAACCACTAACCATATTTACTATTTTCATGCTTTCAATAAAATAATTAGAATAAATGCAATGAAGTTAAATTTTGTAGTTCTACCAGTTAGTTTTATACTATGCATATAGTGGTCACCATGAAGCAGAGCAGACTCAAAGAGCACTTTGTCATTTCAGAATATTTCACTGAACAGGCTTAGGTACATGGTGTGGTGATTTGAGAAAATGTTTCCCAAATGGGGTGCCATAATTATAATGTGAGGCTTTGTTTGTATGGCATGTTTGTAGGTATACAAACCTATTGTTTGTTGGAGGAAGTGTGTTACTGTGGAGGTGAACTTTTTAGGTTCATATATCCTCAAGCCATGCCCAGTGAGACATTCTACTTTCTATTGCCTGCATATCAACATGAAGTATCTCTGTCTCCAGCACCCTGTCTGCCTGAACAATGCCACACTCCCCATCATGATAATAATGGACTAAATGTCTAAAACTGTAAGCTATCAACTCAATTAAGTGTTTTCCTTTGTAAGAGTTGATGTGGCCATGCTGTTCTTTCACATCAATAGAAACCCTAACTCAGACATAAACTGGTCACCTCAATTTATACAAAGAAACTGACCTTTGAGGTTGAGTTCAGGTGTCTTGCCTTCTTGCCTCATAGATATATGTTGACTGTGATTTGAAAGGGACTGGTTTTTCTTACTCTGTCATAGTATCAGACAGTCTCCCATTTCTGATGACAAAGTTAACTGTTTTCCTAAGGTGATCTTACACAAATACAAATGAAAGGAAGTTAGCTGGTGACACATTAGTGAGTCACATTCAAGGTATGAATGGCTATAAAATGAAATAAGGATAAAATCAAGAAGTTCAGTCCTTACGACAAACTCTTTAAGAGTAATGAAAAGGACAAATTTTTTCCTGTTCTCTATGATTAAGCCTATAGCTCACAGGGCTTTCTCAGTTACTATAAGATTGCTGATTTATACAGTGAATGCATTTTTTTTTTTTTTTTTTTGCTTGTTTGTTTGTTTTGTATAATGAATGCCATATGAGAGTTCAATCGGCTCAGGAACTCTAAGAAAGCTTCTCCAGTACTGTGTATATATGGCACATTTAGAAATTGAAGTTATAGCAACTGATAAGCTATAATGACGAGGATTAGCTTACATATGAGAGAAATTATTTTGAACTAAACTACAGTTCAAACATGTACTAGAATAAAAACTCTCAATGTTAACTATACTATAGTTCTGTTGTAAGGACCAACCATAAGATAAAACCTAGAAAGTTCCCACAAGGCCCAGAGCAACATTAAAATTTTTAGAGTTCTCAAGGGTTATGGCCAATGTCCTTATTCACCTTTTTCTCCATCGCTCACCTTTTTGCTGAGAACATAGTAGTCATTTGAGAAAGGTAGAAAGGAGATGGAAAGAGGAGCAAGAAGGAAAATGAAAAGAGAGAAAGAGCGAAAGAACAAAGCATTGTATATAAAAGTCAGTGTCACTACTAGGGAAATGTCTGGAGATCCACAGGGATGACTGTGGGTGGGAATCTGAGCATTAGTGGAGAGGCTACTTTAAATGCCCTTTCCCTAAAATGAGATTGATGACTACCTTAAATGCCATCTTAGAGATTTCATTCAGTAGCTGATGGAAGCAGAAGCAGAGATCAACAGCTAAGCATTGGGCTGAACTCCTGGAATCCAGTTGTAGAGAGGGATGAATGATGAGCAAAGGGGTCAAAACCATGCTGAGGAAACCCACAGAAGCAGTTGACCTGACCAAGTGGAAGCTCACGGCAGCAATCTGACAGATGGGGAACCAGCACAGGTCTGAAGAAGGCCCCCTGAACATGAGTGTCAGTTAGGCGGCCTGGGAAGTCCACGGGACCCCTGACAGTGGAGCCGATATTTAACCCTAGAGCACAAATGCACTTTGGGAGCCCATTCCTTATATAGGGATACTCTCTCAGCCTAGATACAAGGGGAAGAGCCTAGGCCCAGCCCCAAATAATGTAACAGACTTGATGAATCCCACATGGAAAGCCTCATCCACTCTGAGGAGTGTATGGCGGGGGTGGGATATGGGGTCAGTAGGAACACAGAAGGATGGGAGGGAGAGTGAAATGGGATTGATATATAAAATGAGATTGTTTCCAATTTAAATAAAAAGTCATTTAAAAAAGAAAAAGAACAGATGAATATATATTATTAATTTGATCTTCTTGTGATTAAAAGCAATCATGATTGAAAAGGGAGACATATCATGTTTTCCTGTGTTCTCAGTCCCTGTACTAAGATAGCCTCTTACACTCTGTTCAGCATTTCCCTGCAAGCTATGCAATTGAACTGGGATACATTGTACACACAGCTATAGCAGTGAATAAAGGACCTGTATCCAATAAAAATATAAGCTTGAATGAATGCACAACTAACTATAAGAACCTACAGAGAGGTCTAGAAGAATAAATGTATGGCATTTTTAGGTTTAAAGAAAGTTACCTTCAACATTTAACTAGCCAACTCAGAGGCAAAGGCAGAGACAGACTGATATCCAGGGAACTAGTTTGGGTGGCTTGAACATTTTTCATTACTTGAGTCAATAAATTAACCATTCTTACTTCTTAAAGTCATATATATGTATGTGTTATGTATGTATGTATACAGTGTCTCTGTCTCTCTCTCTCTCTCTCTCTCTCTCTCTCTCTGTGTGTGTGTGTCTGTGTGTGTGTGTGTGTGTGTGTGTGTGTGTGTGTGAGATTATCTCTATGACCCTTGCTTCAGTATATGGATGAAGTTGACTTCCTTGTTCTTTTTGACTTGCTCAGACTGCCAGATCTCTGGCCTTCAAGATGTATATCTGTTTCTAAGTATTTGTCCTTTCATTTTCTCATAGTCTTTCTTGCTTTACCAACAATCTAAATTGCACATTTATATTTGTATAAGAAAGACTACTCTAGACATTTCTGTTTTCAAAAGTCTACTTACCCCAAGAGAAAAGAATAAGAAACAGCAATGTAAATGATGTTTTGTCCTTTATCCTTAATAACTCATCTTTTTTGGAATTTACCAACATAAAAAATTGAGTAGTACCTAAGGAGCCTTCAGTGAGTGCTATTTCTAGCTTGACTTCATGCAGATGGGTGGCTTGGTACATACAAGGCCGTCTTCTGCTTATAAATCATAGAACAGCAAATGAACAAGATCAGGAAAGAAAATCCGTACAGCATATAATATTTAAAACATTAAGGATATATAATGAAGAGAGAGAATTAAAGCTTCAAGAGAAAATAAATCTGCAAGGAAGGAGGAGTGATCAGAGAATGAGGACAAGACCAGGCTACAGAAACCCACAGAGACAGCTGTCCTGAACAAGGGGGAGCTAATGGAGCCACAGACTGACAGCTGGAAAATCAGAATTGGACTGACTCAGATCCCCTGAACATGGGTCTCAGGTAAAAGGCATGGGCAGTCTAGGGGACCTCTGACAGTGAAACTAGGATATATTCCTGGTGCATGAAAGGACTTTGAGAGCACTTTCTCCATGGAGGGATACTCCCTTAACCTAGTCCCTACTCCAAATGACTTGACAGATTTTGATGATCCCTCCTAGAAAGTATTACCCTCCCTGAGGAGTGTCAGGGATGAGATGAAGGGGGATTGGGGGACATGGGAAGGAGAGAAATGGAACTGGCATTGATATGTAAAATAAGAAAAAATAATGAATATATAAGAAAATATTAACAGTTAATCATTCCAAATCTGAAAAGAAAAATCAAGTGATTTATAAAGAAAATCCCATCAAAATGACTACTGATTTCTCAATGAAAACTTTGAAGACAAAAGCAATGCATTCCAAATGTCAAAGGCCTACGACAGCTATTCTAGAATATAGTCAGCAAAACCAACCACCATAATTGATGAAGAAATACTAAAATTTGTACATTATAAATAACCTTTAAAAATCTACATATTAAAAGAACCAAACCTAAGTAAAATATGAGAAGCAGTTATTTCAGACAGAAGTGAGGGATGAGCATAGAAAGAAACATGAAGCTATAATTATTAAAACAAAAAGTAACACTGAGACCACAAACATGCAAAAATAAACAACAGAATGACAGAAATTAACACACAAAATTCAATAATAACTTTTAATATTAATGGTCTAATGTCCCCAAAAGGACACAGGCTGACTTGATGGATCAAAAAGCATAATCCATTTATGTTACCTACAAGAAACACGTCTTGGTTTAAAGATTTGCACTGCCTTAGGGTACAAAGATAGACAAACTCTAGTCAAATGGGACCAGAAAGCAAGCAGGTGTTGCTGTATTAATATCTGATAAAACAGATTTAAAACTAAAACAATTAAAAGAGATAAAGAGGGACACTACTCTAATCAAAAGAACAGTTAACAAAAAGATATTAATATCTAACACATGTGCATCAAGCTTTGTGGTACTTATTTATAATAAAAATATTTTAACCATTAGACATTCAAATTGATATTAATCCCTTAGTAGTATTAATACACCACTTTTCCATTGTGCATCTGAATAAAAATAAACAGAAAAATATTAGAATTAATTGATGTCATACATTTTAATATTTCAAGAGACATATATACTCTATTATAGTCAAATAACAAAGATTATTCATTCTACTGAGGAACACATGGATGTTTTTCTAAAACAGATCGCATTCTGCAATACAAAACTAATCTTTACACATCAAAAAAATATTCATTGTATCCTCTCTGACCAAAATGTAGTAATACTTAAAATTATGAGCTAACATATTACTTGTAAATATAGACACTCATGAAGCTAAAGCAACTGGCTAAAACAATCAGTGAGTCAACAAAGAAACAAAAATAAAAAAAAATATTCTTTTAAAACTAAACACAAGCAACAGTGGAGAGACTATCTTAAATGCCTTTCCCCAATAATGAGATTGATGACTACCTACCTTATATGTCATCCTAGACCCTTCATCTAATAGGTGATGGAAGCAGAAACACAGCTAAACACTGAGCAGATCCAGTTGCAGAGAGGGAGGAGTGATGAACAAAGGGGTCAAGACAAGGCTGAAGAAACCCACACAAACTGCTGACTGCTGGGAAACCAGCATAGGACTAACTCAGACTTGCTGAATGTCATGTTAGGAGGACTGGAAAGTCTATGAGGCCTCTGGTGTTGAATCAGTATTTATCCCTAGTATACGAATAGACTTTGGAAGCCCATTCTATATAAAAGGATACTCCCTCAGCCTAGACACATAAGGGAGGGCCTGGGCCCTGCTCCAAATGATATGACAGACTTTGAAGACTCCCTATGGAAGGCCTTATTCTCCCTGGGAAGCAAAAAAAAAGGTATGGGATGAGGGTTGTTGGGGGGAACAGGAGAGGACCTGAGGGTGTGGGAACTGGGATTCACATTAAAACAAGCTTGTTTCAAACTTAAATAAATAATTAAAAAAAGCACATATCATTCCACAGCAGGAAAAAAAACCCAAATAAAAATAAAAACACAGCATAAAAAAAACCTCTGAAAAACATTAAAGTAGGCCTATGGGAGGAAAAGGGGTAATTATCCTATTGCTATAATGAAAAGCGGAAACATTTTCATTGGAAGCTATGTTTTGTGCATCAATGGGAAATAATTAAATATTTACAGAGTATGTGGGATGCTATATGATATAAGACAAAAATGAACCCTTTCTCATAAGAAGCTTCTGAATAATGTGAGCTAGTTAACTATTTGGACATGCCCTAAGTGACTGCAGCTAATGAGCAAAGAGCCATTTATTAATCAGTGCTGGCCCTAATGTTGGGGACATTTAAGATATTTAAGCATTTTTTTCCTTCTCTGTTTCTACAAGAATTATACCTCTCAGCATTGCTGAAAATTGGAAGGTTGTAGGAGGGTTCTATATAGTATTGTTTCTTCAGAATTCTTCAGTACAAAGGTAGATGATACCCTTTTAGCAAGATCTTCTATTCTCTGAACTCATAGTATGTCGCTAGATATCTACCCACCATCCTATTTTTTGTCTCAACCCTCCTGGTTGGGTGCCCTGTGAACACGTACAGCCTTATATCTGTGCCTCTCTTCTTCAATAAAAACAAGATTCCTAAGAAGATAAAGGGCAATTCTTTCAAGACCTATTACTCTTCTTGCCATTTTACTTTTTGTCTTTGAACAATGGCTTGAAAGAAAGATAAATTATTAAACGCAAAATATGGAAAGCCTCTGGATCACAGTCCCCCTTTTCTTCCCCCATAATGATTACATATATAAAATTCTGCTGAGAATATTTTAAAGACATTATAAGGGAGGGCAAATTGTAGAGATATTTACTTTATAGCCCATTATAATATGGAAAGTTGGAAAGAATTTAGGTTTTTCATATAGTCTAATAGGAAAAAAGAATAAAGCTGTTGGTACTTATTTAGATAATATAACTAAACAGACTCCAACAATAATAAAGGGAAAATTTGAAATTCATAAATCTTTGAAATCCAATTGTATATGTTTCAAAGTATCTCCTGAGATTATTGGTGGAGTTATAATTATAGTTGATTAGTAATACAACTATTAATACTGTTGATAATAATGATAATGGTAGTAAGTTACAGTGACATGTGCTTTCTGAGTTTAGCTTTTAAAAATAATCTTACTAAAATCAAAACATTGGAGAACAATTAAATGTAATATTTAATAATGTTTAAATAAAGCTAAACACATTCAATAACGTTTGGTTTGAAAGTGACTAAACAGGACCTAGAGACAATATTCTGTGGTTCAGTGTTCATTGCTGTTTCAGAGCTTTCAAATTCCCCTTACCCATGTTAGGAAGCTCAAAAATTCCTGAAACTTTGTCTCCAGGGGAATCTCAGACTTTCTTCTGGCCTCTTGGGTAATTAGAGAACACAGTACATACATGGCAGACTGGCAGACAGACATACATATCTGCCCATAAATAAAAATTCATATGTTTTTAAATGTATTACCATAATATAAGGGGTGGTAATTTCAATTCCTGCATTTTAATACATTTAGGATCATAAAAATATTTTTTAGACAGTTTACAAAAATTTGAAATTTTACAATTCAGCTTTAGAAATAAGTACTTATCTGGTCTAGATGAACAGGCTAAAGCTGGATCCACATGTACGGTTTTAAAGTAGACTGAGAACATTCCATGTGGTATCAGAAAATGGTGAACGAATAGTATCTATACACTCATTGCTCAAACAAGGCCCAGAGCTAACCTGATTAGACAGATGGAAAGTAATCAAGGAGTTACAGAAAATTCCACCTTCAACTGGTACAAAGTCCAGAGCATTTTCACATTCCCTTGACCTATTTCCCCAAAAGACTCGTAGAACTTACAGCTACCCTTAAGTACCAACTGTCTCCCAGGTTGGTCCTTTTAACTGTAGAAAGAAGAAGAAACTTTATTTTTAAATTATGGTAAACTTTAATTCTAATTTTGAGGGGAAATATTCAAAAAACTAATACAAGGCACTTACCTCTGTTTGTTTGTTTGTTTGTTTGTTTGTTTTCACTATGAAACTGAAGTACAAACCAGGATGGGTGACCTAGGGTGTGCCACAGTCGCATTTCCACTGACAAACATGCTGAAAAGATTTTTGTCACCTTGACACAAGCCAAGGTCTCATGGAAAGAATAAACCACATTGAAAAAATATATCTCTCTCAGGTTGGCCTAAAAGCTTGTAGTGCATTTTGTGGATTACAATTAGTGTGTTGGGAAAGTCTAGTCCACAGGAGATGGGACTACTAAAAAACAAGTGTTCCGGAATTGTATGAAAATGCAAGCTAAAGGGTCAGGTCAAGCAAATCTGCCATCCTGTAAATTGCTTTTCTCTACATTTTTTCTTTCTTTTTTCTCTTTTTTCTTTTCTTTTCTCTCTTTTTTTTAATACATGCATTAAGTATCTGCTTTCCTAAGAAATGGACTCTGGTCAGAACATGTAACACAAGTAAACCTGTTTCTTTCCTAGTTGATTTATCAACAATAGAAAGAAAATTAAGACACCCAACAAAAAGCCTAGACATAATTTCTGGGAACCAGTCATTTAGAAATATGCAAAGTAGTGAAGTCATACTGGCTTGCAACAGCTGCAGGGTAATCACAGAGACACAGATACCCAGAGAAAGAATTACATGTGAAGAGAAACTACAAGCCATGTAAATCCAATGGAAATTTTGCAATGAGAGTCTTAAGGAAATTAAAACAATTTGAAGAATCTGTGATTGTAAAGAATCTAGAAAGTTTCTGATTGCAATGAGATGAGAATCAAACATGAAAATATTCTGGGACTTTCAGCCTTTTTCTGAAAACAATCCTTGTTTCACAATGAACAAAGATAAGCTGCTTTCTAGATACAGAACCTAGTTACAAGTATTTTTTGCCAAAACACAGACATTTGAAAAAACAGATAAGAGTGAATAATTTCTATTTTGTTTTTATTCATATTACAGTGCCAGGAATCAAACACTTGACTAGCAAATGCTAGTCAAGTGACCTACTTATTATGAAAATAATTCTTTTCTTAAAAAATGGTTTGAGAATAATAATTTAGCATATAGCTCATTAAAAAGAAATAGAGAAGAGAACATAAACTAAAAATAATTACTCATAAGTATCCCCAGAAACTAGAGTTACTAGACAAAGATTTTAAAATCCTCCTTAACAAATGTATATAAAACTATACAAAAGTATGGGCTAATAAATAAATGAAAACAAAATATAAACAAATACAGCATGAATACAAAGATCAAAATTAGAAAAAGGAATCAAATTCTGGAAGTGAAAATTATATGAAACTTCTCAGAAAGATTCAGAGGGCAGAATAAGTATCTGATTCAGAGATAGAAAAAATGAAAATTTTAATTATTAAACAGAAGGAAAAATAATGAAGAAAAAGTAAAGACACCTTATAAAGTATAATAAAGTGGACAATTATGATGTATATATGAGCTTCAAGCATAGATCAGATAATGGTGGCTTGCCTTGAACCAGCTTCTACCTTCTTTCTGCCACCTATGTTATATAACTGACACACACAGGGATTTTATCTTACATCAAATTTACCTCCCTCTTTGAGTTCACAGATTCCAATGAACACCTGTTAGAAAGAATATTTGAGGAAATAATGGTCCATACAACATTAAGTTGGGTAGAAAAACATGAAGACTATAAGTTCAACAAGCACAGCAAACTCTGTGTATATTAACTCAAAGAGGTCTACAGTTAGAGATACTTTAGGTCAAGGGAAACATTGTTCTTCTGCCTTTGGGACTGGTCACTTCAGGAAGGGGACACAATGTAAGATATCATTAAATACTATGCTCCAAGAGAACCCATGATGGACAGAGACATGGAGAAAGAATGGATATTCAATCCTATTGTTTTCTCAGAAGAAAATGGCAAAGAAAGAACCATAATAGGTACTTCTGTCTGAGAAGATGCCACATGCAAGTAATAGAAAATCTCATGGGTATGGACCACCAAGGAAAGACATGACTATCATAATACATATATATTTCAATATGAACTTCATGCATTTCCCAACCAAAAGAATTGGGAACATGAGAAACAGGTTGTATTTCATGTCACAATAACTTTAACTTTCTTACATAATCATAACAATAATTTAAATTACATGAAAATAGTCTTATTATCTTACACAAATACATGTTGATGTGTATTTAAGGAGTACCCAAAATGATTTTGACTTTCTTCTTTATCACATGAAAGAGTCATGTGATTGTTCTATAATCAATTTATGATGTATACAATAAGATAAATATTGTATTACCAAGAATTCATGCAATGAAGTTAAAAAATTGCATATGAGAATATTTATGTAAACTCTTAAATCTGTACACAATTCCTAGAGGCCCTGGTGATGTCAGGTGGTGACAGCTTTGTGTATGAAGACAACAGACTTGATAATGCTTAAAGATTAATAAGGAACATTAAGTGGTGTGTGAGTGGACTGTATATCTGCAGGAATATTCCTAAGTGTGAATGCTAAAGAGTACTTTTTGATTTGAACAAGGTGGGTTCAAATATTGGTGAGTATGAAGCCAAAATAAACATAGTCAAGACATAAAATAGTGAAGATTCATTACCTATTCCAGGAGGTGAGAACAATAGAACAATTTCCAAAGTGATACTCTCTCTGAAAAAAAAAAGGTAGAGTAAGAAAAATCTTTTGAAATTATATACTATATGGAAGGCACTTTGGGAATATTCAATTTAAGAAGCATAAGAATGGTTTCTTCTAATTCCATCCATTTGTATGCAAACTTCAAGATCCATTCCCCCCCCCCGAGCAGTATTCCATTGAGTAAATGTACCACATTTTCTTTATTCATTCTTCCATTGAGCAGCATCTATGTTGCTTGAAGTTTCTGGCTATTACAAATAATGCTGCTATAAACATAGCAAAACAGATACCCTGTTGTATGAATGTACATAATTTGCGTATATGCCTAAGAGTAGAATTATTAGATCTTGTGGTATACTAATTCCCATTTTCCAGAAAACCCCCATACTGATTTCTAAAGCAGCTGTACAAGTTTGTACTTCCACCAGCAATTGAAGGAGTTTTCTCTTTTCTCCATATCTTCTCCAGCATAAACTGTCATTGGTGTTTTTTTATTTTAGCCATTCTGACAGGAATAAGATCGTATCCCAGAGTTGTTTTCATTTGCATTTCCCAGATGGCTAAGGATGTTGAGCATTTCCTTAAGTGTCTTTCAGCCACTTTACATTCCTCTATCAAGAATTATCTAGTTATATTCCCCACTTTTTTTGAAGTTTTTTTCTTTATTTAAATTGGAGACAAGGTTGATTTACATGTCAATACCAGTTTTGTCACCCTCCCATTCTCCAATATCACCCCTAACAAACCCCAATGCATCTGCTGTCTGCTCCCCAAGGAGAGTGAGGCATTCATGGGAAGTTTTCTTTTCCTTTTTCTTTTTTTTTAAACATTTATTTTATGATGGACATAATTACACATGCCTTTTTTTTAAATGAAAACAAACATTTAGGAAAAATATTTGGGAATTTGGGCATCATTCTTTCCAAGCTGCTTCCTGCTGGTAGGGGGTGCTGTCATTGGAGAAGACTCAGAAATCCTGGCTGTAGTGGTCTGCAAGGCTGCATTGTTGCATTGACGTTGCTTCAGGGGGTCTTGCTCGATCAAACCACATTATTCTGGAAGGGATCCAGAGCTTTTCATTTTCTGTGGAAACAAAATTAGAAATCCTTTCCCCCAGTAATTTGTCCTTAGGCTTAAATTTTGAAGTCAAAGCATTTTAATCCAGTAGCATTTTTTCCTTCTTCTTTTAATAATAATATAATTTAAAATTTTTACTTGTGGATATCAGTTTCTTCTCCCTTCCTTCTTCCAACCCTCCCTCCCTCTCTCCATCCCTGCTTCCCTTTCTCCCTCTTACCCTCTTTCCCCTGTGACATGCACCCTGGCCACCCTCCCATCCCATACCCCCACCCCCCATTCCACTTGTAGGGCTATGCTGTCCAGGTTGGGTCATGCAAGTCTGTCAAGTCATTTGAAGTAGGGACTAGGACTTCTCTCCTGTATCTAGGTTAAGGGGGCATCCCTCCATGGGGGATGTGTCTGCAAGGTCCTTTTGTGCACCAGAAATAGATCCTGTTTTTTCAAAGTCTGTCATATCATTTGGGGCAGGGCCTAGGCCCTCCCCCATGTGCCTAGACTGAGAGAGTGTCCCTCTATGTGGGGTGGGCTCCCAAAATCCATTCATATACAAGGGATAAATAGTGATTCATTACCAGAAGCCTCCACCCAAGAGTTCCCAGTCCTCCTAACTAACACCCATAATCAGGGACTCTGGATCAGTCCTATGCCGGTTACCCAACTATCAAACTGGTGCATGAACTCCACCTTGTTCAGGTCAGTTGATTCTGTAGGTTTCTCCAGCCTGGCCTTGACCACTTTGCTCATCATTCCTGCCTCTCTGTAACTGGATTACTGGAGGTCATCTCAGTGTTTAGAAATGGGTGTCTGCTTCTGCTTGAATTAGCTACTAGATGAAGGATCCATGATGGCATATAAGGTAATCCTCAATCCCATTATCATGGAAGGGCATGAAAGCTATCAGACTGGGGTGCATGAGCTACCATTTGTTCTGATCAGCTGACACTGTGGGTTTCCCCAGCCAGGTCTTGACCCTTTGCTCCTTGCTCCTTTCTCTCTGTAGCTGAATTCCAGGAGTTCCTCTATTGTTTAGGTGTGGGTGTCTGCTTCTCCTTTCATCAGCTACTAAATGAAGGGCTCTAGGATGGCATACAGGTAGTTGTCAATCTCACTATCATGGAAGGTAGCCTCCCAATTATTGCTAAGACTGTTATTTGGGGTCACCCTAGTATATCTCTGGCATTCCCCAAATTCCAGATTTCTCCTTAAATCTGTAACATTTTCCTCTATTATGCTATCTCTATTTTTGTTCTCCTCTATTCTTTCCCTGTCTCTATTTTCCTGTTCCCTCAGGCCCACCTCTTCACTCTTCTTCTCCCCTTCTTGTTCTCCTAACTCCCTTTCCCCTCCCTCCATGTTCCCAATTTTTCAGCAGATCTTGTCCCTTTCAGCTTTTCTGGCTGATAATCCTTGGCTCAAAGTCTAAAATCCATATACGAGTGAGTACACACCATGATTGTCTTTTTTGTGATGGGTTACCTATTTAGGATGTTTTTTTTCTAGTTCCATCCATTCCCCTGCAAACTTCAAGATCCCATTGTGTTTTTTTCACTCAGTAGTACTTCATTGTGTAAACGTACCACATTTTCTCCATCCATTCTTCAGTGAAGGACATCTAGGTTGCTTCTAGGTTCTGGCTATTACAAATAATGCTGCTATGAACATAGTTGAACAGATGTCCTTGTTGTATGAACATTCATCTTTTGGGAATCTTGAAATATGCAGGCAAATGGGTGGAACTTGAAGAAACTATCCTGAATGAGGTAACCCAGTCACAGAAGGAGGAACGTGGTATGTACTCACTCATATATGGATTTTAGACATAGATCAAATGATCACTAGCCTATAATTCAAACCACCAGTGAAACTAGGTTACAAGGAGGATTCTAAGAGATTCATATAAGGTCCCTCACAGAAGTGGAAAGGGACAAGATCCTTTGAGCATATTGGGAATGGGGGGGCAGTGAGCAGAAAGCAAACTAGGAAAAGGAGAGGGGGAGAAGAGGAAAGCAGGTGGGACTAGGAAGATTGAGTCAGGGTAGGAATAGAGGAGAGAAGAAAGAGAGAGAGAGAGAGAGAGAGAGAGAGAGAGAGAGAGAGAGAGAGAGAGAATAAAAGCGGGAGCCATTATAGGTTTGAAGGGAAAACTGAATCTAGAGAAATGTGTAGAAACCTACAAGACTGATCCCAACTAACAATTTGAGCAACAGTGGAAAGCCTACCATAATAAAAGCCCTTATAATGAGATTGATGACAAACTTATCTACTATCATTGAGCCCTCATCATGACATGAACAAGGAGGAGCTAATGGGTCCCCAGACTGGTACCTGGGAATCCAGCATAGGACTGACTCAGACTCCCTTGAATATGGGTCTCAGCTAGAAGGCCTGGGCAGTCTAAGGCACCTTGGACAGTGGAACCAGGCTCTATCCCTGGTGCACAAATGGTCTTTGTGGCACATTACCCATGGAGGACACTCCCTTAACCTAGAGACAGGAGAGAAGGCCTAGTTCCTACTCCAAATGACTGGACAGATTTAGATGACCCCTCCTGGAAGGTATCACCCTACATGTGGAGTGGGGGGTTGGGTGGGAGGGAAGGGCGATTGGGGGTATGGGAGGGTAGGAGAGAGGAAAATAGGGAGAGAGTGAGAAGGAGATGGAGAGGAAACTGAGATCAATATATTGATATGTAAATAAATCACAATTTCAAATTACAAAAAGAAGCATTTTTCTTTTTCCTATTTGTTAATAATCTTATTTTACATATCAATCTTAGTACCTTCACCCTCCCACCCTCCCATTCCCGCAGTGATTTCCCAATTGCATCCCCCATCCACTCCCCAGGGAGGGTGAGGCCTTCCATGGGGGTTCATCAAAGTCTGCTTAGGCCCTCCCCTATGTATCTAGGCTGGGAGAGTATCTCTCCACAGGGAATGTGCTCCCAAAGTAGGTATATATACTGGTTCCACTGTTAGAGATCCCATAGATTGTCCAGGCTTCCTAATTGACATCCACATTCAGAAGGCTTGATTTGGTCCAAAGCTCATTCCCCTGTTTTACTACTGGGGTCTGTGTTCTCCCACTTGGTCAGGTCAACTGTTTCTGTGGGTTGCCCCAGCATGGTCTTGATCCCCTTTTCTCATCACTCCTCCATCTTTGCAACTGGATTCCAGGAAATTGGCTTAGTGTTTAGGTGTGGATGTCTGCTTCTGCTTCCCTCTGCTACTGGACAAAGGCTCTTTAGTGGCATATAAGGTTGTTTCAATCTCATTATAGGAAAAAGGCATTTAAGTTAGCCCCTCCACTATTTCTTAGATTGTTTGTTGGGGTCATCCATGTAGATCTCTGGATATTTCCCTAGTGCCAGATTTCTCTTTAAACTTATAATGACTCCTTCTATTAAGGTATCTCTGTCTCATTCTGATCTAGTCTTTCTTCAACTCGGTCTTCCTGA
The DNA here is from genome assembly GCA_030556225.1 of Cricetiscus sungorus. Classification (NCBI taxonomy): domain Eukaryota; kingdom Metazoa; phylum Chordata; class Mammalia; order Rodentia; family Cricetidae; genus Cricetiscus; species Cricetiscus sungorus. The sequence goes on from JANBXA010000734.1 coordinate 76,790,232, forward strand.
TCCCTCATATTCTCCTCTCACCTTCTCTTCTCCCTTTACCGTACTTCTCCCTCTCTGACACCTTTCCGCTGTTCCTAATTTGCTCAGGAGCTCTTGTCACTTCCCCTTCTAAGAAGGATCATTTATGTCTCCCATAGGTTCTTCCTTTTGTCCTACCTTCTCTGGAGGTGTGGATTTGTAGGCTGGTAATCCTTTGCTAATTGTCTAACATTCATACACTTAAGAAATTGCTCAACATTTTTAGCCATCAGGGAAATGCAAATCAAATAACTCTGAGATACCATCTTACTCCTGTCAGAATGGCCCTTTATGCTGGACAGGATGTGGAGAAAGGGGAACACTCCTCCATTGCTGGTAGGAGTGCTAACTTGTACAGCCACTTTGGAAATCAGTATGGCAATTTCTCAGGAAAATGGGAATCAGTTTACCACAAGATCCATCAATTCTAGTCATAAACATATGCCCAAATGATGCACTTTTATAAAACAAGGACATCTATTCTACTATGTTCATAGCAACATTATTTGTAATAGCCAGAACCTAGAAGCAATCTAGATGCCCCTCAACAAAAGAATGGATAAAGAAAATTTTGTACAATTACACAAAGGAGTACTACTCAGAGGAAAAAAAAAACAATAGAATCTTGGTATTTGCAGGGAAATGGATGGAACTAGAAGAAACCATCCTAAGTGAGGTAACCCAGTCACAGTAAGACAAGCATGATATGTACTCAGTCATAAAAGAAGCACTTTTTTCTAAAAATTCAGTTAAGGTCATAGTTCCAGAAAAAAAAAAACATGACAGAAGGGTGTGCCCCCACATCTCTTGTGCCAACATTGTTAACAGTGTGACACTTTTGATTTCTCTGGATGTATTAAGCCTACATTATAAATGCTCAATAGAAACTGAAATTTTCCAGATGTTTTTTGGTTATGTCATAAGTTTCCAGAAACTACAATAGTTTCTAGGAGAGTAAAACCAAGCACAAACCAGGAATTATTTTGTATCAGGCCATACAGACAATCTGGAAAAGTAACCCCCTTTCCCCAATCCCCATCCCAATCTACCTACTGCTGCCCTTCTGCACATATTCACAATAACACAACACCTTCATATTAATGGTCATTAAAGATAGTTTATTCTTAGCCAAATTTGACTGACTGTTTGGCCAGATACTGTTAGCATGTTCCAACACAGACACAGTTTCACAAAGTTTTTATATTAGAACAAGTAAAGTAATAATGCAATACATTTGTCAAGTAATGGTTTAAAACAACAAATCACAATAATCTTGACTATAGGTTTCAGATTAGATTTTGATAGCGTTATTAGGCCTTTGATTAGCAGAAACTAGGTTTCTCTTCTAACTTCCTAAAGGGATCCAATGTCACAAGTTGTTAGGTCCAATACAGGAAGGTAAGCAATGATTTGAGGCCTTAAAGATAAATTTCCATCAGGGTCTTCACATGTACGAGTCCAACCTACCCATCTTACTGGAATTCCACTGTCAATCATCCTTTGTTAACATAGTCATTCTCTCTGAATTCAAGTTCCATCTTCTTGCTTTCAGGCATGCATGTCCCGGGTACTCATTTATAAGTCTGTGACTATTCAGACATTAAGCTTTCTGAAATATGGTAGTAAAACATTTTCCTATATAGCAGCCATTTGTTTTCTCTTCTCTCTCTGTATCTTAAATCAATCTCCATCCCATTCAGAAAATTGTGCTTGCTAGTGGGCCCTCTCCCCATAAAGTGTAGAACTTAAATAATAAGAAATGGGAGTCCAGGATTTGTGCATTAGCATTCTTAGGCCACAGGTCTTTCTTAGAAATTGAGGAGAACAAGAACAAAAATAGTTAAATATCATAAGGTTTATAAGATATAAGGTGCAAGTTTTCAGTGTTAATCCAAATACAGCCCCTTCAAAAATCAAAATGAGAAGATGAGGTTAAAATTGCTGAGAGGTTGCTTTTCAAAAATAGTACTTACTTCCCCATGAACTCCCAACTTTACATTGTGTTTTATTTCATGATCTACCATGTCCTTTATATTGTCCATATATGCCTAAGTGGGCATCCACTGGATCATAGCATATCAATTAAAGGCAAATTCTTAAAGAACTTTGATTCTCTCTTACTACTTCAGAAGACAACAGCTATTGATAGCTTCTGGTTAATAGTGGAAGCTTGTGGGTTCCTATGTGATAAAATGTTGAATAAGTTGCTTTTGTGCAGCCTGGTGTAGGAGGCCACAGAAGCTGTGAGTTCATGCAAACAATAATCCTACCATATCCAGAAGACATTACTCTGACCCATTCTTCTCTGAAATGTTGCTTTTACAACACTTTGATTCTTCTTACATTATGTTCGTTCAGACTTGGTGGGAGGGGTAACATGTAAAGATAGTCTATTTGTGGATGAGGATGTCACTCTTTACCCTTCAAACAGTTGTGGGTGTCTTTACTAAACAGCATCCGCAGAGCAAAGAAAATCCTCTGAAGAGGTATAGGAGCTTCACTAATCTATGGGCATAGAAATATATGTTTAGAAGATATTTTGATAGTATTTCCACTTAGCAAATTGAAAGTAATCAAGACCAGCCCTGGGACCTAATTACCCTCCCCAACCGTGGTATCAGGAATGCCTTTCCTCCCATTGAGTGAGTTGTAAATCCACTCAGAATTGATTTCCACATAGCATTCATGACAATGTTGTACCCATGGGCATATAATGCTACAATGGTCATTATTGAATTTCACATGTTAAGAGCTAGAAAAGACCATCAATCACTTTCCTTCCCATGAAATCTGCATAACATATTGTCATGCTGTGAAAGCTTTACTGATGAGATTTGAAAAGTCTCCAGTGTCATGATACTTCAGATAACATATGTATTGGTAACTTTTCTAATTCCTTAAGCAACATTTCTAACAAAAGTAACAACATATACATATGTGGAGGTTAAAATCCATCTCTAAAAGTTACCAAATTTTAACAGTTCCAAAAGTTTTCAAAAGTCTAAATACAGAGAATCTTTTATATCTTAGTTTCTTAAATACTGTCTTAGTGTTATTATTGCTGTGATGAAAGACCATGACTGAATGAAAAATGGGAAGGAAAGGTGTTTTGTTGTTGTTGTTGCTCTTTGTTTTGTTTTCTTGGTCCCCTTTCCATATACCAGTAAATTATCAATAGTCGTTAGGGCAGAAACTCTCATAGATCAGGAGGTATCTGAAGGCAGAAGATGATATATAGGCCATGGAAAACTACTGCTTACTGGCTCTTTCACCATGGCTTTCTCAGCCTGTTTCTTATAGAACCTAGGTCCACTAACTCAGGAATGGCACAATGCACAGTGGATTGGGCCTTCCCCCAACAATTTGCTCATAAAGAAAATGCTCTACAGACTTACCCACAGCCTGTTCTCATGGAGGTCCCTCCTCTCTGATGACTTTAGCCTGTAACAAGTTGACATATAATTAGCCAGTAAAACTGCACAAATTACACAAATATATTTATCTATCCATATATACATGGTATGTGTGTTTGTATGTGTTACTTACTTTCAGTATGTATTAACAAATAGTAAACACTCCTTTTCCAAAAGGAAGGAATAGAGACAAAACAAGATAAATATGGACCAACACAGAAGCAAAGGCCTTTGAGGAAACATGAAATCGTTTAATTCCACATCTAGCATCTAACACTCATAATTTAACTGTATGACTCTCAAAGTCCTTCCTTTAGTTTTACTGCTTACAGATCTGAGACACTTTTCTTTAGCTTGCTCCACTTTGTGCCAATGAATTTTCTCAGAAGACCTCTTGCAGTTTGTCATTATATCATGGAATCTCTTTTGGAACCTAGGTTTCATATGTCCCACTTCATGCAATGGTCTGTATGCTCTCCTTATAAGAAGTCTAACACTTAAATATTTAGTCTACTCTCAGTGAGTATCTCAGACCTCAGTTAAAATTTACCCAACCCCCTCATTCAGATCTTCTGTTTATATATATATATATATATATATATATATATATATAATTCCACATGTTACTCTTTGATAATAACTATAGAAAGCATAAGTGAATAGTGACCATGACCCAGTATGAATGCAACACTGTCTTTATATTTCTTTCATCAAAGTAGATTTCAGCCTCACTCAAATTCTCAGGACACAGCAAAATGTAGTTAGATTGTTTGCTAGACCATCACATGATTGGCCTGTGTCTTAGTTTCAGTTTCTTCTGAAACATTATTAATTTCCTAGGTCCATTTTGAATTAAGCATTCTAGCATTACAATCTCCAAAATGAAATGGTTAAACTCCATTTAACAGCAGTCTGGGGCTTTTCTGACCCTCAGCTCCAAACCCTTTCAAACATCTCTCACAAACCAATTGAATTATATGATTTGAATAATCACAGAAGTGACCCAATGCCTGGGACCAATTTTCTGTACAAGCTACTTCTATTTTTCTATGACAAGTTATTTGACAAAACTTGAAGTAAAGGGGTTTGGCTTACCATTTGAAGACACAACCCATTATGGTAAAGATGTGTAGTTTCAGGAATGATTTTAGCTGTGATGGTGGAACATGGAGCAGCTGGTCACATCACATGTAGTCAGAAAGAGTAGAGTGATGGATCCTTCTTCCTCTTATTTTGTCCTTTTTTTATTTATTCCAAGATATCAGTCTATACAGTTGTAATGCTCATGTTAAGAATGACACTTTGAAACTTAAACAGCTCTGGAAATGCTTTCATATACCTTCCTCCTAGATCTATCTAAATCCTATCAAATTGACTAGTCAGTGTTAAATATAAAACCATTTCCATAGTTTCTGTATTAAAGTTTACAAAAATAAAATGCATATTACTATTAACAAATGTTTTAACTTTGGAAAGACGTAAGCCACCCCCACCTCACAAAATCACTGCGAAATAAGAAGTACATTTAAAAATATATATGTATTCTTGGAATTTAGAACAGTCCTTATATATTAGTTTGTAATCCCTATGAAAGGTGCCAGAGATAAAACTATTGTTGTTCTCTGTTTAATATGAATATATTATAAGCTATATGGCCTCACTGTGGTCCATATGATGAAGTATTGAGTTACTTCTCTGTTAAAAGAATGAAAACAAAAAGTATAAGCCACCCTTAAAATGTGTGACAGGACAAAGAAAGGCATTTTGTTTTCTTTTCTTTTCTATTTTTTTGAACTATATCCAGAGCTCAAGGAATGAGCTTGTTTCTGCTCCACAGCTCCAACCTGTAAAAAGAAAATGGCTTCACATACATGGACATTTACAAACAGATCTTCATATACAGATTGTATTCACTGACTCCAACAACTGCCATGTAGTCACAATTTGATCCTCTAGATCACATCAGTTACATCAAACAACCTTAAATATTTTCACCACAAGTTCTGAAATTATATAATAGGCTGCTTTCTCAGGGAATTCCAGATTCCTCGGGCTTAGACAATGTTTTAGTCTCTAAACCTAGAAATTAGAATTCCTTAACTTAAAAGTCAGAGAGCAGAGCAGGAAATCCAGAATTGTGCCTTCACTTTCTACTCCATTTGCTAGGACAGGGACTCTGAAGACCACAATTTGTTTTGAAAAGTCCCTGTAACTCACTAAAAGCTGCTGAACTGGTGGTTATTGTTCACTTCAGGAGAAGGTGTACTTAAAGTAGCTGAAGAATTCGAGTGCCCCAACTTCTGGGAATAGGCTGTATTAATTATGGTCCTTAATTTTGTATGACTGCACTGACTCCTACCATCTATAAGTCTCCACAAATCTTGATGTTCAAATTCCACTGGGCTAAGACACACCCAAGTTAACTGCTATTATTGTAAGCCCTTATCTTTACCCTCTCTCCAGAGGCAGAACTGAAGATACTAGTTTTGTAGTTTAGTGGATGGCCAAAAAGAAAAAAGAAAAAAAAAAACTCCAAGAATTAAATTGTTGCATTGCCCGGTGTGGACTAACAACATATTACAAAATAAATAAAGCAAACAAATATGTTTGCTAAAATTTACTTCCCAGGCAATTGGTCAAGCTTTGCCTTGGGAAAGATTATTTCTTTATTTTAAAGCTTTATTTTACATGAAGATTTAAATTGGCATAAAATACAAGAAAACCCATTAAATTTGAATTTTAAAGAATGCATAGAATATGAAAGAGAAATGTATATATAAAATTAAAATTTAATTTGATGCCTTCCATTTTTACTAATGGAATCTGACAACTGGCAGCTGCAATACTCAGTAATGTGCTGAATTTGACCAAGATTGTCTATTGTTTCCCAGCATGGCCCTCTGAGAAGCGACCAGGTAGATGGCCCAGCAATGCTGAGTCAGGTAGCTACAAATGTCCCACAAGTCTAGGTGTTGTCTTTTAAGTTCATTAAATTTCAATTTCCTCTCATATTTTGGGCACAGAACATGTGTCACATTTTTTAAAGGGAAAACTAGATTACTTTATATAATGCACATTGAATGTACAATGTACTTAAGTGTTTTTCCTCTATGTTTTTTAAATTAAACACGGGTTTCATATGAATTTTAAGAAACCAATGGGAGAAGAAACTTGTTGATGAAATGGGTTGAATGTGGATTTTTTAAGGAAGTCAAATGACAAATCTTTATATCCCCAAGCCCTATTCCAATCTTTTCAGACTCTGTGGACTTTAAAGAAAACATTGACATAGAGAGAACAATATCCATATGAGAAAAAGCAATCAATGTCCCATTTATGGTTGCATTTCTTAGAAACCACTTGCCAAAAAAAAGTGAAACTTACTTTTCCTTGTGTTGTGGCTTTTGTTCCTATGTGATATATGTATTTTAAAATATGTTCACTAGTTCTTCATTAAGAATATTCTGTAGCAATAGAAGGTGGAAACTCTCAAAAGCAGTTGCCTCAATAAATCCCTTTACTAATATAACCAAAACACTCCAGTGTCATTGTCAATTTTCAACTAGCAAACAGAAGGGTTTCCTCAATGACTGCCTTAGTTTACCTATGTATGAGATGACAATGATGGAATTATTCTTTCCTATCTTTTAATTTTTCTCAACATCCAATGAGTCGTTCTTAGAGGTGGAATTTCATATGCATGAGTAGAATTTATCATTGAAAAGCTTATGCAAGGGCAAGATTACTCTAATGAGTTGACTATGAATTCTAAATCAAACCGAATGCCAAATATTTTCTGGCTACATTTCTGTATTTCAACATATCATTTAATTTGCTTCCACTTTATCTGTTACTGCTAAATCATTTTACTATGATTGTGGTAAATGACTGCAACCTGGTGCTTGAAGGCTCAGCCGAGCTGTAGTAGAAAGCTGACCTTCAGTCAATTTTTGGAGTTGGGGGACGCCAAGCAGGAGTCATAGTCCATCTTCATTTTTTTAGTACATCTCATAGTCATAGACTATTACAAACAGCTGTAATTTTCAAAGTTGTAATGAACTTATCACTGAAAGGCTCTCTGACATGTTGTTTTACTAATCAATTAATGTACATTCAAAGTGAACATGAACTGAAATATGTAACATGTTCTGATTTAGCTTTTAAAAATATCTAAGCAAATGTCATAATTTCTTTCCTACCTACTCATTATTTCTAAGTTGTCTTGCTATCATAACCATGCCCACTAGGGAAATATACTTATGATTCTGTGTATGTTTCCATTCTAACTGTCTACTTCCAGAGATTAAAACTATTCAAAGTAATGTGGAGACCTCAGAGTTCTCAAACTTTGCTGAAATCAATCAACTTGGAATTCCCTTTGTGCATATATCAGGGCATTAGGAGAAGTGTTCCAAAGGGAAATAAGACCTGTAGTGGGTATTAACTCTTCCGTGTCATTGGGCTCTTTGATCTGATAGGGATTGTGTTTCTTGTTTGCTGACATGACCTCATAAAAGGAAAGACATTGGTGGTCACAATCTCTCTGGTGTGGTGGTCAGAGATCAGACTGCTGATTCCATTCACCCCTGGCCAAATGAAAGTCCATGGTGGCTATTTACCTTTTGTGTATCCATAAGTGTATTCTAATAAATCCTTGACACTCTTTAAAATGGGATTTTGTGGATTTGCCTGGTTTTGAGGCCCAACTGAAACTTGCTGTAAGCAGCTAGTCTGCATGGAGTTCACCTCCAACCTCTGTGGCTGCTGGAATACTTCAAATGCCCTGCATTTGGTTCCCCAAAAGAGAGGATCCCCACCCCACGATGATGGGAGATGTTATTCTGTAAATATGTTTCTCATACTGGTTAATTAATAAAGCACTGTGGCCAATGACAAAACAAGATAGGCGGGGCTAGGAGACAAGGAGGAAAGAGGAAGTAGTTAGAAGGAATCAGAATGTAGAGCATGGAGAAAGAAGATGCCGGCAGTGGCGCCAAGATAAGATGGCCACGTGGAAATACTTAGATAATTAGAAATGGGTTAATAATTAAGACAGAGATAGCCCATAAACAATAATGGTAACTGGCCAACAGGATTGTATCAAATACAGAGTCTCAGTGTGTTATTTGGGGCAGGCATGCCAGACCAGCAGCAGGCAGGCTGGCAGAAAACAAGCTACACCACAGCTTCCTTTTGTCCACCTAGGATCAGCCTGCATGTGCTCCATTAGCTTCCAGGGTTCACTTGATCAAATGGCCTGCTCCTAACTCCCTACTACATTAACCAGTGGTTAAGACTCACCCTAGAGGCTGTGTACTTAGTGCTTTGACATGGTTTTTTTATTTAGACAAAAGGGGACACAGTTTACCCTGCTCTGCCACTAGCCAGTTCTGCCAAAAACAGGAAAGAACAGTCTTTTGAATTTTCCTGCTTCTGAAAATGGTCTGTCGGTTATTCTAGGCCTTCAGCCAGATTGGTTACCTCAATATTACAGACAGACTTTGTGTGACTGTCCAGATAGCCAGCTGTTTCTGTCATTTCTTGAATCTTTTGGAAGTCACTTTAATGTACTTCTTGCTTACTCAGGTAATATTATTTTTCTTTTCTGGTCTTTGATGGGGTTAAAAACTAAATGGTTGAGGTTAATATTTTCTCTTATTCTAGCTAAGGTATATTAGGTACAATGCTTAGACTCTTCAGGATAATATAGCTATTGGAATAAGCACTGTTATTTGCCAATTACCTATAGCCTGTGTTTCTTAGTTGACATTGTTCTCGTTGGTTATAGTTCTATTTTTATGTATGTTATTATCCTTTTTCACTCCTGAACAATACTTGATAATTGTTCTTATTGTATATCATTTTTTATTAGCTTTAGAATCCCCTTATTTAGACAAAAAGGAGAAGTGTAGTGTGTATTTTCTTTGTCCATGCCCTTGAGCTATTTGGCCTGCAAGGGGTAGTGCTTCTTATCTGTTGATGTTTTAGGTGACCTCCTCAAGGGAATGAGAGGCACAGTTTCACTCTCTCATGTGGTGGTCAGAGATCAGACAGATAGTTACATTCATCCCTGGGCAGAATGAAAGAACACAGAGGCTATTTATTTTGTTGTGTATCCATGAGTAAATTCAAATGAATCCTTGATAACTCTTGAAATGGGTTCTTGTAACTTGCCTACAGGGACCAAAAGAAAGGGGGAGTTTAGGTTAAAGAAAAATAGAGATTAATTGGAATGAAATACAACCCTATGGAGTTAGGAGTGATCTCTTAAACTGTGTGATACGTTTAGAAGGACTCATCAACTCTGGCATGTATTGGCATGTGCAGTCATACTTTCATGCATACACAGACACACAGACATGACACACAGACATAGACTCATAATAAAACAATTTCAAAATATTTTTTGTTTCAGTTCAGAATGTACTGGCTTGTTTTTTGATACAAGATAGAGTCGTCAGAGAGGAAGAAGTATTAGTTGAGAAAATGCATACATGAGATCCTGCTGTAAGGCATTTTCTCAATTAGTGATTGATGGGTAAGGGTCCAGCTTATGGTTGATGGTACTTTTCCTAGGCTGGGAATCCTAGGTTCTATGAGAAAGCAGGCTGAGCAAGCCATGTGAAGAAAACAGTAAGCAGCACCCCTCCATGGCCTCTGTATCAGCTCCTGCCTCCATGTTACTAACCTGCTAGAGTTCTGTTTAAATTTCTTTTAATGATTAGCCATATTGTAGCAGTGTAATCTTAATCAATCCCTTCTTCCACTACTTGTTTCTTTAGTCATAGTGTTTCTTCTCAACAATAGGAATTCAACTGAGACACAGAACAACAACAAAGTGTCACAAGTTAAGATATTTTTCAAACACTGTGGTGGAAAAATCTAGTAGGTACGTTAAAGAAAATTAGAAAAAAAAAACTCTGCTTAAGATTTCAAATGCTACTTCATGACATTCTTAGATTTTGAGTTGTGCAAGTTAACCTTATGTCAACTTGACACATCTAGACGTACTTATAAAGAAGAACCTTCCATTGGAAAAAAAAGTACTTCTATAAGACCCAGCAATAATGCATTTCCTTAATGAGTGATTGATATGGCAGACCTCAGGCCATCAGGGGTGGTACCTTCCTGGACTTGTGTTCCTGCTTCTATGAGAAATCAAACTGAGATCTAGGGATTAGAGGTACACATCTTCAATTGCAGCACACTGGTGGTAGATGTAGGTCAGTCTCTGTGAGTTTGAGGCCAGTATGGTTTACAGAGCAAGTTTCCAGGTCAGGCACAGCTATAAGAAAAATCCTGTCTCAAGAGAGAGAGAGAGACAGAGAGAGACAGAGAGAGAGAGAGAAAAGAAAGAAAGAAGGAATAAAGAAGAAAAAAAGGGGGGAGAGGGACGGAGGAAAATTGAGCAAGGCAAGGCAAGAAAGTAATCAGCACCTTCTCCATGGCCTCTTCATCACTTTCTGTCTCCAAGTTCTTTCCCTGTTTGACTTCCTGTCCTGACTTTCTTTGATCATGAACAGCAATACAAAAGTGTGAGCTGAATAAACCCTTGCCTCCCCAATTAGCTTCTTTATTATTATGTTTCAACACAGCCATAGAAATGAATAAAAGTTGGCACCATTAATGGAATATTGCTGTGATTTGTCTGACCATAATTTTTTGTGGGGGTGAAACTTGAATCAGAAATTTTGTATTGGAAAAGCAGCTGAATATTTTAAATGGGGCCTAATGGCCTATACTATTAAAATCATGGACAACAATGCTACAGAGAGTAATTTGAACTGTGTGGGCCTGGCTTAAGAGGATTCAGAGCAGAAGAATATTTTATGTGGCCTAGAAGCCATACTTGTGATATATTGGCCAAGAATGTGATTGATTTTGGCCCTTTTCTAAAAATCTACCTGCAGCTAAACTGAATACTTTTGGATTAATTGCCTTGGCAAAGGACATTTCAAAATAGCCTAGGATTGACTCTCTCATGTGTTTATTGGTGTTTAGTCTTATGCAGATCTATAATGTTAAGAGCAAGTTTAGCAAGGAAAAACACAAAATGACAAATGGAGGAAAAAATGGGCAACAGAAAATGGCATGGAGTTAAGCCCTCTGTTCAAGAAAACAACAGATTATGAAATGGAATAAATGTAGTAGTGATCTCGGGGCCAAATCTAAGTTTCTAACTTGTATAATGGAATTAAAGAACAGCTTATGTCCAGGAATAGTGGTAAATTCTTTTAATCCTAGCACTTGGGATGCAGATTCAGGTGGATTTCTGAGTTTGTGACTAGTCTAGTCTACAGAGAAAGTTTTAGGACAGCCAACCTTAGGCAGTGAAGAAAAGCATGGAAACTAGAAAGCTGTTGAAACTGTATTTGATATAGGAGGCCATGCTCCAAACTTATCAACAGCAGAGTTTGGGTGTTTCTCCCACATAGATTTGACTTTAGAGTCAAGAAGAGAAGAACAAGGTTATAAAATCTTCCTCCATGCCTATGGAAAGCTACTAAGGCCAGGTGTATTCAGGGGTGTCCCTGCAAGAGGGGCTAGAGAGGTCATTGTGTGAAGTTGTGAAGATAAATCCTATATTGCATTGAAGACCTCAGAATGTTGGAGATACAAGAATCTTAGGATACCTGCCAAAGAAAGTTGTTACCAAGAGTGTAAACAGCTCAAGGAAAAGAAGCATATTACATTCAACAAAACTGAAAGGATTTGGAGATGTGAAGAGCACTTAAACAACAGACATGGAAATGTAGAGTTTAGCATTTGCCCAGGTCATTTTCAATTTTGCTTTTTTCCAGTATTTCCTTACTATGTTCCTTTTCCTCCCTTTTGAAATGGAAATGTATAACCTGTGCCATTATATATTGAATGCATGTTATCTTTCCATTTTTATTTCAAAGGGGATTAAAGTTAATAAGTTGCATGAATCTCAAAATAGACTCTGAACTTTGAACTTACACTGTTGAGACTGTGATATTTTATGGGGACTTGAAACTGGACTAAATGCATTTTTAATTGTGATATGGTGTTATGAGCACGTTTTCCCCACTGGTCTGGTCCAACTGCCCTGCTACCACGCCAGGCCCCAATAACACTCAGAAACTCTGTATTTGTTACAATGCTGTTTGCCAGTTACTATTATTGTTTATCAGCTAGCTCTTTCTTAATAATTAACCCATTTCTACTTGTCTAAGTATTTCCACATGGTCATCTTATCCGAGCGTGGTGGGCCAGCATCTTGCTTTCTCTATGCTCTATATGCTGACTCCTACTTCCTACTTCCTCTTTCCTCCTTGTCTCCTAATCCCTCCTATTTTGCTTTCCCATTGGCCACAGTGCTTATTTATTACCCAGTATGAGAAATGTATTTACAGAATAACATCTCCCATCAATATGGCTACAAGACCATGGGGAACAGGGTGTGGAGAGTGGCTCACATATATACATTGGGGGGATAGCATTATTGGAGCTGTGACTTTGTTGGAACAGATGTGACCTTGTTAGAGGAACTGCATAGCGTTGGGATAGGCTTTGTGGTTTCTGAAGCTCAAGCCAAGCCTAGATACTCACTGTCTCTTCCTACTGCCTGTAGATCCAGATGTTGAACTCTCAGCCACCCTTCTAGCACCATGTCTGCCTGAATAGCACCATGATTTTCATAATGATAATAAACTAATCCTCTAAACACTAATTAAATGATTTCCTGTATTAGAGTTGCCATGGTCATGATGTCTTTTTACTTTTTACATCAATAAAACCTAATTAAGAAAACTACGGAAGCACAGAGGTCTTAGATCAGATAATGGCACTTCTCTACTATTCCCTTGCATGGGTAGAGAGATCAGAAACCTTTTACTTAAGATGTACTAAAGGAAGGAAGGCAGTCACAGAAATACAAATGTTGCCATTGATCAAGCTTCTGTGTAGACCAAGGACCCTCTGAATTTTGTAGTCATACATTTTCTTCCAGGTGGACTATTACTGACCTTATTAATAGTCAGGAAATCCCATTCCTGTATCTTGTGCTTTCTTTCCTTTGGACAAAAGGGAAGGACTTCTTTTGTCCCCACCCTTTACAAGAATGTTCAAGAAAAGAGTTAATTTCAGATGCAAAGTATAACAATTAAATCTTCCCTAGTTTCCAGAATTTATTTTTGTTGAGAGGAAGATTTTGTTCTACCAGCAGCATCTACACACATTCCTTTCATTAAGAGACTCTGGACCAAAGCACCACACAAAAACTGTTATTTTAATACAGTGATTGATATTTCCCAAACTATCTCAAGCACATTATTTTCTACTCTAAGTCACATGTTTACATCACCCACAGCCTCATCTCCTTCTTGCTAGTTGTGCCTTTATCAAATTATCTAGATGTTTATCCATACATTCAGAAAACTTCCATTCTTATAACCCATTTTCTGTGATAAAAAATTGTGGAGGAGGCACTGTAAAAGGACTATCATTTGGAGGTACTCTTCAAGTGATTAACATAATGGAAGTAGTCACATTATTTTTGATGGGGAAGTGAGGTCACCTCCATGGCACTGGACCATTCTTTACCTTCTTTTGATGCTCTGGGTATCTACTTGTTTCTCTGAAGTGTCTCCAAGGTACTGAGGATTATTCTATTACAATTTGTCAGCATGAAGAAGTCTATTAACTTAGTAATTTTCTTTTTGTTATGACTTTGATTTTCAGAATAATTCCCTGCTTCTAGTCACTCCAGAGTCTAGCTCTGTCAGATCCTATTGAAATTTTAAAATTTTAAATCTGCTATGACTTTTCTTCTATTTAGTGGACAGACCTGGTTTTTGCCCAGGCCTTCCTGTTACCAGGCCAACATAAATCTTTCCTATGTACCATGCTGTGCTATTTTCCTTTTAAACATCAGTTAGAAATGTTAGGGGCAGGTTTTCCCTCTGCTGGTCTGGTCCCGCCGCCCCCTTACCATGCCAGCCCCCAATAACACTCTGAGACTCTGTATTAGACTCCTTTCTAATATGGCTAGTCTCCCCATATCAGAAACAAACTCCATAATACATTTCTTCGATGTCCATCTTCCTTTCTGAGGCAGGTGGTGTTACCAGGAGCAGTTGTACCTCATTGTCAAGAAAAACCCTAAACCATTTTAAATGTCATATTCTGTAGGTCTTTGAAAGGTTTGATCCTGTTGGCCAGTTACCATTATTGTTTATGGGTTAGCTCTGTCTTAATTACTAACCTATTTCTACTTATCAAAGTATTTCCACGTGGTCATCTTACCTGAGCAAGGTGGCCAGCATCTTGCTTCCTCTAGACTCTACATGCTGACTCCTCCTTACTACTTCCTCTTTCCTCCTCCTAGTCTCCTAGCCCTGCCTATCTTGTTTCCTATTGACACAACAGTGCTTTATTAAGTAACCAGTATGAGATTCATATACAGTATAACATCTCCCATCATCTCCTCTTTTCTGTCTAAAATAAAGAGAAGGGTTTTAACCTTAACATAGGAAAATATACCATACAACAGTTATCAAATAAAAATCATAGTTAACAATATTTAGTCCATTAACATTTTATAAGACTTAAAGAAAATATCATCTATCCTATCTTTGTGAGTCTAAAGTCCTATATGTAACTTATCTTTAATACTAACTAAGGAAAACTATAACCAAAGCTATCTGTCTTCAATGCCTTCAAAGACCACAGAAAGATAATATATAAACTCTAGAATGACAGAGACTACTCACTGCCTGGTCAGTCACCTGATGTTCTTCTGTAATGTTCCATCTTCAGCCCATAGGCCATAATGTGTCTCCAGACTCCTCAACAAGGCAGGAAACTTTAAACTGTCCACCTGTAATGGCAGTTTGTCAGTGACTTTTCTCTGTGTCCTGTAGACTATCTGGCTGTCTGGCAGCCTCTTCCATGAAGCAATAATCCGGTACCAATGTCCATCTTGAATGAGCAGTCACCTTTTTGTGGGTTCTGCATGTCCAGTTTCTACAAAATAAAGTCAAACAGTACAGACAAGAGCAGTATCTTGTCCAAATGCCTAGTCTCGCCATATTAGAAGCAAACTCCATAATATGTTTCTTCAATGTCCTTCTTCCTTTCTAACACAGGTGGTGTTACCAGAAGCAGTTGTGCCTCACTGTCAAGAAAAACCCTAAACCATTTTAAATGCCATATTCTGTAGGTCTTTGAAAGGTTTGAGGAATACCTATTCATCTTTAATACATCTCTGCATATCTAGAAATCCTAAGTAACTTAACTCTAAGTTTTCATTATCATTGGGAACTCTCTATAATCCATATTAAATTATGCATTACATTTCTAACTGATCTATATAAACACAATATGTAAACAAGAAGAGAAATATACATATCACAAATTGACTTTAATTGTATCTTTAAATGAAAATCCATTCCAAAACAAAGCATTCATATATATATACCATAATTTCTTTTTTACCTTTAAAAAAATTGCTTGTGGTCATTAACCATTTATAACCAAGCCCATTTAAAGAAAAAAAAACATTTATGAACAATATTTGAGAATTTGGGTGTCGTTCTTTCCAAACTACTTCCTGATGGTAGGGTGCGCTGTCATGGGGATCCTAAGAAGACGCAGAAATCCTGGCTGTAGTGGTCTGCAAGGTTGCAATGTCCCATTGATGTTGCTTCAGAAGGTCTTGCTTGATGAAACCACATTATTCTGGAAGGGATCCAGAGCTTTTCATTTTCTGTGAAAACAAAAATAGAAATCCTTTTCCCTGTAGAGAGATGCTAAGTGCCAGGCCTTAAAGATGGCACTGGATTCCCCCTTCCACCTCCCCAAGGGTGAGCACTCTTTGGCGTAAACAAGCCCATATTTAGTTATGTCTGTTCAACTTGTCTGCTTCGGCATTAGAGTAGCCTATCTGCAGAGTCCATGTAGCTCACTGGGGTTGGTTAGCGCAAGGGTATTTAAGATTGCATAGGGTTCCCACAGGCTCTCGCGGGTCAGAAGAACATGTTTCAAGGATCCTGATTAAAACTGCATGAAGAAGATCTACCCAGAGTTGCATCTTTCTTGCTGGCACAGGTTAGGCGCTCACAAATGTTGGCCTGTATGGGGAATTTTTCAGATCAGAACAACTTGCAGTCAGGGAAGCGCTGGTTAAGTTCCCAAGGTAAGTTGGAACTAAATTAAGGCCCTTGGTAAAGAGGTAATGAGGTCTCTGGTAAGGAGCAATAAAATCCCAGGTAAGTTGGGACCAAATTAAAGACCACGGAAATAAGTGGCAATAAAGTCTTAGGCAGTGAGTGAGAGGTTGTAATGAACCGAAAGTAAAATTTTCAAAATGGGGACTTCTCAATCTCATCCAATTTTTCTTGCTCTTCAGGAGCTACTTTTGTCAAAGAAACTTAAAATAAAGAAAAGCACACTAGAAAGATACCTGAGCGAATGCGATGCCATTGCACGTTGGTTTGCAGTTATGGGAGACCTCATGCTAGTGTGCTGGGACAAGTTAGGCAGGGATCTAGATTTTGCTTGGGAAGAAGGGACACTAAATTCCAGAGTATGACTGGTTTGGAAGTTAGTGCATAGCTGTATTGAAGACCAGAGGTACTGTAAAAGGCGATGGAAAAAGGGAAAGCTGTGCTAGAAATGTTACAAGAAGGAAGATCAGAAGAGGTTGAGAGCACAGAAGAGTCAGATACAGATGAAACAGATTCTAAGGAAGAATTGCAAGCCCTCATAGAAAAGGTTCAGAAACAACCCCATAAGGGACAGAGGGGGAAGGGAGAGGAGAAATGGCGATGTGGGGAGGGGAGTGACCCTCCTGGAACAATGCATTGAGCGTCTACTCCTGATCAAAGTGAGGAAAGGCAGGGCCCAGTTACAGGGTGTTCCTTTTGCTCTGAGGTCTGGAAACCCATACGAAATGACTTAAGTCTTGAACAAGTAAATCAGATTGCCATAAAAGCATGGAAATCATTACCCAATAAGAGAGAGGTGAATGGTAACCTCACTAAGATACTACAAGGCCCAATGGAACCATTTTCAGATTTTATGGCCTGTTTGGTAGAGGCTGCAGGGAGAGATTTTGGCATTATAGCAGCCATAGTTGAAGCTATCTCTTTTGCAGTTGTGAGTTCAGTCATGGCTACCGTGGCTATGAGCACATTGGTGCAGACAGCCTCTAAGCTAAATGAGTTGCCCAAGAATGTGGCTACCGCCTTGGATGATCAATCCACAATTGGTGCTCAACTAAAAGGAGGTATAATGATTGTAAACCAAAGAATTAATGCAGTGCAGGAGCAAATAGATACCTTGTGGCAGCTGGCCCAATTGGGATGTGAAATGAAATATCCAGGTTTGTGTGTTACCAGAGTTCAGTATGAGAATTTTACACGTGCTGCTAATTTGTCACGACAGTTGTCTAGCTATCTTTGACTTTGATGACCTGATGGCACAGTGGTGAGTGGCCATCATTGCAGTGAATTCGACACATGTGGATGCAGGATTGGCTGCTGGATTGTCATCGTGGTTCCCGTTGCCATGGATCATCTGAAAGAGTGGGTGGGAATGGGAGCCATGGCTGTCCTCTTGTTGCTTATCTCCTTCATGGCCCTGTGGTGCCTTTGCAAGATGAGGTTTGCTCAGAAGCAATATGCAGCTATGGTTGTCCAGGCATTTACAACCATTGAGGCAGGAGAGTCTCCCCAAGCATGGCTGGCAGTCATCAACAAGAATTGATCCTTCACACTCAGGTTGTATGGCTTAGAACTGCTCTCTGAGTTAGCTCTGGAAGTGAGCAACTCTGAGAAGGGCAAGTCTGGTTGCATGTGGGTTGGTGTCCAAGGCCCACCTCCAGGAAAAAGATGCCAGATGGGTGTGGCACTGACTTGGCTGACTACCAGGATTCAGGGTCATTACAATTTCCACTGCTTTCCTGGAGACCAGACCACTACCCTTGCCTGTTGCATTATTAAAACAAAAAGGAGGAACTGTAGAGAGCTGCGAAGTACCATGCCTTATAGATGGCACTGGCTTCTGCCTTCCCCCTCCTCAAGGGTGAGCTCTATCTGGAGTAAACAAGCCCTTATTTGGTTAAGTCTGTTCAGCCTATTTGCTTCAGCATTAGAGTAGCCTATCTTCCGGGTCCAGGTAGCTCACTGTGGTTGGTTAGCGCAAGGGTATTTAAGCCTGTACAGGGTTCCCCCAGGCTCTCTCAGGTAGAAGAACATGTTTCAAGGATCCTGATTAAAACTTCATGAAGAAGATCTTCCCGGAGTCGTGTCTTCCTTGCTGGCAAGGGTAAGGCCAGCACATTTCCCCAGTAACTTGTCCTTGGACTTAAATTTTGGAGTCAAAGCATTTTTAAGATATATAAATTGAATTAATCCAGCAGCATTTCTTTGATCAGTTGTTGTTATTTTCTCAGCAGTCAAACAATTTAAAGACAACAGAGTCGTGTATAGTATCCAAAATTTCTCTGTGTTTTCCATCTTTATGTGGCTTTTTTATTACTCTATTTCTTCTACTTTTATTTTTACATATTTTGAGACAGGGTTTCTCTGTGTAACTTTTATCTGTCTTGGAATTCACTGCATACCAGGTTTACTTTGAAATCACAGAGATCTGCTTGCCTCTACCTCCCTAGTGCTGGGATTAAAGACATGTGCCACCACACCCAGTTACTCTACTTCCATTTTTTTAAAACCATTTTATCCTGTTTCTCTTTGTCTCCCAAGCCTACATATATTATAAAAGACAGTGTAAACCTTTAGCACTTTTTCTTAATGTGAATCTGCCTTTGCTTTAAATCTTTATCTGGCCACCAGTCTTTTATCTGCTAAAGAACAACATTCCTAAAATGAAAGCTTCGATTTTTTTTTCATTTTTTTCAAGCACAGGTCTAACCAAGATAGTGGTGGCTATTTTACTGCCAGCAGTGAGAGCTGTGCTCACTGCCTTGGTCTGTGCTGCATCCAGCATGCTGCCAGTTTGGAGATATGATCATTGCCATTACTAGCTCTTGTACACACCAATGAATTGTTAGCAGAGCTCTTAAAATCAGTGCAGTTTTTTGCCACTTATGCTGAGTCAGGAAAAGTTTCTTAAAGGAGATGCACAAATCTTTGTCTCTCATAAAACACAGTCCAACCCAGAAAAATGCTGCTACCAAGAAGTCTTTCTAGTCTCTGTTCTTTTGTTTCTAAAAACCATTTTTTAAGCTTTTGTTAAGTGTTAAGTGAGTGTTCTCAGTTCCACTTCTGACACCATTATGTTAAGGGTAGGTTTTTCCCCTGCTGATCTGGTCCTGCTGCCCCGTTACTACTCCAGCCCCCAATAACATTCCGAGACTCTGTATTTGATACAGTCCTGTTGACCAGTTACCATTATTGTTTAAGGGTTAGATCTGTCTTAATGATTAACCCATTTCTACTTATCTAAGTATTTCCATGTGGTCATCTTACCCAAGCAAGGCGGCCGGCATCTTGCTTCCTCTAGGTTCTACATGCTGACTCCTCCTTACTACTTCCTCTTTCCTCCTCCTAGTCTCCTAGCCCTGCTTATCTTGTTTCCTATTGGCCCAACAGTGCTTTATTAATTAACCAATATGAGAAACATATTTACAGAATAATATCTCCCATCATAGAAATGCTTTCTATAACTATTAGATAACATAGTTAATCTTATATCTAAAATTATGGATTTGTATATTTAAAAAAATAAAATATAAGTGTATTCTTGGAGTTCTATAGCACAACTTTGCAATTTCTCAGACCCGCTGAATATATAGGGGCATCTTGATTAACCATGGGCTAGGAAACCTCCTTTACTCATGGCTAAAGGGATAGAAGTACATTGTGAAATTGAAACTCTCCAAGTTTTATAGATGTCAAATTATGTAGCAAAGTATTTTCAATGTAGAAGACTGATAGATTTTTAGTCAGTTTTGATTTTCCCATTTGACTCTTTATTATTTTGTGAAGCAAAATTATCTTGTCTAGATTAGGTTTTTGCCAGTTTAATACAAACCAGAATTATTAGGGAAGAGGTTATTTCAATTTAAAAAATATTTCATCATGTTGGTCCTTAGGTAAGTCTGTGGGGCATGGAACCAGCTCACTTTAGTCAATATTATTCCCTGGTGGTCAGAGTATTGGGTTATATAACAAAGCAGGGATAGGAAGCCAGGGAGAGCAAGCCAGTGAGCCAGTCCTCTATGGGCTCTGCATAAGTTTCTTAGTCCAGGTTTCTGAGCTAAATTCCGGTCTTGATTTATTTACAAATAAATTGTAAGTTGTAATGAAATAATAATACAATAATGGAATAAATGAAAGAATGAAATAAATATTTTCTTCTCCAGGTTGGCTTTAGTTACTATTTTAAAATATACAATAGAACAAGCCTAAAACATACACCATCTCTGATTCTAATCTTGGTGAAAATTGGGGAAAATTCCAAACCTGTGGAAGTCTTTGAGGTGTGTGTGTGTGTGTGTGTGTGTGTGTGTGTGTGTGTGTGTGTGTGTTTGTGTGTGTGTGAATTAGTGATAGTGGTGAATAGAGGCCACTCCCTTCAAATGAATCCTCTCTCTCTTCTTTCTGAGCTTTTGTCAAAGCAAGTTTTTGTTGGCTTGTTTTATAGCATTTTATTTATTTGGGAGATGTATATTTGAATATGAGTGGGTTGTGAATTTCCCATCACTATTTCAGCCATTTATACAGATAAAATAATATGTGATATTCATATTCTTAAGGAACTAACTCAATTGGAATTAAAAGTTATCCATGAAAATGTAGAGCCATTCTCAAGAAGTAAAGCAAAATACAATAGATATTTGACATGTAAGAGCCTGACTTTCCCTCTGATGCTTTGCCATCATAGTAATATTCAAAAAGAAAGAATGGACTCAAATTAAACATAAGGAATCTTTACCACTAGAGGTAGCACTGAATGTAGCAGTAAAAATAAGGTGAAATAGAAGGACAGAATTGCAAGATGTGTTAACAGAAAGTCCGAGCAAAATACCAACCTTCTAAGAACATAGTGAAGGGAGATACAGGAAAAAAATACAAAAAAATATTATTTTGGGAGAGAATTTTAAGAGACCTCCAAAGTAACAAAGACATGTTTTGATGTTGTTTGCATTGAAAGCTGCAAAACATCTGTTAACCAAGGCAGCACATTTTGACTGACAACATGTTCCTACTTCTTTAAAGAAGCACAGACTCAGTGGTATGTACATCTCCAACCTGGTACACTTAAAAATGACCAAAGTAAGGCATTGCTATGAACTTCATCTTTCATTTATCACTCTTCAAAGCAATCTTAAATGTTCCCAGTTTGTTTGAGATCAAAATAACTTCAATTTAAATAAAACAGGGTAAAAATAGAAGAGAGGGTTATCCATGTGGTGGTGCTTGGACTTTAGTAGCTTAGACTATCCATGCTTCTCCTTAACATAAATGTTTTTATCATTATGAAATTTTTATTCTGTTTTGAATCCACTTTCCCGCTCATGTCCATTGGTCATTTGCTTTAGTCTGGCCACCCTAGAACTATACCAACACCTGTGAGAAGCCCAGCCCTTTCTGGAAGATAACCATGTTTGAAAATGATGTTCATGCTAGGGTTGTTTACATTGGATAGAAAAAGTGAAGAAAAATCTTATCACCAGCTCACTTCTCAGAGGGCACCTGTATGAGCATACATGGATGTAAAATTAAAACAGTTTTCCATAAACTGTTTACTGTTCAAACACTAAATAAATGTAGATCTGTTTTACTCAGCTGAACAAATATTTAATATACACTCTAGCATAAGAGCTAAGTTTAAAATATCATCTATGATGCAAAGCCAACCAGAATTTATGGAAGCCAGTGACATAGAAGATAAAAACAAACATACAGAAAGAAAACTTGTGTTGTTCATCACTTTAAATTTAAATTTATCTTCCCTTATGCTTATTAGTATCCAGTAGTCTCTCTGTGCTCCCTTTTTGCTATGACTATGTCCTTTAAGTTTTAGGAAGTGTTGGCTGTGTTACAAATATACTGACGTTTTCATCAATAGCAAGTTGTTGGGTAATGACAAAGTTAATATCCAGTTAATTCTTCTTTGTGAGTTTTGTTTTTATTTATTAATTTTTCTACATTCCAATTTCAATACCCCCTCCCACCTCTCCTCCTGCTCCTGCTCCTCCTTCCACTTACCCTCCACCCCACCTCTCATCTGCCTCTCAGACATATAAACTGAACCTGGTCACACACAAAAAAGTTTCTGTAGACCCTGTTCTGGCAACAAATGACTATTATACCCAAGGATTAGGTTTATTTTATAAGTATAAGTCATAACTCACTTGAACTACTCAGAACTCAGGAGGACTGGAAGTCTTGTCCTTAAGGCTCACACAGACTTCTGTTTAGATACTTTTCAATGGGTAATGGAGAAAACAAGCTGCACTGCTGTACACTGCTTCTTACTTTGTAACCCATCAAGCTTCAAACAGTGACATCCACATGACATTTGAGACATTCCCAAGACTAACTTAGAAAGCTAGGTAAAAAGCTATGTAAAACCGGAGGGGGGTGGTCACTGGTTAAAGACCTCTAGATCTTTTGGTCTGAGATGCTTCTCTCTAAGTCCCTCCCCTGATCTTTGGATGTATCTCTGCTGTCCCTTGATTACAGTTAGGATGACAAATTTCATCCTCACAATCAGGCATGGCCAGAAATCAGATGTCTGTGCTGCTGAACACAAGCATCCAAAGGGTCAGTTGATGGCAGTAGTTATTTTCTACTCTTACTTTTTTCTCTTTAGGGAGCCTGCCAACTAGCTCCCAAATATATAAACAGGGAGGCCTATCATTACTCATAAAAACCTGGCATTAGGTTGACTTGTTTAAATCCAGGATTTTCTTAAATTATTATGTCTACCTTTTACTTCTGGGCTTTTATCTTTCTCTATTTCTGTATTCTTACTTTCACCCTTATTCCAGGGTTGGCTGTGTGTCTGGGTGGTTGGCCCCTTCTTTTCTCATTCTTTGATCTTTCCTTGCTTGCTTTTATTTTCTTCCTTGATTTTATTCTATCTGCCTGCCACCCCCACCTATCTGTCTCCTGTCTCACCATTGGTTATTTAGGTACTTATTAGACAAATCATATATTTTAGGCAGGTACAGTAACATAGCTTCGCAGTTAAGAATATGCAACATGGAAGGAAGCAACATAAAATCTGGCACTAGGGAAATAGCCAGAGATCTACAAGGATGAACCCAACTAACACTCTAAGCAATAGTGGAGAGGATAACGTTAATGCTCTTTCATGATAATAATACTGACAACTACCTTATATGCCATCTTAGAACCTCTATCTAATAGCTGATGGAAGCAGAAAAAGACACCCACAGCTAAACATTGAGCACAACTGCTGTAATCCAGTTACAGAGATGGAGGAGTGATGAGCAAAGGAGTCAAAACCAGGCTGGAGAAATCCACAGAATCAGCTGACCTGAAAAATGGGACTCCAGTCTGATAGCTGGGAAACCAACATAGGACCAACACAGACACCCTGAATGTGGTGTTAGGATGGCTAGACAGTCTATGGGGCCTCTAGCAATGGATCAGTATTTATCCCTGGTATACAAATGGACTTTTAGAGCCAATTCCAAATAGAGGGATACTTTCTCAGTCTAGACACATAAGAGAGGTCCTAGACCCTGCTCCAAATAATATGACAGTCTTTGAAGATTCCCTATGGAAGGCCTCTCCCTCCCTGGGGAGCAAAAAGGGGATGGGTTGGGTTTGGTGGTATGACAGGGGAGGATGGAAGGGTTATGGAACTGGGATTAACATGTAAAACAACCTTGTTTCGAATTTTAATACAAAAAATTTTACTAGGGGAAAAAAGTAAGCAATACATCTTTGCATCATTAAACAAATGCTTCACAATTCAAATAAATGTAATAAATCTTAAAATAATATTCTAGAACGTTTCCCCCTTTTGTCTAAATAAAAATTAAAGGATTTAAATTTAACATAGTAAAACTTTATACTACAAAGCAGTTATCAAGTAAGAATACTCTTTACAATATTCAATACATTTATATTTAGCAAATTCAGAGAAAATACTCCATTGTATATCTTACCTTAGTGACACCAAGGTTTTACGTGAAATCTACTTTCTATTATAACTATAGTAAAATATATCTCTAATTATTTAGTTTTTGATTCACTTAAAGACCCAGAATGATTTATATAACATAATAACAGAGACATTTTGCTGCCTACACAGTCAGCTAAAGTTTCTCTGTAATGTAAGGACATTCTTCTTCACTCGACAGGCCTAGAGTACCTGCAAACTTTTCAGTAAAACAGGAAATCTGAAGGACTTTCGTGCTTTGTATTGGAAAATTAGTTACTTTGCTCTGTGTTCTTCAGGATGTCTAACGACAATTCTGTGAAGTAGGAATCATAAAGGATCATCCCACCTTGTTTTGTCAAAGTTTAGCAGCTACTTTCCTGTGGTTCCTGCAGTTTATACAGCATACTGTCAAGCAGTCAAAAGCAATTTCTTGACCAAATGACTACCCTTTTCACATAAGAAAGCAAACTCCATTTGCTTTGATATCCATCATCTTTTTGTGAAGTAAATTAGTGCTTCCAATTGGTAAAGTAAAATGGTGTCACATTGCCAGAAAAAGGCTTAAGATAACAAAATATTTAAAATGCATATTCTATAGATCTTTGAATTATTTGAAGAATATCTAAAATACATCTCTTGAAAAGATACCTAATGTATCTACAAGATGGCTAACTACTAATCTATGCTTCTTGATTACTCTAAATAATTTATTAAAATAACTTTCAAAAAGTAGAATTTTACCTTACATTTATAAAGGAACTACATAGCTACAATACCTGACACATGAGTAGAAACATATATTAAGTGTAATAAAAATAATTTGTTTCAATATACTATATTTAGTATATATTTCAATATACTAAATTTGTTTCAATATACTATATTCTCCTAAATAATGACAAATTACTATAACCCAGAATAAAGGGACAGAGGGAAGATCCAACAATTCTGCCACCTTTAGGGAACTTTCTGAAGCTTCTCTGAGCACACTAGAACTGCCTATCCACATGGGGCCGCCCTGAGTCTCTGCCTGCTGGATCTCTGAACCCCTTCACTGGACATCTGCTGTAACATGAAATTTAACCCCCATCGCCGAGCCCCTGCCTGATGAGAACATGACATACCCAAATTTATGGGACACCTTGAAAGCAGTGTTATGAGGGAAGTTCATTGCACTAATTGCCCTCTGAAGAAAATGGAGCATAATCACATTAGAGAATTAACAGCACAACTGAAAGCCTTAGAAGAAAAAGAACCAAACTCACCCTAGAGGAGTAGATGCCAGGAAATTATCAATTGGAGGGCTGAAATCAATAAAATAGAAACGAGGAAAACAATACAAAAAGTTGTAAATGCAACAAAAAGTTGGTTTTTCCAGAAAATCAACAAGATAGAAAAACATTTATGCAAACTAATGGAAACAGCAGAGAAAGAACATGCATATTAACAGAATCAGAAACAAAAAGAGGGACATAACAACAGACACAGATGAAATCCAGACAATTTTCATGTCATACTTCGATAACCTGTACTCCACAAAATTAAAAAGTTCAAAGTAAAAGAACAAATTGCTCGATAATTATCAGTTACCAAAATTAAATCAAGAACAAACAACTTAAACAGACCTATAACCCTTAACAAAATAGAAACAGTCATCAAAAGTCTTCCAACCAAAAATGCTTCAGTGCATAATTCTACCAAAAATTCAATGAAGAACTAATACCAATACTTCCCAAATTGTTCCACACACTAGAAACAGAAGGTTCATTATCACACTCTTTTTATGAGGCCACAATCACCTTGGTATACAAGATACAAAAAGACACAACTAAGAAAGAAAACTACAGACCAATATCCCTCATGAACATTGATCCAAAACTACTCAATTAAATACTGACAAATGAAATCTAAGGATATATTAAAGAAATCATCCACCATAACCAAGTAAGCTTCATCCCTGCAGGGATGGTTTAACATACAAAAACCTATCATGTGATCCACCATATAAACAAACTGAAAAATACACCACGTGATCCTCTCTCTAGATGCTGAAAAAGCCTTTGAAAAAATTCAACACCCTTTCTTGATAAAGGTCTTGGAGAGATCAGGGATAACAAGAACGTATCTAAATATAATAAGAACAATAAACAGTAAACCAACAGCCAACATCAAACTGAATGGAGAGAAGCTTAAGGCGATTTCTCTAAAGTCAGGAACAAGACAAGGCTGTCCTCTCTCTCCATATCTCTTCCATATTGTACTAGAAGTTCTAGCTAAAGCAATAAGACAACAAAAGTATATCAAGGGGATACAAATTGAAAAGGAAGAAATCAAACTGTCACTATTTGCAGATGATATGATAGTTTACATAAGTGACCCCCAAAACTCTACCAGGGAACTCCTACAGCTGATAAACACCTTTAGCAGACTAGCAAGATACAAGATAAACTCAAAAATATCAGTACCCCTACTTCATTCACATGACAAAGGAGCTGAGAAAGAAATCAGAGAAACATCACTCTTTACAATAGCCACAAATAACATAAAGTATCTTGGGGTTACAGTTACCAAACAAGTGGACAACTTATATAATAAGAACTTTGTGTCTTTAAAGAAAGAAATTAAAGAAGATACTAGAAAATGAAAAGATCTCTCATGCTCTTGGATAGGTAGGATAAACAGTAAAAATGGCAATCTTAACAAAAGCAATCTACAGGTTCAATGCAATCCCCATTAAAATCCAAACACATTTCTTCACTGATGTTGAAAAGATAATAATCAACTTTATATGGAAAAACAAAAGGCCCAGGATAGCCAAAAAAACCCTGTCCAATAAAGAAACTTCCAGAGGCATAACCATTCCCAACTTTAAGCTTTACTATGGAGCTATCGTCCTGAAAACAGCCTAGTATTTGCACAAAAATAGAGAATATCCCACTATAGAACAATGGAATTGAATCTCTGAACACCTGATTTTTGACAAAACATCTAAAAGTATACAATGAGAGGAGGAAGGCATCTTCAACAAATGGGGCTGGCACAACTGAATGATAGTGTGCAGAAGATTGCAGATCTCAAGTTTTAAATTTATCAAAGACCTCAAGAGAAATCAAGGAACACTGAATCTCTTAGAAGAGAAAGTGGGAGGTATCCTTGAACTGTAAGGATGGAAAAATACAACCTAACTCTCCAGTGACCCCAAAACTCCAAAAGTTTATAAATACTATATTAAAAGCCCTAAAAACCTCACATTACAGACCCTGTCCTCTGCCAACAAATAGTCAAGGTTACACCCCTTGCTGCTTATGACAGTCAGGCCCTTGAATACGTAATCCTGGCCTGAAAACTTAACAGAAAAAGAGTCGACTAACTGCTTATCTGACTTTGTAAACTGCTTGTGAATCCCCTGCCCAGTGTACTATGTGTGGGCTTTGTTATAAACCCTGTAAAAACTGTTTCAATTCTGCCCACCAGGTTCTCAGTCCTCTACCCATGCATGTTGTATAGCTGTGGTCCCCAGTGAAATATAAGTCCCCATGCTTTTGCATCAACAGCTTCTGTGATTGATTTGGGATGTCACCTTTGCTGAGTGGGAGTGTGACAGTCCATGCTCTGCTGGTATTTCATTCAGTGCATTGGCTGGGAAACTGTGACCACCCCTCACACTTGAGAACAAACTTTGAGGTAAGGGGATCCTCCCTGGTGTGTGTGTGTGTGTGTGTGTGTGTGTGTGTGTGTGTGTGGTGCGGTGTCTCTGTTCTGACTATCTGTTTTCTGGTTTCTTCGGTTTGCATCTGGCCTCTTGAGCTGTAATAACCAGAGGACTGTAATCAGCAGACATGCATTAGGATCATGGGCTGCTGCTCTGGGGAATGCCTTGATGGGGATGAGGAGGCCTGGGGATGTCTGGTAAACTCCTATGGGTTGGTAGGACCAAGCCCTTTTATTGAAGCAGAAACTTCCTCCCCCACGGCTGTCTGATTATTTGCATGCTTGTGAAAGAAGCATGGATCTATTAGTCTCTGTTTTGTGCATTTTCCCTCTGTGTGGTTTTGTCTGTAGTTTTATCATGGGACAGATGGTGATGACTGATGACTCCCCTTAGTTTGACTCTTGACCACTGGACTGAAGTTAATTCTAGGGCCCATAATTTGTCATTTGAGGTTAGGGAGATTCTGGTAGACTTTTTGTGACTGAGTGGCCAACATTTGATGTTGGATGGCCACAAGAGGAAACCCTTTTATCCAAGCTGAAGTCAACTGTTTTTCAGGACCTGGTTCTCATCCTGACTCACTGCCTGGGAGCACTTGCATGGGGCCATATTCTGGCACTGGAGACCAAGCAAGACCACCAGAACATGAGTCCCCCGCCCCAAGGAGTGTGCAGCCACCACTGGGGCTGCTGGGCCAAGCTGCAGCTGAGCTTCCTTGGGCCAGGGCATTGGGTGAACTCTGGGCTCCCTCCTTCCCCTGGTCCCCATGAGGTGACAGGCCAGAGTATACTGCTATCCTTCCTGAGTGTTTCTCAAAGTTATTTTTGATACAGTTATGATCATTAACCTGGATGGATGAGCTAGATACCAGGGTGCTGCAGGGGGACCTTCTGCTCTCCTCTCCCCCCCAAGCTCAGGCTCTGGAAGCAGGATAGGAGCCATGCTGGAGTTGGCCCCCCAGTGTCGGGTGGCCAGATTGCAGCCCCTCCAGTGCTGGCCCTTCTCCTCAGACCTTTATAATTAAAAAACTAACCACCCCCCTTTCTCAGAGGATCCCCAATGCCTTATGGGGTTGGTGGAGTCCCTTATGTTCTCTCACCAGCCTGTTTGAAAAGATTGTTAACACTGCTGCTAGAGGCTAGAAAATAATGTCCTGGGAGACGATGGACAACCTACACAACTGCAGAACAAAATTGACTTGGGATTCCCCTTGGCTTGCCCCAGTTTGGACTTCAACACCGCCTAAGGTAGGGAGAGCTCGAAAGTCTATCACCAAGCTCTGATTCAGGGTCTCCAATGTGCCATGAGATGGCCCACCAATTTGGCTCAGGTAAAGAGAGGACTTCTTTTGTCCTTACCTCAGAACCTCAGAGAGCTTCGGTGGCTCTGGCTTTCTTAGCGCAATTGGCCCCAGATATTAGAAAGAAACTGAAGAGACTGGTCTGGTTACAAGGAGTTGGAATACATGACTTAATAAAAGAGACAGAGTAAATGTATTGAAGGAACAAAGAGAGAGAGAGAGAGAGAGAGAGAGAGAGAGAGAGAGAGAGAGAGAGAATTTCTTAAAAACAGTTAAAAAGGAGAGAGAAGAGAGACAGAGAAAAGAGAGAGAAACAGAGAGACAGAAAAAATGTATTTTAAAAAACACAGGAAACTGAAGACAAAGTAAGAATTTGACTAAAATCTTGGCCACAGTTGTTGAATACAACAGAGAAAGAGAGAGAGAGAGAGAGAGAGAGAGAGAGAGAGAGAGAGAGAGAGAGAGATTAGAAAATTTAAAACAGGGTACCTGGGCAACAGGACTCCACTTGACAAGGATCAGTGTGCATATTGTAAAAAAAAATAAAAAAAGGACACTGGACAAAGGACCGAGCTAAAAATAAAAACAAGGGATCAAAGGTCCTAGCCCTGGGAGAAGATGAAGATTAGGGGAGAAAGAGTTTGGACCCCCTTCACCAAGCCCAGGGTAACTTTAAAACTGGAGGGGCAACAGTCGAATTTTTGGTGGAGACCAGAGCTGAGCATTCCGTGCTGATACAGCCATAAAAAAAAAATTAAAGAAACAAAAAATCTTGAGTAATGGGTGCCACAGGGCAATGGCAGTATTCATAGACTACCTGAAGAACAGTGGACCTTGGTGTGGGCCAGGTATCTCACTTGTTTCTAGTTGTCCCAGAAAGCCTTTACCCTCTGTTAGAAAGAGACATTCTGTCAAAAGTAGGAGCCCAGATTCATTTTGACTCTGAACAGCCATCAGTAACTAATAAACAGGGAAATCAATTGCAAGTTCTCACTGTTAGGCTAGAAGATGAGTACAGACGCCATGAGGAGCCCAGGCTTGACCTAGACTGTTCAGAGAAGACTGGAGCCTCAAATATGGACTGGTGGTTGGCCCAAACTCCCTTAGCTTGGACGGAAGTATCCAAAATGGGTCTGCCAAAACAAGTGTCCCCACAGGTTACTCAGCTGAAAGCTAGTGCTACACCAATAGCAGTCAAACAGTACCCCATGAGTAGAGAGGCTCAGGAAGGAATTCAACCCCATATCCATAGACTGATCCAGCAAGGCATCCTGGTTCCTGTTCAATCTCCCTGGAAGCCTATCCATAAACATCTGCATGGATAGCAGGTATGCTTTTGGACTACACATGTGCATGGGACTATCTATAAACAAAGTGGGCTGCTTACTTCAGCAGAGAAGGAAGTCAAAAACAAAGAAGAAATTCTAAGTTTGCTGGGAGACTTACATTTGCCAAAAATACTGGCCATTATTCCTTGCCTTGGACTTCAAAGAGGTAAAGCCAGCCAAGTATGGTAAGAAGTACTTATTAGTTTTTTATAGACACATTTTCAGTATGGGTAGAGGCTTACCCTACCAAGAAGGAGACCTCAACTATAGTGGCCAAGAAAATACTGAGAAAATCTTCCCAAGATTTAAAATACCTATGGTACTAGGATCATACACCTTTTGTTGCCCAGGTAAGTCAGAGACTGGCCAAAACATTGGGAATTGATTGAAAATTACACTGTGCATACAGACCCCAAAGCTCAGGACAGTAGAAAGGATAAATAAAATCATTAAAGAGACTCTCACTAAATTGACAGTGGAGACTGGCATTAATGATTGCATAGCTTTCCTACCCTTTGTGCTTTTCAGGGTTAGAAACACCCCCTGGGCCATTTGGGAAGACCCCTTATAAATTACTCTATGGGGGAGGCTGCTCTATTGATGGAAATTGCTTCTGTACATAGTGCTGATGCATTGTTCTCCCAGCCTTTGTTCGCTAGCCTCAAGGCACTCTAATAGGTAAGACAGCGAGCATGGAAGCAGCTCCAGGAGGTCTACTCAGAGGGAGACTTGCAAGTTCCATATCGCTTTCAAGTGGGGGACTTGGTCTACATTAAATATCACCATGCAGAAAACCTTGAGACTCAATAGAAAGACCCACTTTGTGGCCGGTCCAGCATATGTCCTCCTCTACCCCTGGAACCACCCCCAATGCCACTCGAGGTTACAGGTCCCAGGAACAGCCTCTTACAACTTCTCCAGCAGTCATTTGTATTCCTCTTTTTTTACTCACTGTTAAAAAAAGAAAAAAAAATGTCGCTTTTGTTAAAAATTAAATAAGTGTGGTCCAGATTATGGTACTTTAGACAACAGTACAGTTAATCAGCTCATTTTCTGTTATCTTACTAGACCAGAATTACCCCTGCATGTTGTATGACTGTGAAGCCCAGTGCACTTAGAATTAAAAGTCCTCAGTCCTCTACCCCTGCGTGGTATATGACTTTGGACCTCTGTTACGTGCTGATTGTACCCCTGCCGCCTATCTGGTCCCACCACCCCGCTACCACGCCAGCCCCCAATTAACAGACAGAGACTCTGTATTTGATACAATGCTGTTGGCCAGTTACTATCATTGTTTATTGGCTAACTCTGTCTTAAATATTAACCCATTTCTATTAATCTAAGTATTTCCACATGGCTCATCTTACTGGAAAGTGGCAGGCCAGCATCTTGCCATCTCCACGCTCTACATGCTGACTCCTCCTAACTCCTTCCTCTTTCCTGCTTGTCTCCTAGCCCCGCCTAGCTTGCTTTCCCATTGGCCACAGTGTTTTATTCATTAACCAGTATGAGAAATATATTTGCAGAATAACATTTCCCATCATCTCCTCTTTTCTGTCTAAAATATAAAGAAGGGTTTTAACCTTAACATAGCAAAATATACCACATAAGAGTTATCAAATAAGAATCACAGTTAACAATATTTAGTCCATTAACATTTGTAAGATTTAAGAAAATATTCCATCATCTATCCTATCTTTGTGAGTCCAAAGTCTTATATGTAACTTACCTTTAATCCTAAGGAAAACTATAACCATAACTATCTGTCTTCAACTCTATCAAAGACCACAGAAGGATAACATATAAACTCTAGAAATGATAGACAACTCACTGCCTGGTAAGTCACCTGAAGTTCTTCTGTAATGTTCCATATTCAGCCCATAAGCCATAGTGTGTTTGGCAGACTCTTCCATGAAGCAGGAACCCTGTAGCTCTGTCCATCGTATTTTCGCAGTCACTTTGATGTGGGTCCTGCATGTCCAGTTTATACAGCATAAAGTCAAACAGTCCAGAAGGGCAGGACCTTGCCCAAATGGCTAGGCTTGCCGTATTAGAAGCAAACTCCATAATGTGTTTCTTCCATGTCCATCTTTCTTTCTGATGCAGGTGGTGTTACTAGGAGCAGTTGTGCCTCACTGTCAAGAAAAACCCTAAAGCATTTTAAGTGTCATATTCTGTAGGTCTTTGAAAGGAAAGCACATGGGACTAGGAAGATTGAGTCAGGGGAGGAATAGAGGGGAGAGAGAGACAGAGAGAGAGAGAGAGAGAGAGAGAGAGAGAGAGAGAGAGAGAGAGAGAGAGAGAGAGAGAGAGAACATAATAGAGGGAGCCTTAATAGATTTGAAGAGAAAAGTGAACATAGAGTAATGTCTAGAGACCTACAAGACTGACCCCAACTAACAACTTGAGCAACATTGGAAAGCCTACCATATATGCCTTCCCTGATAATGAGATGGATGACTAACTTATCCACCATTATGGAACCCTCCTCTAGTAGCTGATGGAAACAGAAGCAAACACCTACAACTAAACACTGAGCTGAATTGGAATCCAGAAGCAGAGAGGGAATACAAGACCAGGCTGCAGAAACACCCAGAGACAGCTGACCTGTACAAGGAGGAGCTAATGAGTTCCCAGACTAATAGCTGGGAATCAAACATAGGATTGATCGAGTCCCCCTGAACATGGGTCTCAGCTAGAAGGCCTGAGCAGTCTAAGGGACCTCTGACAGTGGAACTGGGATCTATTCCTGGTGCACAAAATAACTTTGGGAGCACATGCCCCATGGAGGGGTGTGTGAATGTGGGTATTGTTTTTTCTAGACTGCTTCCTGTCTGTGGGCAATGGTAATTCTAGGGGTCCCTGAGAGGGGAAAAAATGATACAAGGGCCAAGTCATAAGAAGACCAGCTATAGCCTTTTCGATAGCAATTCCTTGCCAAGATTCAGTTGTGTCTTGATCAAACCTGATCCTTGTTATCCACAAAGGAAACCACAGCCTTGTGTCGCCTGTGGGAACAAAACTCCAGAGCATTTTTCAGTTTCATTTAAGAAATACATTTTTTTATTTCTCTTGAAGTTAAGACATTCCTAAAATATCTAGGTTGGTTCAATTTTGCAGTCCTATTCACAATTCCATGTCTGTCAACAGCTGTCTTTTGTATTATCAACATTAAAAAAATTCAAAATCAACATAATACTTTGTTGGACGTTGACTCCCCATGTATGTTGTATCTGTACATTGTTTTTTCTATTTTATTTCTTTTACTGTCACTTTAAGGCTTTACTTAATTACGTCTAAACTATTTCTTTCTATAACTATCTATACACCTTCTTTTTTCCTAAACCTACAAAATTTATAAACACATTGGATTTTTTTCTCATCTGAACCTGCTTTATTGCTTATCGCTAGACTTTTTATTTTTAATTTTTCTTATTTTACATATTGATCCCAGTTACCTCTACTTCCCTCTCTCTCCCCCTCCCTCCCATGTCCCTGCCCTGTCCATCCTCTCATCCCATCCCTCCCCTCCACCACTCTGCAGGGAAGGTGATGCCTTCCAGGAGGGGTCAACAAAATTTGTCAAGTCATTTGGAGTAGTTGGCTAAGGTCATTCCACCCTGAACGTGCCCAATCACATCAGATCTTTAGTCTTTTTGTCTGCATGAGCAAATAAATGCTACGTGTTCAGATTAGGACCTCCAAGTGGATTTGGTGGCAGGTCTACAAAAATTTTTGGGTCTGAATTAAACTTTCCTAGCTATGAAAGTTCATACCTGCATTGCCATAAATGGTTTTACTTAGCTTGATATTTTTGGTTGCTTTTTAGCACTCCCCTACTGGCTTAACAGCAGTAGTTTTAAAAGAGCCACCATGTTTTCTCTCTTTCTTTTATTTTTTCTTTAAACTTTCTCAGGCACTACATGAAAATATGCCAAATGTTGAAGTTTTTGTTTTGTTTTGTTTGTTACTCTTTTTGCTTTTTACTCATTTGTTCTTTGCTCTTTTGAGGAGCGTGACACCCAGCTACTAAATAAATCACAGAGTCTTATTCTTGATTACGAATGCCTAGCCTTAGCTTGGCTTATTTCTATGTATTTCTAACCAGATTTTCTTCACTTAAATTATCCAAGTTATCTTTTGTCTCTGGGCTTTCATCTTTCTTTATTTCAGCATACCATTTTTCTTTCTTTTTCTTTTTTCTTTCCTCTCTCTCTCTCTCTCTCTCTCTCTCTCTCTCTCTCTCTCTCTCTCTCTCTCTCTCTCTCACTCTCTTTTTTCTTCATGGCTTTCTGCATAGCTTATTGACTGGCACCAGGTATCCTCTCTTATTTACCTTCTTGCTCTTGATTCTCTCTTGCTTCTTCCTTGATTTTAAGCTCTCTTCTTGCCAGTCTTTGCTTGCCTTTTTTCTGCCTTTCATTGACAGTTGAACTCTTCATTAGGTCAATCAGGTATTTTTTATTTTTCTTATTTTGCATATCCACAAATTTGTCAATTTATTTAGAGTAGGGACAAGGCGCTCCTTCCTTAGCTGGGAAAACAGCATTGGACTGACTCAGACCCCCTGAACATGGGTCTCAGTTAGAAGGACTGGGCAGTCTAAGGGACTTCTGACAGTGGAAGCAAGATGTATCCAACCAGGTATTTTAGACAGGAAGAGTAACAAAGCTTCATAGAGTTAAATAAATACAATATAAAATTATGCTTCTTGAGTCCTCTATCTATTTTTGAAATCATCCCTCTGTCAGATGTGGGGTTGGTGAAGATCTCCCATTCTGTGGACTGCCATTTTGTCTCATTGACTATGTCCTTTGCCTTGCAGAAGATTTTCAATTTCAGGAGGTCCCATTTATTAATTATTGATCTCAGTGTCTGTGCTATTGGTGTTATGTTCAGAAAATTATAATCTATACCTATTTATTCAAGGGTACCTCCCACTTTCTCTTCTAAGAGATTCAGTGTGGCTGGATTCTTGTTGAGGTCTTTGATCCATTTTTATTTGAGTTTTCTGCATGGCAATAGACATAGGTGTATCTGCAGTCTTCTACACACCATCATCCAGTTGTGCCAGCACCATTTGTTGAAGATGCTTTTCTCCTCCCATTTTATACTTTTAGCTTTTTTTTTTTCAAAAATCAGGTGTTTGTAAGTGTGTGGGTTAATATCAGGGTCTTCAATTTGGTTCCATTGGTCTACTTCTCTGGTTTTTTTTGTTTTGTTTTGTTTTGTTTTTTTTTGTCAATCCCAAGCTGTTTTCATTATTAGAACTTGATGTCAGGGATGGTGATGCCTCCTGAAGTTCCTTTATTATACAGAGTTGTTTTTCCTATCCTGGGCTATTTGTTTTTCCATATAAAGTTGAGTATTGACCTTTCAAGATCTGTAAAGGATTGTGCTGGGATTTTGATGGTGATTTTTATTGAATCTGCCTATTGATTTTGGAAAGATTGCCATTTTTACTATGTTGATCCTACCTATCTAAGAGCATGGAAAAATTTTCCATTTTATGGTATCTTCTCTAATTTCTTTCTTTAATGACTGAAAGTTTTTGTCATACTGGTCTTTCACATGTTTGATTAGCATTACCCCAGGATATTTTATGTTGTTTGTGGCTATTGTAAAGGATAATTTCTTTCTATTTTTTTTAGCTTATCTTGCCAATTTAGTTATCATACCAATTTGCTGAAGGTGTTTATCAGCTGTTGGAATTCCCTGGTAGAATTATTCTATTCAGGTCACTTATATGAACTATCATGTCATTTGCAAATATTGAAAGTGTGACTTCTTCCATTCCAATTTGTATCCCTTTTATATAAGTAGCAATTTGTGGATCAATAGGTGCATTCCAGGAATTAATATATATGATTATCTCTGGTGAAGAAACTATGATACAAGTCCCACTTTAAATCACTATTAATCAGTTCTCATAATCAATTCATAATATATTGTCATTCACCCAATAAAGGGCATCATTAGGATTTCCTTTCTTAAGAATTAATACACCATATTGAAGAGAATAATGAAAGAAATGCTGTGGCTTTGGTAAGACACCATAAGGAAAGGCTACTTTCTCTTGTTTGTGTGGGAGGGTGAGATCAATTGTTTCTGTCTATTCCCAAGCCAGAATATCATTACTCAAGAAAATGATTCACTGGCACATTTGCTAAGAAGATAGGAACAAAAATTATTCATATAAGTTAATGTATTTATACTTCTCAGAATTTCCTCCCTCAGTGCAGTTGCTTATAGATTTATACCAGTATGTCTCCCAGCTTTTCCAAGTTGTAACTAAAAATGAAACTTCATTTAGCCATTTTCTATATCTTCTTTAGACATGAGTCAAAATTTTCAGTATGCTGCCATGACCTATTGGGTGTTATTTCTCTTTTACCACCTGACATGATGCTGCCTGAATCCATGTTGATGTCTGTGGATGGGTTTACCAGATACTATGTGGAAGTGCATGTTTGTTGGTCCTGTTGACTGTAAGACTATAAATTACAAGAAAGCTTCTTCTACAGTCATATCAATGACTGACGACTCAGGGCTCAGGGATGATAAAGAGAAAAGACTTCTTAGACAACCCCTACAATCCCCCCCTCCAAAAAAAAGCAACCAACACAGTAAGATATCAAAGAGAAACCTTAAAAGTTGTGATAAGTATGCTGTGATAAGGATGCTGAAGCATAGCTCTCCACAACAGATGGTTACTGGCTGGAGTGGGTATAGACTCACTTTTCTTTAAAGAGCTGGCCACCAGGAATTTGACCATGCTCCAGTGACTATATAGACAACACAAATTGAACTTGTTTTAGTGCTGTTTTATTTGTGTCCAATTGTTTAGTTGTTGTTGTTGTTTTGGGGAAGGAGGCCAAAAAGTTGGGGGATGACTAGAGAGGACTGAGAAGTATGGTTGATCATGATCAGGAGGCAATGAGAAATTTCCAAATAATCAATAACAATTTTATGTTAAAAACACTTTTCCATGTATAAGAAACATCTTAAGAGGTATATAAAACTGTGATCACAGGTATCTATCTGACTTCCCATCTGCAAATGTGAGTACCTAGATTTTATAGGATGAATTTATACACATACTCATGTGGCATAGAACTGTCTAAAGGATCTGCCTTAAGGTTTCAGGAAGGGACATACAAATAGGAAAGTCTTCTAGAGAAATGCACAATGGTAAAATCTCCTGACCCTTGTACTCAATTAATCTCTTATTATACAGTGGAAGAATTATAATTTTCTGCAAATTATTTCCTGAATAATTTACATTAAACTACATTAATTTCTAGTCAGATTGTAATTTTACCCTTGTTGTCATATATTGAACATTTTTTCTAGTACTTATATTTTATAATACATATATATGTATATATATAATCTCAAATAGTTAACTCAACTTTGTGTCACTCAAAATCTTATTAATTGTGAATAATATAGAACTTTGAGCATTAATGTTTATATTTATATTTTTGCTTTTCAAACATATTTGAAGACTTGATTATAACAACTGATCTGTTTACAGCAGTAAATATTATAACCATGAATACACAATGTAATCGTTTTTCAAAGTAGAATTTACTAATTTGAACACATAAAACAGTTGCTTATTTCCCCTAAACAAAAGATTCTATGCTGAAACAGTTACATTTAAACTATATTTTCTCTTTAATGCCTAAGAACAAGCTCAAAAGGAAATGTATGAATATGAGTATATTAGATTAACAAAACATTGAATGTATTAGATTATATCTCCATATACTTATATTTATAGATACCATCTAAATCTAATTCTGAAGTAAATGAAGATATATTAAGATAAGTGACATATTTTTTTCTTTTGGAAAATTCTAATACTTTTATTAGATGAATATCATTGTATTATTAAATAAAAATAAATCCTTATACTTTATATACTGCTCTTTCAGTAAAGCAGTGAATTGAGTGAGACTATACATTTAAAATTGGGATCTTTGCTAAGAGAATTCCACTTGACAACATTATCTACACTTTTAATCTGTAACTACCTAGGATGCAGCAATTCAAGACAAACATTCTTGTATTCATGCACTTTTGACAACATATAACAAACACAAGAACTTATTTATACACCAGGTGCTTCAAAGGAGTTTGTGATCATCTGTGAAAAGTACAAACACACACACAAACACAAAAAAAACAATTACATGTAAAAGGATCTATTCTCTAAAATGCTTACATGATGTTATACATAAACAGAGAAGACAATCATGGAAAGTGTGACAGACTATGGACCCTTTGAACTCAAGGACAAGCATATTAAATGACAGCAACTTTGACAAGTGTATGATAAGATCTGAGTAAGGCAGATTCTTTTCTTCTTTCTTTTATTATTTGTTTAAGTTATGTGATTTGTGGCTGAAATGTATCTAAATTTCAACTTTGTTACCCACATTTTGTAATTAAAATTAAAATTTATTACTGAGAGATGTAAAGCTTGGGAATAAATAATGCTAAACGTTAGACAATAATTTCACTACACCAATATAAGCATAAAGTATAGAAAGGTAATTGAATTTTTCATTTTTCCTCTATATATCTGTCATACTGCATTTGATTTAAGTATTAAATTCTCATAGGCACATATATAAATATGAGGTAATGAAAACGCTGAAATTCAAGATCAACAACAAGGTCTAGTGGGGGAAAAACTATATGATTAGACTAAAAAGAAAGGTTAAAGTTTTATCTCTTATGCTATCAGTCATGTGGAAGACACCAAAGTCTTATCTTGAATATTTTCAAATGATCTTTCAAAGACCATGTAACTGCAGTTGCAGAGTGAATGAATGCATTGCTCAGATGCATGAATGAATGGTTTTGTTCATACCCTCTCAGTCCAGCTTAGAGTAAACACTGATTCATAGGATTTTGGTGAAATTTTATATTACTACTTGGTCAGAATCATAGTGTCAAACTTTGAGGTCAAGTTCTTCAGTACAGGGAAGTTGTAGCATCAGGAATATGGTATCTGGTTACATTGCATCCTTTCAGGAAAAGTCATGGATTCTTGAACTCAGCTTTCTTCTCTCCAATATATATAGTTGAGGACCCAAGTAATGTAGTATATTACCTACAGTGGGTAAGAATTTCTACCTTGATTAATTTAGTTAATTCCCACAGAATTTCTAGAAACTATGTTCTAGAGATGCTAGATCTCATTGAGAGTTGAGATTAACCACAAATCTACTACTTGTCAACTTGACACCCAAGTGAATTAATTTGAATTAATACCTTCCAATTATGTCCTCCAATTCTCATTGTTACCTCTTAATATAAAAGATCTAATTTCAAAAGCATCATACTCGTTTTGAACAATCTCATCAATTTGAAAGTGGAAAGCCCATAATCTCCAAAGAGATTCCAAGTAAGCTTTTTACTTACTACCTTTAATGCATGTATGTATGTATTCATATGTTTATAAAATGAAATTATGTCGAATAAACAATTACATTCCAAAATATAAAGAATAATAGCACAGCAAGGAATAATCACACAAGAACAAGACGAAATTCCAGCAAGACAGCAAACCCAGCTGCTCCAGATCAGGCACATTGAGCTCATCATGAAATTGCTAGGGCTTCAAAGTCTTCACTCTTCTCTTCTAGCTCTGCCCCCTGTGATACTTATATCCTCTTTCTTGTGGTGATGCCAATCCATGCATGCAGGTATCCCATAGTCTTGACATTTTCAGTGTTCTAAGGCTTCAATTTCAACTTTACCTTCAGGCTTTACCTTCAAAGCTTCACATGATGATCTGTTACAATCTCCTTGCAAGAATTCTGAGAATTCTGATCCTGTCACACAGTACCTGTCTTACCTTATGTCTGAAATTGTGAGCAGAACCAAAGTGGGCCTCTTAATAGTGCGTATTCTAAACTGAGTGCATATTCTAAACTGAAAAACTAAAATAATGCTACAAAGTTTTTTCTGCCAGCTCGAAATGTGTTCTGGCATCCTTGAATAACAGTTCTATCAGCTTCTGTGCTATAATTCCAGAAAAATGCCTTTAAGAAGCAGGGAAACTCCTAAGTTTTAGTTCACATCCAATGCATGGGATGACACTCTCTCCTGAAGACACATCTTTTATTGTCCCTATGCAACATTTGGAATTTCATTCATTAATATGAATCTCTGTTCAAATATTAGCAACTTTATAAGAAAAATCCTGAATGCTCTCCTGCAATGAAATTTCTCATGTCAAGTGAGTCCATTACCTTTTACTTCATCTTCATTAAAATTCACATGACACATAATGAAATAAATGGCCCTTACTCAGTTTCTGATAGAATCATTGTTCTCTTCTGAAACTTCCTAAACAAGATCTTCTGTGTATTTCTCTCAGTATCTATGTCTCCCAAGATCCTAACAGAATGACCCATTGCCCTGTTCTTACAACATTTGAGGGATTTTCTAGCCCACAGTACCAATCTCTTGAACTTCTTCTAGAAAACCATTTTCAAAGCTCTAGGTATTATAAGATCAGGTTTGTTCTGCAATGATCCCACTTCTGGATACTAATTTCCTATTTGAGTGTTTTTCTGCTCTTGTCAAAAAATACCCTGACAAAAGCAACCTAAGTGTAAAAAGATTTATATTGATTCATAGTTCAAGAGCACAATCATATTTTCTGGCAGACAAATTAAGACAGAAATGGCAAGGGGCTTGCTATATTCACCTACAATCAGGAAGTACAGAGTGAAGAATGCTTGTGATTAGCTTACTTTTTCTATTTCATACTGTCAGCGAAGGAAGTGAAAGGAGTGGTAATATGCAAGGTATGCATGTGTTCCCCCAGACAAGACAGTTTCTCACAGGTATACCCACTGAATCTTCTTCCATATGACTAGGTAAATCAAACTAGCAATTGATAGTAAACACAAAATATAAGAAATGTTACAAACCTGAGATCCTGAGCTCCTCAGCCAACATGAGTTCCATTTTGTTTTGTTTTCATCAAGCTACATCTCCCACAAACTAATGAAAAATTCATGGAAAACAGAACAAACATAATTACGTGATCTTGTGTATGTAAGTATCTCATTGCACGACTACAAATAGAAATGTGTTACTCACTTGGCTTGTTTCTTAAATTTGTAGAGCAAATGAAAGTAAACCTGGAAAACATCCATATGTTTGGAATAGGAGTAAAGACCTTGTAAAGAGGTGAAGGAAATGCCCTATAGTGTGAAAGGTGATGTTATGAATCATTTATCCTAATTTGGAGAAAAGGTCCACTTAGTAGAGTTAAGCAGTTCAATATTTGCCAGCTATGGGTGGGGACGGTCATCATCATCAGAAACCAGCTTAAATAATGCCTTATTTCTTAACATGATAAACTGAAATATTGACTGAGGAGAACACCATCTTTCAAATCACTTCCTCAGTTTCTCTCACAACACTTGATCAGAGGACTTCAGAGGCAAAAAGGACATTTGTTTAATCACCTGTGACTTTTATTGAATGCATTGTTCGTGAACAATACTCAATGATTTGGTATGGAAAGAAACTGCTGGTCTTGGTTTCAAGGAGAAAAACTAAAAAGTTAAAGCTATCTATACACACACTGTCATAAAGGAAGAAATTACATTATAAAGTTACAAATTATCATTTTTGTCTGAGATTTTATTAGTAAAATGATCTTGACAAAACTATCTGAAGCAACACCATAATAGATCACAGTTGCTGCCAGGCCTTGTTGATGTTTTTGATTCATATAAAATTATAATTCATAGATTTAAAGGTAAAGGTTAATTCCATACTATCACAAATTAGAAATAGCAGCAGACATATTTAGTTGCAAAGTATTTCCTTTCACTGCAAAAAAAAAAAAAAAAATTCCACTCCCTCATTGTCTTGCCTTCCTCAGCCTTATAAATCATCAGTGTATTTTCTGGCTCAGTGAAATTACCTGTTACAGAGTTTTCACAAAATGGAGTAAGGGAATGTTTGTTTCTCTTTTAATTTTGCTTTATTTTGAAGAGAAGCTATGTTGGGTGTGACTCTCTAGAAAACACTTTTATCCCTTTTCCAAAATTTAGAATTCATAACTCCTTTGTAAACCAATAGAGTATGAACTTGTCATCTCATTATATGTATTAGGATTGAAACAATGAGTTAGTTTAGCATTCCACAGTGATGTCATCTCTTGCACATTAGTTTCCTTATTTTAAAACTTTTCCCATAACAATACATACAGTCCTGTCAACACTCTTCCTAGAACAACCAGCAAAGACCTCTAACACTCAATATCATTCTAATAGAAACTAATTGTCTGTATTTTCAACTCTTACTGATCAGAGTGAATGAAAACAGTGTTCGGGCATATCAATATTTACTTGTACTCAACATAGAGCTGTCTTTTTTCAGGTGGTTTAATGCGTAGAAACAAACTTCAGGCATAAGAGCAGCCTCTGTCCCAGGTCACTTGTAATTAATTCAGCTACACAGTCTCTGGGCCCTGAGTGGTGCTGTATGGGCCTTGTTCTCCTTACAGTAAGAAGGACAAAAGAAAATTATAAATATCTCAAAAGGCTTAGCTCAGTCCAGATCAAACTGTGCATCAAAACTCTCTGTTACATCTTTATGTGCTTAACACCTCTGTTAGAAATACCAATGAGCCAAAAGGTGCTTCTACTTTTGTCTGTAATTGACTGCTATATTTTGCTAATTTTATTTTAAAAATGTAATTATTTTTCTTTTGTCTTGTTTTATTTTCAAGTCATTTTTATTTATAGTTTGGTTGACTAAAAAAAAAAAATTAAGTAAATAGACAATGTATAAAGCAGCTTCAGCAGTTTGAAAATAACCATGTCCTGTCTTTCT
Source organism: Cricetiscus sungorus (assembly GCA_030556225.1). NCBI lineage: Eukaryota > Metazoa > Chordata > Mammalia > Rodentia > Cricetidae > Cricetiscus > Cricetiscus sungorus. Next base: position 76,834,008 of record JANBXA010000734.1, read on the forward strand.
TGTACAAGCAATATTTTAGTGAATTTTTTTATTTCATTGCACTATGTTCTACTTTTAATTCCAAGTCAAAAAGTCAAGCAACAGTTTTAACATAATATTGATATATTTCAACCTAGTGGTGAAACTCAATTTTAATTTTTATTAACAATTAATGTTGAACACTTGTTAGTTGACTTTTCTGTGTCAAGTGTTTTTTTTTTTTTTTTTTTTTACTTTTTTCTTTTGAGCAGTGGCTTCTATGCTAATCACCCAGGAGTGTAATTTAGTCAAATTCAGCAGGTCTCCACTGCCATCTAGAGACCAAAGTTTAGTTGTCAATATCTTGGTCCTCAGTGAGCTTTCCCTTTAACAAATTATACACCAGCTAAATAAAGGGGGTGGAGCTTTGGAAAAATGAAGATTTCCTTCTGAAAGTACAGTAAAGAGAAACATCCTACATTTACTGAAGGTTATATAACTGCCAGAAACTCAAAGTACACTCCTCGCTATTCTCACTGAAGATCACTTGAGCAGCCCAGACTCAGGGCACAACACTGCTGCACTTACTAATGGTCAGATGACTATCAGAAACTAAGGACATACTACTCAGGGTACTTACCAGATGTCAGAAAACTGCCAGAGACTCAGGGCATACTACTTATCCTGGGAGGACATAGACCAACCTGTTGGATGGCAAAATGCTTTTAGATGGTAGCAGGGGTTTTTCACCTGGAAGGGAAAATTTCTTCTCCACAGCATTTAAGACTGTAAAAGTATTTTGTTAGATGTGGAAATCTAATTTTTGTATTCATGATAAACTCAAATCTGCTGGGATATGTTAATTTATGTGTCCTGGGTGATCAGCTACATCTTCTGCTCAACTATACATTCATCTTAAATGGACCAGTAGACTCAACATTTAAAGATTTAATTATGAATAAAATATGGTTTCTAACATTTATGTAGGAGGTCAAAATTCTTGAAATGCTTTTCTATCAATCACTGCCTCCTTCCAAACTAACCTCACAGATATTGTGTTCATTCCCTCTGTATTATCAGACTTTCCTTTGATGGAGGTGATGGCTGGTTATAGAAAGACAGAGCGGAGGAAGAGATAGATGCAGTTAATTTACTGAGTAACCATTTCAGAATTATGCCCAAAAGTCCAGCTCTAATAATAGTTTATAAATCAAAAATGACAAATATTGTAGCCAACCACAAAATTGCAAGCCATATTGTAACCAGAAACTTTACTGCAATCCTTTGAGTTCCACAATGAAGACCACAAATTCAGACTCAGTCACCCATTCTAATATTGCCAGCAAAAGCTGAGTAAAAATAAAAAGTCAATGTGGCCACACTGAGAAGACTAAAATATAAAGTAGTCTAGTCACCCCAAGACCATTCTTGGTGTCTTGACATGATTTTCTTTTGGGTTTAAATAGAAAAATAATTGAGATATGAGCAAGAAGTATACATAATTCATCAGTCCTGGTCAAGGTGTGGTCTGCTTGCTAATTCTGGTCTGTTTCAATGCTGTTTTTTGAGGTGTTCTGATAAGTCTTCATCTACAACATCACATGAATGGATCAGTCTTGTCCCTACAAGATGATCACTACTATTTCCAATTATCTTTGCTCTTAAATGGTGGAGTTAGGGAAATATATTGATTGGGTTTTTTCTTGTAATACATGCTGACTACAGGTTTAGTAAAATGACTACTATTAGTATCTTCAGGTCTAAAGTGAACCAGTCAGTCTGGGTAGACAGAATCTCCTTGATGATCATCATGGCTGTTTAGATTCAAGGCATGATCTGAGATGAAGCAAAGGATACAGATACAAAGTGAAGGTACAGGTGTCAGGGATCATCCTCTTTAAATTACCTTGTGGACACCAGTAAGTGATAAATGCAATTCTGAAGTGCCTTCTAAGTTTCTATTTCAGGCATTTTCTGGACTTATTAAAGGTCATTTATTCTCTACCGAATAATATCACCCCCAGAGTGTTTCAGTTTGTGGTTAAAACAATTCTGAGACGAATAGTTCCTTGAAATACTTCAAATACTGGCTGAAATCATAAATCTCCAAAGTTCCACTTCTTTAATTTTTTACTATATCTCATATATTTTGGAGAAAGAATGTACAAAACTGACCTGGTTCTTTATTCAGTCATCACAGACCTGCATAGATTTCAATTTCTACAGGTACAAAATGGAGAAATTGGCATGAATCATGGAGATTCATGAAGTCAGAAGTTAAAAGCATCTCCACACAAATTAGATAATTCCTTTGTCTTTGGCAAAGCTTTGGCTTTGCCTTTCTTAACTGAGTGATTTCTATAATAAAGAACAAGAGTATTTAGTAATATTTGTTCTATTAATGCTGTTTCAACCCCAGAATATTGTATTCTAGAAGAATATTTTTATATCTTGAATGCATATATACGCAGGAGATAAACCCTAGGGCTTAAGAATTTGCATGTCTACTCAGTCCCAATGGATACTGTTGATTTAAGGACTATATTTTCCAGTACTACAGCCTTTGAACTTGGATGGGATTTCAGCACAGTAGTGTGTTAGTGAATAATATGTTTGTAATAATCCACACCCACTCTGTAGACATTTTTTTTGTTACTCTAAGCAGGATCTACTAGTAATCTTGTTCCCATTCATGGTTACTCTAACTAGCCTTTAGCCCATTTTCTTTTCTAAACATATAAACTGAATTAATTATTGGCAGAACCATGTGAACATGAAAGATATTTGAGAAGGAAAGAATGAGTCCTATCATGACTATATTTGATCTTCATGATTTTATTGGCAGAAATACTGGCATAAATCTGTACACACTTAATACTATAGGTCTATTGCTCTGCCAACACTGAATCAAGTTAAAGGATTGATTGGGATCTGTTGTCTTTGGGGAATTCTAAAGGACTGGTCAGATTGATGGTGAAATATCCTGAGAGTGTTCTTGTTAAAGGAGTGATTGGTAGCACTTGAGCATTTGAGAAGTGATTGGAACCAGATGGTTCTAATCTAATCAGTGGAGTAGGCTCTTGATGGATTCATAATGTGATTGCATACTGGAAGAAGATCAAACTAGGAGATGAGGTGTTTTGAAGAAGCAGATCACTGGCATCATGCCCTGAAAAGGCCTGCCTTGTCCCATTGCTTTGCTTCCTTGCTGTCATAGGTAATAAAAACTAACAAACAATAGCAAGAAAGATCACAACAAAACCATCAAATGTCCAGGAGAGGCAGGGGACAATAGTTTGCTTTTGTATATCTTTATCACCTTACAAGGGTACAGACTTATTTGCAAAGGGCATTCTCTGTACTTGTGCATCTAGTTTAATGCCAGAGAATGCCATGAAGTAGCTTAGGAGACAAATCCCATAACCCTATATAGTAATTTTAGCATTCTTATACCAATTGCTTGCCCATGGCAAGAAGTAGTCTATATCTCTGCCTATGATCATAATTTAGTTGATTCCTATTAAATATTACTGTAGCTTACACTATACTTATGTGTATTATGATAAAAAATTAATTATCATAAATTATCAAAACTATGCTGTGATAAATATCACATATGAAATTAAAAAATATACTATATTCATGGACTGATGTCATTTTAATGTCAAGAAGCTTAAAAATGATCTAGTAACCTAACCATGGGCAAATATACAATGCAATTACCTCAACAAACTCTGATCCCAGGCTTCAACATGAAGAAAGATTAATGACACATGGCACTCATTAAGAAAGTAGGCAATATAACAAATGGAAAGTAGATGATGGATTAAAGACCAAAGAGCCGTCCTCTTGAAGTAATACTTCTTAATTAGTAGAATCTGTAGCCCAACAAGGAAGGTCTCAAATATGAATCTCCAATTCTCACCTATTAACTGTTATGTTTAAGTTTCTACATTCTGATCATGGAAAAAATCTCTATTAAATAAAGTTTCTTGTAAGCAGCATTTACTCTCCAAAGCTAACTCTCTTTTTAAAAAATAAATTTATTTATTTATTTATTTATTTTATATTTCATCTGCAGTTTTCCCTTCCTCCTTTCCTTCCATTCCCTCCTCTCTACATTCACTCTGCTACTCCATCATCCACTCATCTAACATTTCTATTCAGTGAAGGGCAGGTCCTCCATGGAAATAATAAAACATGGCATTTCAAGTTGCAGTAAGACTGAGAACTTTGCCTTATATTAAGGCAGTATGGGGAATATGGCCCCCAAAGCTTAAAAACAACCACAGAGAGAACTTGCTCCCACTGAGAGTCCAACAAGAATACACACAACTGTCACATACATGAAGAGTGCCTAGGTCAGTTCCCTAAAGGCTCCCTGGTAGTGGGTTCAGTCACTAGGAGCCCCTGTATGGCCAGGTTTACTGATTCTGTTAGTTTTGTTGTAATGTCCTTGACCTCTGCCAACCCCTGTTCCTAAAATCCATTCTGCACATCTTTTACAGGATTATTTGAATTCTGCATGATGTTTGACTATGGGTCTGCAACTATTTCTATAAGTTGGTAGATGAAGACTCCTTGACTATTATTGGGTTAGGTGCCAATCTGCTCACAGGAGATCTCCAGTTCAGGCTCTATATCCACTATTGCTAAGAGTCTTAGCTGGGGTCATTGTAATATGTACTTGCTCATAAGTAGATATTGGCTATAAAATAAAGGGTAAGTGTCTATAATCCACATACAGAAAATATACCTAATTCTTTTCAATAATGCCAGAAATATAACAGACAAGTGTGCAAGGAAAAACATGTAACACAAACATAGCATATGTTTCATCATTCTAAACACCAAGACAAATCATCCTTGAGGATACTGTTACACAGATGTAGGAACTAAAGGGTTTCTTTCCAGAAGAACATCTTAGAAGAAACTTAATAGCTTTTGAATCTGCAGCTAACTTTTAGCTGATGACTCTTGTCTTTTCTCTTACTTCCTGCTGCTCTTTTTAAAACACAATATGATCAATAGTGCACACTGCCAGAATGAATAGCAGAGTCAGTCTCTAATCCCAATTTTTGTGTTCCAGGATGCTTGCTACAGAATGAAGAGATGTGTATGTTAGATTAACTTTCTAGGAAAAAAAATACTGTGAGCTAAGGATCTATAGCTACAGGGCAATGTGTAACAATAGTTTTAAAGCATAGAATACTTAGAGATAGATAAGAAAACTCATAGCATAGGTCAGGGTGCCAACCATATGATGAATAAAGTCTGTGTCTGAAAGTAATGATCAAGTTTCAGAGAATGTTTCTAAAAGGGATATCATTTTATTTAGAATGTTATGATATGAAAACCGCTGTCTGTGTGTTGTCTTGTGAAGAGGATAGTACTTCACAGTCATCATCTCACCTGATTGTGATGATTTTCCTTTTTGTCCAAGAAGTAGAATTCAAGAAACCCATTCTGTTGTGTGTGTTGAGGGGAGTGGGAACCAAACAAAATCTTCGATTATCTGTCAATACACTCTCCCCCTGAACTTTTATTTAACTATGTCTGAATGTGTAAAAAATATAGATTGAAGAAATATCTTTAAGTGAATCATGGACATTTGAGTAGTTAAAGAAAAGACAAGCTACCTGCTTCAAAACAAATATGTTTCTGCAGAGCATTTTCTAGAAAGGAGCAATAATAAGATGAAAAACACAAGTTGTGTCCCTTTCTGGTACTCCAAACACAATAAGGAAGCAAAATATCTGGACATGCTGTCATTCTTACTGGACAACGGGTTTGGGGTGGACAGAGTGGAATAATATATTCCACATGTTACAGGCATTAACCTGTATTCTGTAGATAAATAGCTAGATGGGAAGAGAGAAAGAAATAGACTAATAACCATAAGAGTAAAACTCAAGGACTTCACTGCTGGATCTGAGCAAAAATTTGAGAAGTTTATGAAGTATATATTTTTATTAGATATTTTAAAAATAAAATTCTTTTTTATTTCTTCCTATTATCTATTTGAGAATTTTGTACAAATTGTTTAGATCACATTCACTCTCTCTTAACTCCTTCAAAATCTACTTGTTTTCACTACTCACCTACATTTGTATCTTTTTTTCCACCCATTAAGTTCAATTTGTATTAATTATATTTCTTAGTTATTTGGCCACCAACTGAAACAAGTTTGAATTACCAGGCACAACATTCACAGAGGAAACTAAACTCTACTCCTAGTAGCTATCAATTGCCAGTGGTCCTCAGCTATGGGAAGGTCTCTGAGACTAATTCCCCTCTGAATGCTGAGATATGGTTTTGTTTGAAATTATATGGGCCTTGTGCATGATACGAAAATCACTGTAAGTACACTTTCTTTATATTCATCTACAACCTGTCATTATTATTATCTTTCTCCTCAGACTCCCTTTGCAATGATGCAAGAGCCTTTGGGAGGAAGAGATGTGATTAAGAGGGCTGAATAGAAATGGGGCCACAATAACTACTGACTTGGTAAGACATACCCACTGGTACAATGGTGGCAAATACATCATAAAAGATATTTACTACATTCTGACTGTAATTCATCTACCAGAGTAATGGTAATACATAATAGAAATAGTACTAAACTAACTTCTAATGACTAATAGTTAAACACATGTTTTAATGCATATCTCAACACACATCACTGAAGCTTCTATTTGTACTAAATAATGATTAATACAAAGTCCTTCAGCTAGTCAAGGTGTAGAGAATATAGAATTTTCAGATCTCTGGCTCTGTAACCAAAGAATTGTCCTCATTAAATATATATGAAATTATGCCAGTAACCCAGTATAAGTACTACACACACACAATAAATTATTCCATTCTGTTGTATTTTGTTAGTTCATACCACAGTATTGTTAAAAGCATTCTTGGTTGGAGAAGGAATTAAGAATGTAGTGGATTAATTTTCCAAATTCACTTGAAACAAAGAAAAAAATCAAAACAACTCTGTGACTTTAAATCTTCAGCAGAATAAGACTACCAAACCTACTACTGAACATTACATACCCTTTGGTTTCAAGATGAAGAACAAATTAGGGATATGTCTGAAATTTTCTCACACTGTCTAGCTTTTGAAGTTTTATGTATGCAACTGGAGAGGCAAGGATAGAAATATTAAGTAGCTATGAATTCTGTGAACTACAAAATTGACCTTCCAGGTAAGATTCCCTTATTTGTGAAATGGTAGCATTATTGTTATATGAGTAACCAAGCACTCTCTGATTGAGTATGAAGCAGCTACCACAGGAGGGTACCAATTCTATAAACCTAATTAACCACCCGTAACTAAGAAGGTCACAGGCTCAGAGTGGTAACTTAAATTTTTCTTTATTAGCTAAATTGACATATTATCATTTGCCTTCTAAATATCTATATTTATACTTGTAGACAATAGCTACTCCCATATATGATAAGGAAAGCCTTTTTCATGAATGCAGAGGTGCATGTTAGTAAATGCAGAGTGCCCATTGCTGAATAATATTTTATGTTATCTCCTCTAAGACTCATAAAGCATCATGGTGGAGGAGGACAACAAGAATGTAAAAACCAGAAGATAGGCAGAAGGGATACCAAATGATAGCCTCTAGGCATAAAATAGGTATTGCAGTCGTGAACTTGAAAGAGCTATAATTAATTGATTTTGACCCAAACAAGACTGGGCTAACAATGTCCTGGAATAAAATTCAGCTTTTGGAGTACTTCTTCTTGCTACTGATTACTAATTTTTAATAAATTCCTGGAGAAGGGAAATTATTTTCCTTGGCTGTGTCTAACTTCTGAGCCCACTGAGATCCAAATGGTTGCTCTAACTCCATAGATATGCAACCTTCGGTAAACACATTTAATCACAGAACAAAAGAAATAGGAAGGAATATGAGAAAGAAATATATAGAAAGAGTGTGGACAGAAGGTAGAAGAGAAGAGAGAGTCTGAGAGGAACATATTAGAAAGGGGTGAAAGTAATCAGAATATGGTATAGACATGGAGATAATTTTAAAATATGAAATTTAATTAATAAATGGGAGACCAATAAATAAATCAGTTTTCTTGCTGAAATAACAAGTTCCTTTTGTGAAAAACTCAGTTAATAAATAAAACTTAGTAAATAAATAACAAAATACTTTTTGCCACAATAAGGGTGAGGCGAACGTGATAACTACTACACTATGGAAAGAAACCTAATACACAAAAAGAGCTTGTGATAGAAATCATAGTAAGTTATTTGTCTTCCTTTAGGTAACAATTTCAATTGGAATAGAGTCTGCTTATCAAAATTCTCTGGAATGTGAAGTTCTCAAATGTCAATGTGCACTTCTATATATTTATTTTATCTCAAATTGTTTTACTCATATATTTGTTTTATAAGTATTTTATGGATGCTCTCTACTAGCCAATGCTATAGCTTTATTAGGCATCTACAGGAAGTGTAAGAGGTCAGCCTCCATAGTACTGTTACTTTTCTTTCCTCAGGCAGTGGAAGTGTGAGCATCCCATGCCCACCAACCCAAACATGTAGCAGTTGAATGAATTAAAATCATGTTTTAAGTTTGAAAATGATGGAAGGAAATCAGTTATCAAATCATTGTGCAACACTCAGAGATTTTTGTCAAAGGAAAGAAAAAAAGGACACATGGAAATCAATTGCCCTTTTCTTAAAAAGAAAAGCTTTGAAATATTTTAGAAAACTATTTCATGAGGTCACACTAAAAAATGTATTTGGAAAAGAAATTCTGCTTGTCTAAGTGAAAAGCACATTTGTAGTACTAGTGTAAATGTTTTATTGATTGGGAAGCTGGGAAGCTCAAGTCATTACTCACCACCAGCTAAAGAATAATTGCTAATGCTCTGGCAGAAAGATTAAAAACAGTTTCTGGAAGTATTCTTTACAGTGATCTATGGTGTACCATCCCAAGCCATTGGCTCTTCAATAATATTTCCCTTTTAGGACACAATCAATTTTTATAATATGATTCATTTGCCAGTAGGTATGCTTTCCCTGTGTGATGAAAAGGCATTTAAGCATCTTTTATTGTTGAAAGTAATCTTATTCAGCAAATACCAGACTGTGGACAGAAGACCCACTTGAATCCACTTCTATCTTAAATGGCTTTGGAAATAATTTGTACTCGGGAATGGGGAGGAGGTAATGGGCAGTTGCAAGATTTTTGTTGTTGCTTTGTTAACCTTTCAGGATTGCATTTAGCACACTGATGTTACAGCAGGTCTCCTGCCAGCCTCCTGGTCCTGCCGCCATTGTCCTGCAACCACGTGTGCCCCAAATAACACTCAGAGACTCTGTATTTGATACAATCCTGTTGGCCAATTACCATTACTGTTTATGGGCTAGCTCTGTCTTAATTATTAACCCATTTCTACTTATCTAAGTATTTCCACGTGGTCGTCTTATCGGGGAGCCGCGCGGCAGGCGTCCTGCTCCTTTCCTGGGCTACATCTCGACTCCTACTACTTCCTTTCTCCTGCTCCTGGTCTCCTAGCCCCGCCTATCTTGTTTTCTATTGGCCACAGGGCTTTATTAACCAGTATGAGAAACATATATACAGAATAACATCTCCCATCACACTGATAGCAATTTTGAACATTCGAACACAAGAATATCGACTGAGGGTGCTATGCAAGCTTTACTCATATGCTACTATAGGCTCAACACATTTGTATTACCAAAGAACTGGTAATAAAAAGCTGCCCACAGGTCTCTGGGTCTCAGCATTCTGTGGTAGAGCTCAACATTGTTTGAAGGCTCCATACTGTATCAGTGAATCCAAGCCTTAATAAACAACAGCTTTAATCATGATGCACCAATTCATTGTAGGTTGACTTTCCTGTGTCCCAACAGTTGCTCCCAAATAATCACTCTGAGAGTTACAATTAATTATAAAGTTTAAGCTAATAGCTTAGGCTTGTCTCTAGCCAGCTCTTATAATTTAAATTAACATATTTCTATTAATCTATTGCTGCCCTGAGGGTGCTTTACCGCATATATGAACTTCCTATGTTGTTTAATCTGCATCTGGTTCATGACCACCCAAACTACATCCTTCTTCTTCCCATACCTAGCTATCAGACAATCAGCTTTTTATTAAAATGAGAATGTCATATTTTCACCATGTACAGAGGATTATTCCACACCAATTTTAATACTTCTCACAAAATAGAGTACTGTGAATACCTAGAGATATGATACCTTTTTATATATATTTTTATTAAAATTAGAAACAAGCTTGTTTTACATGTCAATCCCAGTTCCTTCACCTTCCCATCCTCCCCTGTCCCTCCACCAACCCCCATCTCATCCCCTTTCTGATCCCCAGGGAAGGTGAAACTTTCCATGGGGAGTCTTCAAAGTCTGTCATATCATTTGGAGCCATACCCAGGCCCTCCCCTATGTGTCTAGGCAGAGGGAGTATCCCTCCATGTGGAATGGGCTCCCAAAGTCCATTCGTATACTAGGGATAAATACCGATCCACTACTAGAGGCCCCATAGACTGCCCAGTCCAACCAACTAACACCACATTCAAGAAATCTGGGTCAGTCCTATGCTGCTTTCCCAGCTATCAGACTAGGGTACATGAGCTCCCCCTTCTTCAGGTCAGCAGTTTCCATGGGTTTCTCCACCCTGGTTTTGACCCCTTTGATCATTACTACTCTCTGTCAGCAACTTGATTCCAAGAGTTCAACACAGTGTTTAGTGGTGGGTGTCTGCTTCTGCTTCCATCAGCTACTATATGAAGGCTCTAGGATGGCATATAAGGTAGTCATCAATCTCATTATCAGGGAAGAGCATTTAAGGTAGTCTCTCCACTATTGCTTAGACTGTTAGTTGGGGTCATTCTTGTACATCTATGGGCATTTCCCAAGTGACAAATTTCTCTTAAAACATATAATGGCTCCCTTTATTATGGTATCTCTTTTCTTGCTCTCCTCTATTCTCTATCCTTGAACACTCTTCCTGCTCTGTCATTCCCACTTCTGCCCTTCTCTTCTCCCTAACCACCACCACCCCCGCCATGCTCCCAATTTGCTTGGGAGATCTTGAAGAGGAAAAAAAAGAAGACAAAAGCACAAATTTACTATGTAATAAATGTGATTTATTTTTTCTAGTGGGTGGTGGCATATAACTTTAATTCCAGCACCCAGGAGGCAGACACAGGTGCATTTCTGAGTCCAAGACAAGCCTGGAGGACTGGAGGATATAGCATGTTTCTGGACAGTCAGATCTACACAGAGAAACCCTGTCTCAAAAATGGCAATTGAGTAATATACTGTCCGATATTATTGACTCAAAGTTGTAATTTTATTTCAGGGTTTGAACAATGGCTTTTATGAGATTGCAGAAAGTTCAATGTACTTCCTGCTTAATCCACGTCTTCCTCCACATCTGCCTCATGTCTCAGGAAACAAAAAAACATCAAATTAAAATGAAAGCTTGGCTTAGAGTGATTACTTTTCACTGAATTTATTTTTTGATGGTGATACTATGCCTTACCTAGGTCTCTGATATGTTTGATTTTCCTCAAACATTTTTACACTTGTTCACTGCCTCCTACTGTTGTGTGCTCATATAATATTTATTGAGACATAATTTTCATCTTTATTTTAACTTCAAAGGGAAAATACTGATCTTAATAAAAATGAAGACTAAAAGAAAACCTGTATGTTTAGTTTTAAAGATTTTCTTATGCTTTTAAAATTGATCCTTATACGCATTAGTTCTGTTACTTCAATACTGCTTTAACTGAAAAATAAAATACGTTCATTCATCTTTCCAATATGCAAATTGTTAAATTTATTGGATATTTGCTTCGTTCTGGATAGCAAGTAAAATGCAAATTTTTAAAGATTCATGCATATAATAACTAGGATATTATTTGTCTATTACATGAGTTTTATTAACTGGCTCAAAACTGAGCTGGGCAAGTATTATTAACTTCTTTTCTTCCTCTTCATTTGCACTGAAGAATGAATACTAACTACAGTCACAGTACTCTGTAGACCTTGAGTATAGCCTCTTAGATACCTTACTTTATTTTCCTGCTCATAATTATGTATTTCTATACTGTAATGCAAGCATTTTCTAAATCCATTTCCAAGGAACACACTTAACCCATGTATTAATTTGCAACTGATGCTTGAATCTTAAACACCTGCCCTTATTCTTTTTGTGGTATTTGGCCTTGTATGTTTCCTCCTTTGCAGTTTTATTTGTTGCTGAAAAATATCACCATCTAATTTTAAGTTTTGAGAATTTACTTTCTCTAAACGTTTGCTTCACCTTCTTTATACTGCTATTTCCATGATATAGTCATCTAGATATTTCATAGGCTTTATTATATATGTGAATTTGTCTTGGTGTCTACAACTACTCAAGATTCGTTGTAGGTGCTTTATTATTTGTTAATTTAATTATTTAACCACTAATAAGCATTTTATTAAGAAAACTTGTTTCAAACATATTTCTAGATTTACAAGTCTTTCCTTTAGGAAAACTATAGAGATATTTTATTTTTAAACAAGCTAATTTCACTCAGACTTTAGTCTTTGAGAAGAATGTCTGTTTTCTAAATCTTTAGGAAAATCATAAATTCTGTTTTCATAGATCTTGAAATTTTGTAACAGGCATATCTAGTTTTCCTAGTGACAATTCTCAACTGCATATCAGTATCGTCTCCTTTGTACTGATGAAGACTTTACTCTGTTCTTGTATATCCTTAGTGTCTCTCTTCTAAAGTCAGCATTAAGTTTGAATAAGGTTTTATTTAAAGGAATTAGTGCAATTTGTATATCTCTTACAGGTTGACACAGTGACATTCAGAGGCACTAGTGTTAGGTATTGACATTAGGGGAAGCACAATGTGACTTTTGTAAAAAGACAGAATATACCATATTAGAATTAACTGATTATTGGGTCTTAAGAATGAATAACTCTCAATCAACGTATTAGATTCATTGGTGGTATAATGTTTTGAAATTATGACTACTGTGCTGGCTACTTTTATGTCAACTTGATACAAATTATAGTCAGCTGAGCAAAAGGGACCTTGAGTGAGAAAATAGCTCTATAATATCAGGCTATAGCCAAACCTGTAGAATGTACAGATTAGATCATTTTATCAATTTGTGACTGAAATAAGACAATGCAGACCATTGTAAGTAGAGCTGAATGTGGGCTGATGGTCCTGGATTGTATAAGAAAGCAGGCTGATCAAGTCATGAGGAGAAACCCTGTAAGCATCACTCCTTTATGGCTTCTGCATCATCCCCTACATCCTATTTCCTGTCTAGTTGTGTTCCTGTCTTGAATTATTTGATGATGAGCAGTGACAGTTTACTTTGATGATGAAGAGTGAAATAAATTATCTCCTCCCCAAATATTTTTGGGTATGGTGTTTCATCACATCAGTAATAACACTAAGACAGCTACATTGGCAGTGCTTTTGTTAGCAGATTTGAAAATGCTTAGATAATATATTAAACAGTGTAAAGGTTTAAGGTTATTTCAAATACAGAGAAATTCTTCAAGTTCAAGTCACAGTAGTCTCAAGATACAGAATGAGGAAGGTATTATATGAACATGCCCTTCTCTGATATAAGTTTAGGAGAGTCTGCAGAGATCCTCGGCTAGCATATTGTTGATGCTCCAATGAAGTAGAAAAATTAAAGACATTTACAACTATACTTAAGCCTGAGATATGTTGGTAGTGTTTAAAACCTGGGAAGTTTGTAATATATTATGTAAAAATTTCTACTTTAGCTAGCCAAGGTAATGAATCATGGACTAACTTCTCATTGGGCATTTTTCATTATGTAGCAAGAGAACAAAGTAGCCAATTATTTATCCAGTTGCCATCATAGCTTGACTTACTGGCAATGCCTTAGAAATAGTGTTTTCCTCTAGGTATCCCAAGGAAATTGTCTCTCCATAATGGAGTCTTGTGGATTCTCTATTTTCCTTCAGGTTTCCTTTAATTTGTGATTATCTCAGGATATGCACCCTTGCTGTTATTGCAATAGCTCTTTGTTGACAAACTGGCAAATAGAGAAAAGAAGAAAATTTCTATATAACGTTAATTAGCCTCTGGTAAGCCAACAGAAAGTTGCTAGCATTTACTGTCTCATAGATATAGCTGACCCTCCAAATGATTGTTGATGGAGTCACCATCTTTCATTGCATGTGAAACAACATGGACAATTCAAAAAGGGAATGATGGCTGCAGAGTGTTAAAAAGCAGATACCAGTAAAAATATATGTAATAACTATTATTAACATTATTCTAATAAAATATGTTTAGGGTTAAATGAAAAAGATAATAAAAAGATCTGTTGAGAAGAGGACAAAGAGCAAATAAATGGGGGAAAATGGGGCAAATTGAAGGTTATTATTGGAAATGATCTTCCAGATATTCAGAAATATGTTGTTTTAGGACATACAAGACCCAATTAAAAATAATCCTCTATGTGAGACTTTAAGGTGAAACATATCATTGGTTTTAATGCAGGATGAATAGGTATAGGTTAGACAGAGAGAGGGAGAGAGACAGAAACAGAGACAGAGAGACAGAGAGTTCAGGGAAGTGGAGCAAGGTACAAGTGTAAGTGGAGAACAGAATCAACATTTGAAGGAAAAGACCTGAGGACAGGAATTTCATGGCAGGTACAGTATGGGGACAGAAATCTATAGTCATTAGAAGGAAAATGGCTTCCATCTGCTTACAGGGAATGGCATAATTTATCTGTGGCCTTTTAGAATACATGTGTCACCGTGTATAGGATTTGAGGTTTGAGATATACAAGCCATGCCCATTGATTTATTATCTGTTTCTACTGCCTAAGTGTGTGGGTGTAGAACACTCAGATACTCCCCAGGAGCACCATGTCTGCCTGAACACACCCATGCTTCCTGCTATGATGATAATGGACTAAACTTCTGAACTGAAAATCAGCCTCAATTAAATACTTTCCTCTATAAGATTTCCCATGGTCATGGGATCTATTCACAACAATAAAACCCCAACTAAGGCAGAAATTGTGTTTTTGTTTTTTGGGGTTGTTTTTGTTTTGGTTTGGTTTTGGTTTTGGTTTTAATCAAGGACTGCTGTGTTGTTACTATAGGCTTCACCACATTGCTTGTTTACAGAATATGGACTTTGGAACTTTAAGGTTAGGAAAACAGTTGAGTGTTTCAACCAGTATTTAATTGTATTCAGAGCATGGAAGACAATGGTGCTAAAGTTGATTTTAATTGTGGGGGCCCAGCTGAAGATATGTCAGAGAAGAATAATCATGCTTTTTACACTTGGCTAAAATAATATGCCTGAGGTTAAATTGGACAGTTCGGGATTAATTGTATTGACAGAAGGAATTTAAAAAGATCCTAGTGTTGAGTATGCCATGTGATCATAAGTGGCAGAATTAATTAAGATCTATTAAAAAGAGAATGCTGAGCAAGAAAAAATACAAAATGTACATTTTGAAGAGGAAGGATACACCAGGAAGTATTAATAGATTAAAGAAAACCCTGATATTAAGTGGAACAAAGGGAGTGGTAACCTTAAAGTGAGAAACAATCCAGCTAAGCTTCCAATTTGTGAAGAGGAATTAAAGAAAGGGAAAAGGAATTGAAAATACATATGGCTGGTGTGGTGCTGAATATCTTTAATTTCAGCATTCATAAGGTAGAAGCTGGTATATCTGTGAGTTTAAGGTTAGCCTAGTCTATTACAATACATCACAAGGTGGGACACTGGCAAATACCATGGTAGATAACAAACTTGCCATCACACAGAAATTACATGGAAGAATGTTTTATTGGAAAAGTAACTTAGTGGGGGAAGAAGGGAGGGAGGAGAAAGAGACAGAGAGAATAGAAAGAGACAAGAAAAATTGTGCCTATCCCTTCAGAGGAACAGTGGGAAAGAGAGCAGAAGTAGGTGTAATTTGCCTATTAAAGGGAAATTTGCACCTCCATTCAAACTAGTAACATAGCAGCCATAGAACTCTGGGCTGGCCAGAGTACTACCAGTGTGCATCCTGGTAGATGACAGGGTCAAACCAGTATAACACCTGAATTCTAATCCTCCCAGCTTATATTTTATTAAAAAGCTGAGGGGTTAAGTATGGCATGTTAGGGAATGAGGGTATTGAGTTCTCCAGACTACTTCCTGATGACATGGGGGTGCAATGACCATCATTGTGGGACCCAAGAAAGCTGGGGTATTGCCAAATCCAGTGGTAGTTTGTTGTTTAATTGTGGTCTGTGCTGTATGAAATTCTCTGAAACATCTTTGACTTGGCATGACGCTGCCAGAGCAGAGACACATTAGGTTTAGGAAAATATTTTTCTTAGATTCTGGTGATTGAAGAGGAAGGTGTCAGGACCTGAGACAGGTTGGAGACTTGGGCTGCTTATTGACAGTACCTACCTGGAGTGTGTCTGACCTATTTCAGATGAATTCAAGTCAATCTCCTGGAAGTTACAAGAATCTTGCCATTTCCACTGTTCATAGTCTGTACTGAAATTTGCATTGTAGAAATTGCAGACTACTCATGTCAAAATGATTTTGGTTAAAAACATTAACACTTTTTCTTTCATCTAGAAAATTGTGACAGATGATTTTAGGACAATTAAAAGTACTTTTTAAGTTAGAAAATGTCCAAGGGGAATTTAAAATCTTGAACTTGCAGTTATGATCATGTAGTTGTAGAGTATGGTGTTTTGTATTCAGTCAGAGTTGAATTAATAGCTCATCAGAAGTTTATTGATTAATGTTAAGACTATGAACTTTTTGAGTCTTAACAGTATCACAATAAAATAGAGAAAATATTAGGAATATGTTTCATTCTTTGTTTGTTGTTCTTGACAGTGTTTTCTTTTTTATTTTACATATTGATCACAGTTCCCCTCCCTCCTTCCTTCCCTCCCTCCCTCTTTTCCTCTCTCACACTCTCTCATACCCCCTCCCACACTCCCCCCACACTCCCCCCTCCACATGTAGGATGATGCCCTCCAGGAGGGGTCATCTACATCTGTCAAGTCATTTGGTGTAGGGACTAGGACTTCTCTCCTGTTTCTAGGTTAAGGAAGTATCCTTCCATGGGGGATGTGCCCCCAAAGTCCTTTATACACCAGCAATACAACCTGGTTCCACTGTCTGAGGTCCCTTCAACTGTTCAGGCCTTTTAGCTGAGACCCATGTTCAAGAGGGTCTGATTCAGTCCCATGCTGGAGTCCCAGCTATCAGTCTGGGGGGCATATTAGCTCCTCCTTGTTCTGGCCAGCTGTCTCTATGTGTTTCTACAGCCTGGTCTTGTCCTCATGCTCTGCATCTGGATTCCATTTCAGCTCATTGTTTAGTTGTGTTTTCTTCTGTTTCCACCAGCTACTAGATGAGGGCTCCATGATGGTGGATAAGTTAGTCATCCATCTCATTATCAGGAAAGGGCATTCATGGTAGCCTTTCCACTGTTGCTCAAATTGTTAGAAGAAACCATTCTGAATGAGGTAACCCAGTCACAAAATGAGGAACATGGTATGTACTCACTCATATATGGAATTTAGACATAGAGCAGAGGATCACCAGCCAGCAAAGGATTACCAGCCTATAATTCACACTGCCAGAGAAACTAAGATACAAGATGGATTCTAAGAGATTCATATAAGGTCCCTCACAGAAGGGGGAAGGGACAAATTCTCAAAAGCACATTGGGAGTAGGGGGAAGTAAGTGGAGGGGGAACTAGGAGAAAGAGAAGGGGAGGAGAAGAAAGCAAGTGGAACTAGGAAGATTGAGTCAGGGGAGGAATACACAAGAGGAGAAACAAAGAGAGAGAGAGAGAGAGAGAGAGAGAGAGAGAGAGAGAGAGAGAGAGAGAGAGAGAGAGCATAAAAGAGGGAGCCATTATAGGTTGGAAGAGAAAAGCAAACCTAGAGAACTGTTCAGAAACCTACAAGACTAACACCAACTATGTTTCATTCTTTTAAATATCTCAAATTACTATTTGTTTTTATAAGTTTTATTTAAGTTAGAAGCTATCTTGTTTAACATGTCAATCCCAGTTCCCTCTTCCTCCCCTCCTCCCCTACCTCCCCCCACTGACCTCCTATCTCATTGCCTTTTGGCTCCTCAGGGTGGGTGAGGACAAATATGTCACATAATTTGGAACAGGGCCTAGGACCTCTCCTGTGTGTTTAGGTTGAGAGTTTATCCCTCTGTGTGTAATGGGGCTTTGGGAAAAGTCCATTTATACACATGGGATAAATACTGACTACTACCAGAGGCCCCTTAGACTTCCTAGCCCTCCTGACACCCATGTTCAGGGGGTCTGGGTTGGTCCTATTCTGGGGTCCATGAGCTTCCTCTTGTTCCGATAAGATGTTTCTGTGGCTTTCTCCAGTCTGGTCTTGATACTCAAATCACTTTTTTTTCAGTTAGCACTTAAGTCTTTCTATCCTCATACCCTCATAATTTGCATCCACACACCTTACATTAAACTTATCAACACCAAAAGGGATCAGCCACAGCCATAATTATGGTGACTAATGTGGGTACTCACAATTGCAGCCTGTATTGGGTATAGAATTCCAGAAAACTGAGTTGGAAAGTGGGCTGTCAGTCTGGATCAGAGTCCCTGCCCATGTCTCAGGTTGGCCTCCTGCACAGGGAGAGCTTGGTCGAATCATGCGTGCCAATGTTATAATACAGTGTGAATTAGGACCCTGGAAGATCCCATGGAAAGGGACAAAGATGCCATCGGGCAGAAAATACATTGGGAGAATATTTATTTGGAAGGAAAAGGAGTTAGGGAAGGGGGCAGAAAAGATGAGAGAGACGGAGAGAAGAGAAAGGAAAAAAATCCTACCTGCCCCTTCAGAGGAACAGCAGGAAAGAGCAGATGGGAGTGAAGTTTGCCTCTCAAAGAAACCTTTGTACTTGTGTGCAGACTCTGTAGTGACATAGCAGCCATAGGACTCTCATCCTGCCAGGTGAGAGGGGGCAGGCCAGCACAATGCCTGAATCCCAACATGGTCTACAGAGCAAGTTCAAGGCTTAGGCATTGAAGGAAGTCAGTGCGAACAGAAGTCTGATAAAATTGTACTTGAATGTGGGGCAGTGTTCCATCCCCAGCAAATAGCAGAACTTGGCAGCTTCAGGCATGTGGTTCTGAATTTAAAGTCAAATATACAAGAAGTAGATTATAGAATCTCCCTCCATGACTGAGGACAAACTCTGACGTCAAATATGTGTCATGAGTTTCCCTGTAAGGAGGCCTAGAAAGGGCATTGGGTAAAGCTATGCTGATAATTTCTGGATTGCCTTGGAGACCTCAAGATCCTGGAGATACCAGAGCCTGGCATATCTGCTAAGAAAAGTTTTGATGTCTTTTTTCACACAACAGTGGACAATCACGTTGATCGCATGCAAGCATAAAGATGTGAAGAGATAAACAAATGTGATACAGTCATACAATAAAATGTTGCTTAGCAACCAAAGTGGCAGATTTCCTACATGCTATCACTAGAAAACAAAAAGTTAGGGATGGAACACCTGCTGGACTGAAACACCCAAAGCCTAGTCCCTAGTAACTCATATCCTTCAGCAAGACACTGTATCCAAAAAATTTCTTTCCACTACTTAAACAATGTCACCAGCTAAAAAAAAAATATTTAGACACATGAGACTGTAGGGCACATTTTATGTTTAAACCAAAGCATTCTGTGCATTGCCCATCTGGACTACTGGCCACCTCATGATGTAAAATGTCTTTAGTTCCACACCAAAAGTTTGTATAGTCTCTTCTAATACTTTTCAAATGTCCATAGTTCAAATACTCATCTGAGTTTGAAGGTAATCTCTTTACTGTGATTCTTTGTAAAACAATAAAAAATATGTTATATGCCTGATGATACACAATTCTCACATTTCAAAGAAAAAGAATCAGCGAATAACAAAGGAAGACTAGACAGAAAAGACAAATCCAGCAAGGCAAACACCACATTCCGAAGCATCTGATGCAAATAGGGATATAATCTGTGTGCCAGCAGACTCTCCTAGCCTTGTTTCTCCAGCTTTGTTACATAAATAATGTATAATCCTTCTTTTGAGTTGACTTAATTCAACACTGTCAGCTTGCCTCAGCAGATTTCAAATGTTACTGACATTGACATTATCTTGGAGTCTCATCATAAGTTAAGCTTTATATTCACAGTTGTAGGCATAGTCTTCCAGAGAGCTCAATGTAAAAATTTAGTCTGAATTTTTGATATCTTAGTAAAACCCCATGCAACTATATAGATACTGCATTCTACATGTCTGAAAAAATAGCAGTAGACAGTTATGCCAAGTTTATTTATCAGTCTGTAATATAACTTTGTTCCCTCAGATCATGGTTCCCACACACAAGTGGCAACATGCCTGAAATTGGGAAAACATTTCTTTAAATATTTTTTCATGAAGAATATCCATACAGCAGCATCCAGTTCAGACACACTCTATTAAGTTTATTTGTAATAATGTTTTTGTTAGTTGTTTAAGAATTTCTGATGGGGGGTTGTGGCACATGCCTTTAATCCCAGGACTGGGAACTCAGAGGCAGGCAGATCTCTGTGCGATTGAGACCAGCCTGACCAGCCTGGTCTATAAGAGCTAGTTGCAGGACAGCCTCAATAATAATAATAATAATAATAATAATAATAATAATAATAATAATAATAAAAAAATCAGGAACACAGAAACTCTTCTTCTTGAAAATTCAAAAAAGAAAAAAAGAGCTTTGCAGAATACTTTGTTCATATACACATTTCCTTTCTTTCCTTTTATACTGAAATCCATCTTTCCTTTACAACACATCAAAATGTCCACATTGTGTCCTCCTTTATAAAAACCCATCAAGGCCACTTGGGACCACCAATACACTCTTGGACATGTGGCCTTTACTAGTAAGTGGTCATCCCACCACAGGCCACACTCTTAAAGAAACTGAATATCTACTTCCATCAGTTAGCAATCAACTTAACTTGTCTCTCTGTGGTAGAATTTTGCCTTGCTTGAGCTTTTGTAAGAAACAAGCTTGTTTTACAAATAAATCCCAGTTCACCCACCATCCCCTCCTCCCCGTTTCCCCCAACCAACCCCCACCCCATCCTCTTTCTGCTCCACAGGGAGGGTGAGGCCTTCTATGGAGAGTCTTCAAAGTCTGTCATATCATTTGGGGCCAGACCCAGGCCCTCCCCCATGTGTCTAGGCAGAGGGAATATCTCCCTCTATGTGGGATGGGCTCCATATGTATACTACAGATAAATACTGACCCACTACCAGAGGCCTCATAGACTCCCCAATACTTCCAACTAACACCACATTCGGGGACTTTTGTTGGGTCCTATGCTAGCTTTCCTGATATCAGACTGGAATCCATGAGCTCCTCCATTTTCAGGTCAGCGGTTCTATGGGTTTCTCCAGCCTGGTCCTGACCCCTTTGCTCATCACTCCTCTTTGTTTGCAACTGGATCCCAACAGATCAGCTCAGTGTTTAGCTGTGGGTGTCTGGCTCCTCCTGCTTCCATCAGCTACTAGATAGATGTAGGCTCTAGGAGGCATATAAGGTAGACATCAATCTCGTTATTGGGGGAAGGGCATTTAAGGTAGCCTCTCCACTATTGCTTAGACTGTTAGTTGGGGTCATCATTGTACATCTCTGGAGATTTCCCTACCTTCCTGCTATCAGACTGGAATCCATGAGCTCCTATGGTTTTTTCCAGCCTGGTCTTGACCCCTTTTCTCATCACTTCTCTTTGTTTGCAACTGGATCCCAGATTTCTCTTAAAACCTAAAATGGGGGGTTTCCAGTTGCCCTCTCAGTCCTAGTGGTGATCTGCCTCAGGGCGCCTAGTAGGCCGGTGGGGGTGGGCAGGCAGCTTAGACCACAAGGCCATGGCAGTAGCCTCCTACTACTACAATGCTGCTTTCCCCACGGAATTGCTGGCTTCTACAAGAGGAACCCCTACCTCCTGAGCAGCTTAAACAACCAGCAGCTGCTCTGAGCCTTTGCCTCCCTCACCCTCTGGCCCACAGAGATGCCCCTTCACTGGTTTTTTCAGTGTCCCACTGGAAAAGAAGAAAAACTAAATTAAAATTATGAGTAGGGCTCCTTCTTAAAAGAAGAAGTAATTATTGAGATTATGGATAGGAGCAAGCAGAACTCAATTGCAGGATTTCACCCATGTGTGGAGCATCTGAAAGAAGTTGAAGGAAGTAGTGGAGGGGATGTGAACACTAGCCAAGTTGGAAGAGTTTCATCATCTTCATATTGTACAATTATTAGTGCCTTTTCTAGACTGACAAGTTTGGATGACTTCACAAGTGAAAAAATATGATCTATGTTCTTCTCTGAAGTGTTTAAGTGAGACACAGAGCTGTTGGTTAGGTGATAGCTCTCAAGATGAACACACTGAGCAGTAACCAAGCAATCCTGTTGAAACAGATGCAGCTCATGAATAGACTCTTCCATCCAAACATCCTCAGGTTCGTAGGTGTATGTGTACATCAAGAATAGTTGATTGCACTTAGAGAGTATATCAACTCTGGGAACCTGGAACAGCTACTAGACAGTAACCTTTATTTGCCCTGTGCTGTGAAAATGAAACTGGCCTATGACATAGCAGTGGGATTTAGCTCCCTTCACTTCAAAGGCATTTTCATTGTGGAACTTACATCAAAGAACTGCCTGATAAAGAGAGATGAAAGTGGAAAATGGTTACTCTGAAATCCATGTTCCTCTTTTTGTGACTGGTTTACCTCATTCAGGATGGTTTCTTCAAGTTCCATGCATTTGCCTGTGAATTTCAAGATTGCATCCCCACCCCCACCCCTCTCAGAGTAGTTTGCCATTGTGTAAATGTGCCACATCTTCTTTATCCATTCTTCAGTTGAGGGGCATCTAGGTTTGTAATGAGTATATTTTCCCACCAGCACGCCAGCCCCCAATAACATGCTGAGACTTTGTATTTGATATAATGCTGTTGGCCAGTTACTAGTTTCTTATCAGCTAGCTCTGTCTTAATTATTAGCTCATTTCTATTAATCTAAGTATTTCCACGTGGTCTCATCTTACCGGAGAGCGGCAGCCCAGTGTGCTGTTCTCTTTAAACTCTCCATGCTGACTTCTCCTAACGACTTCCTCTTTCCTTCTAGTCTCCTAGCCCCACCTATCTTGCTTTCCTATTAGCCAATAGTGTGTTATTCATTAACCAATAATGGAAACATTTTTACAGAATGACACTCCCATCATATGTTGCTTTCATGTTCTGACTATTATAAATAAGCTGCTACAAACATAGTTGAACAGATGTCCTTGTTGCATAGATGTGGATCATGTGGATATATGCCTAAGAGGGGGATTGTCGGGTCCTATGGTAGACTTATTTCCATTTTCCTGAGGAACTGCCATACTGATCTCTGAAATGGCTGTACAAGTTTGCACTTCCACCAGCAGTGAAGGAGTGTTCTCCTTTCTTGACATCCTCTCCAGAATAAGATGTCATTAGTGTCTTTTATTTAGCTATTCTGACAGGAGTAAGATGGTAACTCAGAGTTGTTTTGATTTGCATTTTCCTGATAGCTGAAGTTGTTGAACACTTTCTTAAGGGTCTTTCAGCCCTTTTGATTCCCTGTATTGAGAATTCTCTCTTCAGTTCTGTACCCCATTTTTAATTAGGTTATTGGTATTTTAGTGACTAGTCTCTTGAGTTCTTTGTATATTTCAGAGATCAGCCCTCTTGTCAGATGAAGGGTTGGTAAAGATGTTTCACAGTCTGTTGGCTGCTGTTTGCTCTTGTCAACTGTGTCCTTTGCTTTATAGAAGCTTTTCAGTATGAGGAGGTCCCATTTCTTAATTGTTGAACTCATTGTCTGTGTTATTGGTGTTATGTTCAGGAAGCAGTATCCTATACCAATTTTTTCAAGGGTACCTCCCACTCATATATGGAGGACATAGAGCAAAGGATCACCAGCCTATAATTCACACCTCCAGAGAAACTAGGATACAAGAAGGAACCTAAGAGGCTCATACAAGGTCCCTCACAGAAGATAAAAGGATTCTCTCCTGAGAATATTGGGAGTGTGGGGAGGCCAGTGAGAGGAGAGGTATCTAGCAGAAAGAGAAGGGGAGGAGAGGAAATTATGTGGGACTAGGAAGATTGAGTAAGGGGAGGAATAGACGAGAGAGAGAGAGACAGAGAGAGAGACAGAGAGAGAGAGATACCACAAAAGAGGGAGCCATTATAGGTTTGAAAAGAAAACTAACTCTAGAGAAATATCCATAGACCTACAAGACTGACCCCAACTAACAATTTGAGCAACAGTGGAAAGGCTACCATAAATGCCCTTCCCTGATAATAAGATTGATGGCTAACTTATCAACCACCATAGAGCCCTCAGCTAGTAGCTGATGGAAACAGAAGCAGACAACCACAGCTAAACACTGAGCATAACTGGAATCCAGATGCAGAAACGAGTGCAAAACCTGGTTACAGAAACCCACAGATAGCTGACCTGAACAATGGGGAGATAACCAACCCCCCAGACTGATAGCTGGCAAACCAGCATTTGACTGACTTAGATCCCCTGAACATGGGTCTCAGTTAGAATGCCTAGATAGTCTAAGGGACCTGACAGTGGACCAGGATGTATCCCTGGTGCACAAAAGCACTTTGGGAGCACATTCCCCATGGAGAGATACTCCCTTAACCTAGAGGCAAGAGGGAGGGCTTAGTCCCTACTCCAAATGACTTGACAGATTGTGTTGATCCCTCCTGGAAGGCATCACCCTCCCCTTGGAGTTTGGGGATGGAGTGGGATGGGAGGGTGGTCAGGGGGCATGTGAGAGAGAGAGGGATAGAGGGACATAGAGAGGGAAGGAGGGAGAAGGAACTGTGACTGATATGTGAAATAGAAAGAAAAAAGGAAAGAAAGGAAATGGTTACTCTGAAGTGGTAGCTGATTTTGGCCTCTCTGAGATGATTCCTGACTCTAGTACAGAAGATGAGAATCTGGCTGTAGTGGGCTCATCTTTTTGGATGGCACCCTAGGTTCTACGAGATGAGCCTTATAATGACAAGGCAGATGTATTCTCTTATGGTTTTATCCTGTGTGAGATCATTGCCCACATTCATTCAAGTTGATCTGGACTAACTTCCTCGCACAAAGAATTTAGGCTGGGTTATGATGCTTTGCAGAACATGGTGGGTGAGTGCCCCCAACAGTTTCTGCAGCTCACCTTCAACTTTTTATATGGACTCCAAACTTCGCCCATTCTTTGAGATTGGAAAGACCCTAGAGGAAATTATGTGCCACCTACAAGAAGAAGAGTTGGAAAAGGACAGGAAGCTGCAGCCCACAGCTAAAGGACTGGAGAAAGTGCCTAGAGGGAAACAATTGAGTTCACTGGATGACAAGATTCCCTGTTAGTCTCCATGTCCAAGATGTACTATCTGGCTCTCTCGACATTTTGTCAGACATTTTGTCTTGTAACCCTCCACGTACAGTCAGTGTCATGGACCCCTACTACCGGCCACGAGATGATGCTTCACATACCCTCAAAGTCAACTGTTTCAGTGCACGCCAGGACCTCAAGGGTGGCAATATCAAATTCTTTTGACCTGCCCAGCAAATCTGTCATTTCCCTTGTGTTTGACTTGGATGCACCAGAGCCTGGAACTACACCTCTGGCTGATTGTCAGAAGCCTTTGGCCATGTCTTCCAGACAGTGGCATTCTTTATCTGGTTTGCCTGAGTTCTTGCGTCTGGCTTGTCCATTTGTGGGCTGTAAATAATCACTATCTGATGACCCTTCATCATAACTCAACACTATCAAGTACAGACTAAAAGAGACCCCACAATTCTGGGCATCTACACTACCAGCTGTTTCAGTCCATGAGGTCAAGGATTGCTCCAACCCCCCAAAAAGGAAATGGTTTTGAACAAAGGCCCAAGGGGACCAGCCCATTTGTTGAAGCTGCTTTTGAGGAGATGGAGGTAGAAGAAAGGCCACAAATGGCTCCTGTCCACTTCTCTGTCTCTGGAATAAGCTTGCAAACCCAGGGAGAGCAGAATTAGTGAGGTCGTGCACAGCCTGGATCTTTCCTCGAGCCCAAAAAGCAGGCAGGCTGAGAAAAGCCTGGCTTTAAAGTTGTGGTTTCAGTGCCCAATGACTGTAATATGAGGTGTTTCAATAGTTAGGACCAACCTAATTCTAAGCCTCTGAAATCCAGCAAGGATCTTTGGCTCCCACTGACTGCAGTGCACATTAAACTAGACAGGACCAAAGGGCTCTTAGTTCCAGGCTGAGCTGGCAGGCAGCTATGCAGCTAATACCAATTCCTTTCCTACCCTAGGTCTCTTGTGTCCACTCTGGGGCACATAACGTAAAGGATGGAAACTGGAGCTACCTAAGAGGCTGTAAAGGGCATTGCTGTTTCTCAGACTGAAGACTGGGATGCTTCTTCAATAACTGATGTTTGCATTTACTGTATGATCAGACTGCAACAATACATCTCTATGCAAAGGGGAGACAGAATGTGGTGGTCAAAGATCTTTTAGCTAACCTATTCAAAGTCCTTTCCAGTTGATTATTCTATTTTCATATTTATAAAGATGTCTTAATGTTTTGCCTCCAGACTTTCAATCTTGCTGTTGGGAGTGGGGTTGGTTTTGTAGGACCCAGGGCCTGCACTGTGTATATGTCAACAAGTGATACAACCAGTAGCTAATGTTTATACGTGGACTGATTTTCTCACTGCTACAGCTGGATCTTTGGGACCAGTCTGTCCTTGCAGAACCACAATAAGAAATAATCAAAGATTGAAGTTGATCAATTATTTTCATCATTCCTCTTGATATTTTTTGTAAAACTGTTCCCCAAAACACTTTCAGACTAAAAAATAAAGTTGATGCTTCAAGTGCTAGTTAGCCTATTTGGGGGAAAAAAAAACGTATAATGGCTCCCTCTCTTGTGGTATCTCTTTTCTTGCTCTCCTCTATTCTTTCCCTGACTCAGTCTTCCTGTTCCCTCATGCCTACCACTCCCCTACTCTTCTCCCCTTGTCTTTCTCCCAACTCCATATCTCCTCTCTCCTCTCTATAATTTTAAAATGTCCCTTTCCTTCTCCAGGGGACCAGTATATCTCTCATTAATGATGGATGCACTTATTTAAATTATAGAGGTACATGCTATGCTTGTATTTTTTTGTGACTGAGTTGCCTCACTCAGGATGGTTTCTTATAGTTTCATCCATTTGCCAGCAAGTTTCAAGGTTCCATTTGTTTCTTTCAGCTGAGTAGTATTCCATTGTGCAAATGTGCCACATTTTCTCCATCCCTTCTTCAGTTGAGAGGCATTTAGGTTGCTTCCAGGTTCTGTCTATTGCAAATAATGCTGCTATGAACAAAGTTAAATGGGTGTCTTTGTTGTATGAATGTGCATCTTTTGGGTATATGCCTAAGAATGAAATTACTGGATCCTGAGGTAGACTGACTCCTATTTTCCTGAGGAATCACTGTACTGATTTCCAAAGTGGCTGTACAAGTTTGCACTCCCACCAACAGTGGAGGAGTGTAACCCTTTCTCCACATCCTCTCCAGCATTAACTGTCTTTGCTGTTTCTAATTTTAGCCATTCTGACAGGAGTAAGATAGTATCTCGGATGTGTTTTGATTTGCATTTCCCTGATAGCTAAGGATGTTGAGCACTTTCTTAAATGTTTTTTAGCCATTTCAGATTCCTCAGTTGAGAATTCTCTATTTAGTTCTGTATCTTACTTTTTAAATGGATTATTTGGTGTTTTGGTAACTAGCTTCTTGAGTTCTTTGCTTCCAATGGTATCAAATTGAAAACCCTGTGATTAACCCTCACACTTATGAACACCTGATGTTTGACAAAGCAGCTAAAACTAAATAATGGAAAAAAGAAATCATCTTCAATAAATGAGGCTGGCATAACTGGCTGCTGGTGTGTAGAAGACTTCAGATATGTCCATATCTCTCGTCATGCACAAAGCTTAAGTCCAAATGGATCCAAGACTTCAATATAAATCTAGCCACACTGTACCTGTTGGAATAGAAAGTATGTGGTACCTTTGAATGAATTGGTACAGAAAACTTCTTCTTTAACACAACACCAGTAGCACAGACACTTAGATCAAGAATTAATAAATGGGACCTCCTGAAATCAAAAGGCTTTTATAAGGCAAAGGACACAATAAACAAGACAAAAAAAAAAAAAAAGGCAGCACACTGAATGGGAAAAGATATTCACCAACCCCACACCGGACAGAAGTCTTTTGCATCTTTTATCAGATATAATGAACTGTTTTGAAATGGGACTTAAGTTTTATATACTGCAAACTTTAATGGATGAAGTCTTACATCAAATCACTATTCCTATTACTCTTGTGTAGTTCTTGATTGCTTGTTATAGATTCTGATGTCACCTTTTCAACATCCAACCTTTTCTAACAATTAATAGGGTTCACACTTTTTCCCTTACCAGTGGTATGTGGGTGCTCCCGCCCTCTCTCCTTCCATATAAAATTTGTGAACAATAGTCATGCCATTACACAGATTATATGCTATATTGTCATGAATTTTCATACATAGAAGAAATTTGTCCTTTAAATTTCAACTTTACTCAAATTTTCAGTAAATGAACAGGATATAGTTCTTTGTCATTATATAATATAAATGACTATACTATAACTTCTGAGAGAGTCCCTGATCCCCTCTGATATCTCATAAATACAGCTTGATGATGATGGGGAAAGTTTTTCTGTAAATGTGTTTCTCATATTGGTTCATGAAAATTGGAGGTCTACATGTAAATAAATGGAATTAGATCGATTTATACCACCTTGTACAAAACCAAGCTCCAAATGGATCAAAGTCATACATGTTCTTCAATTAACCAGGTGTAGCATGCTACATGATATAGTAATAAGAAAGGGCTTCCTGAATAGGATTCAGCTTGCAATAGTAGTTGAGAATATTAATTAACAAATGGGATGTCATAGTACTAAAGAAGTTCTTCACAGCTAAGAAAACAACCAATTTAACAAAGTGGGAGCTCACTGAATAGGAGAGAAAATTTTGCATTTATACATCTTACAAAGGATTAATATCTGGAATACACAAAGAACTCAAAATACAAAGAGTCAAAAAAGAAGTGACCAATTCAAAAAATGAACCTAGTATCTATATAAAGAATGCTCAAAAATAAGTAAATAATATAAAAATGGTTAAGAAATATCTCAAAATGTTTGTAATTCTTAGCAATTGAGGAAATAGAAGTACGCAGCTAAAATAGTTCAGCTGGGAAAGTGTTAGACTGAAGGAAAAAGGAGTAAAAATAAAAGCAACTTTGAGTTTTCATCTTATTGTAGTCTAAAAGCAAAGATCAAGAAAACAGTTGACAAAAAAATAAGAAAACATTTGACAACAAGTGCTAAAGGGGAAGATGGAAACCTTGTTTCCTATTGCTAAGAATGGTCTAACCACTGAAAATCAATATAGATAAATCTCAAATACCTAGATTTAAATCTACTGTATAACCCATCAGACCAGTAACTGGCATATTTCCAAAAGATTCATTATCGTAGCCAAGAGATTTTTGCTCAACTCTGTTCATTACGTCTCTATTCACAATTACTATCATTTGAAAAACAACCTAAATACCCATTGATTGACAGACAAAAAAAAATGTAGTACACTTAAACCATGTAATGTTATTTGGCTGTAAGGACAAAATCATAAAATTTGGGGGTAAATGGGTAAAACTTGGAAATATTTGAGTAAGGCAATCTAGATAGAAAGGACAAATGTCACATTCTTTCATCTGTGGTTCTGAGTACCAGATCTTCATTTGTATGTATATAACCTGAAGTAGTTTAAAGTAATTGAAAAAAAGAAGCACTATAGGATGGAGGAATAATGGAACAATTGACAGAGGACTAATAACATACAGTAATTTGAAGAGAGAAAATGAAAATGAGGTATCTATTTCAGTACAGGGAAAGGAGGTAAATACAGAAGGAAGTGGAAGGAGGTCAAAAATAACAGCAAGCATGTCTGAGAAATTGAGAAAGTATCATGCAAATCTAGTGGAAAAAACAAACCCTACATCAGAAATGAAAACAGCCTTGGAGCCGTTGACCAGTTTTGCCCAGGAGACATCTATAAGGGCTATCAATACTGCCCTTAGTTGCTCCCCAGAGGTGTATGGTGAGTTCTATTGCTTAAGACACCAGTACTTCAGACAGTTACCAAAGGACATTAGCTGGATTTGACCTGAAATTCTGTTCCTTGTGACCTAGCTTGCATACTCCCAGGAACTCCATGAAAGCTTCTAATGAAGGATACAACAAGTTGCTATTCCCAGCTATAATGCCAATGAATCATAATAACCAGTATGGAGAAATATCCAATAATGAAACAAGTACTTTGATTTCAGTGGTAGCTAGAATTTCTGTGATTGGAAATAAAGTCTGCTCAAAGAGAAGGAAAACATGACTGGTAATGAACATCCTGCTAGCTAACTACCCCAGGCTAGCAAAGCCATGGATTTTGGAGGAGAACCTACAACTTCTACTTTATTTAAACAACATAATTCCTAACTAAACACTAAATAAAACCAACAGGCAAGTGTAGTGCTCGACCCTCATGAAATTTCTCTTTGAAGCATAGAAAGACCCTTATAGAAAAAACATAACCAATCAAACTTGAGAGAACAAAAGATTGTGAGGTTCTCAGTTCCAACCAAAATATTTGTAAACCATTATTTGCACCTAAGATCCATGGATTATAGAGTAAGTGGGACCGAGATACTGTTCAATCTAGAAAAAAACAGAAAGCTTGCTATGAGTTTGTGTTCCCTCAAAATAACAGATAGGGAACTCCAATGTAGTCTCATCAACATTGCTGTCTAAACAAGACCTGAAAAATGACAAAGACAAAATAATGACATAGGACCATGAGAAATGGAAACTTCCTAGGGACTCAAATGAATGTTGTGAGTAGAATACATGATCTTCCCCATGGAAAATCTCCCAACTGGCTACCTAATACCATACTGTCAAACCTGAGATCATATACATATAGTAAAATCATGAGGATCAATCAGGTTGCATTTTTATATTTAGGAGTGTGTGTGTATGTGTTGAAAGTTGTTGGAATTGTTTGGGAAGTAATTGGAGTTATGGCCTTGTTGAAAAACCTATGTGTCATTTGAGGTTTCAAAAGATCGTACAAATCATCCATTCATAACCTCTCTCTCTCTTTCTCTACCTCTCTCTCTCTCTCTCTCTCTCTCTCTCTCTCTCTCTCTCTCTCGTGTGTGTGTGTGTGTGTGTGTGTGTGTGTGTGTGTGTGTGTGTGTGTGTGTGCCTCAAGGTTGTCTCAAGATGTGAGAACTTAGGTACTGCTCCAGTGCCAAACAGTCTACCTGTTGTCATGCTTCCCAGCATGATGGTCAAGGACTCTAATTCCCTGAAACTATGAGTATGGCAGTTTAATAAGGATCAGGATAAACAATTAGGCTGAATAGATATTTATTCAGGGAGAAATAACACACAACATAGGCAGATGAATGCAGCGGGTTTCACAGGATACTATCCTTTCAGCATTCACCAGCAAGAGAGAGCCTCTGGCCCCCTTCTAAGCCTTTTCTCCTAGGTCCTGTCCGGCCCTGTCTCTACCCCCAATGGGCGTGGTCTAAGCCACAGGTGCGGACAAGAAGAATATCTCACTACACATGATCTCTGAGGATAGCAATATAAAAGTAACTAATATAGTATATACCCACAGTATTAACTGGGAACTGAAATAAATGTGTCAATTGGGGAGGCCATAGTGTAATGCTAGCAAAAAGAAAGAATTTTTTCCTAGGGAACCTGCTTATTATCTGACAACTTGCATAAATGCGGGAAATCATGCATTATTATTTTTCTGTCATGGTTACATCATATTTTCCATTGTGTAATGAAATAATCTCACAGGGGTCAGTTCTTTATACAAGTATTAGTGTGAATAAATGAAAAGGAATGGAAAAACATGATGATTTAGAAGGCACAGATTAGTAATTTTATTTAGAAATTAACCATTCATGGTGTTAATACTGTTTAAGAGCATATGTTTCTACTGATGTGAACATTCAACATTATTTCTTTATAAAAGTAACCTGGATGTGATTAACCATTTATATTATGTCACTGCTTTCTATGAAATAGAGATGTGAAAGCAAAGCACTGACTACTACCACGGATTTGCAGTCAATATTGTGAGGACAGGCCAAATAACTCCTTTAACTAACCTGTAGCATAAAGACAAGACAAAAATTAAAAAGAAAGCTTGGCAAATTTAATGATGGGATTATATAGTAACATGTACATTCTATATTTTTAAATTAATAATAATGTACATATCTGAAGAAAGCAATTAATAGACAACAAGTTTCAAGTTTTAGCTGTGATTATGATGGTTGGGTGATTATATACATCAATATGTTTTTTAAAGTGCTTGTTTTTCACAAATAGTAGCGAATAACTGAAACAAGAATTGGCAACTTAGATTCACTTTAAATAATAGAGAGAGAATCATGAGGAGGAAAAGAATGGAAAGGGTATAATATATTAAAATAATTACTAAATCAAGGTGCTGATAGATAGAAATTAATGTTTTCAATGTCTTTTTTCATTGGAAATTTTTCAGGAGCACTAAAAACCAATAGTATATATACTATAATGAAATATGCATTAAGAAAATGTAAACTGTGAAATGGACATTTGTAAAAATAGGGGTATTTGGGAGTAATGTGGAAAAGCTTGATTGCTGCTGCAGTTACTCAGGAACTAAGGCACTGCTGTGCATGGGTGAGATACCATTTACATATTAAATTTCATTGCTGTTGTTTCTTTAAAATCCTTTTGATGTTGACATGGGATTTAGGAATTGAGCAATAATCACTTATGTCTTCGTAGATAGTTATGTGTGACTATGCCACAAATTACTCAATGCGAATAGCTGGAGTGCCTACTATTGCCCTAACCTACCTGCACCTGAAAAGGTAGCTTACTCTTATTCCATGGCAAAAAAAATCCCTGAACAAAACAATAAGTGGAGTTATCAACTAGTAAAGTATACAATTAAAAATCATGTGTTGTCACAAATTTCTTCATTGCTATATTTTAAATTCTTCTATAGTTAATTGTACCCTCTTCCAAAGCAAATGTGCCATAATTCGGGTATAATACATACATACATATACATATACATATACATATACATATACATATACATATACATATACATACACATACACAATACATACACATACATATATATATATATATATATATATATATATATATATATATATATATGTTCCATGCCCATCTTGGAGCATCCTTGTAGCTTCTATAAGTGGTTAAGAAAGTATACAGGCACATTGTCAAATTAATAATACGCAGTTGGCTTAAGAGACTCATTATGTATCTGCCAAACAGTTGTGGTTTGAGTCGATTTTAATGCCATCTTCTTGAGGGATTCTCAATGCACTTCTCATCTCATTGTATTATTAATCATCATAATGCTTTGGGTGGCAGATAAAAAGAACTCAGGATATTATGCCCATTTCACTTTCTGAAAAACTGGTTCTAAAAAGAAGTTCATGGCTTATTGAAATATCTCTAAGCAAATGGCTAATGGGATATTATTCTTCTAAGTCCTTGCCAATTTGCATGAGGAAGCAATTATGGTTGCAAGACTTAAGGATGCCTCAGAAATGCTTAGAAAGTAATTTTCTTTCTTTGGCATAAGTAGAATTCAACTCAAGCCATGAATGAAATTGGACAAAGGAATATGAGACAAACAATTTACAATTTACAAACAATTTTAGGGAAGATTATGTATTTGTAGCTTCTGTGGATTTACTGACACTTATCTTTTTCTGCAAAGTAAAGTTATGGAGACATGCCTAAACTAATAAAATTGCATCTTCAAAAAATTGTAGTGAAGGTAGGACCATGCTTTTGGTGGAGTGAGGAGTACAAGATTAGAGGTGGAATAATGAGTATATCTTTCCAAGTAACAAATCTCAGGTATTCCTGAGTTGATTGACATTTATAGCAAGATGTATTGCTCTGTGGCATCTTCAACTAGAGACAAGACCGTAGGTCATCACCAAGTCAAAGTTTTAAACATTAATTAGCTATGAGGGGTGAAAAGTGACATTAACATGATGTCATAGGTCAAAATTTACAAAGTCAGCTATAATGTTTTAAAGGTGCAATAATTTTAGGTATCTATACAAAGCCTAAAGAAATATAAAGCAAATATC
This sequence comes from Cricetiscus sungorus, assembly GCA_030556225.1. Classification (NCBI taxonomy): domain Eukaryota; kingdom Metazoa; phylum Chordata; class Mammalia; order Rodentia; family Cricetidae; genus Cricetiscus; species Cricetiscus sungorus. Next base: position 76,868,402 of record JANBXA010000734.1, read on the forward strand.
CTTAAGTGATTCTATTTTGATCAACCTAGCCTATTAATATTCTTTAAATAAAAACCCCTTTGCCATAATAATAGGATGAGAGGTATTGTGGGTTAAAGGGTAAGGGAAAGAATGTTAAGAGATTGCTGTTGGCATAACACCTTTATGTTTAAAACAAACCTTCAGAAGAGAGAACCTGTATAGAATTTATTTTGTTACTAATCTTTAAGTACCAGAATATATAGTACAAACTTACATCACATTATCAGACAGGTCTCCTTATGGTGTCATTGTAGGCAGAGGCTCATGAATATGTTAATATTATATTATCAGAGAAACATGCTTGACAATAAATTAACTAAAATGAACTGATTCTAGTTATAAGCCAATCAACCTACCATTCTTTGTATTTGAACAGGTAGGCTATTGCTAGGTGACAGATCATTATAGCTATCTACTCAGTCTGCAGAAGTTAAGAAATAATTTGTTCCCAATAAACTTAAGATGACCTCCCAGACAAAAAGGAGTCATTTGAGTGTTGTATGTGCTGATACATTTTAGGTAAGCAGGCAGCTGGGGTTCCTTTGACATCAAGGTTAGAGCTGGGTGGCTGGTTCAACAGATTAACAAACACCTTCTAACAAGAACATAGTTGGAAAAGATACCATCACCTGTCATGAGCAGGGTGATGATTAATTCACAACTCTCCATAAAATCAGGTATTTCATGCTTTGCTGTCTTACACTGACAGTGAAGCAAAACTCTCAAACTCTCACCCAGTGACATACTTCCTCAAGCAAAGAAACATATTCTAAGGGTTCCATCACTTCCATAGATAGTGATGCCACCTGGGACCAAGTTTTGAAATATATGCACCTCTTGGGAACATTTCTCATCCAAAGTATTGCATTCTACTTGATGGTCCCCAAAATATCAAGATTATTATACTGTCTAGTTGAGGCTAACTTGACACAAGCTAAAGTTATCTGAAGGAGAGAGTGAGAATCTCAACTGAAAAAAAAAATGCCTCCATTAGACCTAGCTATATAGGCAAGTCCATAGCAATCAATAGGAGAGGGTCCAGCCAATTGTATGTGGTGTTATCTCTTGGCCAATGGTCCTGAATTCTATAAGAAAAGAGTTTGTACAAGCATGTTAAGTAAGCTTGTAAGCAGCATCACTCTATAGCTGCCCTGTTTGAGTTCCCGCCTTGCTGCTTTTTATGGTGAACTATTAGGTGGTCCAGTATGTGAAATAAACTCTTTGCTTCCCAACTTACTGTGGTCATGGTCTTTCATCACTTGAAATAATAACCCTAAATGAGATATTCATATAATGATACAAAATGTAATTAATTCAATTTTCAAAGTCCCCATAGTCATTCAATCTCAAAACTATTGAAAATTCCAAACTCCAAAGCCTCATCTGAGAATACAGGCAATCTCTTAACTCTGACAGCTGTAAAAAGATAAGCAAGTTACATACTTCTGGCATACAGTGGCTTAGCATAGAAATTTCCATTCCATCAGGGAGCAATAAAGGCATAGTGGGGAGACACTGAATCAAAGCAAACCTAAAACCCAGCAAGGAAATTACCACATTTTGGAGCTCCAGTATCATATCTTATATTTAAGTTTCAAATTACTTAGCTCATTCTTGTGTGCCCCAGTGACAACTTTTACATTTGCTTCTTTTGCAGGTATAAAATACTATAAACTACTGCAGTTGTCTACTAGGTATCCCTAGGATGAAGGAACTGAAAATACCTCTCATGGTTTGTAAACATTCTGAGCTCCAAATATGAAATTTAATAGAATTACACATGCATTATAATTATATAAGTTTAGTGCTGTTTCTTATAGACATACCTATACTACAAAACATCTTTTTATCCTAAAGTGCAGATGGAGTGGCATGGTAAAATTCTTCTGATCCAGCTCTTCTCTGCTTCATATTGATCCTCTGCTGTATCCATACAGCTGAAGGATGACAATTCAATGACAGCAACAGTGAGCTCACCCCAGGAGAGGGTGTCCCCATGTCACTTATCTGCTGTGATGAATCTACAAATGTGAAATTTCTGACCTAACAGGGAGAGACTGCTCAGCTCTGAGATTCTTCTCATTATTCATGAAATATGTGCCCCACTACATAAGCTTTCTCCCTGCAGACTTGCTGCCAAGCAGTAACTTATTTCCTTCACTTAACTCTTAAATTATTTTTACCAGTAGGTATCTATATATTCAGCATACTATGAGTAGCAAAGTATAATACTAGAATCACAACAATGCTGTCTTATTTGATTTTAAGTAGAAAAATCACTTTGAAGTCCTTAAAAATTGATGTTGCTTTAAATTTTGAAATAAGCAATTGAGAAAACTGGTACCTTTAGAAATGAATGGAAAGCAATCAGGAGCTTGTGTTATACATATTTGCTACTGAGAAGCTGCTGGAAGGATTGTCTCATATGTCCTGATTTATTTTTCTCTGTCTTTTCCCAGGAGTCTTCCAGACTGTCTGTAACAGCCTACTTGCAGTACTGTACTCTGAACCATCCAAAGGAGAGGATCAAGCTTTAAGGACCATGTTATTTTCTTCTGATAAGGTTTTCTTGATTAATCCTTGATGTTATAAAGTCCAGTAGAAAAGAACATGGTTATAATCTGAGAACAACACTTGTTAGACTGCACACATTGCACTGGAAACATTTTTAAACACTAGGAGTTATGCTACATATTTTTTAAACTTTAGAAATACTAACCAAATACCCCTTAGTATTCAAACCTCCCATGTAGTATAGTTTCATATTCCATACCTGTTGCAGTGGTGATCTCAGTTTAATGTCTCCACATCTGACCCAAGACACATAATACTTTTTATTGTAAGATATCAGGTAAATACTTCACTTGTGACAAACTAAGTAATAGATTTAACTTTTTATTTACTTGTCTCACATTATAATCTGACACATCTTATTACTTCAATCTTTCATTTCTTTCCTTAATTTATAAAACTTTCCCCTATATGCATATAATTGTTCTATCAACAGCATATATATCACAAACTTTCTCTTAAAGAACTCTCAGTTTGAACATGGCACTTGAGCTTTTATATGTTAACTTTATGTAAACTTTATGAATAGGGTAAACATTTGAAGCACAATCTGAAGAGCAAGCTCAAAATTTTGAACACATTCTGGTACCTCTGCTAGTTATGCATTAATGTTTTCTGTGTTAAAGAAACTGCACTTGAATGCTAGTAAAAGCAGCATGCAAAAATTAGAAAATTCAAAGTGGACAGAATCTGTTACTAGCATGTTTTTCACCCACCCCCTGTCTGGTCCCACTGCCCCGCTGCCACACCAACCCCAAATAACACACCGAGACTCTGTATTTGATATAAGGCTGTTGGCCAGTTACTAATTCCTTATTGGCTAGCTATGTCTTAATTATTAACCCATTTCTACTTATCTAAGTATTTCCATGTGGTCATCTCATCTGAGAACGGCAGACCAGCATCTTGCTTTCTCAGGGCTCTAAATGCTGACTCCTCCTTCCTGCTTCCTCTTTCCTCCTTGTCTTCTAGCCCTACCTATCTTGCTTTCTCATTGGCCCAACTGTGCTTTATTCATTAACCAGTATGAGAAACATATCTACAGAATAACATCTCCCATCAGCTTTCTATATTCATTTCTCAAGAAGAGGTGCTCTCTAATTTAAACTTAAGTATTAGTAGAGATGGAAGCACATTCCTACAAAGATGACACACTTAATCTTATCCTTTAAAGACCCACATATCTGCAAGTTTTCTGTACAGGGATCAGTGGAATAAGTGTAGTCATTTGCTAATTACTCTTTTGGCTCTTTGTGGGGAACCATCACTAACATCCCAAATAAATACACACAGAAACTTATTACATATAAATGCCTGGCCTTACCTAGGCTTATTTGTAGCCAGCTTTTATCTTTTTTCTGCCTTTTACTTTTATTTTTATTTTACATATTGGTCACAGTTCCCTCTCTCTCCCTCTGTCCCTTCCTTTTTCCCTCTCTCCCCCCTCACATTCACCCCAACAACCCTCCCCTCCCATACCTCCTACTCCACATGTAGCATGATGCAATCCAGGTGGGGTCATGTAAATCTGTCAAGTCATTTGAAGTAGGGACTAGGACTTCTCCCTTGCCTCTAATTTAAGGGAGTATTCCTCAATGGGATGTGCCCACAAGGTCCTTTTGTGTACGAGGAATACATCCTGGTCACACTGTCTGAAGTCCCTTAGACTGCTCAGGACTTCTAGCTGAGACCCATGTTCAGGGTGTCTGAATCAGTCACCCTAACCCTAACCCTAACCCTAACCCTAACCCTAACCCTAACCCTAACCCTAACCCTAACCCTAACCCATCATCAGCTCTGAGTGGGCCTCTGCCTTAGGAGAGACCTCCTAGAGAGTTTGGACAACCCAGAGCTACAGACATTGAACTTCTGTCCCACCTAAGCCCACCTGGGGAGTACAAGAGAGAGAGAGAGACTCTATATGCACCTACTGGAAGAAGTGATGGAAAAATGGCAATACAAGAAAACACCTAACAATAGAAAGACAAGCATGACACTCCTAGAATCTAGGGACTCTAGACCACTAGACCTGAAGAGACTAAAGCAGATAAAGCAGAAGAGAATGACTTAAAAATAACTTCATAAAAATGATAGAGGCCCTCAAAGATGATGTGAGAAAACCCCTTAAAGAAATAGAGAAAAAGACCAAGCAAAAAATGAAGAAAATGAACAAATCTCTTTTAAAAAGTAAAGAAATCCAAGAAAAAAACAATTAAACAGGTGAAGGAAGCAGTTCAGGACTGGAAAACTGAAATAGAGACAATAAAAAAAACACAAACTGAAGTAATACTGGAAATGGAAAAACTGGTAAAATGATCGGGAACTACAGACACAAGTATAACCAGCAGAATAAAAGAGATGGAAGAGAGAATCTCAGGCATTGAAGATAAACTAGAGGAAATAGATTCAACAACAAAAGAAAAATTTAAGTCTAACAAATACTTAACTCAAAATATCGAGGAAATGTGAGACACAGTGAAAAGGCCAAACCTAAGAATAATAAGCATAGATGAAGATGAAGAAGCACAGCTCTACGGTGCATGAAAACATATTCAACAAAATCATTGAAGAAAATTTTCTTAGTCTGAAGAAGACATGCCCATGAAAGTACTTGATGGGAGATGTTATTCTGTAAATATGTTTTTCATACTGGTTAAACAATAAAGCACTGTTGGGCCAATAGAAAAGCAAGATAGGCGGGACTAAGAAACTAGGAGGAAGGAGGAAGTAGTTGGAAGGGTCAAGATGTAGACCAGGGAGGAAGGAAGACACCAGCCGCGGCTCCTGGATAAGATGAGCCACGTGGAAATAATGGAAATAATTAGATAAGTAGAAATGGGTTAATAATTAAGACAGAGCTAGCCTATAAACAATAATGGTAATTGGCCAACAGGATTGTATCAAATACGGAGTCTCTGAGTGTTATTTGGGGCTCACGTGGCGGCGGGACCATGGCAGCAGGACTGGTGGCAGCCAGCGGGAAAAACCTGCCATAACAAGTACTAGAAACTTACTGAAAACCAAATAGACTGGGCCAAAGAAAAGAGGCCCCTCAGCACATAATAATCAAAACACCTAACATACAGAATAAAGAAAGAATATTAAGAGCAGCAAAGGAAAAAGGACAGGTAACATATAAAGGCAGACACATCAAAATTACACCTGACTTCTCTATGAAAACTCTCAAGTCCAGAAGGTCCTAGATAGATATTGTACAAGAACTAAGAGTCCATGAATGCCAGCCCAGGCTACTATACCCAGCAGAACTTTCAATCACAATACGGAGAGACATTCAACAACAAAGCCAGATTTTAACAATATGTATCTACAAATCCAGCCCTACAGAAAGTTCTGGAAGAAAAACTTCAACCCAAGGAAATTAACTATGCTCACAAAAACATAGGCACCAGATAATCCCACTTCACCAGAAACCAAGGGTAAAGCAAGACAAATATATTCACAATACCACTGCCAACAACCGACAACAAATCTAAAACAAACAAGCATTACAGTCAATGGTCCTCACTCTCTCTCAACATAAATGGTCTTAACTCGCCTATAAAAAAAATCACAGGCTAACAGAAAAGATACATAGACAGAAGCCATCCTCTTGCTGCATACAAGAAACACATCTATGCTTCAAAGACAGACATTACCACAGGGTAAAGGGATGGGAAAAGATATTCCAATCAAATGGATAAAGAAGCAAGCTGGTGTGACTATCCTAATATCTAACAAGTTAGATTTCAAACCAAAATTAATCAAAAGAGATGAAGATGGTCATTTCATATTCATCACAGAAGAAATCCATCAACAAATGTCTCAATTATGAACATCTATGCCCCAAATATAAAGGCACGCACATTCATAAAAGAAATGATACTAAAACTCAAAGCTCACATAAAGCCTCACACACTTATAGTGGGAGACTTCAATACCCCACTCTCACCATTAGACAGGACCACCAATCAGAACAAAGAGACTAACAGAATTTATGTCCCAATTGGGTTTAACGTACATCTATAGAACATTCCATCCAAACACAAAAGAATGGACCTTCTTCTCTACTCCACATGAAACATCTCTAAAATAGACCACATACTAGGGGACATAACAAACCTCAACAGATACAAAAAAATTGGAATAGTCCCCTGTGTCTTATCAGACCACCATGCTTTAAAATTGGAATTGAACACCACCACAAATCACAGAAACCCTACTAACTCATGGAAACTGAAGAATGCACAATTGCATCATACCTAGGTCAAAGAAGAAATAAAGAAAGAAATTAAGGACTTCCTAAAATTCAATGAAAATGAGGACACGACATACCCAAACTTATGGGAGACATTGAAAGAAGTGCTGCAAGGGAAGTTCACTGTACTAAGTGTCCATATGAAGAAAACAGAGGATAGTCACATTAGAGAATTAACAGCACAACTTAAAGCCTTAGAACAAAAAGAAGCAAACTCACCCTGGAGGAGTAGATTCTAGGAAATACTCAATTTGAAAGCTGAAATCAATAAAATACAAACCAGGAAAACAATACAAAAAAAAATCAATGCAAACAAAGAGTTGGTTTTTCAAGAAAATCAACAAGACAGACAAACCTTCATCGAAACTAACCAAAAAGCAGAGAGAATATGCAAATTAACAAAATCAGAAACAAAAAGGGGGACATAACAATGGACACTGAGGAAATCCAGACAATTTTTAAGTCATACTTTGAAAACCTGTACTCCAAAAAAATTAAAAATTCAAAGGAAATGAACAAATTTCTGGGTAACTATCACTTAACAAATTAAACCATGAACAGATACACAAATTAAATAGACCTATAACCCCCAATGAAATAGAAGCAGTCATCAAAAGCCTTCCAGGCAAAATGAGCCCAGGGCTTCAGTGAACAAGTCTAACAGAAATTCAAGGAAGAGCTAATACCAATTCTCCTCAAATTGTCCCATACCATAGAAATAGAAGGTTCTTTACCAAACTCCTTTTATGAGTCCACAATCACCTTGGTACCCAAGCCACACAAACACACAACTAAGAAAGAAAACTACAGACCAATATCCCTGATGAACATTGATGCAAAACTACTCAATTAAATCCTGGCAAATTGAATCCAAGAATGCATCAGAGAAATCATCCACCATGACCAAATAGGCTTCATCACTGGTTTGCAGGGATGGTTTTACATTTGAAAATCTATCAACGTGATCCACCATATAAACAAACTGAAAAAGAATAACCATAAGATCATCTCCCTAGATGCTGAAAAAGCCTTCGAAAAATTAAAAAATCCTTTCAAAATAAAGGTCTTGGAGAGGTCAGGGATAACAGGAACGTAACTAAATGTAATATAAGCTATACACAGTAAGCAAACAGCCAACATCAACCTGAATGGAAAGAAACTTAAGGTGATTCCTCTAAAATCAGGAACAAGACAAGGCTGCCCTCTCTCTGCATATCTCTTCAATATTGTACTTGAAATTCTAAAGCAATAAGACAACAAAAGTAGATTAAGGGAATACAAATTGGAAATAAAGAAGTCAAAGTTTCTCTATTTGCAGATGATATAAAAGTTTACATAAACAACCCAAAAAAATTCTAGCAGGGAACTCCTACTTCTTATAAACCCATTCAGCAAACTAGCAGATTACAAGATAAACTCAAAAATATCAGTAGCCCTACTTCATTCAGAAAACAAAGACTCTAAGAAAGAAATCAGAAAAACATCATCCTTTACAATAGCCAGAAACAACATAAAGTGTCTTGGGGTAATGCTTACCAAACAAGCAAAAGACCTATATAATAAGAAATGTGTGTCTTATAGGAAAGAAATTAAAGAAGACACAAGAAAAGTGAAAGGTCTCCCATGATCTTGGATAGATAGGATAAACATAGTAAAATGTCAATCTTGCCTAAAGCTGTCTACAGATTCAATGCAATTACATTAAAATACCAGCACAATTCTTCACTGACCTTGAAAGGATAATAATCAACTTTATATGTAAAAACAAATGACCCAGGATGGCCAAAAGCACCGTGTACAATAAAGGAAATTCAGAAGGCATTACCATCCCCGACTTTAAGTTTTACTACAGTGCTATATTCCTAAAAACAGCCTAGTACAGGCACACAAATAGAGACTAGACCAATGGAGTCAAATTGAAAATCCCGATATTAACCCACACACCTATGAACACCTGATTTTTGACAAAACAGTTAAAAAGTATACAATGGGAGGAGGAAAGCATTTTCAACAAATGTTGCTGGTACAACTGGATGAAAGCATTTTCAACAAATGTTGCTGGTACAACTGGATGAATGTGTGTAGAAGACTGCAGATAGACCCATGTCTATCACCATGCACAAAACTCAAGTCCAAATGGATCAAAGACCTGAACATAAATCCAAACACACTGAACCTCTTAGAAGAGAAAGTGGGAGGTACCTTGAACAAATTGGTACAGTGGACTGCTTCCTGAACATAACTCCAGTTGCAAAGACACTGAGATTGACAATTAATAAATGGGACCTCCTCAAACTTAGAAGCTTCTGTGAGGCAAATGACATAGTTGACAAGACCAAATGCCAACCCACAAACTGGGAAAACATCTTCACTAATCCTACATCTCACAGAGGGCTGATCTCCAAAATATACAAAGCACTCAAGAAACTAATTAACAAAACACCAAATAACCCCATTAAAAATGGGGTACAGAACTGAATAGAGAACTTCTGATAGAGGAAATCAAAAAGGCTGAAAGACACTTAAGAAAGTGCTCAACATCCTTAGCTATCAGGGAAATGCAAATCAAAACAACCTTAAGAAACCATCTTACTCCTGCCAGAATGGTTAAAATTAGAAACACCAATGACAACTTATGTTGGAAAGGATGTGGAGAAAGGGGAATACTCTTTCACTGCTGCTGGGCTGGGAGTGCAATTTGTACAGCTATTTTGGAGATCAGTATGGCAGTTCCTCAGGAAAATGGGAATCAGTCTACCACAGTCCAGGCAACCCCCCCTCTTAGGCATATACCCAAATGATCCACATCCATGCAACAAAGACATGTACTCAACTGTGTTCATAGAAGCATCATTTGTAATAGCAAGGACCTGGAAGCCACCTAGATGGCTCTCAACTGAGGAATGGATAAAGAAGATGTGGCACATTTACTTAATGGTATATAACTCTGTGGAAAAAAATAAAAAAATTATAAGGCATTTTTTATTTTTGTTCCCATAAAGCAATAAGAAACAGAAGCTACTGCAAATGTCCAGGGGACAGGGATCCATTACAAGCTTGTATCCAGACTTACCAGTGTCATCCAAATGATTCTTGCTTTAATTCATAAAAGTGGCAAAAGTGATAAGGGTATAGAATTTCCCCTATGGCTTCAATGAGCCACAGGCTACACAATACATAGTAAGTTTTTCCCTATTTGAAGGCTTTGAGGTGCCATTTCCAGAAACTATGGAAATGAAGCCAAATAGATTTTGAAACCCAAGGATATAGGAGATGAAGGAACCATGACATATCTGCTAAGGAGGCTGTACACAGGTAGCACAATCATCACCACAAACAGATGTGTTTTGAGGGCAGTGAAACAAGAGATGCAGGGCTATGTGACAACTTTGACAGCAGATGTAGAACTACAAAGTTTGTAGTTTGCCTTACTTGATTTGGTATTGAATTTGTCTAGTATTTATGCTCAATGACCTTATTTCTATCTTTTAGCATGATAATGTATATTCTTCATTTCATTCTGTCTCTCTCCTTAACCTTTCTCCTCACTGTAGTTCAAGATATGAGCTCTCAGTTTTTCTTTCCTCCATGGCTGTCACCTGATTCCAAGACTGTCTTCCATTATTGATTCCTATTCCTCAGGAAGTGTAGGCCAAATGATCAATGAACTACATAAGTTGTATTTGTAATGACATTTTATTATAGCAACAGAAAGTAACTAATGAAATCCCCAAAATAAAACAGTGACATATGTTGACAGCAACCAATACCAGTCTAATTGGATTTAAGGCACATTGAACTGGGCGAGAGAATCATTCATAAAAAACATTAGCCAACCATCCATTCTAGTGAAGTCATAGATCTCAGAATATTCAAGTACTGCCAGATGTTTAAACTAGTACAATTCATAATTCATTCTAAGTACCTACTTATAGGGCATACCTACAAGAATCTTTAGGTCAGCAGAGGAACAATCCAGGTAAGGCAAGAATGAAACTGGATTCAGCATTAATTAAATCAGTTTTGAACCAAACTTGTGAAGCCTGATACCAGGTGAATTAATTTAGCCATTTATTTTTAATTAAGCATGGCACAGTTTTGGGAAAAGGGGGGTTTTCTGATTACAATTAACTCACTCCTATACATAAACAAATCATAAGACATGTTTTCTTTTTTATTATTTTAATTTTTTCCTTATTTTACATATCAATCTCAGTTGCCTCTCCTTCCCTTCCTTCCTCCCATGCCTTCCCATCCCATCCACCCCCCATTCCACATGGAGGGTGATGCCTTCCAGGAGGCATCAACAAAATATGTCAGACCCCCTGAACATGACTCTCAGTTAGGAGGCCTTGTAAAGCTAAGGGACCTCTGACTGTGAAACCAGGATATATCCCTGGTGCACTAAAGGACTTTGGGAGCACATTCCCCATAAGATATGTTTTCATTGAGATACTTTACTAAGTACCTATGGCTTCTTCTATAAAGATGTGTCCTGTTGATATGGAAATGATACTCAAGACAAGTATTTAGGAAGAATAACTGAGGTAAATACAATGCTTGTGGGAGCCAGGATTTGTCCTGATCCTAATATAACATAGAATTTACTTAGACTGTTGTAGAATACAAATGACATCACTCATGAGGATAGATCTTATGGACTAGGAAGCAATACTCAAGATTTAGGCAAGAAAAGTCTGGGATAAACAATCATAACATTCTGGTGAATACCCATGAATTTTTTCCCTACAAATAGCAAAGAGTCGCTCCTTCCACTGGAGAGACAAATCTGCATGTTTAACTTTTCCTGGCTTCTCCAGCACTTACCTGTGTGCACAAAGACCTCTTACTTTCTATAATTTATATAACAGAAAATTGTTGCCCTTATTCTCATATCAAATAAGATTCTTTTTGCAGCAGATAGAAGCCTCTAAAAGAAAATCCTACTAGTTAAAACCCAGAACGTGACTATAGGATGTACATCTTCAATTAATACAAAGGATAATGGAACATTACAGAAAAGGGATAGAAATATTTTAACATCAAGAAGACTGGGAAGCCTGATACAAAATTGAATATTATTTAGATTATAAGTAAGCTAAATCCATGACATCTTAACAGTATGTCTGCCGTATTGTTATGATGTGAGCAATATGAGAAGATGGGAACAGTGATATACCAGTTGATATACCAATATAAATGGGAACATTGTGTGGGATTCAATTCGCCATAAGGAGCTACAACCAATTACATACTGCTGAGAGAAGGAGAATTAATCTTAAATGTGTACCCTAAAATGTTATCTGATCCCAAATGATCACCTCTGAAACAATATATGCATATAAACAACACTATATGTACTTAACAGTACTTGTAGGTCTATTAATAAATAATAATAACAGTTACAATATTAATAATAAGCAATTAATTTAAAAGTGGCAAGGAAACATGGGAAGGGTTTAAGAAAGGAGATGGAGGAGGACATGACATGATTATATTTTCATTTTAAATACAAAAACAAAGGGAAAGGAGGGGCAACTGCATTTGGAATGTAACATGAAAAATAATTTTTTAAACAAAAAATAAAGACAATATTGTAAGCAACAGTAGAAAATTCAATGGAAAACAAGAACAACTAAACCAGAAAAAAATACTTTAAGTGGGAAATTTTCTTGTAGTGTAAAATAACAATTACAGGAGGATGATTAAAGAGTATGATGATGTAAAAATAAATCATAGGCATAGTTTACTGAAAATTTCCCAAGGCCAAGAAGCTGCTATAATTCCATGTACAATGCTAATATATTAAAACAATTAACTATTATTTAATATTTGTATTGATTTTCACCACTTCTGCCTTCTTATGATTCTGATCATAGGAAAGTGATTCTGTCCTGGGTAGCTCTCCTCTTTCAGAAAGTGGCAGAGAAAAGGACATGGGAAGAATTATATTTTAAAGCTTATTTTACACTAATGAACAATGAAATGTGAATCACTAAAACCAGAGAATATTCTAAGCCCCATAAATTAGATTTAATCTCCCTTCTTTCAAGCCCTCATACAGCTGCCTTGAGAGTACAGAAGCCCTCACCTTCTACAAATTATAATGAGGACATTGTAGAGAACATATTGGGCAAATACATGTACAACTGTGATTTGAGAGACAGGTAACAAATGGTGGCCTGAGTGGAAATTAACCAAATCATGAAAACTGTTAGAAATAGGATGAGTGATTTGAATTAAAGTTGTAGACACTAGAGAGTGCAATTGCAGTTTACCATGTTTATCCTGTTTTAATTTTTTATTTATTTAAAAGTTTTTTCCATTTTGCATATCAACCACAGTTCCCCCTCCTTCGCCTTCTCTCAGTCCCCCTACCTTCCCCACACAAACCCCCACCCAATCATCAGTAAGAGTAAGGCCTCCTATGGGAGTCAACTAGTCTGCCATATCAACTTGAAGCAGTACCACGTCCTCCTCCCATGCATTAAGGCTAAGCAGTGTCCCACCACAGGGAATGGGTTACAAAATGCTACTTCATGCACCAGAGACAAATCCTGTTCCCACTTCCAGTGGCTTCACAGACATTCCAACCACATAACTGTCACCCACATTTAAAGGACCTGGTTCAGTCCTATGCAGGTTCCTCAGCTATCAGTCCAGAGTGAGCTCCCACTAGCTCAGTCAGCCAACTTTGGGGGTTGCCCAATCATGATCTTGACCTGTTTGCTCATATATCTCCTCCCTTTCTTTTACTGGATTATGGGAGCTTAGCCCATTTCTTACCTGTGGATCTCTTCATCTGCTTCCATTAGTTACTGCATAAAGGTTCTATGATGACACTATGGTGGTCGTCAATCTGATTATAGGGGAAATTCAGGTCAAGCACCATTTCCATTATTTATAGGAGTCTTAGCTGAGCTCATCCTTGTGGATTCCTTGGAGTTTCCCTAGCACCAGATTTCTCCCTACATACATAATGGCTCAATCTATCTCTAAGTCCACTATCATTATTAAGTGAGCAATACAATGACATCAAAAGAAATGTATACCAATTATCAGCTCACTTTCTATTTTTTGTATTGAGAGTGAAAGAGTAGCCAATGAGATACTTCTGCACACAATTTTGGGTAGACCTTCCCATATCAACTATTCCAGTCTGAAAATTTCTCACAGACATTCCCAGAACTTTTTCTTCTCAGTGATTCTGTATCTATCAAATTGACAACATTATCCCCCATAGATGGATATGTTTAAAATAAGTTGTTCTTAATCATTTTAACTATGTAACTTGAATCTCAGAATCCCGAAGAATGAGAAAAATAACTAATTTAGGGATTACAAACTTCCTAGAAGTCCTTTCATTGTTATTCTACAATCATTGTTCTGTGTTGGCATCTCTCACACTTGCATACTGTTATGAGCTTAGCTTATAACCCTTAAAGAAAACGAGATAAGAAAATTTTGTGTGATCACCTGATGGTTAGAAAATTTATCTCCTCATTTTTCAAAGCTAGGTCTTTGTTTTTGAGATAGTATATAATATTGCATAAATGCCTGGTGGTATGTATGACATGGAGAAAAATTTGGGTGGCATTGTTCAAATTTATTTGAATTAATTTAAACTAGCATGACTTGTGAGAAAAAACTGAAATGAAGAGATGAGATATGATAGAAGAGTTAATGTTTCTATCAAGAAATATACTAGATGAAGTAAGTTAAAGTCAATCCAAGCCAAGTATTAATCATGTGGTATTTATATTTCCATCAAGTTTTTCTTGGCTAAAGTATAACTGTGCACTTCCATGGGAGAAAGGCAAAGACAAAGCAGGAAGAAGTGTATTTGGATGGTTACTTCTTGTTTAAGAAATTGTTCCACACAGATGATCTGTGTGGAACTCCCAAAGCATTAAAGGCAAATGTCAAGTAGTAAAAATTACCTGGGAAGAAAATCATCAGATTGTTATATTGCTGACAGCTGGACCACCAACAGACCTTTTATTTTACTGGGTACAATTTTCCTAAAAGACAAACTGAGCTGTAACTCCCCTCAACTCTGTTCTTTCCTTCTTTTGCCTAGGTCTTATCTAACATATTGACTTTTGGTGCACTGAGGACAAGGACAGGTCTATCACAGATGAGAAAGCCTAATTACCATGTATTGTGGTGATATTTTGTTTACACTCTAACAAATAAAGCTTGCCCAAAGCTAGCCACACTAGCTAGCCATAGAGGCCAGACAGTGAGTGGTGGCACACACCTTTAACTCTAGCAGCCACACAAGTTAGCCGCAGAAGCAAGCAGTAGTGGTACACACTTTCAATCCCAGCACTAAGGAGATAGAGGCAGATGGATCTCTTTTACGTCAAGGTCACCCCAGGCTACATGAAATTGATCCACTTTAAAAGAGAAACAGCTCACAGAAAAGTGATCCCAGCACTTGGAGTGACATGCCTCTAATCTCAGCATTAAGGAGATGGAGACAGAAAGGTGTAAGACTGAGCAGAGAAAGAAATATATGTTGGGAGAAGATAGGAGCTCAGAGCAATCTGAGGAGCAGTGAAGGCTGATGAGCAATGCAGTCTGAGGAGTAGTACAGGCTAAGCAGTCTGAGCATGCTCTCTGAAGATTGGGTCATTTGTTTGGTCTAAGCCTTAGTAGAGGTAAGAACTTTCCAGTAGCTGGCCACTTTGCTGCACTGATCTTCAGCTTTAACCCCAATATCTATCTCTGAGTTTTTATTATAATCATTAGCTAAAATTAATGCTACATTGAGTGCCTCTCATAGTCAGTCCTTTGGTGCCTCAGAACATCACACCGTCTCATGAGCTCATGTTTTTAGTGATATCACATTTCAAAGAATGTCAAAAAAAGTACTTAAATACCTAGCTGCTAAACTACATATTTTAGAAAAAGAATGACATTTTTCTCTTTTTTGATATTATTTACTTATTTTTACTAATATATAAGATAAAATTGGGAGTTACATATATTTGAACTGTTGTATTACTTGTGGGAGCAAGTGACAGGATATGTGATTACATGTTCATGCTTAATTTTCAATGAATAGCTTGCAATCCACACTTGATCTACATAGAATATATCTCACAGCTTAATTCACTGGAAATATAATAAGTACTACGTAAACATCAATTTCCATCACAGTTGAGAAAAAGAAATATTAACATATAAGTTGTAAAAAGCTACCACACACATAAGTTTTTTAACCCTGCATGCTTTCCACAAACAGAAGTATTATTATTACTGTAGTAAGAAATCTGAGGTTCAGGCAAGTAACATGATGCCCCTGAATTATTAAGTGTAGAATTCATCTGAAAAGCTGCACCTTACTTCCTTAGATATTAATAAACTTTTCTTCATTCTTGCTTCTCAATAACAAGTAAATCCTCATAAAGTATCATAAAATGGTTATTTTTATTTAAATTAGAAACAAGCTTGTTTTACATGTCAATCAAACCCAGTTCCCAAAAAACCCTCCTGTACTCCTCTGTTTCCCCAGCAATCCTCATCCCATTCCCTTCCTGCTCCCCAGGGAGGGTGAGGCATTCCATGGGGAGTCTTCAAAGACTGTCATATCATTTGGAGCAGGGTCCAGCCCTTCCTCCATGTGTCTAGGCTGAGGGAGTATCCATCCATGGAATGGGCTCTCAAAGTCAAAAATGGTTACTTTAACAGACAAAACACCTGGCAGGAGACAAATATAATCCACGTTTATCTTTTTTTTTTCTTTTAACTAGTTAGCCTATTGTCTATTTTCTCCCATCTATTTTTCCCAGTTTCATTTCTGTTGCTCTTCCAAAGTATTCTGACAAAAAAAAAATGACTAAAGGGAGGAAAAAAAGGAGGAAGAAATTACAAGTACCAGTTCAAGAGGTAATAATGTCACTCACAACCACAGTCACTAGTAAAGAGAGTATGTATTCACTATATTTATTCTTGCTTGTTATCACCCAGCTTTCTTCTCTCTTATACTGTTCTGCCCAAGACATGGTGTTGTCCACCATATACCGGCTCTTCCAACAATTAGCATTCAAGGGAATCTTCCACAGACATAGATACATACCAAACTGATCTAGGTAATTTCTCTTCCTCTAAGCTCTTCTAAGATGGTTTTAGGTTGTGTCAATTATCACATTGATAATTAAAATTACCAAGCAGCAGTGTTATAACAGCTTACTATTTCTTATTTTTGTTTTGCTTTCATGTAACATTTTGGCTTAAAAATATGAGTATATTTGAAAATTCTTTTTTCCCATTTCATTTTTATAATTGTAACAAGTACAGTTTCAATTTGATGCATGGATTGTTAATTAAAAATGAGCACACCATTTAGCACATCTTATACACCAAAGGTTACTCTTGGAAGAAAAATAGGTCCAGCTAATAACTGACTGTCATACAAGATTTATCACCTTTCTGACTTTTCACACATTCACACTAGGAATTTCTGGGAAACAGATTTTACTAGAGAACTGTGAAATTCTTTCTTGCAATGGGGTCAGTATATGTGTGGATTTTTTGCAAGTATTTTATAATAAATGTTTCTTTTAGTGGAGTCTTGCTGAGGGTGTTTGAAATTATCTGCTTTTATTATATGTCAATTAAATTCAATGGTAATATGACAAAAGGGTATTATTTGAAACACTTCATTGTCTACCATGATTCTTACATGATAAAATAAGTCATTGATGAACTACAGCATTTTGTGAGTTTTCACATCACTGGAGTTATATAATATTGAGGTATAATCTATACAATAACAAATTCTATGGTTTATTCCAATTAAACAAGTATTTTTTAACAAAAGACATTTAAATAAAGTGGGAGATACATTATCTTTAATGGCTACTCCTCAGGCCTTTTCTTCTTCCCCTCTAGCAATGGTTAATCAGTTCTTACACACTCTCAAAAAATCCTCCTTTTAAGAAAGTTTAAAATAAGTCAAAAATCCCTTTTGTGCATGATATTAACTCTAAGAAACTGAAAGCACGTTATTTGCTTTTCTGTGGAAGTAGCCCTAGTATGCAGGCCAACAGCTTACAGGCATTGCACAGATCCTCTTTCTCAGTGCATCTGTAGCACAGGCACAGGGACATTTGGGATACAATCTATTTTAACATATTAAATGCAAAGTAAGTTGAAATCAAATAATATGCTTCCCTGAGGAAGGAATCTGTTGACCAGGAGGTCTCTGCAAAAGACAGAAAACCACCCTTGCTGGACTCAGAACTGACTCTCTTGCTCTATCTTACCCTTCCACAGTTCATATAGTACTTATGTAAATGTAATTCATTCCAGGGTTTAATTAATTGTTTGTTAAGGAATTCTATCATTTTGAAAAATAGATACATAAACCAAAATTATGAAACTTAGAAGATTCTCTTTGCCATTAGTTTTCACTTTTCGTTTTTTTTTTTATTATTTTATTTTATATTTTTCTTATTTTACATATCAATCCCATTCCCTCTCCCTTCCATCCTCTCATGTCCCCCCAGTCCCATTCCGCATCCACCCCCAGGGAGGGTGAGACTGTCCAGGAAAGATCATCAAAGTCTGTCAATTCATTTAGGGTAGGGCCTAGGCCTAGCCTCATGTCTCCAGGTTAAGGGAGTATCCCTCCATGGGGAATGTGCTCCTGAAGTCCTCTTGTGCATCAGGGACATATCCTGGTTCCACTGTCAGAGGTCCCATAGACTGCCCAGGCCTTCTAACCGAGACCCACATTCAGGGGTACTGGGTCAGTCCTATGCTGGTCAGACGGGTTCATGAGTTCCCAGGTGTTCAGGTAAGGTGTTATTGTGGGTTTCTCCAACATCGTCTTTAACATCGTCTTGACCCTTTTGCTCATCAATCCTCCCTCTCTGCTACTAAATTCCAGGAGTTTGGCTCAATGCTTAGCTGTGGGTGTCTGCTTCCATTATCTACTGAATGAAGGCTCAAAGATGGCATATAAGGTAGTCATTAATCTCATTTTCAGGGAAGGGCATTTAAGGTATCCTGTCCACTGTTACTTAGATTGTTATTTGGCATAATCCTTGTAGATCTCTGGACATTTCTGAAGTGCCAGATTTCTCTTTAACCTATAATAGCTCCCCCATTTATGCTCTTTTCTTGCTCTGCTCTATTCTTCCCCTGACTCAGTCTTCTTGCTCCCTTGTATCTTCCTCTCCCCTCCTCTTTTAGCCTTGTCTTTTACCTAATTCTGGCTCCCCTCCCACTATGCTCCCAATTTGCTCTGAAAATCTTGTCTCTTTCCCCTTATCAAGGGGGCCATGCATGTCTTAGAGTGTGCCTTGTGTTCTACCTTTTGCAGCAGTATGGATTATAAGCTGGTGATCCTTCCCTTGCTCTATGTCTAAAATCTATATATGAGTGAGTACATAATGTGTTTGTCTGTTTGTGACGGGGTTACCTCATTCAAGATGGTTTCTTTTAGTTCCATTCATTTGCTTGCAAATTTCAATATTCCATTGTTTTGTTTTGTTTTGTTTTCCTGCTGAGTAGTACTCCATTGCATAAATGTATCACATTTTCTTTATCCATTCTTCTGTTGAGAGGCATCTAGGTTGTTTCAAGTTTCTAGCTATTACAAATAATGATTCTGTGAACATAGTTGAACAGATGTCTTTGTTGCCATGTATGTGTATCCTTTGAGAATATGCCTAAGGGTGGAATTGCTGGATCCTGTGGTAGACTGATTCTCATTAAAAAAATAATCCAATTAAAAAGTGGGATACAGAACTGAATAGAGAATTCTAAATAGAGGAATTTAGTTTTCTCTTAAAGAATTTGTCAAGCTCTTGGCCTAGTTCAAGCTCTTGAACTACACAAGGTGAAACACATACCTGTTAACATTATCAGGCCAAAAACCTATGGATAGAGAGATCATTGACCCTTATCCACACACACACACACACACACACACACACACACACACACACATACACACACACACGTATGTATGTGTGTGTGTGTATATATATATATGTGTATATATATATATATTCATGAATGACTATTATATAGCTGATTACCATTTCCATGATATATCATTAGGTGTACTAAAATATTTCAAGTTCAAAACTCTTCTGGGTTCAAGCATTTCCAAAAATTTGTGTCTAAGCTTTTTATAGTAACTAAAGCAGTGGTTACAGACTTTAGTCCTGCATCATCAATGTCAATTGACACAGAAATAAAGATTTTGGACCAGAAGTTATGTTCTATCAAGTTCTCTAATTAACTCTGACATGACTGAAGGTTGACAAGTATTGAACTATAAAATAAGTATGGATGTGTAGGTTTTTCTGAGAAATGATGGTATTCTGATGGAACTTACATTTTATCATTGTAATAGAGCTGACCTAGTCTTAGATAAAAGCTCTTCCTTGATATGATGGGTAAAAGTGTGAAGGTTACAGAATCACAGCTCACAGCTGCCCATTGCTATCCTTGTTCTCTTAGAGCTATTATGTTCCTCTAGTGAATGAAACATCCTTAAATCAATAGCCATCGTAGGAATGCATCAACATACATTGATTTCACCTTCAATATATGTCAACATTATTTACATTGCATGTTTATGTTTTCATTTCCTGTTTGCATTGTCTGAAGTGGGGGCATCTATTGATCAAGATCTTAGATGATCCCCATGCACACTCAGGACTGAAAAGTATAGGATTACAGAAATATCATTAGTAAGTATTGTTTGGTACCATTTTGGCAGTTAGGTTTAAAACAGTCCTTCCCTAGAATGCTGTTGTAAAAGCTTCTTTTTATATTTGGGCATCAGGTTCTGTGTACACAAGGAGATTTGCAGGTCTGCAGATAGAGAAGTGAACAGCAAGACAGACAAAAAGGAAAACCTGGTGCAGATCAACTTTGTCAACCTGTAACAAACTTTGTAGAGTCTAATATCAGGTGCTTTATTGTAGACATATTTAAACAATAGAGTTTGGAAAGGGTCTCCAGGAAATAATAATTCCAAAAATTCCAACCCCTGGTAGAAAACAAAACTTAAGGTGTGATTATATGGAAACTCTTTTATAATATATATGTGACCATGAGGGTGGGTTCTCTAGCTAAAAGGCCTATAATTTTAATGTGATCTTTGACAAATTACATAGATGTCAGCACGACATAAAGAACATGTGACATCTCCCCTAGGGATGGATAGTGGATAGTGATCTAGGGAGGAGAGTCTTGAATGATCATTCTTGGGAATTAGGGTGAGGTCTGTCCATTCAGATAGCACAAAAGTCATCAGATTGTTAATCTCCATTCTCAGCTTTCTGGATAGAATATAGGTATTTGATTTTACCTTCTACATTGAATAAGCATCCTTGTATGATTAACATTGCAGGTTCTCTTAGTGTTACTTTCTGAATACAAGGTCCTCCTTGGCTCTACATATCTGTACACTAGAAATGTCATCACATGATATTGACACCTGTATAATTGTATAATTTGAAACTTTGTTCTCATTAGGGTTGATAAAGTGAGATGGCTAGAAGCTGGAGCTTGCAGTGTTTACAGATGGAACAACTTGGGAAGAAATGATTAGGTCATTTCTGCCAAGTCTCCCAAAGGTGTGAACAAAGAGGAAAGGATTTTATTTCCATTTTTTTCTTGACTACTAAGACATTTAGCACTTAGCATGTGCCAATAAATTATTAAATTTTTCCTATAACTTTGATATTCCCCTGATCTTATCCCAGCAAGGCAGATTAAGCTCTCAAATGTGAGCATCCCCTCTTAGACCTCTCCTTTTTATAATTATTCCAGTCCAGATTTGCATCACTAAATCCGTTCAAATAAGAGCTTATTCTGGAGGACCTCATGAGAATGATCATGTCTTACATTTTACTGAAGAATCCAGGATTTGTTGATAGACTTCTTGAATGAAACATATGGAAGAGACCTATAAATAGATTATATGTTATATTTGTAAGAGAATGATGAATTAAAAAGAGAAGAAAGATTAAATTGATGGTAATGATAATGAGAATGGTTTGCTCAGGACATTTCTTACCATGATTTATGCACATCATTCTATCTTCAGACAAACTTTAGAGATGGTGGCTTACCATTTTGAATTCCCATGAAATCTCACATTTGATATTACTGGTCTTATCAGGTAAATAGTTATGGGTCAATATATCAAGTTTTAATTATCATTTCCCAATTATTAATGATGTTGGTTACCTTTTTCATGAATTCATTGGCTTAGCAAAATTCTGATTCTTTTTCCCTTAGTAGTCAGTGGTGCTCTGAAGTTCTTCATCTATATATGGCCATGTGAAATTTCCCCTATCCTCATTAGCATGTCAAATGATATAGACATTGTATATAAATCTTATTAGGCTACCACATCCTTCGCATTTCAAGGGTAAATTTTTTTTTTAATATATAGCAGAAATTACCTGGCAGCAGGAATCCTGGTGCTCTGGATTTTACTTACTACCTTTCCACTTGTAGAACCATCCAACTTTGGAATAAACAAGCTTCTTTATATAAGGGGTGGGTATTACAGTTATCTATGGGAATGAGAATAGGAATTTTGAAGACAGAAGCTAACTGATTTAGAAAAATGTCAATAATATTCTTTCCACTAAGGTCAATGTACTCTTCAGCCATGGGTAATTGTGGACAGTACCAGGTCTCAATTCCCTCTGTATTCCCTAATCTGTTATAGGACATTTCTCTCCAACCCACTATTCCCAAAAACCCACTCAGAGACTTAACATTGATTACAAACTGTTTGGCCTATTAGCTTAGGCTTATTATTAACTAGTTATTTCAACTAAATTAACCCATCTCTATTAATATGTATTTTACAAATAGTCTTTTGGCTTGTTACCTCACATCTTGCTTCCCTGGTGGCTGCTGGAGTCTCTCTGAATCTACCTTTCTTCTCCCTGTATCTTTGCTTGGATTTCCTACCTAGCGATATTCTGCCCTGTCAGAGGCCAAAGCAGCTTTACATATCAACCAATAAAAGCAGCACACATTTATAGCATACAGAAGGACTTCCCACATCATTATCAAATCAGCAGTTGTAAGTTTCACCCAAAATAAATGCCACTACTGCAACATTAGGGATATTTTAGAACTATTGACTAATTGTCTCCTTTAAACTTTCTGATATTGTAAGAACTAGCCCCGAGAAAGCAGGCTTCTAGGTCATTACCAGCTTTATTCTTTCAGTTCCTGTGAAGAGTTTGATGACATCATCAATTAAGTTATTAGTGTAAATTCTTTTGGTGGTCTTTAGATCTATAACAAACAACTTGAAGGAAAGCTTTCTATGACTGTCACTGAGATATTTTTTTTACATAGATTAGAGCCTCAAGAGTAGAATTAACACCCCACATGGTATAGTTTCATTGAAACTATATATAAATATATCTGCAAAAACAGACACATAAAACATGTATTATTGTGTAAAATTATAAAATAATATGTTTCCCTGTGGCTTTTTTTAAAACATCATCAGTATTATTTTTTTCTTCCTCCTCCTCTCCCTTTGTAGTTCACCCCTCTCCCACACTTCTCGTTTGTGTTTTTAAAACACTCATGTCTTGCTATAGCCTCTTCTAAAATGCCTTTTCTCCTCCTTCCTATAATAGTCTGTTTAGCTAATTGTATTTTCTGTTGTTAATACAAGGTATGTATACATATCTAAGGATTCAGAGCTAATATCTTCAAGAAAGACAGAACAGTGTTTGTGTTCCTGAACCTGGGTTATCTCACTCAATATATTTTCCCATTTCATTTATTTACCTGAAAAATCTCATCACTGCATTTTTCTTTACATCCATTTATCTGCTAAAGACATTTAGGTTGTTTCTATTTCCTGGCTATTGTGAATAGAACACATATAACATATAAACAATGATGGTTAAATATCTGTGAATTAGGATGTCAGTATTTTAGGCAATTGCCAAAGTGTTATATTGCTCTGTCATAATGTAGAACCTCTTTTAAAAATTTATTTAAATTAAAAACAATCTATTTTAAATATAAATCCCAGTTCCTTCTCCCTTCCACCTTCACATGATCCCAATGACCCCCTACAACCACTCCCCAGAGAGGGTGAGGCTTTACATGGGGGATCATCAAGATTTGTCACATCATTGTAGATCCTTTTTAAGCATCTTGAAGTTTTCTATACTGGTTTCCACAACAACTCTGCTAGTTTTCACTTCAAACAAGTATTTACAATTCTACCCTTTCCCCATATCTTTGCCAGAATTTGTTGTAAATTGCTTTCTTTACCTTTATTATTCACATCAGAGTAAGATAAAATCTCAAAGAATTTGAATTTTAATTTCATTGATGACTAAGGTTGTTGAACACTCTTGTAAAGATAATTTCTAGAAATTTTTATTTTCTCTTTTGAAACCTTCTTGTTTACATCATAGCCATTTTTGTTTATCTACTTCATTGTTCTTTTGTTCTTTGAATATTCTTGATGTTAATCATCTATCAGATGTATATATAATATTTCCCATTCTGCATATTTCTGCTTCACTCTATTGCTTATTTCCTTTATTGTACATAAGGTTTTTAGTTTTATGAGCTCCTATTCAAATAATGCTGGCCTTAATGACTAAGTGAATTGAGTGTTCTTCATAAAGTTCTTTCCTCTACTTAAAGCTCACAAGGTGCTGCCTGTATTTCCTTCTACAGTTTCAGCATTGTTGATTTCATTTAGATTTGGAGATATTTGATATATTTTCAGTTGACTTTTGTATGAGTTATATATATATATGTATATATATATATATAAGACATATACTATAAATGTATATGTATATGTATATTTCTAATCCCATTCATCTACTGAGGACATACAGTTTTTCTAGAATTATTTGTTAAAGGTGCTGCCTCTCTTTAAATGTGTTTTTGGCTTGTTGAGAAATACCTGATAGCTGTTATTTTGTGTACATATGTTTGGGCTTTCTATTTTGTTCCATTGATCTAGGTATTTGTATTTGGCCAGTACCTAGCAGATAACTTCTGATAATGGTCAACAATTTCAGCAATGTGACAGGATGCTAAATTAATTTTCAAAGTCTGTATATTCTGTATACCAATAAGAGTAGTGTTGAAAAGGGGTCTTGAAACTAGAAACTAGTCCATTCATAAGACTAAAAGGAAAATATGTAAAAGAGTAAACCTAATCAATGAGCCAGAAATCTCTACCATTAAAATGTTAAATCTTTGAAGAAAAAGGTTGAAGAACATTCTAGAAAATGGAAAGACCTCCCATATTTCCTTTGAGAGAATTAATATCTGTGAAATGCCCAATGTATTAAAAACAATATACACGTTCAGTGAAGTCCCAATTAATATCCCATAGCATGCATCACAGAATAGTGAGAAAGATCCTAAATTTCATGTGAAACCACAGAAAAGCCAAGACAGTCAGATTGTAAAACCTGTATTGAGCAAAAATAATACTGCTATAACAATTTTCATACAATATTTTCCAATATATTACAATATTATAAAAAGTATGGTGTTAACACAATGTACCTGTCCTTTGTACATAACCCTCCAAACCTGTTGTTAATTTGGTGGCTTTATTAGTATTATTGAGTTTTGGGTTCTTTATACATTTAGGATGCATTATTTGGCAGATGTTTTGTTACTACCTTCTCCCTCTGTGTATTTTGGAAACATACTATGTAGTTAACAAATTAGAAGGAAAAGAAGTTAACAATGATTTTTCTATTTTTAAACTTCAGATAATCTGTTACTATTGGTGACTCTCCTTGATTTAGAATAAGAAGATACAGCTCAAAGATTTTTACTTCTACTTTTGAACACAAAAATTAAAATTAATAAACATGGATTTTATTAATAGTACTTTTCTTTCTATTTAATGTTCAGCTTAATACACACAGTGCAACAAAATAATTTCAAGCCATAATTGCTTGGCAACATTTGTCTTTCTACATAAATGAATCTTTCTCTCAATACAGCCATACATAATTAGTAACAATTTGTTATTAAACTACAAAACTTCCATAATTATTTTTATAAAAGAGAATAAATGCACATTCATACTAATCTAGAGATGCTAAGTACTAAGCTTGAAGTAGGAAGCGTTTATACCATAAATTGAAAATGCCCTGAAAATGGGCTTTTCTACATGTAATGATAAAAAATGGTAGAGTGCAGACACAAACACAATGGTGACAATTTAATGTACTGGTATTTATCTTTAATTTTGAATATTACTCTCCTTATTTATTTCTTTACCAATAATGCACCAAGTATCATGCACAGTAATCATCAGCACTAATCAATGAACTATGAAACAGTATTAAATAGAATTAATTATAAGTTTTAATGAATCATATCTATCTTCATTTATTATACAATGTAATTTCCAAGGACTGATTAATTATGAATTAGCAATGAGTGAATAGTTTACACAGTTTCTTAACCTTGCTAAGTAGTGACATTACACAGTACATTGCTGACTTTCTGTTTATTAACAGAGTTATGGATTACCCTTGGTCTAATTAAATGGAAAACTTTTGTAATTGAAGTTGTAATTGATTTTTAGTGCCAACTGATTATATATATATATATATATATATATATATATATATATATATATATATTGAACCTGTTTTCAGGTACAGAGGTATTTTTCTACCATTATCATTTTGTAAATTTCTAATCAAGCTCCTAGTGAGCAGCCAATCATGTCTACCTCAGATGCTTATATTAAGTGATCTAACTTCATACAAGATTATTTAACATGAACATACCTGTAAACTTATTGAAGAATGTAAATATTTGTGACATAATTGCTATGTTAATAATCAAAAAAGAATTCATTCACATCCTTTCATTTTTCATTTTTATTACCTTGAAAATTCAAAAGCTGAAAAACGCCCAAACTAAAAAATTCTGTTATGTGAATAAAAAATTAATTTTGCATTTTCAAAATTGCATATGTATATATAGTTACAGTTATACCACTACACACACACACACACACACACACACACACACACACACACGGATCCAGCTGATTACAGCTCTATTGACTTCCTGCTAGTGTTCAACCTGAAAACTGAAATAGAGGCAATAAATAAAAAATAAATATAAAATAGAGGCAATAAAAAAATAAAAAACTGAAGGAATGCTGGGAATAGAAAAAGCTGGGTAAAGAATCAGGAACTACAGACGCAAGAATAACCAACAGAATACAAGAGATGGAAGAGAGATTCTCAGGCACGGAAGATAAACTAGAGGAAATAGATTCATCGACCAAAGAAAAGCTTAAGTCCCACAAATCTTTAACACACACTATCCAGGAAATATGGGACATCATAAAAAGACCTAACCTAAGAAAAATAGGTATAGAAAAAGGTGAAGAAGCCCAGCTCAAAGGTGCAGAAAACATATTAAACATAATCACAGAAGAAAGTTTTTCCAACCTGAAGAAGGGCATGTCTATGGAAATACAAGAAGCTTGCTGAACACCAAATAGACTGAACCAAAAAAAAGTCCCTTTGCCACATAATAATAAATTCACCAAATATGCAGAATAAGAAAAAATATTAAAAACAGCGAAGGAAAAAGGCAATTTCACATAAAAGCAGACCTATCAGAATTACACCTGACTTCTCAGTAGAAAGTCTGAGAGACAGAAGATCCTGGATAGATGTCCTGAGAACACTAACAGACCAGAGATGCCAGCCAAGACTATGATATCCAGAAAAACTCTCAATCACTATAAATAGAGAAAACAGGATATTCCATGGGGAAAAAAAAATAAACAGACTTACACAATACATGTACACAAGTCCAGCCCTACAGATAATTCTGGAAAGAAAAGTGTAAACCAAGGAATTTAACTACATTCACAAAAACATAGGCAATAGATAATCCCACTATAGCAAAAGCCAGAAAAGGAAAAAAAAATATCACAAACAATGCTACCACCAAAAACAAATCTAAATCAAACAAGAATCGGCAATATGATGGGAGATGTTGTCTGTAAATATGTTTCTCATATTGGTTAATGAATAAAACACTGTTGGCCTATAGGAAAACAAGATAGTTGGGACTAGGAGACTAGGAGGAGAGAGAAAAAGAGGTAGGAGGAGATTCAAGATGGAGGATGGAGAGAGCAGAAGCCAGTCTCACCACTGGACAGCACTATTAGAAAGAAACTTAACAAAGAAACTAAGGAAATAACAGAAGTCATGACCCAATTGGGCTTAATGGACATCTATAGAACATTTCATCCAAACACAAAACTAAATACCTTCTTCTCAGCACAACGTGGAACCTTCTCTAAAACCAACCAAAAACTTAGCAATAAAGCAAACCTCAAGACATTTTAAAAAATTGGAATAAACCCTTTTATTTTATCAGATCACCATGCCTTAAAATTAGAATTCAACCAAAACACAAATTGCAAAACCCCTACAAACTCCTATAAATTGAACAATGCTCAACTGTACCACACCTGGGTCATGGAAGAAATAAAGAAATTAAAGACTTCCTAGAATTCAATGACAATAACAGCAAAACATTCCCAAACCTATAGGAACTCTAAAACAAGGAGGAATCTAAGAGATTCATACAAGGTCCCTCACAAAAGGAGAAAGGAATAAGATCTCTTGAGCATATTGGGAGTGGGTATACTGAGTAGAGAGCGAGTTAGGTGTAAGAGAAGGGGAGAAGAGGAAAGCACATGGGACTAGGAAGATTGTGTTAGGGGAGGAATAAATGAGAACAGAGGGGGAGAGAGAGAGAGAGAGAGAGAGAGAGAGAGAGAGAGAGAGAGAGAGAGAGAGAGAGAGATCATAAAAGTGGGAGCCATTGTAGATCTGAAGAGAAAACTGACACTAGAGAAATGTCCAAAGACCTATAAGACTGACCCAAACTAACAATTTGAGCAACAGTGGAAAGTCTACCATAAATGCCCTTCCCTGATAATGAGACTGATAGCTGGGAAACCAGCATTGGACCAACTCAGACCCTGTGAACATGGGTCTCATTTAGAAGGCCTGGACAGTCCAAGGGACCTCTGACAGTGGGAACAGCATGTATCTCTGGTGCACAAAAGGACTTAGGGAGCACATTTCCCATGGAGGGATACTCCCATAACCAAGATGCAGGAGGGAGGCCCTAGTCCCTACTCCAAATGACTTGACAGATTTTGCTGACCCTTCCTGGAAAACACAACCCTCCCTGGGTAGTGGGGGTGATGGGATGGTGTTACTACAGGTTTTTCCCCGCCAGCCTCCCGGTCCTGCAGCCATGGTCCCACTGCCATGTGAGCCCCAAATAACACTCAGAGACTCTGTATGTGATACAATCCTGTTGGCCAGTTACCATTATTGTTTATGGGCTAGCTCTGTCTTAATTATTAACCCATTTATACTTATCTAAATATTTCCACATGGTCGCCTTATGGGGAGCCACGGCTGGTGTCTTCTTTCCTCCATCTTCTACATCTTGACCCCTCCTCTACTTCCTCCTTCTAGTCTCCTAGCCCTGCCTATCTAGTTTTCTATTGGCCAACAGGGCTTTATTAATTAACAAGTATGAGAAACATATTTACAGAATAACATCTCCCAACAGGATGGAATGGTAGTCAGGGGACATAGAATGGAGGGAGGGAGGGAAGAAAGGAGAGAGGGAGGTAGGGACAGATGGAGAAAGAGAGAAAGAGAGAAGGAACTGGGATCAATATGGAAAATAAGAATAAATAAATAAATAAATAAATAAATAAATAAATAAAACATTAAAAAAGTAGTCCTAAGGAGTAAGTTCATAGAAATAAGTGCTCACATGAAGAAACTAGAGAACAGCCACACTAAAATATTAACAGAACACCTGAAAGCACTAGAAAAAAAAAAGAAGCAAACTTACCCAAGAGAGGCAGGAGAGGTAAATACCAGGAAATAATCAAATTGAGAGCTGAAATCAATAAAGAAGAAACAAAGAAAACAATACATGTAATCAATGAAACAAAGAGTTTGTTCTTTGAAAAAAAATCAAAAAAGATAGGCAAACCCTTATCCAAATGAACCAAAGGCAGAAAGAGAACATGCATATTAACAAAATCGGAAATGAAAAGGGGGACATAACAACAACACTGAGGAAATACAGAAAATCATGAGGTCATACTTTGAAAACCTGTGCTCTACAGAATTCAAAAATTAAAAGGAAATGGATAATTTTCTGGATAGATATCACTGAGCAAAATTGAATCAAGAATAGATAAGCAATTTAAATAGATCTATAAAAAAAACTCAAGGCTAAGGCCAGATGGTTTCAATGTGGAATTCTACCAGAAATTCAAAGAAGAGCTAATACAACACTCCTCAAATTGTTCCATAAAATAGAAGCAGAAGATCATTGCCAAAGTCTTTTTATGGGGCTACAATTACCTTGGTACCTAAGCCACACAAAGACACAACTAAGATAGAGAAGTACAGACCAATCTCCCTCATGAACATTAATACAAAAATACTCAATAAAATACTGGCAAATAGAATCCAAGAACACATCAGAAAAATCATCCACTATGATCAAGTAAGCTTCATCCCAGAGCTGCAGTGATGGTTCAACATATGAAAATCCATTAATGTAATCCACCACATAAATAAACTGATATAGAAAAATCCCATGGTCATCTCATCTCACTAGATGCTGAAAATGTCTTTTACAGAATTCAACACCTCCCTACGTGATCATTCTACTACATGCTCAGAAAGCCTTCCACAGAATTCAATACCCCTTCATACTAATGGTCTTGGAGAGATCAGGGAAAACAGAAATACACCTAAATATTATAAAAGGAATATACAGAAAACTTACAGAGAACATCATAGTAAATAGAGAGAAACTCAATGTGATTCATCTATAACCAGGAATGAGATAAGGTTGTCCACTCTCTCCATTTCTCTTCAATATTGTACTTGAAGTTCTTGCTAAAGCAATAAGAAACAAGCTGAGATCATGAGGATACATATTGGAAAAGAAGAAGTCAAACATTCACTATTTACAGGTGATATGATAGTTTACATAAACGACTCAAAGAATTCTACCAGGGAACTGCTACAACCAATAAACACATTCAGCAAAGAGGCAGGATACAAGATTAACTCAAAAAGAAAAAAAAAACAGTAGCCTACCATATATAGACAATAAAGAGGCTGAGAAAGAATTATAGAAACATCACCCTTAACAAACAACATAAAATATGTTGGAGTAACCCCAACCAAACAGGTAAAAAAACCTGTATGACAAGAACTTTGAGTCATTACAGAGAGAAAGTAAAGAAGATGCCAGAAAGTGGAAAGATCTCCCATGCTCTTGGGTAGGTGGATGAACATACTAAAAATGGCAGTCTTGCCAAAAGCCATCTACAAATTCAATGCAATGTCCAAATCTCCATCAAAATAAAAATCCGAGCACATTTTTTTACAGACCTTGAAAGGACAATATTCAGCATTATATTAAAAAATAGCCAAAACCACACTGTACAAAAGAAAATTAAAAGGAATTTCTGGGGGCATAACCATCTCTGACTTCAAGCTCTACTATAGAGCTATAATAATGAATGCAACTTGGTATTGACACAAAAACAGACAGGAAGACCAATGGAATCAAATTGAAGACTCTGGTTTCCTAGCCCTGCCTATCTTGCTATCTCATTGGCCACAGAGCTTTATTAACCAGTATGAGAAACATATATACAGAATAACATCTCCCATCAAGCTAGTCACCAAAACACCAAATAATTCAATGATAAGGTGTAGTATAAAACTAAACAGAAAATTCTCAATAGATGAATCTAAAATGACTGAAAGACACTTAAGAGAGTGCTCAACCTCCTTAGCCATCATGGAAATGCAAATCAAAGCAACTCTGAGATACCATCTTATTCCTGTTAGAATGGCTAAAATGAAAAACACCAATGATAGTTTATTCTGGAGAAGATATGGAGAAAGGCTAATGCTCCTCCATTGCTGGTGGGAGTGCAAACTCATACAGCCACTTTATAAATCAGTATGGTAGTTCCTCCAGAAAATAGGAACCAGTCCACCTCAAGATCCAGCAATTCCACTCTCAGGCATATACCCAAATGATGCACATTCATACAACAAGGCCATCTGCTCAACTATATTAATAGCAGCATTATTTGTAATACCCAGAAGCTGGAAGCAACCTTATGCTCCTCAACTGAAGAATAAATACAGCAAATGTGGTGCTTTTACACAATGGAGTACAACTCAGCAGGGAAGGGAAGGGGCAAGAGGGACAAAAAACTAGGAAATCTTGAAATTTGAGGCAAATGGATGAAACTAGAATAAATTATCCTTAGTTCAGTAACCCAGTTCAGAAAGAAACAAATGATATGTACTCACTCGTATATGGATATTAGATGTAGAGCAAAGGTTTACCAGATTATAATCCATACCTCCAGAGAAGCTAGGAAACAAAGAAGTCTGCAAAAGAGACACACATGATCACACAGTGAAGGGGAAAGGGACAAGAGCCCTTGAAGAAATTGGGAGCATGGGGGAATAAGGGAGGGAAGAAGGAGAAAGGAGTGGAGAAGAGGAAGGGATAGGAGAACATGAGGGATGAGGAATATTTAATGGGGAGATGAATAGAGAGAAAAAAGACACCTCAATGGAGGGAGCCATTATAGGTTTAAAGAGAAATCTAACACTAGAGACATGTACAGAGATCGTACAATGATGGCCCCAATTAGGAATCTAAGCAATAGTGGAGAGGCTACCTTAAATGCCCTTCCCTGATAATTAGATTGATGACTACCTTAAATACCATCCTAGAGCCTTCACCTAATCATCCTAGAGCCTTCTGATGGAAGCAGAAACAAATCCACAACTAAGCACTGAGACAAAGTCCTGGAAGCCAGTTTCAGAGGAGAAGTGACTAACTAATGGGTCAAGACCACACTGCAAAAACCCACAGAAACAGCTGTCCTGAACAAGTGGGAACTCATTGACCTCAGTCTGACAGATAGGAGACCAACATAGGACCAAACCAGGCCTCCTTAATGTGAGTGTCAGCTAGGGGCACTGGGCAGTCTATGGGACCTTTGGCAAGGGAACCAAGATGTGTCCCTAGTACAAACCAACTTCAGGAGCCCATTCCCCATGGAGGGATATTCCCTTAGCCTAGGAAGACAGGCGAGGGCCAGGGCCCTACTCCAATTGACTTGTCATACTTTGGTGATCTCTCATGGAAGGCCTTACCCTCCCTGGGGAGTGCATGGGGGTGGGAAGGGGTGTCAAAGGGGGCCATGGGAGGATGGGAGGAAGAGGGAACTAGGATTGATATGTTAAATAAAAAATATTAACTATAAAATAGAGATGAGAGGAAAATAACAAGAGAAAAGGAATAAGTAGTGTATGTAATCAAAGGAAGTTTTATAGATTTTGATGATTAATCCTGATATTCAAGTTGAAAGTTGATAGGGACAGAAGTCAGTTAGGGGGTATACTTTTGGGCAGATCTATAACAGTATTTTTAAGAAGAATTGACTGAGGGAGGAATACCCTCCTATAATAGAAAGCTGTCTAAATATGAAACAGATCTTTGTGCTTTACCTTCACCTTTGCTGGGAAATGCATCCACAGTGTAGTTTCCTCTACTGCCATCCTTTGCTGTTTTAAATAACATACATTCTACATTCCAAAGTGGACTTAAGTCTAGTAGCTCCCTAGTAGTCTTTTTGGATCTTCAGTGCAGATTGCAACTTCTTAGGCATGCAGCCTGGTTTTCAGATTCTGAATAGCAGCAGGGAGCTACTGTTGGATTGCTCTACTTGTATGTAAACCAATATAATAAGTCACCTTGGTGATATATACTCATTTATTAAGTGTTGTTCCTCTACTTTACTCTAATACATTTGTAAAAATATAATAATAAACTCCATTTTTTTATAAATTTATATTTAAATTAGAAACAATCTTATTTTACATATCAATCCTGGTTCCCAGTCCCTCCTACCCTCTCATGCACCCCCCCCACACACACACAGGCCATCCCACCCCACCCACCCACTCTCCAGAATGGGTGAGGCCTTCCATGGGGAATCACTAAAGTCTGTAACATCATTTGTGGCAGTTTCTAGGTCCGCCCCTTTGTTTCTAGACTGATAGAATATCCCTCCATGGGAAATGGGTTCCAAAGTCTATTCATGCACTAGGGATAAATGCTGATTCCACTGCCAGAGGCCCCATATACTGCTCAGACCTCCTTACTGACACCCACATTCAGGGGTCCTGGTTAGGACCTATGCTGCTTCCCCAGCTTTGAGACAGGGTTCTGTGAGCCCTCACTTGCTCAGGTAATCTGCTTTTGTGAGTTTCCCCATCATAGTCATGACCCCGTTGCTCATACATGGTCCCCAAGAGAAGGGGAAAGCGACAAGATCTTCTGAGCAAATTGGGAGCATAGGGGATAAGGGAGGAAGGTAGGAGGAGGAGGAGGGGTGAGGAGAACATGAGGAATCAGGAAGATTGAGTCAGGAGGAGAACAGATGAAGGAAGAAAAGAAATACTTTAATAGAGGGAGCCATTATTGGTTTGAAGATAAATCTGGCACTGAGGATATGTCCAGAGATCCACAATGATTACTCCAACTAAATATCTAAGCAATAGTAGAGAGGCTACTTTAAATGCCTTCACCCTATAATGAGATTGATAACTACCTCAAATGCTATCCTAGAGCCTTCATCCAGTAGCTGATGGAAGCAGAAGCAGAAGCAGAAATCCACAACTGAACACTGAGCCGAACTCCTGGAATCCAGTTTAGGCAGGGATGAGTGATGAGCAAAGGGTTCCTTTGTTTTTTATCAATAATACATGTCAATAAAACATGAAAAAATAAGCCTATATCTTCTGACTTCAGTTCAAATTCTTCTATGGTTCCAAAGTCGTCTTCTTACTAGTCTGGCCTACAATCCCATACCTTATACTACATAGAATTATTTACACATTCTAAATGTGTTCTTCTCTCCTATTTTACTCAGATATCTTGAAGCTTCAGGCAGGATACAATAGTATATTATGCTTTTTTATCCAATTCATTTATCTCAATTTTATCTGCAACATCAATTTATTTGATTATAGAGATTAGAAAGATACTGGTTGTATTTCCCCAAATGTTATTGCAGCTGTGTTGCAGATGGAAGTTAAGTTTTTCAAGTGGCTGGCACTTGACTTGCAGGAAGAGAAATAAAATTTATGAGTTAAAGGAAATTCAAAGTGGGAGGAGGTAGCTATGGGATCTACTTTAATGGTGACATTCCTCTGAAGAAATGTGATTATCTTCATATGTAGACAGGTTCTGTAATGCTTTTATCCTGTAGTAACAGTGGGTCTTTGTTGTCTTCAGTTCCTAGATCTCATGGCCATAGAGATTGTTGTAAAATAATTCAAACATTACAATCAGAATCATTACCGAGAGACCAATTGTAGCCAGAGCTTACATCTGCATTCCAACCTCCTCTGTAAATAAGTATTCAAGTTCTGGTATTGGACTTCATTTATTAAAAATAGCCTAGGTTGCACTGATTCAACCTTTCTGAGCCTTCTTTGTGACCCTTTCCACACTGTGGTCAGCTTTTGATTTTTCTTAACATCTTTCCTCTTTCTACTACCCTGCAAGTCTAAATACTCAGCACTATTAATTTAAAGATGTTATCATTCACTAAGTAGGATATAGAATTTAACATCATACCTCTTGACTTTCAATTTTTATTTTCTTTATTATGTTGTGCTATGCTATGTTACATTACAAAACTATACTCACAGAATTATTTTCATGTTGACAAAGAAATGTTTTATTTGATTTGTTTCAATTATTTAAAAAACAAAACCAAGCAGGACCATATCTGTTACTCCTCAGCATAGACCAAGGTAAACTGTTGATGCCACATTTTGGTCAAGGTGCACGGTCAAAATAAACTTGCCTTAACTAGAAATGTAACAAATTTTGAATTCCATTTGATATTAAAAGATTTCTCCATAAGTGACATTCTTCAATTTCCCCGATTTCTTTTTTAATTAAAAATGCAACATATCTTTACACAACAAAAGAAATATTCCACAGCATAATCAAATGCAACATATCTTTACATAGTTAAACAGATTAAACACATATTTGCATAATTAAACAATTATTCCAAAACAGTTCAGTAATCTTTAAATTATACTCTTAAGATATGTGTGCAATAGGTGATTCTCAGGTCCTTTAAAGCCACTGCAGGACCTTCTCTAAAGTAGTTCAAACATATTAATTGTCTTCTTTGGGCACAAATGAAAAAGTCACAGAAGAGAAAATAGTTTCTGTTACCTGTAACCTGTTCTCAGAAGTGTCGTCCATTGGTTCTATATTATTGTCCTCTTTTTATTAATAATATAATTTAAAAATTTTACATGTTGATCCCAGTTGTCTCTCCCTCCCTCCCTCTTACC
Source organism: Cricetiscus sungorus (assembly GCA_030556225.1). Taxonomy (NCBI): domain Eukaryota; kingdom Metazoa; phylum Chordata; class Mammalia; order Rodentia; family Cricetidae; genus Cricetiscus; species Cricetiscus sungorus. Next base: position 76,904,768 of record JANBXA010000734.1, read on the forward strand.
CTCTTTCCCCTGTGACATGCACCCTAGCTACCCTCACCTCCCTCCCCTACCCTTATTCCAATTGTAGGGCTATGCTAGCCAGGTTTTCCCCAGCTTTCTTTTACTATCCCTTTTTCTGCCTCATTGCTAAAAGATGAGATATATTTTATAGAAAATGTGTCCACACTCTTCCAACATTAACTGCACATGCTGTTAATATCAAGTTGGCATAGCTTCAGTTACTAAACTGATTAATAATTCATGTTCTTGTTAAAGGTATCTGATTCTGATTCAATTGAGCTATTCATATGTCACTCCAAATATACTAATATTGTCATTGTAAATAAAAATCAAATTTACATCTTATTTCTTTCTTGGTTAGGGAATTCAGGAAGAAAATGTCTGTCAGGTAAAGTAGAAGTTGGTTGAAAATCCAACGATATGGAAAGCATCTCTGACTCTAAGTTATAACAGCCTATATATACAAATTTTCTGCTGAAATTCTGACAAGGATGTAATAATGCTGTGGCCTAGCAGTCTTGGATATTGACTAGCTACAGAATTTTCACACTAAGCCTTATTTTTTAAATTATTTACCTTTTTTGAGTATTTATTTTTTTTTATTTAAGTTGAACAGTAAGAAAGTCCAAAAGTAGGTCAGAGTCAAAGAGGTATATTTTAATTATTATCAAGGAAAGAAAAATAATACCCAAGTCCCTACATTTTTTTAGAAAATTCAAAAACTGATGAAAAAGTCAAAGTAGCATATATACTTCCACTGAAAGCTTTTGAGAGAGGAGTAGGAAAAGGTACTATGATCAGTAGATTAAGCACTTGCCATACATACTTACTCACAAGACAAAAATAACTCAAGGTATAGAAATATGATTGTTAAAGCAGCATAGAATGATAAAAACTATTCATTTTTTAAAGATTTTGTCACTGGTATTTTTTATGAAATTATAAAAAGAGACAAAACTTACTGCAAAGAATAATTTACCCACAGAGAAATAAGACTCCATCTCTTTCAAGAAAACCTTACTATGGCTTTGATATATCTTAAGTCTCCTTGAAAAACAACTTTTGGAACAGAAATATTAAACAATAATTAGTAATTCTAACTGAACTGAAGGCTAATATGAATAATAACAAAGTGCAATTTGATTAGTTCTAAGGGCTTCCTTTGCTCTCTGGACAGTATTACCTGTATGAGCAAGGACTAAAAACATTCTCTTGAGAGGGATGTTTTGAACTTGACTTCTAGTTTTATTCTTTGAAGTCATTGCGACTCAAATGTATTCAAATTAACTTTACTTGTGGTAGCTCTCTAAAGTTACCATGACCAGACATAAGAGATGACATGAGATACATCAGAAAACATAGCTTCATAACTCTGGAGTCTAGATGCTGATAGCAAGGTTTACATGTATCAAGAGCTTGACATTCTCCTAATGCTGAAGGAAAGATATATATATATATATATATATATATATATATATATATATATATATATATATCAGTTCCCTCTCTCTGCCATGCCCCCTGAACACCCTCCCATCTCATTCTCCCAATTCCACAGGGAGGGTGATGCTTTCCATAAGGAAAGAAGGGATCATCAAAATCTGTCAAGTCCTTTGGAGTAAGGACTAGGCCCTCCCTCCTGCCACTAGGCTAAAGGAATATCCCTCCACGGGGAATGTACTCCCAAAGTTCTTTCATGCACTAGGGATACATACTAGTTTCAGTGTCAGAGGTCCCTTAGACTGCCCTGGCCTTCTACCTGAGGAGACACATGAGCAGGGGATCTGAGTCAGTCCAATGCTATTTTCCCAATGATCAGTCTGGGGGGTCTTTGAGCTCCCCCTTGTTTAGGTCAGCTTTCTCTTTGGGTTTCTGTAGTCTCGTCTTGACCCCATTTTCTTTTTCTTTTCTTTTTTTAAAAAATTTATTTATTTTATTTTACATGTCAACCCCAGTCCCTCTCCCTCCCTCTCTCCCTCCCTCCCTCTAACCCCCTTCACATGCACCCTGACTACCCTCCCCTCCCATCCTCCCCCCATTCCACATGTAGGGCTATGCCAGCCAGGTGCGGCCATGTAAATCCGACAAGTCATTTGAAGTAGGGACTAGGACTTATCTCCTGTCTCTAGGTTAAGGGAGTATCCCTCCATGGGGGATGTGTCCGCAATATCCTTTTGTGCACCAGAAATACATCCTGGTTCCACTGTGTGAGGTCCCTTAGATTTCTCAGGCCTTTTCGCTGAGACCAATGTAATGGGGTTCTGATTCAATCCCATGCTGGACTCACAGCTATCAGTCTGGGTGCCCATTATCTCCTTGTTCAGGTCAGCTGCCTCTATGTGTTTCTGCAACCTTGTCTTGTCCTCTCTCTCTGCATCTTGACTATAGTTCGACTCAGTGTTCAGTTACGGGTGTTTGCTTCTGTTTCCAATAGGTACTAGATGAGGGCTCCATGATGGTGGATAATTTAGTTGATGATCTCACTATCAGGAAAGGGCATTTATGGTAACCTTTCCACTGATGCTCAAATTGTTAGTTGGAGTCAGTCTTGTAAGTCGCTAGACACTACTTTAGGTTCAGTTTTCTCTTCAAACCAATAATGGCTCCCTCTTTTATGTTCTCTCTCTCTCTCTCTCTCTCTCTCTCTCTCTCTCTCTCTCTCTCTCTCTCTCTCTCTCTCTCTCTCTCTCCTGTCTCCAGCCCTGACTCAATCTTCCTAGTCGCATGTGCTTTCCTCTCCTCCCCTTCACTTTCTCCTACTTCCATCTCCATTCACTGCTCCCCCCAACTTCCCATGTGCTCTGGGGGACATGTCCCTGCCCCCTTCTATGAGGGACCTTATATGAATCTCTTAGAATACACCTTGTACCCTAGTTCCTAAGGCAGTGTGAACTATAGGCTGGTGATCCTTTGCTGTAGGTCTAAAATCCATACATGAGCGAGTACATACCATGTTCCTTTTTTTGTGACTGGGTTACCTCATTCAGGATGGTTTCTTCAAGTTCCATCCCCTTGCCTGCAAATTTCAAGATTCCATTATTTTTTTCTGCAGAGTAGTTTTCCATTTTGTAGATGTGCCACATCTTCTTTATCCATTCTTCAGTTAAGGGGCATCTAGGTTGCTTCCAGGTTCTTGCTATTACAAATAATGCTGCTATGAACATAGTTGAGTACATGTCTTTGTTGCATGGATGTGAATCATTTGGGTATATGTCTAAGAGGGGGATTGCCGGGTCCTGTGGTAAACTAATTCCCATTTTCCTGAGGAACCTCTGTACTGATTTCCAAAATGGCTGTACACGTTTGAACTCCCACCAGCAGTGGACAAATGTCCCCCTTTCTCCACATCCTCTCCAGCATAAGTTGTCATTGGTGTTTCTAATTTTAGCCATTCTGGCAGGAGTAAGATGGTATCTCAAAGTTGTTTTTATTTCCATTTCCCTGATAGGTAAGGATGTTGAGTACTTTCTTAATTGTCTTTCAGACTTTTTTGATTTCCCCTATTGAGAATTTTCTCTTCAGTTCTCTACCCCATTTTTAATAGTATTATTTGGTGTTTTGTTGACTAGTTCCTTGAGATTTTGTATATTTTGGAGATCAGCCCTTTGTCAGATGTAGGGTTGGTGAAGATGTTTTCCCAGTCTGTGGGATGCTGTTTGGTCTTGTACACTGTGTCCCATTTATTAATTGTTGATCTCACTTTCTATTTTCTCTTCTAAGAGGTTCAGTGTGGCTGGATTTATATTGATGTCCTTGATCCACTTGGACTTTAGTTTTATAGAGCTATAGTCCTAAAAGCAGCCTGGTGATGGCACAAAAATAAACAGGTAGACCAATGGCATCTAATCGAAAATCCCGATATTAACCCACACACCTACAAACACCTGATTTTTGCCAAAACAGCTAAAAGTATACAATGGGTGGTGGAAAGCATCTTCAACAAATGGTCCTGGCACAATTGGATGATGGTGTGTAGAAGACTGCAAATAGATCCATTGCCACACACAAAATTTGACCCAATTATCTTATCACTTCTAACTCTCTGCAACCAGATTCCAGGAGCTCGGCTCAGTCTTTACCTGTGTGTGTCTACTTCTGTTTCCTTCATCTACTAGATGAGGGCTCTATCATTAGTTATCAATCTCATTATCAGTGGAAGGTATTTAAGGTAGCCTTCCCACTGTTACTCAAATTGTTAGTTGGAGTCATCCTAGACATTTCTTGAGAGTCAGTTTTCTCCTCAAACCTATAATGGCTCCCTCTTTCACATTCTCTCTCTCTCTGTCTCTCTCTGTCTCTGTCTCTGCTCTCTCTCTCTCTCTCTCTCTCTCTCTCTCTCTCTCTCTCTCTCACATATATTCATCCCCCAACTCAATCTTCCTGGTCCTACACATTTCCTTTCCTCCCCTTCTCTATCTCCTAACTCCCTCTCCACTCATTGCCCTTCCCACGCTTAATATGCTCAGGAGATCTTGTTCCTTTCCCCTTCTTTGAGGGACCTTGTATGAATCTCTTAGGTCCCTCTTTGTGTCCAGTTTTCCCTGCAGTGTTTACTGTTCACTGCCATTGTCATCATTCATGGAGTTGTAGATGGATCCCTAATCATATGGCCATGTTCTTTTTATCTTCTTACTACCTACCCTATTTGTATGTATTTGTGTTAAAATTTCTATTTTCTATAATGATGCAGTCAAGTTGAATGGAAGTCCATCCTAACAACCACATGACTAATTCTATGAAAGACTTCTTTCTAAATACGATGATGTTCTGTGGTACTGGGAGTTTGCAATTCTGCATAGGTTTATGGAGGTACAATTCAACTTATAATTTGTATTGCTAAGCAAATGTTTAGTACATTTGTTAAATAAATAAGTTTATTGGTGATAAATCACTCCGCATACTTAGAAATGAAAAAAAAACTCCTTACTAAAGTGTCAAGCTGACTCTGACTAATGCCCAAATAAGGAACTCCCTTAAATATAGATGATTTCTTTGCATATATATATATATATATATATATATGCAGTTTTTTATACCATTATTGATTGATTGTTATAATATCTTTAGAGAATTGTTACAGTGAAACTAAAATTACTTAAGATACCATTCTTAAAAATAAATTCAGAGTCAATGAATAAAACTAGAAAACTGAAGTTTAGAACATGAGTATAAATTTTACATACACTACCACCCTTAAATATCTTTTAGGTCTGAGCCTTTGTTTACACTTCCAATAATTTAGCCTGAGACTGAAGATGGAAAGTCTGACCACCTATGCAGGTAGAAGGTTTACACATGAAATATTTTTCTGAATATTTTTCAAGTAAATTAATTGTTTTTTATGATATGTTCTTTTTTATTTTTAAGTCTTTTTATTTATTAATAATATAATTTAAAAATTTTCAGTGCCCTTCCCTGATAGTGAAATCATCAACTAAATTATCCACCATCATGGAGCCCTCATCTAGTACCCGTTGAAAACAGAAGCAAACACATATAACCAAACACTGAGTCAAACTAGAATCCAGATGCAGAGAGGGGATAAGACCATGTTGCAGAAACTCACAAAGATAACTGACCTGAACAGGGAGGAACTAATGCCCCTCCCCCAGACTGATATCTGGGAATCCAGCATGGGACTGACTCAGGTCCCCTGAATATGGGTCTCAGCTAGAAGGACTGAGCAGTCTGGGGGACCTCAGACAGTAGAAACAGGATCTATTCCTGGTGCACAAAAGGACCTTTCAGACACATCCCCCATGGAGGGATACCCCTTTAACCTAGAGACAGGAGAGAAGTCCTAGTCCCTACTTCAAATGACTTGACAGAATTAGATGGCCCAACCTGGATAGCATAGCCCTACAAATGGAATGGGAATGGGGGGGATGGGAGGGGAGGGTGGCCAGGATGCATGTCACTGGGATCGACATGAAAGTAAGTTTTAATTAGAGTGATTTTATTTGTTTTGAATAGTTGTTAAGTAGGATTATTTTTTCCACATGCATCAACCTCTCTTTAGCTTTCATTAGAGGTACACATGAGAAGTGGGCCTAATGGCTGGGTGTAAGTTAGAGCTGCCTTCTTAGTCATAAAGATAGTGCCTAATAGTTGGGGAATCCTGGTGAATCAACTTTTACATCTCACCTAACTAAATTTCATCTATCTCTATCATCTGGTCAGCATACTACATATTTTGTGTCATTTTTCAGACAGTACTTAATTAGCTAAATTTCACTTATGATATTTGATGTCTTTTAATGATTAGTAAATCCATTCTTTGAATTTCTTCTTTTTCAATGTGGCAAATAAAAGTCATCAACACCAAATTTATTACATTCTGATTAGCTTGTGGCCCCTGGCCCAGCAGAGATAATGCAGAAAGGGGCTGCTATAAATCTCCTTTTGGTAGAGCTTTCCAGAGTGTATCAGTGAAATCCTAACACTCATTTATACGTTGTGCTTAGAAATCATGTTAAGGGTCATCCAACACTGAAAGGGGGCACACCGATGTGGCAGAGATGTCCAAATCACAATTATACTGTGATTTATCCATGGCACCTGGGCTTCTAGCTGAGACTATAGCGTCAAGAGAAAACAGTGCATAGAGTCTCACTAACATCTTAGTATCTGAGTATTAGGGAAGAATTTCAAAAAAAAAATATGAAGATTTAAAAACCCTAGAGTGGTATTTTTATTGCAATTTTTTCCACCCAATATATTTTGAGATGAGCATGTATCTCTGTAGTAAATTGAACCCTTGGGTATATGCCAAAGAGTGGTACAGCTGTACCTATTTTCAGCATCTTGAGGAATCTCCATACCAGGTCCCAATGTTGTGGTACCAATTTTCATTTCAGCATTCTGACATCATTGACAGCATGTAATGTAATTTATTTTATTGATCTTTGTCATTCTGATGGGGGTAAGATAACAATCTCAGAATATGTTTAACTTATCTTTTCAGATAACTATAAGAATGTTGAACATTTCTTTAAGTGTTGCTCAGCAATTTGTGTTTTATATATTTTTTTATTTTAGTCATGTACAGATGCCTAAACTATTCTGTTTCCTAATACTTATCCATGTTGTGACTGAATTCACATGTCATCCATTGAAGTCACTCATATTTTACCATATCCTATACCTTACTAATGTGCATTCAAAAGGAAGTGTAGATGATTTAGCTAATTTCTCTTCAAACACTAATGTGGGTAGGATTCCCTTAGAGATGTTAACAACAAATGCAGATTCTGATTCTCCCACATTGGGATAAGACTGAGAAATTTGCATTCATACCATGTTCTCACTGAACTCTCTGAGTAACCAAAATCTATGGAAATTTTTACCAAATATGATTGATTGTGTGATGGATAAAACACTGATCCATGTCCATCACCTCAAATGATCTCTCATTTAGCAAATTGGAAGAACTGAAGAAAGTTCAGAATTTTTCAGAACTTCTCATGTCAATGGCTACTGAACAAAAGGCAGAGTCTTCGGTTTCTTTTTCCCTTTCATTTATTTACATTTGAAACTTTGTTTTACATGTCAATCCAAGTTCCCTCACCCTCCCACCTTCCCCTATCACCCCCACCAAACCCCAGCCCATCCCCTTTCTTCTCCCCAGGGAGGGTGAGGACTTCCAAGGGGAATCTTCAAATTCTGTCATGTCATTCAGGACAGGGCCCAGGCCCTCCCCCATGTGTCTAGGCTGAGAGAGTATCCCTCTATGTGAAATGGGCTCCCAAAGTCCACTTGTATACTAGGGATAAATACTGATTTATTAATAGAGTCCCCATAGATTGCCAAGACCTCTTAACTAACACCCACATTCAGGAGATCTGGGTAGGTCCTATGCTGGTTTTTCAGCTCAGACTGGGGTGAAGGAGCTACCCTTTGTTCAGATCAGCTGATTCTGTGGCTTTCTTGATTCCTAGCTTTTCGGCTTGTATGAATTGTAGGCTGGTAATCTATTGCTCTATGTCTTAAATCCATATATGAGTGAGTACATACTGTCTCTTTTTGTGACTGGCTTACCTCACTCAGGATGGTTTCTTCTAGTTCCAGTCATTTCCAGGCCATGTGAATTTCAGCATTCCATTGTGTATTTCTGCTGACTAGTACCCAACTGCGTAAATGTACCACATTTTCTCCAACCATTTTTTAGTTGAGAGGCAGTCTAAGTTGCTTCCAGGCTCTGGCTATTACAAATAATGCTGCTATGAACATAGTTGAACAGATGTCCTTGTTGTATGAATGTGCATCTTTGGGAATATGCCTAAGAGTGGAATTACTGGATCTTCAAGTAGACTAATTCCCATTTTCCTAAGGAATCTCCATACTGATTTCCAAAGTGGCACTACAAGTTTGCACTCCCAGCATCAGTGGAGGAATGTATCCCTTTCTCCACATCCTCTCCAGCATGAACTGTCTTTGATGGTTCTTATTGTAGCCATTCTGACAGGAGTAAGATGATATCTCAGACTTGTTTTGATTTATATTTCCCTGATGCCTAAGGATGTTGCATACTTTCTTAAGTGTCCTTCAGCCATTTTTAGATTCCTACATTGAGAATTTTCTATTTAGTTCTGTAGTTCTGTACCCCACTTTTTAATTGGATTATTTGGTGTTTTGTTAACTAGCTTCTTGAGTTCTTTGAATATTTTGGGAATCAGCTTTCTGTCAGATCTCTTCAATATTGTACTTGAAGTACTAGCTAGAGCAATAAGACAACAAAAGGAGATCAAGGGGATACAAATAGGAAAGGAAAAAGTCAAACTTTCACTATTTGCAGATGATATGATAGTTTATATAAGTGACCTGAAAAATTCTACCAGGGAACTCCCCCAGTTGATAAACACCTTCAGCAAAGTGACAGGATACATGATTAAGTTAAAAACAAAAGTCAGTTGTCCTACTATATACAGACAATAAAGGAGCTGAAAAGAAATCAGAGAAACATCACCTTTTACAATAGCCACAAACAACATAAAATATATTGTGCTAACACTTACCAAACAAGTGAAAGACCTATATAATAAGAACTTTGTTCCTTTAAAGAAAGAAATTGAAGAAGATACCAGAAAATGGAAGGATCTCCCATGCTCATGGATAGGTAGGATAAACACAGTGAAAATGGCAATCTTGACAAAAGCAATCTACAGATTCAATGTGATCCCCATCAAAATCCAGATACAATTCTTCACAGAATTAAAAAAAAACAATTCTCAACTTCATATGGAAAAACAAAAGACCAGGATAGCCAAAAACACCCTGTATGATAAAGGAACTTCTGGGGGCATCACTACCCCTGACTTTAAAATTTATTATAGTGCTACAGTCCTGAAAATAGCTTGGTATTGGCACAAAAATAGGCAGATAAACAAGTGGAATCTAATTTAAAACCTTGATATTAACCTACACACTTAAGAACACCTGATCTTTGACAAAGAAGCTAAATCTATACAATGGAGAAGAAAAATCATCTTCAACAAATGCTGCTGGAATAACTGGATGCTGGAGTATAGAATACTGCAGATAGATCCATATTTATCACCATGCACAAAACTTAAGTCCAAATGGATCAAAGACTTCAATATAAACCCAGCCACACTGAACCTGTAAGAAGAGAAATTGAGAGGTATCCTTGAATAAATTGGTACAGGAGACTGCTTCCTGAACATAACACCAGTAGCACAGACACTGAGATTGACAATAAATGTGACCTCCTGAAACTGAGAAGCTTCTGTAAGACAAAGGACACAGTCAATAACACAAAATGAAAGCCCACAGAGTGTTTTAACACAGTCTTTTCAGCCACAAATCTCTAATTTTCCAAACTTTTATCAGAAATTAAGTGAAGTAACTGAAGTAAGTGAAGTAAGAAGTGAAGAGTGAAATGGAGTCCTCATTTCCTTTTCAACATTGTTTTCTATTTTCTGGTTTCTTTTTGCTTTGCTTTTATAATATCATAGTATAAAATAACATTAACAAATAAATTCATCAATAAATTCATCAGTGTTTAGTATATAGTGGGGTATTAGCTATACAATCAAAGGAAGGCTTTATAACATCTTATTTATTCATTTTTTTTCTTCTACAGCACGACAATTGTCTTATTGGCTATGTTCATTAATGGCTATGAGAAGAGATGAGGCCTAGAATACCAGCTTTGCACCTTTTAAAAGTCTATGATATGATATTGATAACTAATTTTAAATAAGTCAATGATACAAAATACAGATTTTACCTATGAGACAAATCAGTAAATCTGGGGATCAGATGCAGTATGGAAATTTAATTATAAAGGCCCTCATATCTAGACTAAAAAGTATATTGGGAGCTAGACTAGCATGGTCAACAAGTTGAAGTAACTTAGTAAGGACAAAGCTTCCAGACTGTGAGGGTCAGAACAGTAGACAAAGAAATAATTCATCCATTCTCTATCTTGAGCTCTTAGAATTAAAAAAAAACAGGGAGCAATTTCATATACACTGAAAATTCTTTACTCAGTCTACAAATTCAAGTGCTCACCTATAACACAAAAACTAAAGACCCAGAGACAGGATTCAAGATTCAAGCTGAACATCAGGGAAACAAAGCAGCTAGCCACTAGCTCTTTCCTCTACATCATGCAGAAAGGACTGATCCTGTTTTCACGAGCTCTCACCAAGTCTCAGACTGCTGCCTCTCCTCAGAGTGGCTGGAGAATGAATGCCAGCTCTGAGACCCTGTTCCTATCTTAAATACCTCTTATAATTTCTGAGATTAAAGGCATGAGCTTTGTTACTCTTTTAGATTGATTCAATTTCATGTAGTGCTGGAAAGCCTTGAACTCAGAGAGATCCATCTGCCTTGTCTCCTAAATCCTGGGATTAAAGTCATGTGCCACCACTGCCTGGCTTCTGTGGCTAACTAGTATTGCTGCTTTGCTGTTTGATCTCCGCTGGCTTTACTAAATCATAAACCATATATCACCATACTCATCTCTTTTCTAGAAACACTTCCTAGACACACAGAATGGTTGTACTTTGTACTTGTCTTATCCCAGTCAAACCACCACATAGGTCATCATAGATGGTAACTGCACTTTGTGCTAGGACTTGTTTGAACCTCATCTAAGAAACAAAAGACAAGGATATTTATCAGAGGACTCTACTCACCTCTGATAGGTTCAATTTTTTTAATCCATTAGGAGTCTCATTTTAAAAATCCACTTTTGTTAAGAATTCAGGCATCTGTACTGGCCTGTTCTTGCGGTTCTGACAGAATACTCCCTCAGCTGCAGTCATTAACAACTTCAGCTGTGTATATTCACTGTGTTTCCTTTTAAGAGGGCCCTGCCCATCTCCCATCTTTCTCCTTCTTTCTCTTCCTCTCTGTTCCCATCTCTCTCTTCCTCTCTTTTCTGCCCTGCTTCTCCTGACTCTGGAGGCCAGTCTCCCCCACACCCCTTCCCCTTTTTATGATCCCTTAACCTAATTAAAAAATAAAACTTTGCCTGAACCCTGTCAAATGGCGTCTTTCTCTCACACATTGCTTTTCTTCAATTACAACAGCTTCTAGCTATGCATTCTAACATTAAAAGCACTTCATCTTAGGGTAAACTATAATTTCAAGTGAGCTAACAGGCCTGTTGTCCTATTCCACAATGTACTTCCTCATAATGAACACAGATCAATGAGGATTTGTTTTACAAAGGAGAACTTGAGAGAGGAAAAAAACAAAATAGAAAGGGACAGAGCAGATAAAGACATGATTTTTGTTTTTACTTTTTAAAAAGTTTTAGGGCTGTGCAGTGGCTATAGAAAAGAGAAAAGGAGAGGAAGAATGAGTCCAGGAAGCAATGCATAAAATATCATAAGAATAAGATAAAGTGGGGGTGAGAAAAGCTGAAGAAATATAAAAAGGTTGACAAAGAAACCACTCTCTTTTCTTTGATCTATTTGAATCTGAGTAACTTCTTTAAAGGCTACCCTTTTACCCTTTTCAAATCTAAAAATAATAGTTTCAGAGCCATATAATGTTTAATGTCTACACATCATTTTACTTTTTCTTTCACAGACTTAGTTTCCTTGGTAATCTTGATGAATCTGATCATATTTATTTTTTTATTTGCTTCATTCATGCTTAGAGGAAAATGGAATCCTGAGACATTTATTTTTAAGAAAATGAAAATTACAATGTCTGAGCTGTTTTGCATTTCCCCTTTCACTTTGTGTCAATATTTTCTATTGCACCAATAAAATCTTCTTGCATGTGTTTCTCTTTCCATCTTAACTCCATTCACTAATCTCCAATTCTTTATTTATACCCAGGGTCATCCTTGGATTTCATTATTGGCGGTCGTCATTGGAAGATGGCAAACTACTTGAAGAATCCCTTCTTCTCACCACATCCCACATTCTCTATGGCCACCACAGGACCCAGCAATCCCCCTCTTAGGCATATACTGAAATGATCCACATCCATGCAACAAAGACATGTGCTCAACTATGTTCATAGCAGCATTATTTGTAATAGGAAGAACCTGGAAGCAACCTAGATGCCCCTTAACTGAAGAATGAATGAAGAATATGTGGCACATTTACACAATGGAATATTACTCTGCAGAAACAAAAAGCAATGGAATCTTGAAATTCACAGGAAAGTGGATGTAACTTGAAGAAACTATCCTGAATGAGGTAACCCAGTCACAAAAAGAGGAGCATGGTATGTACTTGCTCATATATGGATTTTAGACATAGAGCAAGGGGTCACCAGCCTATAATTCATACCACCAGGGAAATTAAGATATAGGATTCTAAGAGATTCATATAAGGGCCCTTCACAGAAGGGGAAAGAGACAAGATCTTCACAGCACATGGGCAGTTGGGGTGGAGGGCAGTGAGTGAAGAGGGAATTAGGAGAAAGAGAAGGGGAGGAGAGAAAAGCACTTGCAACTAGGAAGATTTAGTCAGAAGGGGAATAAACAAAAGAAGAGAGAGAGAGAGAGAGAGAGAGAGAGAGAGAGAGAGAGAGAGAGAGAGAGAGAGAGAAAGGGAGAGGGAGGGAGGGAGAGAGGAAAGGAGGGTGAGAGAGAGGAGAGGGAGGGAGGGAGAGAGGAAAGGAGGGTGAGAGAGAGAGAGAGAGAGAGAGAGAGAGAGAGAGAGAGAGAGAGAGAGAGAGGGGGAGAGAACATAAAAGAGGGAGCCATTATAGGTTTGAAGAGGAAACTGAACCTAGAGAAATGTCCAGAGACCTACAAGTCTGACCCCAATTAACAATTTGAGAAACAGTGAAAAGGCTACCATAAATACCCTTCCCTGATAATGAGATTGATAACAAACTTATCCACCATCACGGAGCACTCATCTAGCAGCTGATGGAAACAGAAGCAAATGCCCACAACTAAACACTGAGCAGAACTGGAAGCCAGATGCAAGGGAAGACAAGACCAGGCTGCAGAAACACATAGAGACAGCTGACCTGAACAAGGAGGAGCTAATGGGACCCCAGACTAATAGCTGGGAATCCAGCATGGGATTGACTCAGACCCCTTGAACATGGGTCTCAGCTAGAAGGCCTGAGCAGTCTAAGGGACCTCAGACAGTGGAACGAGGATATATTTCTGGTGAGCAAAAGGACTTTGGGACACATCCCCCATGGAGCGATACTCTCTCAACCTAGAGACAGAAGAAAAGTCCTAGTCTCTACTCCAAATGACCTGATAGATTTAGATGACCCCTCCTGGATGGCGTCACCCTACATGTGGAGTTGGGTGGTGGTGGGAAGGGAGCATTGTCGGGGATCATGAGAGGGTGGGAGAGAGGGAAAGAGGGAAGGAAGGAGAGATGGAGGGAGAGAGGAAGAGAGGGAGGGAGGGAAGGAGGGAAGGAGAGGGAACTGGAATCGATATGTAAAATAAAAAAACAAAATAAACACACACACACACAAAAGGGAATATGAAAAAAAAAATCCCTTCATGACCTCAATGAAAACACAGTGTAATGAAAAATGGAAACATTTCAAAACATGAAAGTAAACATAAAAGAACTAATAAAAAACCAAATTAAGATTATTGTAATTGTCAAATCTATAGGTTAGAACCTCAGAGGCAAGCTTCACCAACTGAATACAAAATGTGGAAAAGAGAATCCCAGGTGTTAAATTAAGTTATACAAAACAGATATGTTGGTCAAAGAAAATGGTAAATCTAAAAAAAGAAATCCAGGTCAAAAACAAACAAACAAACAAACAAAAACATTTTGGAAATCTGGTACACTATAAAAAGACCAAATCTATGAGTGATGGTAATAGAGGAAGGAAAAGAAACTCATCTTAGTGGTATACAAAGTATTTTAAACAAAGTCACAGAAGAAATTTGCTGTAACCTAAAGAAGTCAGTACCAATCAAGTAAAAGAAGAAAACTGGAAAATCAAATGGGCCAAAAAGGAAATTCCCCACAACATATAATAATCAAAATACTAAGTGAACACAACAAAGAAACAAGATCAAACCTGCAAGAGAAAAAATACAAAGTAACATATAAAGGTGGACTCATTAGATTTACATAAATTCTCAGTTAATTCTCAATGGAGATTTAAAAAGACAGAAGTGTGTTTTAGAAACACTCAGAAACCACAAATGCCAGCCCACACACACAAAAAAAACTTTAAATCAGAATGTATGTAGAAAGAAAAACATTTCAAATAAAACTGAATTTAAGAATACCTGTTTCACAGTCCAGCAACACAGAAGGCATTATATGGCCCTGCTCTGCCCTGCCCTGAAGCTAAAAGACTAGTATCTTCAGGTATCTATAACCAAGCAAGTGAAAGACATGTTTGATAAAAAGTTTAAGAAATTAAAGAAAGAAACTGAGGAAGATCCATTGTTGGAGGCCATGGTAGTATACAACAGTGATGACTACGAGATGAGTGATTCTCTAATGGAGAAACTCACTTGCAAGGCCACAGGAGGAAGATAATTGTTTGTCTCTGTAATTTCTCTTGTGTGTCGCTTCATTTCTTCCCTAAGAATAGCTTTGGGTGTTTTCCCACTTCTGTGTTTATCTAATGAAAATAATCCATCTCCTGGGCACAAATATATCTGCAGATGAAAAGGAAGATAACTTATCATTAAACTTAACAATTTCAATATGTAGAAAATATACTAGGACTTGCTCTATCACTAGATTGTCCCTTGAGGACTGTGGGGAATTTTAAGGTTGTTTTGTTCATTTTGCTGAGACTAACACAAGAACATAACAATTTCTCCTAAGTCTAACACAGAACTGCCACAAACAGCTCATTTTTATCACAGAAAAAGTTCAAAGTAGTTCTTTGTAAATGGATCATAAATTTAAAACTTCTTAGTTACGCATAAGTTCAGAATACAGGTATCTAACCAAGGTTATTTAAACAAAAGAGTTCTTTGCCTGGCAAGTCTAGTTAATAAAAGAAATATGTCTGACAGATTGTCAAACTATGTTGGTGATCAAGTCTTACTCCAGAAACCTTTACATTTTGCATTACCATGGCAAAGGGTGCTTGCTGCTCATATCTCTCACTGGAAGAAGTGTGGTTTTGACCAATGAGATGTAGTGCTTGTAATCTTTTGTTATTGTTTTAAGCATCCTGTAACAGTGTATTAAGCTAGGTGAGCAGAGAAGCAGAGAGAATTGAGACAGGGCATTAGGAAAAGATTTAGATCTACAGAACTGAAACAAAGGAGAACTGGAAGTTACAGAGGCAGAATTAGAGAGAAGCAGAAAAGTAAAGAACATGACTCTAACAGGTGTGTGGTTCATTTCGTATGTATCAGATAAGAAATATTTTTTTATTAAAAACAATCTTGTTTTACATAACAATCCTGCCTTCCTTTCCTTCTCCCTCCTGTCCTCCTATGCCCCTCACAGATACCCACAACCCACCCCCAACCCATTCCCCAAGGATAGTGAGGCAACTATGGGGATTAGCAAGTTCTGTGACATCATTTGGGGGAGGACCTAGGCCCTCCTTTGTGTGTCAAAGCTGAAATAGTATCCCTAGTATCCCTCCATAGGGAATGGACACCCAAAGTCCATTGTGCACGGGGGATAAATGCTGGTTCCACTGCTAGAGGTCCCATGGGCTGTCCAGGCCTCCTGACTGGAACCCACAATTAAAGAGCTTGTTTTGGTTCAATGCTGGTTCCCCAGCTTTATGACTAGGATACATGTGCTCTTACTAGGTCAGGTAGGCTGTTTCTATAGGTTTCTACAGCACAGTCTTGACTGCTTTGCTTGTTCCCCCTCCCACTTAACAACTGCATTCCAGGAGTACGGTTCAGTGCTTAGCTGTGGGTATCTGCTTCTGCTTTCATCAGCTACTGGATGAAGGCTCTAGGATGGCATATAAGGTAATCATCAATCTTATTATAGGGGAAAGGCATCAAAGGGCGCCTCTCCATTACTGCCTAGATTCTTAGTTGGGGTCATCTTTGTGGAACTTTGAACATTTCCCTAGTGCCAGATTTATCTTTAAACCAATACTAGCTTCCTGTACTAAGATATCTCTTTTCTTGCTCTCCTCTGTTCCTCTCTTGATTCAGTCTTCCTGATCTCTCTTGATCCCCCCACTTTCTCTCCATCTCTATTTCCTACCTCCTTCCCCTTTCCCCCCATGCTCCCAATTGGCTCAGGAGTTCTTTTCCCTTTTCAGGGGGACCAGTATTTCTCCTTTAGAGTCCTCTTTGTTTCTTAGTTTCTCTGGAGGTATGAATTGTAGGGTGGTAGTTCTTTGCTCTATGTCTAATATCCATATGTGACTGAGTACATTTCATTCTTGTCTTTCTAAGTTTCCTTCACTAAGATGTTGCCTCTGATCTGTATCCTGGGAGACAGTTTTGTGAGCCAGACTCAAAGGCTGCTGAAAATTCACAAGGTGGAAAGTTCTCCCACACTTGATAGATCTATAGAATTAATTTAGTAAAACAGGCCAAACTTACCACAAGCAATCTAGAGATCCAAGGCAATACCCATCAAAATTCCAAAACAGTTCTTCACACAACTTAAAAGGACAATTTTCACCTACGTATAAAATCGTAAAAGCTCAGGATAACTCAAAGAACCCTGAATGATAAAAGAACTGCTTGAAGTATCACCATTGCTGATCTCAAAAGGCAGCATTTTATTGGCATAAAATCAGACACAGTGAACACTGAACTCAAAGTGAAGATACTGACATTATTTCACATATCTAAAAATACATTTTGAAAAAAAACTAACAAAAAATATAGTGTTAATAAAATATGATGTCTGCATGTAGAAAATGCAAATAGATTTGGACTTTTCTTCCTGCACAAAATTCAAATACAAATGAATCAAAGGCCTCAACATAGATCATATACTCTGACTCAAATATAGAATAAGGACATAATGAAATTGCCTTGAACTCATTCATAGAATAAAAAATTACTTTTGAAGAGGACTCCAATAGTAAAGACCACTGAGATCAAGCATTAATAAATGGGACTTTATGTTAAAGCTTCCTGTTATCAAAAGATATCATCATTTGTACAAATAACTGACTATATAATGGGAAAAGTTTCATACCAATTATGCATCATATAGAGAGATAATATCTAAATTATATAATGATTTCTAAAAAGAAAAAAATTGATATCAAGGACAAAAATAACCCAACTGAAAAGTGGGGTACATAACTATAAAGAAAATTATCAGAAGATGAAATACAAATGGCTGATAAATACTTAAAGAAATGTTCAATATGCTTAAGAATCTGGAAAAATAAAATTAAACCTTTTTTGAAATTTCATCTTATACCAATAAAATTGGGCATTTTGAATAAAACAAATAACAGTTCATGCTGGGAAGAATTTGGGTAGGTAGAACAGTCTCCCATTGCTGGTGGGAGTGAAAATGTTTTTAAATTCATTTTTATTTAAAATAAAAACAATCTTATTTTACATTCCAATCCTAGTTTTCTCTCCCTCCCATGTCCCATTCTCCTCTCCAATACCCCTTTCAACTCTCCATCCAAACCCCATGGAAGGTGAGGACTCACAAGAGAGATCATCAAAGTCTGTCACAACATTTGGTGCAGGACCTAGGCCCTCATCCTTGTATCTAGACTGAGAGAGTATCCCCCATGGAGAATTGCCTTCCAAAGCCCGTATGTGCACTTGGGATAAATACCATTTACACTGCCAGAGGCCCTGTAGACTGTCCAAGCCCCTCAACTGACACTTATATTCTTGGGGCCTGGTTCAGTCTTACGTTGGTTCCCAGCTGTCAGTCTGGGATCCATGAGCTCCTGCTAGCTCAGGTCAGCTGTGTTGATGGATTTCCCCATCACGGTCTTGACCCCTTTGCTCATCACTCTCCCCCCTCTATAAATGGATTCCAGGAGTTTGACTTAATTCTTAGCTGTGGATCTCTGCTTCTGTTTCCATCAGCTACTAGATGAAGGCTCTGTTATGGCATTTAAGGTAGTCATCAATCTCATTATAGGTAAAGGGCATTTAAGGTAGCCTCCCCATTATTGCTTAGATTCTTAGTTGGGGTCATCCTGGGGAATCCCTGGAGACCTACCCAGTGTCAGATTTCTCATTAATCCTATAACATACACACCACTGACAAGCCACTTAAACCCTCTGCTCATCCCTCAGTTGTTATCACATTGTTGTGGCCACGGCCACTTTTACCATAAAAATATGAAGTTAATTTTTCATGTTTTTGTCCATTCCATTGAGTTCCTTTTCTTAAATAATTTGGTAGAGGAAGATAGTTGACCACTGCACATGGCATACCCTATTGGTCTTTGTTAGAATCATTTGTTATATCCTTATCTTTTCAGTACACAGCAGAAAAATAACAGAAAAAAGAACATTGTTTTTCTCAAGATTGTTCCATATATGAAATTGTAATATTTGAATGTATATTACTAAGATCAAGACCACACTTATTATAACACAAACAGTACCTTCTTCAAATGTATCCTCCTTTGTGGATAAGCAGACAATGATGAACAGTTTGTATGAGTACCACAAGACCAAAATCAGAGAAGAGCATGGGTTTTTTAAAGCCCCAAATGGATAGAGCTTTAAAAAAATTGAAGCTAAGTGAAAGTGTTGGGGGTCTCTGTAAGAGTCACGGCCAGCAGAAAATTAATACAAAAAGGGTGAAGAATGAAACTTGTGTCAGCTTTTTAACATTGGATGCAACATTTTTCACATTCATTCTGTTAATTTGTCATTTTCTATGTCCAAGTGAGACCACAGACTTGGGAAATTATTAGTTAGCCCTGTTTGATGATTCCTATTTTTGTTGTTGGTGGTGGTGGTGGTGATGGTGGTGTGTGTTTGTGTGTGTGTGTGTGTGTGTGTGTGTGTGTGTGTGTGTGTGTTTTCCCCTTTTGATTTCCTCGTCTGGAAATATGTATTTCTTGTGTATCTTCGCTGTGTTAACTTCTTTTAGGTTAAAATTTTCCTTCTTGCATCTTCTGTAGGTCTGAATTTATGAATACGTAACTAGTTAAATTTGGTTTTTATCATAGAATGTCTTTTTTTTAATCCATCCTTTGTGATGGAAAATTTTGTGTGTAGAAGTCTTGACTGTCCCCTGTGGTCTCCTAGAGTTTGTAAAACATCTCTATAGCTCTTTATACATTTAAAGTTTCTATTGAGAAGTTAAGTGATATTCTGATGAGTCAGCTTTCATATGTTAGTTGGTTTTGTCCCTGTGCATCTTTCAATACTCTTTTTTCTTTGTATACATTTAATGTTTTGACCATTATGTGTGATAGGGAATTTTTTTTCTGGCCCAGTCTATTTGGTGTTATGCCTCTTACATATGCTAACAGCTTTTCTTTCTTTTAGGCTATGGAAATATTTTCTACAATTTTGTTGAAAATATTTTCTGTGCCTTTACTTGGGTTTCTTCTCTTTATTTCTGTTATTCATTTATTTGTTTTATTCCAAATGTCCCAGATTTTCTTGATATTTCTTGCAAGGATTTCTTTTAGTATTAGCAATTAGCATTTTCTTTTTCTTTGGCTGAGATATTTTAGTTTGAGTTTGATTTTCTTTCTCTTGCCCCATTAGTCCTTTATAACTGTATTATTCTCTTATTCTCTCATTGCAGTCTTTTTTTTTTTTTTTTTTGAGCTCCTCAAAGTGCAAAAAGACTGGACCTATGTATCTATACTATGCTCCTTTACTATGGATTTTTTTCCTTCTGTTTGTTTTGTTCTATTCTGATGTGTTTGGCTTTGTTTTATATTACTACATTAGATTGCATTTCAATTCGTTTTGTTATTATCTTTTAGTAGCCTGTTTGTTTTCTAATGGAAAACAGAAAGGAGCTGGATCCATATGAGAGGAGAGATAGGGAATAATTGGGAGGAGTAGAAGGAAGGGAAATCTTAATAAGGTTATATTATATGAAGAAAAAATCTATTTTCAATAAAATAAAAAATAATTTTCTAGGAATGAACATCTCATTTTGGAGCAGAGATGGAGTCATTGAGTAGATGTCTAAAGAGAACATTTTTCTCTTCTATATGATTTTAAATCTGCTTTTTGAAACAAAAGCAATGCTATTAGCCTCTGAAGTATGTGGATTTTTGTCTGTTTTTTAGCCTTCTTTTTATTTATTCGTTTTGTCTTATATATCATGCATCTCTATCCTATTTATTTTCTCATCCCTGATACCTGCCCTCTGTTCTTGCAACATCCCCCACAAAATAAAATGAAATTTAAGACAATAAAAGGAGAAAACACCAAAAAAAATCACTCTTGTCATGGAAGCTGTATTGTGACATGGTGAGTTACACAATGAACTCGTATTTATATGTCTTTACTTGCAAGTGTTCATTGCAAAGTCTGGTCTGGCTTAAGGCCTCTGGTTTCCCCTACAGTGTCGATGCTGGGTGCTCACTGAGACTCCTCTTGAATATCCTGTTTTGTACTGTAGGTGGAGGTGGAGAACTGGCCCCTCCACATGCTCCAGCACATCAGAGATACGGTGAATATGTGAATATTGGGGTGGTTTGGAGCTCGGGTATTTGCAGGGTTGGCGAGCCAGCGAGCTCTCCCTTGTCCTCACCACCAGGGGGAGCTCTCCAGCATTGCCTTAGCTAGTTCATCCCTTGCAATGATAACCAAAGGGCAGAACCAGTTCTGCTTTCATGCCCTCAGCATCAGCTTTCACACACCTACACCTTTAGGGACAGACAAGGTTCATGAGCCACACTCTCCTGAGTACAGCAGCTGGTTAGGGTCAGGAACAGTTTTCCTGACTCTTGACCTCAGGGCCAGCTCTGCCACTAATGGCAAAGACTATCTGACTATGTGTCAAAGTGCACTGTGATGTGCAGCAGGAGTAAGCAACATGTTACAAACACAACATTAACCCTGTCTAAATATGGAATTGAAAGCTAGGTTGGCACAAGGCATGCTGTTATAGAAAGCCCTGTGTATTGTCTCAGCACATGCCAAATTGAGAAATATTGAGCAATTCCATATTGTTGGCAAACTACCAAATTGATATAAACTTCCTATTCAAGATTGAATTACAAACAGAGACCCTATAAAACATTTCTAGCACTGAGAATCTGTATTTCCTAACTTAGAAGTAGATACAGCACCCTAAAATTTAAGATTAAGCTGGGTTTCATACTTGAGTAATGAACCATGAATATGTGTGATTTTTATTGGATGTGTAGACACAGTGTTAATGATAGCCTAGCAAATGGAGATGCTACAATTAAGTTGCAATTGATCTCCTCTAGAAGAAAAGGGGAGGGAGGCCATGGGAAGAGGTTACTGTTCAATAAACTTCTTTGTCATTTGCAACAGTGGTTCTTAATTGTGTCTCATTATAGCAAAATAATCATTACTCTACTTGTCTGTCTGATTTAGAGACCACTAAAAGTGTCTTGTAAGGTGCAGCCATCTCCCTTGCAACAGTCCTTTAGCTCTCACTCTCATTACTCAGAATCCGTCCAATTATTTGTCATTAAAGTAATAAATGGAACTGTAGCAGAAAATGTGGGAGATAACAGTTGGAGGTCTGCTTGAGAAGGAAAGATATGCAAACTTTTTTCAGGGGCCAGGAAAATAACACTTAATTGTTAAGGAACATGCAAATAACCCCCCTCATCAAGAGACTGTAATAAAATAGAAAACATTAACACTGTGAATAAGAAAAGTCCTTGCTACCCATTCTGGAAGACTGATGTGTTCTAGTGGGGGAATTAAAGAGAGAGTAAGACTGTGGTACATGCCAGCACTCAGACTGCTTGGGTAGCAGAAAGAAGTTGTCAACACAGAGCATCAGTGAGCTACAGTTTTTAATCAGGAACATTGTCGAATCTCAAGATCTGCACACCCAATTCTCTGCAAAATGACTTCAAACTGATCATTGGCCAATGCTTTTATAGGTTAAAGGAAGGGAGCAGTAATTGAAGCGTAGGGAGGCAGGCAGCATCTTGACTTTAAAGGCAAACAGAAGTCCTAAGAGGTAAGTAAACACATTGTGAGCATACATGCAGCTAGCTTTTGTTCACAGGTTCAAGCAGAGTTTAAACATTTTCTCCAGTATTCCAACTCCAGTTAATCTGACCAACTAATTTCTTACAGAATTCCATACAAAATTTTGTCCCTGTTAAAGGTTATAAACCAAAACCAAAAACAACAGCAAACAAAACAGCAGAATGAAGTTCTCTTCTGTTCTTCATTCACCTAACTTTTAGATATTTATTTGGTACATACCTAGATGAAAATATTGCAGCCATACATGAACATACAAATTATTAATATTTTTATCTTATAATAAGAAAAGGAAAGTATTTCTATCCTCTAAATGTATCCTGAAACTATTACTTTATAAACATTTCACAAGTTAGATCCTTAAAATGACAAGCAGGTTTGACCAGGACTGAACAACTGAATTCTCCTTCCTAAGAGTCTAATCCTCTGTATATTTATATAATCTTGATTGCAGAACAAAGATAATTCCTGTAAAGAAGAGGTATGTGAAACCTGTTAAAGCCTCCTCCCAATCAAGAAACACTGAGAATTTCTCAAATCACAAAGTACTGGTTTCTCTTGACTAATAATGACTTCCACAATTTATTTCTTCAACAAAGCCATTATTTACCACTTTCCTTAAAACTCTCTTAACTCTGTATCAAAGTAAGTTTTCTAGTCTATACAATTATAGGAAAAATAGCTCTGTATCTGTTAGTATTGAACAACGGTTTTGTTTCCTCCAGTTTCTAAGAACAGGTTTCTAGTTTCTTTTTATGACGTAACTAATGTTGTCTTTAACATCTACATCCCAACAAAAGCCAATTCACGTTAACCTTTTTTCATCACATGTGGCATAGTTATCCCAGCCTTATCCCGTTATCAGCTCCAAAGTCATTTGTACATGTTATGTAAACAGTATCTGTGGCAGCACATACAGATTCAAGGCACTGAGAAAGTGAACAAGGTTCCTACCCTTAACCAAGAAGTTATCTGTAGATGATATTCACTGTAGGAGAAAAATTCTGTTTCCATGATGTTAGAATCGCTGGGTATACTAACCATGTCTCAAAGTAGACCTCATGCCCAAGACAAATTGGCCAAGACAAAATAAACTCATAATGCAGACTTTTTGCAACATTTTTTCTTTGTGCTTGTTTATTATTAATTTGTTTCATTGCTCTTTTGCTTATTTATTTTTATTTTCATGTTTTGTGAGATTGTGTGGTACTTATTTATATATATATATATTTTTATTAATAATATAATTTAAAAATTTTACATGTCGACCCCAGTATCTTCTCCCTCCCTCCTTCGCTCTTACACTCTTTCCCCACTCACATGCACCCTGACCACCCTCCCCTCTTATCCCCCCACCCCCATTCTACATGTAGGGCTATGCTATTCAGGTGGGGTCATATAAATCTGTCAACTCATTTGAAGTAGGGACTAGGACTTCTTACCTGTATCTAGGTTAAGGGAGTATCTCTCCATGGGGGATGTGTCTGCAAGGTTCATTTGTGCACCAGGAATACATCCTGGTTCTACTGTCTAAGGTCACTTAGACTGCTCAGGCCTTCTAGCTGAGACCCATATTCAGGCAGTCTGAGTCAGTCCCATTCTGGATTCCCAGCTATCAGTCTGGGAGGCCCATTAGCTCCTTCTTATTCAGGTCAGCTGTCTTTGTGTCTCTCTGCATCTGGATTCTAATTCAACTCAGTGTTTAGTTATTGGTGTTTGCTTCTGTTTCCAACAGGTACTAGATGAGAGCTTCATGATGGTGGATAATTTAGTTGATGATCTCACTATCAGGGAAGGGCATTTATGGTAGCCTTTCCATGATTGCTCAAATTGTTAGTTGGAGTCAGTCTTGTAGGTCTCTAGACCTTTCTTTAGGTTCAATTTTCTCTTCCAATAATGGCTCCCTCTTTTATGTTCTCTCTCTCTCTCTCTCTCTCTCTCTCTCTCTCTCTCTCTCTCTCTCTCTCTCTCTCTCTTCCTTTCTCTTCTGTCTTCTATTCCTACCCTGACTCAATCTTCCTAGTTGCACGTGCTTTCCTCTCTTCCCCTTCTATTTTACTCTTGTTATTGTTGTGTTTTGGTGTGTTTTGTGGTGTGTGTGTGTGTGTGTGTGTGTGTGTGTGTGTGTGTGTATTTAAGAGAGAGAGAGGAAAAAGACCATAAATTTGGGTGGAAATTGGGGTAGAAAAAATCTTGCAAAACTGAGGGATAAAGAAAATCATAAACAAAATAGACTATATGTTATTGATTGGTTACTCCCATAAGTTTTTGGCAATGTTGCACTAAAATATCTTGCAGGCAGGATACCAATGTTTTGTAGATGTGTTGGTGTTTATGTTTCAACTTTGGTAACTTGCAGATTATATTTTGGTACCAAGAACACTAACCTCTAGGTATTAAAGTTTTAGGTAGGCAACAGTTTGATTTCTCTCCATTCAATGAGGTATGTAGGTGATGTCATCTGCAATATGGCCTTGCTCTCAGTTTGTGAACAGCAACTTATAGCCTTGGTAACAGCCTGGATTGTTTTGGGATTGCCAAGAGATACATTTAGCCAACACCTCGTTTAGATGTAATTTATTTCTGGTACTGAAAGCTTCATTTGATGAGTAGAGATGTCCAGTTGAGGCTCTGTCTCCCCTGTCATTTAGAAATTTCATTTAAATCACTTTTCTATATGTACATATTATAGGAATCTTGTATTGTATTAGGTTTTCATATTACCACTCAAATACATATTAGTTTTAGCTGTATCTCTCTATATTGCCTACCTTGCCCCTCTCTTAACTCCTGCTCTCTGCTTTATACTCTAGTCCCATCCCCCTAGCCTTGTCTGTCTGTAATGACATATTCTATTTTCCTCTCTGGAAATATCTATTCATCCTCCTAGTCCATTACTCAATAATGTCTGTGATTCCAAGGATTGGGAGGGGAACCCTTAATCAGGCTATAAAGTATAAAAATAATCTCAATAAAAAGTAGAAGGATTGGTAGCTAAATACATACACCCATACAATGAAAAACTATTTTAAATTAGAAGGTTCAAAAATATTCCTGTGATAACTTGATAGAAGATACTGTATTTTCCCCAGTGTTGGCACCCTTTGTTGAAGCAAGAACAGGTAATAATTTCCAGTTTCTCAATCAGCTGAAACTTGCCCAAAGACATGTAACTAGCTGTTTCTGTCTCTATGAGGTATGATTCCCAATACTCTTCCTGAACTTGTTCTAAGGAGATCAGAAGAAGAAAGACTTTAAAGATACAGTTTATATCTTTAAATATCCCAGAAAAGGTTACCCTGAAGTACTAACCTCAAAATGATAAAATAGCAAATCATTCATTTTGTTAGTCATTTAAAAGTCCAGGAAAAAATCAAAGATAAATAACTAAAGGAAAAGTTTGTCTAGGGCCTAGCTAGGTGAATCTGCCTGACATACCCAAATATGTAGAGGTTTGGATATAATGGAGTAGAAGATACATATTTGAGCTGGAATATTACGCAAGTAAAAGTTACATTTACTGATGCAATCTTGGAATTTAAAAAAGTGTACCTTCCATGATCGTTTTTACTGTCCCATTCATCAAATTTTATTAAGAAGAAAAGAAAGACATATATATTTTGGACAAGATAATTTCATTACAAAGCATGTGCTTATTCATCCCTCTTTGTGATCATATTTCAATACTGTCAATCTTTTACTCTAATAGCTTAGCAGCTGTTCAAGAATTATTTTTTCAGTTTGATAATATAAATTCATTGTCCTAAATACACTACATCTGACAGATAACCCATCTATTAATATGACCTTTATAAATCAGTGTTATATACATCCATGAGGTATAGTCTATTAAATCTGTCATATCCTCCCCTCTGCTCATATTTCCCAAGCCTTTATGTATAGCCCAGGACCCATAACTTCCTAGCCTACATAACATTGACTGTGCATTCACCAATTTCTGTACTTGAATTAGGACTCCTATAATCTACAGGTCTCATTACACTACATTCATTTTCGACATTCAGCAAGGTCCTATATGACATTTTCCATGATATTATCTGTTAAGCATACCTGATTATTCCCACCATGCATCTTCCCCAATACCAGATTTATCAACAAACTCCAGGCTTAGACCAGAATGCAAAATCGACATACAAGCCCAACCTCCTGTTCATACCTGACTTCATTCCACTTAAGCATTGTCCATTTCTTTCAAAGAAAAACTCAACTTGGACATCTGGGTTCTAAGAACATCCAAGAATTATAAATGGTGGATGCCAGCCCAGGATACTATACCCAGAAACACTCTCAATCACTATAGATGGGGAAAACAAGACATTTAATGACAAAACCAAATTTTCACAATATGTATTTACAAATCCAGCCCTACAGAAAGCATTGGAAGGAAAACTCCAAACCAAGGAAGTTAACTATGCTCACAAAGATGTAGGCAACAGATAATCGCACTTCACCAGAAACCATGGGTAAAGAAGGAAAAAAAATTCAAAATGTCACTGCCAAAAGCAAATCTAAAACAAATAAACATTAACAATCAATGGTCTTTATTCTCCCTCAACATTAATGGTCTAAAATCTCCTATAAAAAGACACAGGCTAACAGAATGGATACAATGATAGAATTCATCCTTCTGCTTCATACAACAAACACACCTAAGTTACAAAGATAGATATTACCACAGGGTAAAGGGCTGGGAAAAGATCTTCCAATGAAATGGACCCAAGAAGCAGGCAGGCATGGCTATACTAATATCTAACAAGTTAAACTTCAAACCAAAATTAATCAAAAGACATGAAGATGGTCATTTCATATTCATTGCAGGAGAAATCCATCAACAAAAAAATAATCTCAATTCTGAACATCTATGCCCCAAATACAAAGGCACCCACATTCATAAAAGAAACACTACTAAAACACAAAGCTCACATAAAACCTCAAACACTTATAGCGGGAGACTTCAACACACCAATCTCACCACCAGACATGACCACCAATCAGAAACTCAACAAAGAAAGAAAAGAACTAAGAGAAGTTGTATCTCAACTGGGTATAACAGACATCTATAGAACCTTCCATCCTAACACAAAAAAATATACCTTCTTCTCTGCTCCACATAGAACCTTCTCTAAAATCGACCAAATACTAGGTGGCATAACAAACATATCATAGGTGGCATATCAACAGATACAGAAGAATTGGAATAGTCCCCTGTACCTTATCAGACCACCATGCTTTAAAATTGGAATTCAATAACAACACAAATTGCAGAAACCCTACAAACTCATAGAAACTGAACAATGTGCAATTGCATTCAACCTAGGTCAAAGAAGAAATAAAGAAATTAAGGACTTCCTAAAATTCAATGAGAATGAGGACACAACATATCCGAACTTATGGGACACCTTGAAAGCAGTGTTATGAGGGAAGTTCATTGCACTGCGTGCCCATATGAAGAAAACACAGGATAGACACATTAGAGAACTAACAGCACAACTGAAAGCCTTGGAAGAAAAAGAAGCAAACTCTCCCCGGAGGAGTACATGCCAGGAAAAAACCAATTTGAGGGATGAAATCAATAAAATAGAAACCAGGAAAACAATACAAAAAAAAAATTAGTGCAACAAAGAGTTGGTTTTTCGAGAAAATCAACAAGATAGACAAACCTTTATCCAAACTAATGAAAAAGCAGAGAAAGATCATGCAAATTAACAAAATCAGACATGAAAAGAGGGACATAACAATGTAAACAAAGGAAATCCAGACAACTTTCAGGTCATACTTTGAAAACCTGAACTCTACAAAATTTGAAAATTCAAAGGAACTGGACAAATTTTTGGATAACTACCACTTACTAAAATTAAACCAATAACAAACAACTTAAATAGTCCTATAAACCCCAATGAAATCAGAAAATACCAACCAAGCATTCAAACCAAAAAAAAAAAAAAAAAAAAAAAAACCCAGGGCCAGATGCCTTCTATGCAGAATTCTACCAGAAATTCAAAGAAGAGCTAATTCTAATACTCCTCAAATTATTCCACACAATAGAGACAGATTGTGTCTTTCTACAAGGCCACAATCACCTTGGTACCCAAACTCTTTCTAAGAGGCCACAATCACCTTGGCACCCAAGCCTCACAAAGATACAACTAAGAAAGAAAACTACAGGCCAATATCCCTAATGAACATCGATGCAAAAAATACTCAATAAAATACTGGCAAACCGAATCCAGGAATACGTCAGAGAAATCATCCAACATGACCAAGTAGGCTTCATCCCTGGGTTGCAAGGATGGTTTAACATATGAAAATCTATCAATGTGATCCACCATATAAACAAACTGAAAAAGAAAAACCATATGATCATCTCCCTAGATGCTGAAAAAGCCTTTGACAAAATTCAACACCCTTTCATGATAAAGGTCTTGGAGAGATCAGGGATACAGGAACATACCTAAACATAATAAAAGCAATATACAATAAACAAACAGCCAGCATCAAACTGAATGGTGAGAAGCTTAAGGCAATTCCTCTAAAATCAGGAATAAAATAAGGCTGTCTTCTCTCTCCATATATCTTCAATATTGTATTTGAAGTTCTAGCTAAAGCTATAAGACAACAGGAGATCAAGGGGATCCAAATTGGAAAGGAAGAAGTCAAACTGTCTCTATTTGCAGATGATATGATAGTTTACATAAACGACCCAATAAACTCTACCAGGAAACTCCTACAGCAGATAAACAACTTCAGCAAACTAGCCGGATACAAGATAAACTCAAAAAAATGAGTAACCCTACTTTATTCAGATGACAAAGAGTCTGACAAAGAAATCAGAGAAAGACCACCCTTTACAATAGCCACAAACAACATAAAATATCTCGAGATACCAAACATGTGAAAGACCTATACAATAAGATCTTTGTGTCTTTAGAGAAAGAAATTAAAGAAAACACCAGAAAATGGAAAGATCTCCCATGCTCTTGGATTGGAAGGATAAATATAATACAAATGACAATCTTGCCAAAAACAATATACATATTCAATGCAATCCCCATTAAAATCCCAGCACAATTCTTCACTGACCTTGAAAGGATAATAATCTACTTTGTATGGAAAAACAAAAGATACAGGATAGCCAAAACAATCCTGTACAATAAAAGAACTTCAGGAGGCATCCCCATCCCTGACTTTAAGCTCTACTACAGAGCTATACTTCTGAAAATAGACTGGTATTGGCAAAAAAAAAAAAAATAGACAGGCAGACCAATGGAATCAAATTGAAAATGTCCATATTAATCCACACACCTATGAACACCTGATTTTCCACAAAACAGCTAAAAAAATACAATGGGTGGAGAAAAGCATCTTCAATAAATGTTACTGGCACTATTGGATGATGGTGTGTAGAAGACTGCAGATAGACCCATGTCTATTGCCACACACAAAACTCAAGTCCAAATGGATCAAAGACCTCAACATAAATCCAGCCACACTGAACCTCTTAGAAGAGAAAGTAGGAGGAACCCTTGAACAAATTGGTATAGGAGACAGTTTCCTGAACATAACTCCAGTAGCTCAGGTACTGAAATCAACAATTAATAAGTGGAACTTCCTCAAACTTAGAATCTTCTGTAAGGCAAAGGACACAGTTAACAAGACAAAATGGCAGCACACAGACTGGGAAAAAATTTTTACCCATCCTACATCTGACAAAGAGATGATCTCTAAAATATACAAAGAACTCAAGAAACTAGTCAACAAAACACCACATAGCCCTGTTTAAAAAAGGGAGTATAGAATTGAAGAAAGAATTCTCAATAGAGGAAATCAGAGAGGCTGAACGACACTTAAGAAAATGTTCAACATCTTAGCTATCAGGGAAATGCAAATGAAAACAACATTTAGATACCATCTTACTCCTGCCAGAATGGCTAAAATTAGAAATAAAAATGACAACTTATACTGGAGAGAATGCAGAGAAAGGGGAACACTCCTCCACTGCTAGTGGGAGTGCAAACTCGTACAGCCATTTTGGAGATCAGTATGGCGGTTCCTCAGGAAAATGGGAGTTAGCTTACCACAGGACCAAGCAATTCCACTCTTAGGTATATACCCAAATGACCCAAATCCATGCAACAAAGACATGTTTTCAACTATGTTCATAGCAGCATTATTTTAATAGCAAGAACCTAGAAGCAACCTAGATGCCCCTCAACTGCAGAATGGATAAAGAATATGTGGCACATCTACACAATGGAATACTACTCTTCAGAAAAAAAATAACGGAATCTTGAAATTCGCAAGCAAGTGGATGGAACTTGAAGAAACCATCCTGAATGAGGTAATCCAGTCACACAAGAAAGGAACAGGGTATGTACTCACTCATATTTGGATTTTAGATGTAGAGCAAAGGATCACCAACCTATAATACACACCACCATATATTCACTGGGATACAAGGTCTATTCTACAAGATTCATATATGGTCCCTCACAAAAGGGGGAAGGGAAAAGTCCCTTAGAGCAGATGGGAAATGGGGGGCAGTGAATGGAGAGAGAACTAGGAGAAAGAGAAGGGGAGGAGATGAAAACACGTGTGACTAGATAGATTGAGTCAGGGTGAGAGGGGGAGACATAAAAGAGGAAGCCATTATTCATTTAAAGAGAAAACCGAACCTAAAGAAAGGTCTGCAGTACTACAAGACCGACTCCAACTTATAATCGAGAAACCATGGAAAGGCTACCATAAAAGCCCTGTCCTGATAGTGAGCTCATCAACTAAATTATCCACCATCATGGAGTCCTCATCTAGTACCTGTAGGTAACAGAAGCAAACACCTATAACCAAACACTGAGTTGAACAAGAATCCAGATGCAGAGAGGGGACAAGACCAGGTTCCAGAACTCACAAAGACAGCTGACCTGAACAAGAAGGAGCTTGGGTCCCCCAGACTGATGGCTAAGAACCCAGCATGGAACTGACTTAGACCCCCTGAATATATATATATGGGTCTCAGCTAGAAGGACTGAGCAGTCTGGGGGACCTCAGACGGTAGAAACAGGATCTATTTCTGGTACATAAAAAGACCTTGTGGACACATCCCCCATGGAGAAATACCCCCTTAACCTAAAGACAGGAGAGAAATCCTAGTCCCTGCTTCAAATGACTTGACAGATTTAAATGACCCAACCTGGACAACATAGCCCTACAAGTGGAATGGGGGTGCAGGAATCGTAGGGGAGGGTGGCCAGGGTGCATGTCACAGGGGAAAGAAGGTAAGAAGGAGAGAGGGAGGGAGGTTTGGAGGGAGGAATGGAGAGGAAACTGGGATCCACGTGTAAAATTTTTAAATTATATACTTAATAAAATAGAAAGGAAATAAAATGCTGCTGGATTATATATATATATATATATATATATATATAATGCTTTGACTTCTGAATTTAAGCCTAAGGACAAGTTACTGGGGAAAAGGACTTCTAATTTATTTTCTATAGAAAATGAAAGCTGGATTCCTTCCAGACTAATGTGGTTTGATCGAGCAAGACCCCCTGAAGCAATGTCAATGGGAAAATGCAGCCTTGCAGACCACCACAGTCAGGATTTCTGCATCTTCTTACGATTCCTCCATGATAGCTCCCCTATCACCAGGAAGCAGTTTGGAAAGAACAATGCCCAAATTCCCAAATATTGTTTATAAATGTTTGTTTTCATTTTTAAAAAAGGCATATATAATTATATCCAGCATAAAATAAATAAATGTTTAAAAAAATAGAATTATAAATGTAACTTAGGGACTAGAGAGATGTCTGTGTGGTTAAGAGTATCGGCTGCTTTTTTAAAGCACCCAATTTCAATTCCCATCACCCATATGCCAGCTCACAACTGACTCTAACTCCTGTTCCAGGAAATCTGGTACCACCACACTAACACACATGTAGAAAAAACAAGACACATAAAAATGAATTTAAAATATTTAAAAAAAATGGAATTTAATAAACAAAGAAAAACATTGGAGGGAACTCAAGAACAATCCTGAAGAGATTACCATTCCAGACTTCAAAATATATTACAGATCCAGAGTAATTGAAAGAAATTAATAATGGTGCTATCATAAAAACAGACATGTGGACCCAAAAATGTGTATGCACAGCTGAAACCATTTAATATTCAACAGTAATACCAAAAACATACATTAGAAGACAGCATCTTCAATAACTTTTGCTGGGAAAACTAAATGTGCATATGTAGGAAAAAAATGAAGTTACACCCAAGTATATCATCCTGCACATACCTGCATTCTGATGAATAAAAGTTATAATGGTGAAAAGGAAACTTCTTGAAGAAAACAAAAAGCAATACCCTACATGATATGGGTGTAGGAAAGGACTTTTTGAATAGGAATTTCACATGAATTAAGGCCAATGATTAATTTATAAAACCTTATAAAATTAAAAAGTTTATGTAAAGCCAAGGAAATGATCAAATTAACTGAATGGAAAGGAATCTTTGTCAGCATACATCTGACAGAGAAAAATTAACCAGGATATTCACAGAACTCAAAAAACAGAGTCCAGGAAATAAGTGGACCAATTAAAAATGTTTTAGGCATCAAAACAGATGTAAATATAATCTAAATAGGATTAGAATAGAAGAAATCAAAATCAATAAGAAATACTCCATAATGGTTTATCTTTAGGAATTACAGAATTCCGAACTATTACAACTTTGAGATTTCACCTTACTCCATTCAGAATAGCTAAGATTAACCAAAGAACTAATAACAAATATTTCAATATTCTGGGGAAGGAGCTATCATTCACTGCTTGTGAAAACACACATATCTTCAGCAGCTCTGGAAATAACTTTGTGGTGTGGAAAATTGGAAGTGTAAGTAATCTGAAGGAGGAAATGGAAAAAGTATGTGGAGTTTTATTTAGGAAGAAGTGTATAAGTACAAAAAGTTCAGCTAAGAAGCTCTGAAAAAGTAAATTATTATCAACCTAACTAAAAAAATCTGTAATACATATAAGTATACACACACACACACACACACACACACACACACACACACACACACACATGATTGAAGTGAAATTTTTACATCTACTCTGACAATGCTCACCTCAAAAGCCTTATTCTGTCTAACAGTATCTCCAATACTAAAACTAAGCATGAGAAGACATCTTTGGAGTAAATTTGGTCAGGGGCTTAAATAACTTTCCAAAATTGTTTAAGCTACTGTATGCCTCCCAAATGTAGAAAGTAAGTCCCTATAGTTGAAGACACCATGCACTTTAGACACCATGGAAGGGGGAATGTCTAGAGAGGGAGATAGTAGAATGGAAGTGACATGAAGTGGAAATAAACAAAACAGGTAGTGAAGATTTAATTTGAGTGTGAAAAAGGCAGTCAATTCATGAAGAGAAGGAAGAAGAAAAATGCACTAAGGATATTTGTGGAAAGCCTTAAAGAATAATATTATTTTTCTTTATCTAAAATTACATATAACACACACATATATGTATAGGGATATATCTTATAAATTAAGTCATGCCAGGGGGCTGACAACAATCACTTAAAGAACCCTTTAACTCCTTTGAAGTTGTTAGTTGTGGTAGTCGAAGAGAGTTTCCCAAGCAATATAGGCCATGGCTGTTATGTTTGTGTTTCAGAGGTTGTAGATGTTTCCATTCCTGGGGACAATGAGCACTGAGGATATACAACTCTGATTATCCATGGAGGATCTCTCCTGAAAGCCTTCCTCCTAATGACAAGCTTTCATAGTATCAGAACATGTGGTGCATGCAACCAAAAGAAGGACACACTCAAAAGTTGTACCTATTTATGATGACTATGAACTATAGCAATGCCCAGCCTTGCAAGATAACCCTAAAGGTGCACTAGGGGTGCTCATATTTTATTGGTAACAATCAACTGTCTACTTGGACAGATAAACAGGAAAGAAATCATAAACAATACTATAAATCTTGTAAATTACATTTAAATGGTTAGGTCATGAATCTTACAGATCAGCTACTGTTGCTTTATTAGACCTGTGTAATTCCAAATAAATTTTAAATACTTATTATTATACCCCAAAATAAGTATATTTCTTATCTTTCACTAAAGAAGCTTCTCTGACAACACATTTCTAGTTATTTATTCTCATTTCCCAGCCACAAATAGACTGTGTTTAGTGATGATAAACATTCCTTCTAACATACACAAGAACTAGGGTGCATTTCAAGACATACCAGTACCATGACATACTCACCAAGACATACCAGTACCATGAAAAGATAAACATGGACAGGAAAGCATCAGAGAACAATAAGACACTGCTAATGGAGACTATTCATAGACTTCACAGCTGAAAATTGGAAATAGGTCAGTAGGGAATGGATTAAGGTGGCAGGTTATCTGCTGAAAAGCAAAGTGGACTTCAGCCTCCAAGCTCACTAACCTAAACTACACAGGATGGTGATATCAGTGGAAAACAAACTTAGATCAAGCTTGTTCCTAGACATTATGATTTTTGTTTTATTTTGCATTGTTGAGGTGTCTCATTGCACTGATTGATAAGAATAGGAGAATGGGCAGTGCTGAATTTTTTAAATTAATTTTTTTAATAATGAAGAGTATGTGTGCTTGTTTGACTTTAGCTATTCAGCAACTGATAGAAAAGCCATAGTATAAAACTTAGTTTCCTAGGCCTCCTGATTAAATTATGAATGCAATATAAATTTCATATATATTGGGAATTTCTTTTTTCAAGAACCCAGATTTTCAAAGAATAATCTACATAATGCTATAATGTTGAAATAAGGGCAAAAAATACTCTTACAGAGGAAGTGTCACAAAACATATAAACTTGCAAACTTTTCTGTGCTAATTTAGAAATATATATTTGTAATATTTTTGTAACATGAACATTTTTACCTATATTTTCATATCTTCCAGATATTTATTTATTTGAGTTTTACCCTATCCTGGAAAGAGTTAAAAACTACACATGTAAATCTTCTAAAAATTGTCTGAGGCAATGTTCATCAACTCAAAAATTAAGGCACAAAGAAATATTGTACTCTAGTTTATGGTTGTATCACTGGAGTTGAAGGAAGGCTCCAACTTGGAAAGCTCATTAGGGTGCATCCATTGCATAATGTGATCATCATGACTCAGTTCAAAAAATGTTAATGTTCTTGTGAAGTGTTCATGCATAATACTAGGAGACAAAAGATAGAAAATTGAAAATGTCATGTACTATGTGACATAAAACATATATGCATACATTTACAGTAGAAGAATTTATTTTAAAACTGCAACACCCCCTCAAACCTGGAAATATAAATACATATATAAGAAGATTTTCTCACAATAAATTTCTAGTTGTTTATTCTCATAATATATATACTTACATACATACATATATACATATATATATAACCTGCAACACAAAAAGAGTAATTTTAAATTTTATACTTTTCTTTCCTCATTAATATTTTTGGAGTTATTGTCTCATATGTTTCACCCTGGCGTCAAATTTTCTTTTCTCTTTTATTTTTTATAGCCATTTTTTTAATTTTGCATATCGATCCCAGTTCTCTCTTCCTCCCTCCCTTCCTATCTCTTTGCCTCTCTGCCTCATTCATATGCACCCTGACCACCCTCCCTTCCCATCACCCCTACTCCATATGTAATGTGATGCCATCCAGGAGAAGTCATCTAAATCTGTCAAGTCATTTCAAGTAGGGACTAGGACTTATCTCCTATCTCTAAGTAAAAGGAGTATCCCTCCATAGGGGATGTGCCTGCAAGGTCCTTTTCTGTACCAGGAATACATCCTAGTTCCACTGTTCAAGGTCCCTTAGACTCTTTAGGCCTTCTAGCAAAGACTCATATTCAAGGGGTCTGAGTCAGTCCCATGCTGAATTCCCAGCTATCAGTCTGGGGGCCTGTTAGCTCCTCCTTGATCAGGTCAGCTGTCTCTATGTGTTTCTGCAGCCAGGTCTTGTACTTCCTCTCTGCATCTGGATTCTAGTTCAACTCAGTGTTTAGTTATGGGTGTTCGCTTCTGTTTCCAACAGGTACTAAATGAGGGCTCCATGATGTCTATGATAGTGGATAAGTTAGTTGTTGTTCTCATTATCAGGAAAGGGCATTTATGGTACCCTTTCCACTGTTGCTAAAATTGTTAGTTGGAGTCAGTCTTGTAAGTCTCTGGACATTTCTTTAGTTTCAGTTTTCTTTTCAATTCTATAATGACTCCCTCTTTTATGTTTTCTCTATCTCTGTCTGTCTCTCTGTCTCTCTATCTCTGTCTCTCTCTCCAACTCCCTCCCTCTCTCTCACTTTTCTGTATTCTATACCGCCCCTGACTCAATCTTCCTAGTCACATGTACTTTCCTCTCCTCCCCTTCTCTATCTCCTAGTTCCCTCTCTACTTGCTGCCCCACCACTCCCCATGTGCTCTGGAGAACTTGTCCCTTCCCCCTTCTGTGAGGGACCTTATATGAATCTCTTAGAATCCTGTATCCTAGTTTCCCTGGCAGTGTGAATTTTAGGCTGGTGATCCTTTGTTCTAGGTCTAAATTCCATATATGAGCAAGTACATACCATGTTCCTCTTTTTATGACTGGGTTACCTCATTCAGGATGGTTCTTCCTGTGAATTGCAAGATTGCATTGCTTTTTTTTTTTCAGAGTAGTATTCCATTGTGTAGATGCGCCTCATCTTCTTTATTCATTCTTTCATTCTTCAGTTAAAGGGCATCTAGGTTGCTTCCAAGTTCATGATATTACAAACAATGCTGCTTGAACATAGTTAAGCATATGTCTTTGTTGCATGGATGGGGATCATTTGGGTATATGCCTAAGAGGGGAATTGCTGGGTCCTGTGGTTCCCTGACGAACCGCCATACTGATCTCAAAAATGGCTGTAAAAGTTTGCACTCCCACCAGCAGTGGAGGAGTGTTCCCCTTTCTCCACATCCTCTCCAGCATAAGTTGTCATTAGTGTTTCTAATTTTAGCCATTCTGGAAGGAGTACGATGGTATCTCAAAGTTGTTTTGATTTGCATTTTCCTGATAGCTAAGGATGTTGAGCACTTGCTTACATGTCTTTCAGCCTTTTTGATTTCCTCTATTGAGAATTCTCTCTTCAATTCTGTACCCCATTTTTAATAGGGTTATTTGGTGTTTTGTTGACTAATTTCTTGAGTTCTTTGAATATTTTAGAGATCAGCCTTTGGTCAGATGTAGGATTGGTGAAAATCTTTTGCCATTATGTGGGCTGCCATTTGATATTGTCAACTGTGTCCTTTGCCTTACAGAAGCTTCTAAGTTTGAGGAGGTCCCATTTATTGATTTTCTATCCTAGTGTCTGTGTACTGGAGTTATGTTCAGGAAGCAGTCTCCTATACCAATTTGTTCAGTCCTATATGAATTTGTTCAGTTTCCCAGAGTTTATAGAATTCTGCAATTTGTGTTGTTGTTGAATTCCAATTTTAAAGTATGGTGGTCTGATAACATACAGGGGACTATTCCAATTTTTTTTGTATCTGTTGAGGTTTGTTATGTCCCCTAGTATGGTCTATTTTAAAGGAGGTTCCATGTGGAGCAGAGAAGAAGGTATATTCTTTTGTGTTTGGATGGAATGTTCTATAGATATCGGTGAAAAACTATTGAGACTTAACTTCTGTTAGTTCTTTTGTTTCTTTGTTAAATTTCTGACTGGTGGTCATGTCTAGTGGTGAGAGTAATGTGTTGAAGTCTCCCACTATAAATGTGTGAGGTTTTATGTGAGCTTTGAGTTTTAGTAGCATTTCTTTTATGAGTGTGGATGCCCTTGGGGCATATATGTTCAGAATTGAGACTTCGTGCTGATGGATTTCTCCTGCGATGAATACGAAATGACCATCTTCATCTCTTTTGATTAATTTTGGTTTGAAGTCTAACTTGTTAGATATTAGGATAGCCACACCTGCTTGCTTCTTTATCCATTTGATTGGAAGATCTTTTCCCAGCCCTTTGCCCTGAGGTAATGCCTATCTTTGAAGCTTAGATGTGTTTCTTGTATGCAGCAGAAGGAAGGATGTTGTTTTTATATCCATTCTGTTAGCCTGTACCATTTTATAGTCAAGTTATGACCATTAATGTTGAGGAAGTGTAAGGAATATTGATTGTTATGGCTTGCTTGTTTTAGATTTGTTGTTGGCAATGGTATTATGAATATATTTATCCTGCTTTACACTTGGGTTCTGGTGAAGTGTGATTATCTATTGCCTATGTCTTCCTGAGTGTAGTTAATTTCCTTGGGTTGCAGTTTTTCTTCCAGAACTTT
Source organism: Cricetiscus sungorus (assembly GCA_030556225.1). Lineage (NCBI taxonomy): Eukaryota > Metazoa > Chordata > Mammalia > Rodentia > Cricetidae > Cricetiscus > Cricetiscus sungorus. Next base: position 76,943,664 of record JANBXA010000734.1, read on the forward strand.
CTGTAGGTCTGGATTTGTAGATATGTATTGTGAAAGTCTGGCTTTGTCATTAAATATCTTATTTTCTCCATCTATAATGATTGAGAGTTTTTCTGGGTTAGTAGCCTGTGCTGGCATCTGTGAACTCTTAGTACTTGTACAATATCTTTTCAGGACCTTCTGGCCTTGAGAGCTTCCATGGAGAAATCAGGTGTAATTTTGGTAGGTCTGCCTTTATATGTTACCTGTCCTTTTTCATTTTCTGCTCTTAATATTCTTTCTTTATTCTGTATGTTAGGTGTTTTGATTATTATATGTCAAGTGGTCTTTCTTCTTTGATCCAGACTATTTGGTGTTTGGTGTTCCTCTTGTACTTTCATGGGCATGTCGTTCTTCAGATTGGGAAAGTTTTCCTCAATGATTTTGTTGAATATGTTTCGGCCCCTTTGAGGTGGGCTTCCTCACCTTCTTCTATGCCCATTATTCTTAGGTTTGGCCTGTTCATGGTGTCCCACATTTCCTGAATGTTTTGTGTTAAGGATTTGTTGGATTTAAGATTTTCTTTGGTCAGCGAATCTATTTCCTCTAGTTTATCTTCAGTGCCTGAGATTCTCTCTTCCATCTCATGTATTCTTTTGGTTATGCTTGTGTCTGTACTTCCCAATCGTTTGTCAAGTCTTTCTATTTGCAGCATTCTTTCAGGCTGTTTTTTCTTTATTTTCTCTATTTCAGTTTTCAAGTCTTGAACTGTTTCCTTCTCCTGTTTTTTTTTATTTTTTTATTTTTTTTATTTTTTTCTTTGCTTTCCATACTGTCTTTAAGAGATTTGTTCATTTCTTTCAATTGTTTGTTTGTTTTTTTCTTCCATTCCTTTAAGGTATTTTCTCACATTGTCTTTGAGGGCCTCTTTCATTTTTATAACAATAATTTTTAAGTCGGTGTCTTCTGCTTCATCTGCTTTGGGGTGTTCAGGTCTAGTTCGTGTATAGAGTCCCTAGATTCTGGTGGTGCTATGCTTGTCTTTCTATTGTTAGGTGTTTTCTTGTATTGCTGTCTTCCCATTGCTTCTTCCAGTAGGTGTAGGTGGGGTCTCTTTCTCTCTCTGTCTCTGTCTCTGTCTCTCTCTCTCTGTCTCTCTTTCTCTGCCCCCCTCTCTCTCTGGTACTCCCCAGGTGGGCTTAGGTTGGTCAGAGGTTTGATGTCTATAGCTCCAGGTGGCCCAAACTCTCTAGGAGTTTTTTCCTGAGGCAGGGGCCCACTGATGGGGGTCAAAGATGCCTGGGACTCAGGATTTTCTGGGTGTCTTCCCATAGGCTGATCTAGCCTGGTCTTGGTACTCTCCAGCTGAGGCCTCTTTAGCAGAGACCCTGCAATGGGGGTCATGGTTCTAGCCGAAAGGGACACAGAATGGCTCCCACGTGGATAGGTGCATTTCTACGAGTGGCCCTAACTCCAGTAGAGGACTGGCGGTGGGGATCAGAGACCAGGCAGGTGGGGATTCTGGGTGGTCCCATGTGGATAGGCAGGTCTAGTGTGTGAAGAACAGCTCCAGGAAGTTCCCAGAAGGTGGCAGGATTGTTGGCTTCACTTCTGTCCCAATGCTCAACCAGAGTGGTGGGACAGTTGGCAGGATAGGGCAAAGGGTGGGGGTTGGGCAGGATCTTGGTGGGTTGGGTGAGTGTGCATCAGAGCACCATGAGCACTCTAGAAGGGGACAGGACACAGGGGGAACGAGATCCAGGGCCAATCCAGGGAATTCCCTGAAAAGGGGGGGGGGAGATTCCACCCAAATTGGTCCTAGACTCACCTGTAGCAGAGGCCTGGGGTTGGGGGTCAAAGACTAGGCTGAGATTCAGGATGTTTCCACACCTATAGGGGATCTAGCTGGGGCCTGGCACTCTCCAGCTGAGGCCTCTTTAGCAGAGGCCAGGAGATGGGGGTCAAGGATCTAGCCTGCAGGGATTCAGAGTCGCCTAGCTGGATAGGTGGATCTCTGGGAGGGGCCAGGAACTCCACTAGAGGACCAGTGGTGGGGAACAGAGACCAGGCAGGTGGGGATTCTGGGTGGTCCCGCGTGCATAGGCAGGTCTAGTGTACTCCAGCCTCAAATTTTCTGTTTAATCAAAATTGACCTTAAATTTTTAGGCCACTTGTCCTCACTAACTGTATAATTACAGAAGTATGCTACTATGTTTATGCTGTATTTTTGGTTTTTTGAATTTGCCATTGCAAGCATTTATTTCACATACTTTAAAAAATATGTAAATGATGACTACCTCAATCATGTAGTATTAGACAATTGCTGTGAGACACCTAGAGAGATGCTTTGCTAGAAAATTCTGCAAGTTGTAAACAAGATTGTTTAGATCTATTACAAGTAGCATTAAATTAGGGTATTTAAATAGTAGCATAATCAATCATGTCACTCTCTGCTTAAAATCTCCTTGATTTTCCAGTATTTTTAGAATAAAGCTTTAACCCTACAGAGGGCAATATGTGGGGGATATATATATATATATATATATATATATATATATATATATATATACATACATACATATATACACAGTCTAACACTTCAGGTTGTCTCACACCCAACTACCAGGTATTTGTAACATAGATTTAGTGATCATCTAATGAGTTCATTCAGTGTCTGTGGACAACTGCATGCAGTGCTGGAAAGAAACAGAAGTATGTGTGCAGATAGCCTAACAGGAGCAAAGAAAAAGTCAATGATGTGGAGGTACCATAAACAGAAGTGTACTTGTATGTGCCAAGTAGCCTGTTAAATTTCTCTGTCTCTCTCCCTTCTATACAAGAGACACAACCCAGTATATCACATTAGGCAACAGCCATCAGCATCTACTAGAAAACAAGAATGAAGAGAGCTATCTTTCACTTAATGTCTACTGGTTAAAGGTTGTTCCTGGGATTGCAGTCCCTTATGTGCCTGATGTCCACAATTGCTTGGTTTGCCTCTCCTCTTTCTGAGTCCCTTTGCTTTACCCTTGTCTATCTTGTGTATTAGTCAGCTTTCCAACCCCTGCCCAGCCCCCACAATGACAAATATGTGAACTAAACTGTTCAAGACAACCCAGATTTTTTTTGGCTCACAGTTTCAGAGATTTATGCCTAAAGCCAATCACTCCAGTTTTTTTGTTTGTTTGTTTGTTTTTGTTTTTAGCATGGTAGAAGGCAGAATATCTTGTTGTTTTGACAGAAAGGTTTTTCATACAAATTCCCTCATGGTATGACAACAGAAAGTCATGGAGCAATAGACAGGGTAGAAGTGAGAAGAACTTTACAATCATACTCCCATTCACCCATTTTTTCAATGATAGTACTCCTGATAATCTGTACAATTTCCCAATAATGTCACTAAATTATGAATTTACCACTCAATAGTGCCACTGATTATATTAAAGGCCTTCTATTCTAGTGACTGCTCAACAGTGCAACTAGGAAACAAGCCTTCAATACCTGTACCTTTTTGAGAGAACATTTACTATGTAAACCACAACAATATTTACAATTCCTTTTGAATATTCAACTTATTTTATTACCTTCCCCATCAAGCAATTATTATTCAATGTAAGGAAAGGGAATATAGTTTAGTTTCCTTTGAAGAAAATAAAGTTAAACCATCTCTCTGAGGACTTTTAGTGTATAAAAATGACATTTCTTAGTACAACTCATATAAAAACACTTAACCATAACCATTTCTAGTAATAAGAATAGCCCTCGACTTCTAAGACTTCTCTCCTGTTCCTACTCCTACTATCACAGCTATAGGATAGGGTGCATTTTGTATTATACTTTATTAAAAAATAGGTTTCAAAATGTAGTCCTGGCTGGCTGCAACTCACTGAGATCTGCCTGCCTCTTCACCTTGAGTGCTGAGATTAAAGTCATATGCCACCATGGCTTCTCACTTTATTATTGAGAACTTTCCTCTGTATCTACAGAATATTTATCAACCATTTTAATTTAAAATATAGTTACCAGTGGATTGAATGGACCAGGTCATGACACTCTTTTTAAACAGTTATTAGCATCATTTCAGTATCCATTCAGGAACGTTGGGTGGTGGGTTGGTACAATCTTTGCAATCTTCTTCAGCCAAACATTTGCACCCTCTCTCCTAGATGATAACATGGGGAAGTCTTAGGTAAGCTACAAAGTAGGTATATACAAATTTCTTTACCATCTATTCTTTGTAAGACATGTTAGAGCAAATTAAAAGAATTTTTAAGAAGTTATGTGATGGAAATACAGTTGTTATAAATGCCTTCCTTTAAGATTTACAATAGTTAACATATCCTTCCTGTTAAACCACATTTGCTTTTTCATTTATATCTGGCCCCTCAGCAGTAACCATACCTTTAGATACCTGAATTCTCCATTCTTGTTTATGGCGGCTATCTCTTTAGTTTTTTCTTCTCACCTACTGATTGTCAGAGCTATGCCTCTGAGCCTGGCAAATCTTACTCAGAATGATGAGCACATTTCATTTTATTTGATATTCTGAGGTCTATTCTTTATCAGTTACTATTTTTTATTTGTAAATTGGCAAAAAACAAAGACATGATAATAATGGCACTAGTCAAATGTAATTCAAGAGTGATGTTTTCCTCTATTATATGCTGAATTTTATTTTCTTTTTAAATAAATATTTTTATTTATTTTACATATCAATCACAGTTACCCTCCAATCCTCTATTCCTGTTCTTTACCCCAACCTTTCATCTAACCCCCCTTATTTTCAATGGGTACATCTCACATGGGAGTCAACAAAGCATGACATATAAAGTTGAGGCAGGACTAAGCTCCTCTCCTTGCATCAAGGCTGATGAGATATCCCAGCATGGAGAATAGGCACCAGAGACCCAGCTCATGCACCACAGACAGGTCCTGATTGCATTGCTAGGAGCTCCACAACAGACCAATCAACACAACTGCCACACATAAGCAAAAGGCCTCAATTGGTCCCATTCAGGCTCCCTAGCTGTTGGTCCAAAATCTATGAGCTCCCATTAGCTCAGTTCAGCTGTCTCTCCCTCTCTTTCTCTCTCTCTCTCTCTCTCTCTCTCTCTCTCTCTCTCTCTCTCACACACACACACACACACACACACACACACATACATATACACACTCATTATATACACTAAAGAGCATGAAAATGATTGAATATTTTTATATTTCAAAAGTAAACCATCAAGAACATGAGAAAATGACACAAAGACAGAAAATCAGATATCTAATGAAGTATATTTTTCTGGACCATGTCTTTCCAAAATAAAGTGCCACCTCAAGAATAAAAGTAAAGTAAACAGGACCTGAAGAGAGTATTAAGAGATAATGGAACTAAGAAAGTGCTTTCTGTAGAAACAGGAAGATCTGAGTATGAAAAACAAGGAGCTCAGTGGTGTGGCTCTGCGTCCAAGAGGTTTTAATTTTCAACTTTTGTCTGTTATGGAAAAAAGATTTTTCATCAATATATTCTGATTATGAGCTTCCCTCTTTCTACTCCTCCCAGTTCCTTTTAACCTTCTCCCCCACTCATCTATTCTCTTTCTGACTCGTATTATAGGAAAATAGCAGTTTGAATTCTTCCATTCTTACTTTTAATCCAGGTACATATATTTTTCTGGTCTAATTGCTACTACTAATTTGGGGAACACTACAGTAAACAGAAAAGTGGAGAGTGAGAATCTTTGTCTAATTTCTGATTTTAGGAGATATCTATGTTTTCTATAGTGTTGACTACATGTATATCACCTTTACTATTTTGGTGTAATATGTATTCCTAATGTCTCCATGCCTTTAGTGATAAAATAATGTTTAACTATATCCAGTGCCTTTTCAGAATCCAGCAAGATGAAATGTTTTTTTGTGCTCTTAAGCTTTTTTTTAATCTATTATATTATATTTATTTAATTATGTATATGGAGCCAATCTCCCCTATTTGGGTAAAGTCTACTTGGTAATAACATGTGAAATTAATATGTTCCTAAATTTGTTTTGCAAGTGTTTATTTGTGAATTTTTACATCTTGTTTATCAAGGAAACTAGTCTGTAGTTATGCTGTTGTATATTTACCTTATTTGGACATTGAAATACTGTTGTCTTAATGGAATAAATTTAGTAATGTTCCTTGAACTTGCTTTTTTTGTGTAACTGTTTGACAAATATTTGCTGTGAGATCTTTCTTGAAAATTTTAGAAAATTCAGCAATATATTCTTCATGTCCCACTCTTTTCTATAAGGAGATATTTTGATACAGTTGCCATCTTGTTTCTAGATATTTATGTCTTTTGACTTTAATTTTTGTAAATGTTGTTAACTTATGAGTTATTATATTTCTGCTAGGTTTTCCAGAGTTGATAGGGGTGAAGTATTCTTTAATACAATTCTGTATGTTACTGATCCTGCTATAATATATTTTTATTTCTAACTTATTAATGTGTGTCTTTTTTTTGTTAGACTGCATAAGAATTTGTCACTATATTTAAGTTTTTAACAAACCAACATCCATTAAGACAATTCACTGCAATCAAGCCAAGGCAGTAGAAAAACAGGATGATAGAAATATTTTCCAGCTTTGGACTGACAGATTAACATTGTAAAAATGCGTACACTCCCAAAATCAGCCTATATATTTACTGGAATGCCTATTAAAATTTTTATGTGACATTTTATAGAAACAAAAATAATTCAAGAAACTCCAAGAAACCACAAAGACCACGAACAACTAAAAACAATCCAAGAATTAAGAACAAAGCTCTTGACATCACAATGCCCAAACTCAAATTACACTCCACTGATATAGTGATAATGACAAACTGGTACTGGCAATAAAATCAGTGTTATAGATCTTTATAACAGAATATAAAACTGGGAAATTTACCCACATGGTATTTCCACAAATATTTGACAACAGAATGAGAAACATACACTGGAAAGTAATAGTTTATTCAACAAATTGTGCTGGTACAATTGGATATCTTTCTACAAAATGATTAAACTTGATTTATATCTTTAACCTTGTATAAAATCAATTTGTAATGGATCATATGCCTTAATTCACACTCTGAAATGCTAAAGTTTTTTTTTATGAAAACATAGGTAATACTCTTTAATACATGGCAGAATATAAGAAACATGTGAACAGAAATTCAATAGGGATAACCATAAAAATAAATTCACCATAGCACAGAAAATTATCAGCAGAGCATACGAGTAGAGTTGGGAAAAAATGTTACCAACTATACTGAAAAAAAGGGGCTAATATTAAGAATTTAAGAACAATTGAAGGAATTAAATACCAAAGGAATAAAACTGCCATTCAACAATGAGATAAAGAATGTAATGGAAAATTTTGAAGAAAAGGAATACAAATGCCTAACAACTATTTTTAAAAGTGTTCAACTTACCTAGTCATTAGGAAACTTTATATTAAAACTATCTTGATATAACAACTTACTTGTTATACAAAGAATATACATAGCTCATTTATTGCTAACTTTGTCATGGATTTTTCATGTTGTGTGCTGAATAAGTTATATATATTCAGTAAGGAGAATGTAAAATCCATGTGAAGCCCCACATCTTCTAAATGTCTGTTACAATTATATACAAATTAAGATTTATAGACTTTAAGTATGGTTAATTTTTTCCATTCATTTTACATTCCAACCACAGTTCTCCCTCCACCACACCTCCGACCCTCCCTGAACTCCCTGCTAGCCCTCTCCTAGTCCACTCCTCATTATAAGGGCTCCCACGAGGACTTAACATAGACAGGTAGAGTAGGTTGGGGAAGGGCCCTGCACCTCTCCCATACATTAAGATGGAGCATGTCATCCTACCATAGGGAATGTTCTCCAACAAGCTAGCTCATATATTGGGATTATATTGTGGTCTTACTCTCCCTGAGCATGCCATCTCACCCTAAGAAATTATCTCCAACAGTCTAGCTCATGTAGCAGGTCTGTATCATGGCCCTACTGCCTCTTTGATAGTCCAAACTTCACAACTGTCTCCCAATTATGGAGGGCCTACTTTAGTACACTGGATTCTCCACAGTTGTAGGTCTAGAGTTGTGGATTTCTAGTAGTTTTGTGGCTGGTTGTTTACTTTCTAATTTCCTAACCTAATATTCAATTTGAAATAGGAACTGGAAAGTTTAACTGAGGAAAGTTAACCTTCAAATACTTTTCATTACCCATTGCAATTTTCAGATTTCAAATTAAGTATATAATTAGTTTTTTTTTAAGGAAACCCATGCCTCTGGTGATGAAAAATTAGGAAGTCAATAGGTGGTTGTTTCAATGGAGACACAGGGGAGTTTTTAAAAGGTCGTCAGCCAGGGCTGACAGTTAAAATGTGTGTGATAACAACCAGGCAGCATCTGTGGGCCTCAAAGCACTGAGCAGATGCCCCAGTTCTGAGCAGGAACTGCTCAGAAGTTTTGGAAAGGGAAATGAGAATACATAACTATCTTTTAAAAACTCCAGTAACAATGAAGAGGCAATGAAACTGCACTTATTTTCAATAAAACTTAAAAATGCTTTTGATATATATTAAAATATTAAACTTAAGAGAAGTTGTGATTATTTTTCTCTTTATCACTGTAAATTGTGTATTTTTCCTGGTATATCAGAAAGAACGTTAAGATACTGTTTTGTGGTTGTTTTTCATGTGTTGGGAGACATATACACTTTTAACTACTTGTTGCTTTAAATTTCTTGCTGAACTGTACAACCTAGCACAATATTAGAGCTGTTGTAGAATGAACACAGCCTTTACAACCAGCCTTTACTAGTGAATTTCTTTAATAATACTGCCATTTTGGTAAATGAAAATAAAGAAATAGTTGGATTCAGGACTTATATGTTCAGCCAGTTCACTCTGCTCTGTGTGTTATGTACAATTTGCTGCCATATAAAAATTAGTGTTTAGAATTTTATTATAACATAGACTCTACAAAGCTAACCTAGTTTGAGATCACACATGTTCTTTTATATTTTAAACCTAGTCTCTTTAAAGTTAAACATCTGTGATATTCCTTTTAAAATGTCTTCCAAGAATGTCTCCTTTTTTAGAGATGACTGAGCTTTAAAGGCTAAGACTTCAGAGGGAACTAGACATCAACTCTGATCTTCATTCACTGTTCTTTTCAGCCTTCCCCACACACAATGCCACTGTTTATAAAAATTATCCAATGCTATATTTTAGAGGTGCTGTGAGAACTGAATGATTTACTAGAATGATGTGCACTATACCTCGATAATTTTTGACCTGGGGCTGTGAATGAGACTGTATGTATGTTTTCTCGCAGACTTAACACTCTCTCCTCTTGTTTCAGCAGCATAACACTCTATGTACTGTTTAGACACAAAGGACTCTGTTGCCTAAATTTTCTTCCCTTTTTACTTCATGCACTGGTAATTGGGCTTTCGCTAAGAGCAGAGCACCTAGTTTCTGAGGGTTATCCTTTCTGATCACTAAGTATGCCTATGTATTCATTAGTTAGAACATATTTTAGGGTTAATTTTCCATAAGTTGTAAGTAGAATATATTCCTGTGACCATTGAGCTGATGAAATGTCATTAAGAATGATAATTTTCACTTTCAAGGCAGAGTATTTAACTGCCAGTTTAATACACTGCAAATGCTTTTTTCCTTTGTTGGCTAGAAATCCTTAGATTGCTCAGGCAGCATGGACAGCTACAGTGATCAGATAGAGAAACTAAAAATAAATATATTGTGTTTTACTCCTGTAATTTTGTTGTTTCAGCATATGTTAGCCTATTCTGCCTGATGCATGTTTCCTTACAATACAGTTGTTCTTCATCAAACACAATACTATTCACCATAAGGCAAACTTTTCAGTATGATTTATGATGTAGCATTTATATAATATTTTAGAGTACAAATTTTCTCAAAGTTAAGGAACTTCTAATAAGTGAATGAATAAAAATTCCTTTCTTCATTATATAAGCCATGACAAAGCCTCAAACAAACATGATAAATAAGAAAAAAAGTCTTTTATGGCCCATCTTCAAATTCATAGCAATAAACCATGCCAGGGAAAAGGTGGTCATCCCACTCATCTTAGGAAGCATTTGTTACTTAAATTTATAAAGAAATAGAAAAAAGCCTGGCAAATTTACTAGAGGCATCAATAGAAAGTAAATAATGCATTTTATTGAAAAACTCAATTTATCATGAATAAATTTTTTTCTTTTGCTTTTTGGTTTAGGAACACTTAAGAACCTCATGGAGCTATTTCCAAAATTGACAATATCTTTGGATGCAAAGTAAGTCTCAATATATGTAAGAAAATAACATTTTATGCCCTATTTAACTACCACAAATAAAATTATAGTAATAGAAAATTAACATCAGGAAAAGGAAAACTTACAAACTCATGGAAATAGAACAACTCACTACTGAATAAAATCCAGGTAAAGAAAGAAACTAAACACTTTTAAAAATAGAATGAAAATATGCAAACTTATAAGACACAATATATGGCAGTCCTAAGAGGCAAACACATAGCATTAAGTGTGTACTTTAATAAAAGAAAAAATAAAAAAGAGAACTCTTATATTAGTAACTTAATGGCATATATGAATGCTTTAGAACAAAAAGTATACATAACATCCAAGATGAATATAGGGCAGAAAATAATCAAACTCCAGGCTCAAATTAATAAAATAGGAAAAAATACAAATAATGAACCAAAGAGTTGGTTCTTTGAGAAAATCAATAAAACTGACATAGTTTTGGCTAAATAAGCTAAAAGACAGAAAACATTACAGATGAAAGAGGGCACTAACAACAAGCATAGAGGTACTCCATAGAAAGATAATTTACTTACTTTAAAAATTTACATTCCGTCCTTCCCAAATGATGTGATAGACTTTAATGATCTCCCATGGAAGGTATCACTCTCCCTGAGGAGTGGGTGGAATGTGTGGTGTGGTGGGAGGTGGGAGGTATGATAGGATGTGATGGAGAGGGAACTGGGACTGATATGTAAAAAGATTGTTTCTAAATCAAATAAATAAGTTTAAAAACAACTGACATTCCAAAAAATTGGAAAACCTAAGAGAAATGTATAATTTTCTTGATATATGCCACCTACCAATGATTAAACAAGAAAAGATAATTTAAGAAGATCCATAACTACTAGTGAAATAGAAGCAGTAACTAAATGTCTACCAACAAAAATAAATAAATAAAAACCAACAGCAAGATGGCTTTAGTATTTAACTAAGAAAAAAACTTCAAAGAAGAATTTACATCAATACTCTACAAATTATTTAAAAAAATAGAAACAATTCCCAATTCTTTTTATTGAGGCAACAGTAGCCCTGATACCTAAACCACACAAACACCCAAAAAATAAAATTACAAACCATTTTCCTTTATGAACAGATGAAACTTTCTCAACAACATACTTCAAACTGAATCCAAGAATATTTCAAACAGATAATCAATTGTGATCTAGTAGGCTTCATCCAAAAGATGCAGGGGTAGTTAAACATATACACATAAATAAGTGTATTTATCACATGAACTGGATGAAAAGCAAAATTAACATGGTCGCTTTATTAGTCATAGAAAAGGCCTTAAACAAATCCAACACCCCTTCATGATGGAAGTTCTAAAGATAATAGGGATAAATAGAATACACCAAAAACTGGTAGAGCCAATTTAAAACAAGCTCACAATCAACACAAGCAAATGTAGATAAACTCAAACCATTTACACTACAATAAGAAATAGAAAAATAAATGCTTTATTTTCTCCATGCCTCCTCAGTGTAAGTGATACAAATTAGAGGGGAAGATTTGTATATGATCTATAGATACATGAGCATAAAAATTTCGAGAGAAAAAAAAAAACGTATAACTGATAAATACTTTCAGTAAACTAGTATGATACAAAATTAATGCACAAAAATAAGTACTCATTTATATATATAAAAATAACAAATGGACTGAGAAGGAAATAAAAGAAACAGCATCTTTAATAACATTCTTTAAAAATATCTTGGGGTAATTCTAACCAAACAAGTTAATGGCTTGTATGATAACAGCTTAAAGATACTAAAGAGTGTAAGTGAAAAAGTCACAAAACATGGAAAGTTCTCCCTTGCTCACTGATCAGTAGGATTCATGAAAAATTTGGCCATTCTACCAAGTTGAATCTACAGATTTAGTGACATCCCTATCAAAATTCCAACACAATTTCACAGAATTTGAAAAGAAAATGTTCAAGTTCATGAGAAAACATACAAGAAACAAGACAACTAAAAAATAGAATAATAAAAAAATTATGGAAGATAACACCATCCCTGATCTCAAGTTGTACTACAAAGTGATTGTAATAAAAATAGCATAGTTTTGGCAAAAGCCAGACATGCTAATCAGTGGAATTGATTGGAAGATACAGACATAATTACACCCATCTCTGGTCAAATGATTTTTGCTAAAGCAGCCAGGAATATACATTGGAAAAGACACAGTATCGTCAATGGTGCTGGTCAAACTGGAATACAACTAAAAGAATGCAAATAGATCCATATTTATCACCTGGCAACAAAGCTCAACTCCACATAGATCTAAGATTTAAATAAAAGATAAGATACTCTAAAAATAATATAAGAGGATGCAGAGAATTTCTTTCTGAATAGAACATAGAAAGTACAAGCACCAAGAACAACAGTTTATAAATAGGACCTCGTGAAACTCAAGATCTTCTGTATGGCAAAGGACACTATCATTTGGATAAAGTGGAAGGCTACAAAATAAGATAAGATCTTTCCCATCTACAATATGATGCAATGCTAAAGTCTAAAATATATAAGAAGCTTTAGAAAGCCTGAATAACAGGGGGAAATAAACACTGACAATGGGGTACAGACCCCATTTTCTCAAAAGAGAAAACACAAGTGGATAAGAAATACTTAGTCAATGTCCTTACCCATCAGTTAAATATCAATCAAAATGACTTGGAGACTTTACCTTAAACCAATCAGAGAGGCTAAGATAAATAAAACAAATGGCATCTTATGCTGGTGAGGCTGTGGAGTATAGGGAACATTCATTCTTTGCAGGTGGGAAGCGAATTTGTAAAACCATTAAGGAAATCAGTATAAAATATCATCAGGAAGCTAGCAATAGATTTCTGTCAAGATCTGGCTATACCACTCTTGGCTGTATACCCAAAGGTACTTCATTCTACTACAGAGATACTTGCTTAACCACATTCACTCTTGTTGTATTCATAATATCCAGAAATGGATAGCCTAGATATCCTTTAACATGAATGTATAAAAATATGGTACATTTATAGGAAGGAATGTTACTCAGCTGTTACAAAATGAACTATGAAATTCACAGGTAAATGAATGGAAATAAAAAAAATCATCCTTGGTGAAATAATCCAGATACAGAAAGACAAATACGTTAAGAATCACATAGACATGGATGATAGCTGTTAAATCTTCAATAAGTAATCTACAAAGATCACATATAGAGTAAGGGAATATGGGAATAACCACAAAAGTCAGGTAGGAGAGCAGGTTTGAGAGGATCTGGGAGGAGAAACCAAATTCAGAATATATTATATGAATAAAATCTATGTTTTAAATTTTTATTTCTTTATTTATTTATTCATTTTTTGTTTTACATCCCAACTGCATAGTTTCCTCTCCTCCAAACACCTGTGCCCACTTACCATCTGTCATCCCACTCATATATCCTCCATTTCAGTTTAGAAAAGGCCAGGACTCCCATAGAACTTGATGAATCATGGCACATCAAGTTGCAGTAAGACAAAACAATTTCCCTTATATTAAAACTGAGCAAAATGACACAGTATGACCAATAGGGTTCAAGAAGGCTACGAAAGAGTTAGAAAGAGCCCCTGCACCCACTGTTAGGAGTCCCACAAGAAGACAAACCTACACAACTCTTCAAAATGCAGAGGGCCTAAGTCAGTCCCATGCAAGCTATCTAGTTATTGGTTAAGCCAAGCTTAGTTGATTCCTTGGGTTTTCTTGTGATGTTCATGATCCATTTGCCTCCTACTATCTTTACTTCCTCTCTTCAGCAGGATTCTTTGAGCTTCTCCTAATGACCAGGTGAGGGTTCTTGTCTCAATTTTCATCAGTTGCTGAACAAGGGCTTTCTAATAACAATTGTCCTAGATACAATCTATAAGTATAATGGGATATAGTTAGACATCATTACATTGTTTCTCTAGTTGTGTGTGGTTCTATTCTAGGTTTCTGGATCATCAAACCTCTAGGTTAGCTCCAGATAGTGACAGGGGCATGCTTACTCTCATGGCATGAGTCTTACATTGAACCAGTCAGTGGTAGGCCACTCCCTCAAGCTCTGTGGTACTTTTACTTCAGGATATCCCATGGGCAGGACAGGCTATAGGTTTAAGATTATATAGCTGGGTTTGGCTCTCAAGCCCTCTACTGGAAGTCAGACCTGGTCACAAGAAAAGGCCAGTTCAAGCTCTGTAGCCATGATTGCATGGAATATCAGCTGGGGTCATCCTTGTAGATTCTTGAGAGTTTCCCTTGTTCCAGATTTCTCTATGACATGAAATGCCCACCACCTCTTTCCAGTCACCTCTTTCGGTACTCCATACACCATATCCCCAACCTGATCCTACATGTACCCATCTCCACCCTCCCTCATGTTACCCATGAAATCTTTTTCCCAGGGAGATAGATGTGTCCCCACTTGAGCCTTACTTGTTCCCTAACCACTCTAGGTCATTTACTTTACAACCAATACCCATTTATATGTAAGTACATAACATGTTTTCTTTCTTGGTCATAGTTACCTCACACAGAATGATCTTTTTTCTAGTTCCACCCATTGACTTGCAAATATCACAATGCCACTGTTTTCTAACATGTGAATAATACTCCATTGTATAAATATATCAAAATTTTACCTATTCTTTGGTTGAGTGACATCTAGGTTTATGCCAGGTTCTGATTATTACAAATAAAATTGCTACTAATGTAGTTGAGCAAATTTCCTAAGATATGATTGAATATCTTTTGGGTATATTCCCAAAGGTGATATAGCTGGATCTTGAGGTAGATTTTCTGAGGAACTGCCATATTGATTTCCAGAATGTCTGTACAAGCTTGCACTCTCACCAGCAATGGAGTGTAACCCTTGCTCCATATACTGTCCAGCAGTAGATGTCACTTATGTTTTTAAGCTCGTCCATTCTGACAGGTATGGAATGGAATCTCAGAGTTACTTGTATTTGAATTTCCCTTATGAATAATGTTAAGCTTTTCCATAAATGCTTCCTGACCATTTGAGATAGCTCTGTTCAGAATTCTATATTTAGATTTGTACCCTTTTGTTACATTGGATTATTTTGATTTTTAATATCTAGTTTCTTGAATAGTTTATATAGTTTAGAAATCAGCCCTCTCTCAGATGTGAGGTTGGTGAAGATCTTTTCCCATTCTTTAAGCTGCAATTTTGTCCCACTGACAGTGTCCTTTGCAACCACTAATTCTCAGCAGTCTGAAGCAGATGATTCTGTGAAATGAAGGTCATCTTGAGCTACATTGTAAGGACAAGGTGAATCAAAACTGCATATAAAGACACTGTCTCCAGAAAAAAAATACTAACAACAAAAAATATAAACAACACTAATTGAACTCAGTGGGGTTTTTTTAATGTGAGAAAAGAAGTTATGTATTTGTGAGGAAAATCGTGTAGCTTTGGAGGACTTAATAGTGAGACAATGGGAATACAGAAATGATACAACTATATTTTGCATATATAATATTAATTATATAATATATTATGCATACATACATATATGCGTTTGACAAAGAACACATTTCAAAAAAGTTAATGGAAATTTTTTACATTGATCTGCTAAGGTTTTGTCATCTTGACACAATGTAGGGGTCATTTAGCCTGAGAGAACCTCAAACAAGAAAATGCATCCATTGGAATTGACTACCGGAAATCTTGGGCATTTTCTCGATTAGTATTTGATGAAGAAGAGCAGCCTTCTTTGGGCAGTACCAACCCTGAGCTACTGGCCCTGGGTTATGTAAGAAAGCAGGTAAAGTAAGTCACAAAGAACAAGCCAGTAAGTGCCATTTCCTCATCAGTCCCTGCTTTAGATTGTGCCTTCACTTTCCCAACCTTTTTAAGTTCCTCCTCTGTCTTCCCTAAATGATGGATTGTGATTGGGACACATAAGCCAAATAAACACTTTCATCCCCAAGTGACTTTTGGTCTTGTCTTTATCACACCATAGAAAACAAAATAAGGCAAATGTCACTGCAGACAATGTGTTTTGAGGGGAAACATGCAGTGGTTTAAATAAGAGTTCTCAATAGCATCAGGTGTCTGAATAGTTGGTACACAGTTGGGAGTGTTTACTGGGTGGTACAGCCTTACATGAGTAAGTACATCACTGGGAGCAGGTTTCAAAATTAAAGGTTTCAGGCTACTTCCAGTTTCCTTTTCTGCATCACAGCAGGATGTGAGTTCTCAGCTTCCTGCTCTTGCTGCTATGCCAGCCTATTAATTGTTCCCACATACTCCCACCATGGTGGACTCCTATTTACCTAGAACCATAAATCAAAACAAATATTGCTTTGGTAAGTCGCCTTAGTCATATTGTTTTCTTACATCAACAGTAGCGTAACTAATATACAGATGTAAGTGTCTTTTCTATCATGGCAAAAGTCTTTAACCTTTCTCTACTCTTGTTTCCAAGAGACCAAAAGAAATAGCATATTATACATAATAGAATTATAATTCCATTACATTATAAACAAATTTCATGTGGTAAAAAAAAATGGTGTTTCTGCTGACCTAGGCATCTGAGTAGCCATTAAAATAGTTTATCATATTCACAGCTACTCAGGTGGAGTGTAGAATTAAAGACAGTTTTATAGTATTAAGTTGCTGAGATTTGAGGTCATTTACTATTGTAAATTAACATACTTATTTATGATTAAGTCAAGGGTTATGCAAGTAGTATAGTGGATATAAATAACAGCAGCCTTGGCAAAGCCTTCCAAATGCAAATATTAGTTCAATGCATTTCTGGAAAGGATGAGTCAAAAAGCATACTTCTCATATTTAATCTATTGAGGAGTACAAGTTTATACTAAAAAGGATACAGGAATAAGGGGAAAGATCAAAGAAAGAGAATGAATGTGAGAGCAAATGAATGTGAGTATAAACCAAAGGCCTCATTTCTAATTATCTGGGTTCACTTCTAACTCCCTGTAGTGCTAACCAGTCTCCAAGTTTGAGAGGCAGTGTTGCCTCTCTGTGCTCCCAGAAGGCTTGCCCCTGATAGAACCAGTTAGCAGTCAAGTTCACCAGAACAATATGCCTTTATAATTCTATAATCCCTTGGTCCCAGCTTCAATGAAGCCTGCCTCCACCCTGTTTTCTCTGTAATTGTAATTGCCTTAGGCATTCTATTAACTTATTGTCTGTTATCATTTCAATTCCTTAGGGTCCAACTCACAAGGCCAATCTATTCTGATGGGCCCAAAAATTCATATTTTGAATGAAACTGTAACTTTTGCTTCACTTATAAAAATGTTCCACAAAAACATAAACCCATATTGTATTAAATCTGAAGTCTTTTTCTATGGCTGTTTAAATTACCAATATATTTCATATTCTATAGAAAACATAATACATATATCATTAAACTCAAGAATATTAGTAACATAAACATATGATCTTCCTTCACTCACCAGCAATTTCTGAATGCATAATTACACATATCAAGTAATACATATTATATACTAATAGAGTTCCCATTACTAAATAAATTTGCACCTATATTATTATTTTTAATTTAAAAAAATTGTTTTTCATTTTACATACCAACTCCAGTTCCCCTTCCCTCCCTTTCTCCTGACTCGTCACTTTCCCCCATCACACAGCCATTGACTCCTCAGAGGGGGGTAATGTCTTCCTTGGGGAGTCACCAAAGTCTGGCATACCAAATTGAGGCAGCACCAAGCCCCTCCTTCCTGTATCAAGGCTGAGTGAGGTATTCCACCATAGAAATTGGCTGCAAAAAGCCAGTTCATGTGCCTGGCATAGGTCTTCGTGACACTGACAGGGTCCCCACCAACATATCAAGCCACAAAACTGCCATGCTCTTGCAGAGGGTCTAGAACGACTCCATGCAGTTCCCCAGCTGTCAGTCTATAATCTGTGTTCTGCCTAGTTCTAGTGCACAGTCTGTGTTTTTCCCTACCATGCTCTTGACCACTCTTGTTCATATCATCCCCCATCCCTCTTTTCAATTAGAGGGAGCTATTATGGGATTAGGCAGAAACATTAGTGTTAGAGAAATCCTCAGGAATCCACAGGATGACTCCATCTGAGACTCCTAGCAATAGTAGTGAGGGTATCTGAATTGGCCTCCCCTTTATTCAAATCCATGATTACCCTAGTTGTTATCATAGAACCTACTTCCTCATAACTGATGGAAGCAGATGTAGTGACCCACAGCCAAGCACTGGGCTGAACTCCTGGTTCTCATAATATTATTAACTGCATGAATATAATTTTCTTATCTTACATTGTAATACAATATGGTGTTATTTGCCAGTTCATAAGTATTTTCCAGTGAGATAGTGATTGTGGACTTGGTAAAAGTAAAAGTCTAGACCAGTTCCAGATGGACAATTAAGTAGAAAAACTACCAGAGGAAAGTTACAAACCAGAAAATTGGTAAATGAAGCATAGCAATGGAGATGTTAAAGATGTGCTACACAGAGATGCATCTATTTGGTATACT